>CAWUFW010007371.1:0-600000 GCA_963921515.1 Calotriton arnoldi | reverse complement strand
CGCGACAGGCCCTGCAACATGTTTCTCCGATGATGCGCCGGCGTCTGCTGCGACGGCGACTCTCTTCTCCGGTGATGGGAGGCGCTTCGGTAATGCGATGGCGACAGCGGCAGCGGCGGCACGCTTTCTCGGAGATGCGAAGACAGCTGCTGCGGCGGCGACACGCTTCTTCGTGAGTTGCGCTACCAGCTCCCAGCGACACGCAGTCTCTCAGAAGGCCCAACACAACAGTAGGCACTTCAAATTCCCAGAAAGGGAATTCAGGGGAGCTGGTTGGTGAAGTCTTGTATCCCTGAGACTTCAGCAGGAGGCAAGCTCAATCTTCAAGCCCTTGGAGATTTTCTGCAAGATGATGAAAGTAGGCACAAAGTTCCTTTCTCCTTTCTTTGGCAATCAGGCAACCACTGCAGGCCAATCCCTCAAACAGCACACAGCATAGGAATAGTCTCCTCCTTCAGTTTCTCTGGTTCCTCTCCTCAGCAAAGGTTTTTCTTGTTTCCCAGAAGTGATCTAAAATCTTGGGGTCTGGGTCCCAATATTTATACTAGCAAATCCTTTGTCCTCTGAAGGCAGAGGGTCCTGTACCTAGTCCAAACCAGTTCTGGGTGCATTCTGCCAGTGCACAACTTCTTCCTTTGTCAGTGTGGGCCAGGGTCATCAGACACACCACAGGAGGTGCAGCCAGCATTGTGGAAGGCAGGCACAGCCCTATTCAGGCCCATGTGCTACTCCTCCCACCACTCTACATGCAGATAGGTCTATTCAGCCCTGTGCTGACTCACCCTGTCTCCTGGAGTCCCCCAGCCCCTGTCACTCACAAAACCAGACATACAATACACAAGCTAGCAGAGGCAGGCTGGAGGGTTAGGCAAGAAAATACCTACTTTCTAAAAGTGGTATTTTAAAACACAGAATGTTAAAACCAACTTCACTAAAAGATGTATTTTATCATTCTGAGTTCAGGCATACTAAATTTGCTTTTCTACCATGTTCCCTGAGTCACTTAGGATTATAAGATGTTATAATCAAACTGCCCAGTCTGGCCTATGGGGACAGGTAGCCTTGCAATTGTGAAAAACGAAATTGGCTGTAATTCACTATCAGGACATGCCACACATACCAGGGCATGTCCTACCTTACACATACAATGCACCCTGCCCTACGGCCTACCTTAGGGGTGACTAATATGCAGGAAAGGGAAGGTTTGGGGACTGGTAAGTGGGTGCACTTACCAAGTCGACATGGCAGTACCAGACTGCACACAGGCTCTGCAATGGCAGGCCTGAGACACACTTTACAAGCTGCTCCTGTGGGTGGCACAACCAGTGCTGCAAGCCCACCAGCAGCATTTGATTCACAGGCCCTGGGCACAAACAGTGCACTGTACTAGGGTCTGACAGTGAACCAAATAGGCCAAACATGGAGTCACTAATCCACACATTAATTTACCATAGGGAGCACTTGCACTTTGGCACTGAATAGCAGTGGCAAAGTGCCCAAAGCATCTAGACCAGCAAAAACATGTCAACAACAGTGGAGGCATAGCGAAAAAATGGAAGGGAGACCCACGCCAAGGATGCCAGGTCTAACATGTGTCCCCTCCAGCTGGAATGTGGGGAGAACTATCCTACCTCTAGGGAGTTCTCATCACTAAGGCGGAAGAATCTGGACAGACCATCAGCATTGGCATGTTCTGTACCAGGGCGGTGTTCCACCGTGAAGTCCATCCCCTGTAGAGAAATGGACCACCTCAACAGTTTTGGATTCTCACCCCTCATCTCCATCAACCATCTGAGGGGCCTGTGGTCTGTCTGAACCCGGAAGTGAGTCCCAAATAGGTATGGTCTCAACTTCTTCAGTGCCCAGACCACAGCAAATGCCTCACGCTCAATAGCACTCCACCTCTGTTCCAGTGGAAGTAACCTCCTACTGATGAAGGCTACAGGTTGGTCTAGGCCCTCCTCATTTAACTGTGTCAGAACAGCCCCTACACCATGCTCTGAAGCGTCTGTTTGAACAACACATTCTTTTGAGAAGTTGGGCGCCTGAAGCACGGGGGCCGTGCACATGGCAGTCTTCAAGGCGTCAAAAGCTCTCTAACAGGTGTCAGTCCAAATCACTCTCTTGGGCTGCTTCCTGGAAGTCAGCTCTGTCAAGGGTGCAACGATGCTGCCATACCCCTTGACAAATCTCCTGTAATACCCGGTGAGTCCTAAAAAGGCTCTCACCTCTGTCTGGGTCTTGTGGGGCTCCCAAGCCATAATGTTATCAATCTTGGGCTGTAGGGGCGCCACCTGGCCGCTCCCAACCTGGTGTCCTAAGTACACCACGGAACCTTGCCCGATCTGGCACTTACTCGCCTTGATCGTGAGGCCTGCTCTCCGCAGCGCCATCAACACTTCCCAGAGGTGGCGCGGATGTTCTTCCCAACTGGCGCTGAACACTGCGATGTCATCCAGGTAGGCGGCACTGAAATCTTCCAGTCCAACCAACACCTGGTTGACCAACCTCTGAAAGGTGGCAGGGGCATTCTTCATCCCAAAGGGCATAACCCGGAATTGGTAGTGCCCATCTGGGGTGGAGAATGCTGACCTCTCTTTGGCCCGATCAGTCAAGGCGATCTGCCAGTACCCAGACGTTAAGTCAAACGTGCTGAGGTACTGGGCAGCCCCTAACCGATCAATGAGCTCATCAGCTCTGGGGATGGGGTGTGCGTCAGTCCTGGTGGCTGAATTGAGTCCTCGGTAGTCCAACAGAACCGGAGTTCGGGCGTGGCACCAGGCGCGGCAGCCTTTGGGACCAAGACCACTGGGCTGGCCCAAGGGCTGTGAGAGAACTCAATCACCCCCAATGCAAACATCTTGGAGACCTCCTCCTTGATGCAAGCTCTCACCCTGTCAGTCACTCTGTAAGCCTTGTGCTTGACAGGAGGACTGTCCCCAGTGTCCACATCATGAACGCACTAATCAGTGACACTAGGAGTCAGGGAAAACAGGTCAGGAAACTGTCCCAACAGTTGGCGACAGTCTTCCTGCTGCTTAGGTGTCAGGGAGTTAGAGAGGTTCACACCCTCCACTGACCCATCTTGCTCTGTTGCAGACAGGAGGTCAGGAAGAGGTTCTGTCTCCTCTCCCATTCCATCATCTGTTGCTAGGAGCATGCCCACTTCGGACCTCTCAAAATGCGGCTTCAGGTGGTTGACATGTAGGACCCGCAAAGGGTTCCTGGGAGATCGCAAGTCCACCAGGTAGGTGACGTTACTCTTGTGCTCCACCACCTCAAATGGTCCGGTCCACTTATCCTGGAGCGCGCAAGGCTCCATGGGGGCCATGACCCACACTTTCTGTCCAGGCTGAAACTCGATCAGAGTGGCATTCTGATCATACCATCGTTTCATCTCCTCCTGGCTGGCTTCCAGATTCGCCTCAGCGAGTTGTCTGAATCGCCTAGTTTGGTTTCTAAAGGCCAGCATGTAGCTATATACATCCTGGGGAGGTTTACTGGGAGCTTTCTCCCAGCCTTCTTTCACCAAACTCAGAGGTCCTCTTACAGGGTGACCATAGAGCAGTTCAAAGGGACTGAACCCCAAGGACTTATGTGGCACCTCACGGTAAGCAAAGAGAAGGCATGGCAAGAGGACGTCCCACTTACGCCTCATGGGCTCTTCCAGACCCATAATCATGCCCTTCAGGGTCTGGTTGAATCTCTCAACCAGCCCATTTCCTTGGGGGTGGTAAGGAGTGGTGAACTTATAGGTAAAACCGCACTCCTGCCACAGGGACTTCATATACTTGGATATGAAGTTTGTACGTCGGTCACTCACCACCTCCTTGGGGAACCCCACATGGGAGAAAATCCCCATCAGTGCACGTCCCACCATGGGGGCCGTCACTGTCCAAAGAGGGATGGCTTCCGGGTACCGGGTGGCATGGTCCACCAACATCAGGATGAACCTATTGCCCATGGCTGTCTTGGGGTCCAGTGGCCCTACAATGTCAATACCCACCCGTTCAAAGGGGGTGCTGACCACAGGTAATGGCTGGAGGGGAGCCTTGTGCTTCCTCCCACTTTTTCCACTTGCCTGGCAAGTCTGACATGTCCTGCAATGAGTGTCTGAACTCTTGCGCATCTGGGGCCAATAAAAGTGGGTGACAAGCTTTCAAAGGTCTTGCCCTGCCCCAGATGTCCTGCTAAAGGCACATCATGAGCCAAACCCAGTAGGAAGGCTCTGAAGCACTGGGGTACCACCAGCACACAGACTCAGCAACCTTAGGCTCGCTATACAGCAGACCATTCTCCCAGTAGATCCAATGTGATCCAGACTGATCACCTGCTGCCTGGTTTGTGGCCTGTTGCCGCAAACCCACAAGAGAAGGGCACTTGTTCTGCTCCTCACAGAACTCCTCCCTGGAGGGTCCTCCTTCTTGCTGCCAATGGGTCAGCTCAGGCAGGTCCCCCAGTTCGGCCACTTGCTCCCCTGTAGGTTCCAGAGCATCCCCCTCAGGTTCTGCTTCCTCCTGGACCGTGGGAACTACGGGAGCCGGTTTCCCGCACCCCCTGCCTCTTCTCTTCAAGGCAGGCACCTGGGCCACCCTCTCAGGCTCCAGGTCCTCTTGAGCACCTCTACTGGCTGCCATAGACCGAGTGGTCGTGCACGCCCACTCAGGCAGACCCAACATCTCTAGATGAGACCTTCTCTCCACCTCTGCCCAAGGTGAACTTTCTAAATCGTTGCCCAACAGACAGTCTACAGGCATGGCTGGCCTCACAGCTACTTGAAAGGTACCTGAAACACCCCCCACTCAAAGGGAACCTGAGCCACTCTGCAGTGGCTCTCTGAGTTGTCCACGGCAACTACTGGGCAGAATGCATTGGGGATCACCTGCTCTTCAGACACCAGCCGACAACTGACAGCTGTCACACTGACTCCGGTGTCTCTCAGAGCCTCCACCCTTTGGCCATGGATGGTCACCCACTGCCTGTATTTCTTAGTGTTATCAGGCAGTTGGGCCCTGGGGACCATCTCACTGTCTCCTAAAGAGACCAAGGACAGTGCTACGGGACCCCAACCACCTTGGACACCCATCTCCTCCCCCAGGGCTACACTAGCTACCTGCCGGGGTGGTGCACCAGTGGGTGCTGATTTTCCATACAAGGGACATCTAGTCTCCCAGGAGCAGTGGCCCACTTGACCACACTTAAAGCAAGTCTTGGGCTCCCTGTGAACAGGCTTATCTGTCGGGGCCCCTGGCTTCTTTTCAGGGGGAGGCTGGGAACCCTTCCCTTGGTTCCCTTGGGGATTACTTTGGGGCCCTTTCTGGAACTCCCTCTGTTTACCCTTGTCCCCCCCACTCCTCTGCTGGGGACCCTGCCCACCTTTGACGGAGTCTCCCACGTGACCCTTGTGGACCCGGGTGCTCACCCAGCGGTCCGCCTCCTCAGCAAGCTTCCTAGGGTTAGTCAGCCTACTATCAATAAGGTGCTGGCGTAGCTCTGCAAAACAATTTCCTGACAAGTGCTCCCATGCAATCAAATCAATGAGCGCTTCAAAATCATTCACTTTGCTACCCTTCACCCAACCATCCAATGCTCTGCAAAACAAAGTCACATATTCTACCCAGGTACTGCCCTCCAACTTTTTGCAACTTCTGAACCTCTGCCTATACAGTTCAGGAGTCAACCCATACCTGGACATCAATTCTTCTTTCATATGACCATAAGAATTGTGGACTTCAGAGGGCAAGTCTAATAAGGTATCCCGCCCCTCACTAAGGAACCGCCCCCACAACCCCGCTCCCCAATCCTTCTCAGGGACCCGGTGTGAGGTCATAGCTACCTCATAGGCTTTAAACCATTGCCCAATGTCATAATTTTTATAAAACTCTTTCACCACATCTTTAGGTATACACCCTTGCTTCAACAGGCATGGATGGTGAGCGGCCACCAGAGGGAGTAATCTCTAAGCTCCTAGCTTTCAACTCCAACTCCCTCAAACTTCTCTCATGCTCCATTTGCATCCTCTTTTCCTCTAGGGCCAATTTCTTAATTTCCAATTCTAACTGCCCACCCATCTTAAGCTTGGTCAGCTCCATTTCATGCACCCTACTTCTCTCCCTGTCCTCCAGCTCTCCTGGGGACAGGCCCTTGGAAGAAACACTGCTACCTGCTGGGGAAGGTGCTTTCCTCCCCCCTGGACCCAATAGCCCATCTAGCTGCCCTCCTGCATCCTCAGCCCCCTCCTCATGCTCTTCCACATGCTCTGGGGTACTCCTTGCTTCCACCCAGGCCCTCAGCTCCTTTTGGAACTCATCCTTCTTGGAGAGACCGGTCATAGCAACTTTAAATCTCCTGCAGAAGTGTTTCAGCTGTTTTACAGTGTAACTTTCCAGCTTATCTTTTTCAAAACCTAAATCCACAGATGCGATGGATGCTGTTTTGCTCATGTTGACTAAACTTGGCAGTTCTTGGCAAAAACAGAAATCCCAGGAAAAAACAATCTACCAAAATGTAAGTGGTTGCGTTTGGTCTGCACTCACTAGTAGTGTACACCAATCACTGTATATGAGTCACAAATGCAAGTCCAGAATCCTCACTGCTGATCACCAATGTTAGAACTGGGGGTTTCTAGTTGCCTGAGGTAGGTACCTTTGTCCAAATAGGGACCCTTGCTTCTAGTCAGGGTAAGGGGGATACACTACTAAAATAAACCCTGCTCACCCCCTTGGTAGCTTGGCACGAGCAGGCAGGCTTATCTCAGAGGCAGTGTGCAAAACAGCATTTGTGAATACATACAGTAATACAGTGACAACACTACGGATGGGCACTACACAAGTTGTATATAAAAATAAGTACTCTTTATATAGACTTAACACAAGACCCAAACCGACAAAAATCCACAATACACTATGAAAAATATGACTGTCAATGGTAGAAAATAGTTCAGTTCAAATGCAGGTGATAAATGCGACACTCTACGTTCAATGTACCTTTGGATGCATAACGCGATACAAACAAAAGAGTTGCAGGGAAGGTGATGCGTCGGTTCCTTACACGCAAGAACGGTGATGCGTCGGTTCCTTGCTCCGGGGGAGGTGATGCGTCGGTTCCCTACTGCTGCGTAGGGGACGGTGATGCGTCGTTTCCTTATCGGAGAGGAGGTGATGCGTCCGTTCTTCACTGCGTGGGAAGGTGATGCGTCGGATTCTTACTGTGCTTCTGTGGCGATGCGACCAGCAGCGTCTCGATGCGGTGATGACCCGGTGCAATGAAACAAAATGGCATCTTCTTCTCGATGCGACAACTAAGGGGGCGATGCGTGCACGCCCGACGGCCGTGCGGTGACTCAGTGAATCTTCTGAGCTGCGACAGGCCCTGCGACACGCTTCTCCGATGATGCACCGGCGTCTTACGGCGACACTCTTCTCCGGTGATGCAAGGCGCTTTGGTGATGCGATGGTGACAGCGGCAGCGGTGGCATGCTTTCTCGGCGATGCGATGACAGCTGCTGCGGCGGCGACACGCTTCTTCTTCGTGAGTCACGCTTCCAGCTCCCAGCGACACGCAGTCTCTCAGAAGGCCCAACACAACAGTAGGAACTTCAAATTCCCAGCAAGGGAATTCAGGGGAGCTGGTTGGTGAAGTCTTGTATCCCTGAGACTTCAGCAGGAGGCAAGCTCAATCTTCAAGCCCTTGGAGATTTTCTGCAAGATGATGAAAGTAGGCACAAAGTTCCTTTCTCCTTACTTTGGCAATCAGGCAACCACTGCAGGCCAATCCCTCAAACAGCACACAGCATAGGGATAGTCTCCTCCTTCAGTTTCTCTGGTTCCTCTCCTCAGCAAAGGTTTTTCTTGTTTCCCAGAAGTGATCTAAAATCTTGGGGTCTGGGTCCCAATATATATACTAGCAAATCCTTTGTCCTCTGAAGGCAGAGGGTTCTGTACCTAGTCCAAACGAGTTCTGGGTGCATTCTGCCAGTGCACAACTTCTTCCTTTGTCAGTGTGGGCCAGGGTCATCAGACACACCACAGGAGGTGGAGCCAGCATTGTGGAAGGCAGGCACAGCCCTATGCAGGCCCACGTGCTACTCCTCCCACCACTCTACATGCAGATAGGTCTATTCAGCCCTGTGCTGACTCACCCTGTCTCCTGGAGTCCCCCAGCCCCTGTCACTCACAAAACCAGACATACAATACACAAGCTAGCAGAGGCAGGCTGGATGGTTAGGCAAGAAAATACCTACTTTCTAAAAGTGGTATTTTCAAACACAGAATGTTAAAACCAACTTCACTAAAAGATGTATTTTATCATTCTGAGTTCAGGCATACTAAATTTGTTTTTCTACCATGTTCCCTGGGTCAGTTAGATTATAAGATGTTATAATCAAACTGCCCATTCTGGCCTATGGGGACAGGTAGCCTTGCAATAGTGAAAAACGAAATTGGCTATAATTCACTATCAGGACATGCCACACATACCAGGGCATGTCCTACCTTACACATACAATGCACCCTGCCCTACGGCCTACCTTAGGGGTGACTAATATGCAGGAAAGTGAAGGTTTGGGGACTGGTAAGTGGGTGCACTTACCAAGTCGACATGGCAGTACCAGACTGCACACAGGCTCTGCAATGGCAGGCCTGAGACACACTTTACAAGCTGCTCCTGTGGGTGGCACAACCAGTGCTGCAAGCCCACCAGCAGCATTTGATTCACAGGCCCTGGGCACAAACAGTGCACTGTACTTGGGTCTGACAGTGAATCAAATAGGCCAAACATGGAGTCACTAATCCACACATTAATTTACCATAGGGAGCACTTGCACTTTGGCACTGAATAGCAGTGGCAAAGTGCCCAAAGCATCTAGACCAGCAAAAACATGTCAACAACAGTGGAGGCATAGCGAAAAAATGGAAGGGAGACCCACGCCAAGGATGCCAGGTCTAACACTGACCATGTCATGAGTGATGTAATATGTGACGTCATCAGCAGTGCATTGCGGGGGCGCGAGTTATAGTTACCTCAACTAACTATAACAGCCGAATTTCTCTGGTTTTGTACGAGTGAAATGTCCAACTAACTATAACGTCCCTGAAACCTGTGGTTTTTTCAGTGAATTTCTAAGGTTTTTTAAATGCTAATTTCTAACTATAACGTCCCTGAAACCTATGGTTTTTTCAGTGAATTTCAAAGGTTTTTTAAATACTAATTTCTAACTATGCCTACAGAGGAAGGATATGTGCAGAAAGAGGAAGAAAAGCACAGAAAGAAGCAAGAGAAATGCTGAAAGATCAACAGAAGTCCAGAAAGATGAAGAAAGGTGCAGAAAGAAGCAATAGATATGCAGAAAGAACCAACAGAGGTGCAGAAAGAGGCCTTGTTGCAAAGTCATCCTGTGCCCCCAACTTTTTGCTGACTGGTACTGGTGGTAACTGACTCTGACTAACCAGGCCCAGAGCCAGTGCTATGCTGAAAGACACTTAGAATACAGCGAAAACACTTACATACACTAGGGTACACTATGGGTTGGGGTACCCCTGTGATTGGCATGACCTCCCCTGTAAGGCCCTAGTACATAACAGGGCAGGGAGATTAAAACAACCTCTAAGTCCCTAGCATATAATAGGGCACAGCAGTTTAGAGGCCAGCAGCCCTTTGACCAGCGCTCTGCAATTCCGCTGCGTAGGACTTACAGGAGGTACCAGGAGGGCTTCTTGGCCCCCAAACTCCCTCAGGAGTAAAGTGTACTTCATCCCCCAACCAGTACTGTGCCAGGAGGCACGTTTGCCTTTGTGGTGGAGAAAGGGGGGCGTGGCCTCCGAAGAACCTCTTAGCAATCCCACAGTGTGGGACTTAGTGGAGGTAATAGGAGAGGCAGTTGGCCCTCAAGGATGTCCTTGGGGACCAACTACCCCTCCTATTACCTCCAGTAAGTCCCACACAGCGGGATTGCTAAATTGTCATAGCAGGCCACGCCCCCTTTCCCCACTACTCAGCAAACGCACTCCCTGGTGCGCTCTTGGATGGGGATTAAAGTCCCCTTCGTTGCTGGGGTTCCTTAGGGGCCAACTAGCCTTCCTGATATCTCAAGTATGCCCCAGATAGTGGGATTGCTGATAGGTGGCATAGGCCACGCCCCCTTTGTCCACCACTCTGCAAACACGCCTCCTGACGTGCTCTTGGTTGGGAGATGAAGTCCCCTTGCCTCCTGAGGGTCCCTGGGGGCCAACTAGCCCACCAGGTACCTCCAGTAAGCCCCACACAGCTGGATTGCTGAGAGTGGTCTGAGGCCATGCTCCCTTTTTACACCACTCTGCAAACGCGCCTCCTGGCACACTGCTGCTGGGGGGATGAAGTCCACTTGTGTCCTGAGGTCCTCAGGACACAAGAGGACCTTATTGTCCCACCAGCAGTGCCCCAAGAGGCACGTTTGCAGAGTGGTATAAAAAGGGGCATGGCCTCGGACCACCTTTCAGCAATCCCACTGTGTGGGGCTTACTGGAGGTTCCTGGTGGCCTAGTTGGCCCCCAGGGACCCTTACGAGCAACAGGGACTTAATCCCCCAATGCAGAGCGCGCCAGGAGGGACGTTTGCAGAGTCATGCAGGGAGGGGGCGGGGCCTCCGGCGAGTTGCCGGTTTCTTTTTTTTCTTTTATGGGAGGGTGGACGCATGGCCCCCCTTCCCTGGGCCACTTCTGGCCCCGAGGACCCCATCCCCCGGGGCCTGGCCAGCCTTTACTTTTAAAAAAAAAAATTTGGGAGGGGGGCCACGTGGCCCCCCATCCTGAGGCCAATTATGGCCCGGGTACCCCAGACCCCAGGGCCGTCCTTCCGTTTTTTTTTTTTTTAAATAACAAATAAATTAAAGGGATGGGGGGCCAAGTGGCCCCCCTCCGGGCCACTTCTGGCCCCGGGGACCCCATTTATGAGTAAGTGCCTTCTGTGAATACCAAAATGAGTAAGTTACACAAAATGAGTAAGTTACTCAAAATGAGTAAGTAAGTGCCTTCTGTGAATATCAAAATGAGTAAGTGCCTTCTGTGAATACCAAAATGGTAGTAAGTTTAGGATTTTGTCTTAAGTTAGTTCTGTGAATAGGGCCCATTGTTCGTAACCTTCCATCATAAATAAAGGACACCACAGAGTTCCTCAAGATCATTTTTGATGTAGTATGGGAGGATGACATGTTGATGATGGCTTTAGACGTGACCTCCCTCTATACCAGCATGATGCACAGAGATGGACTAGGGGCCACACAACATTTTATGAGAGCCATAGCCATTAAATTCTACAAACATAATGTGATGATCCTTAAGCTGATGGAATGGTGTCTGCAGTACAATATCTTTTGGTTCAACAGTGAACTGTTTCAACAGCTGCAAGGGACTTCGATGGGTACCTGCTTCGCCCCCAGCTTTGCTAATTTGCATATGGGCTGGTGGGAGGAGCAGGTGCTACATGGTCCTGAGCAAAGGGAATGGGTGGAACCCATAGTATTATGGGTAAGGTACATAGATGATGTTTTTGCACTCTGGAAGGGTAGCGAAACTACAGCTGTAGCTTTTGTTAAGAGGATCAACGACCATCCTTTAAATCTGAATTTCACTTGTGAAATTAGTAACAAAGAGATGAATTTTCTAGATGTACACCTAGAAGTCAAAGGCTCTAAACTGACTACCACATTGTACAGAAAACCAACTTCGGGAAACAGCATTTTACATGCCAATAGTTTCCATCCACACACTAAAGCAGAGTATCCCGTGCGGTGCATTGCTCAGAACAAGACGCATTTGCAGCACAGAGGAAGGCTATCAGCAAACTGAAACAGAGATGCTTACTAGACTCCAACAAAGAGGGTACACCCGAGAAACATTAGAAAAAGCACAAAGTACAGTTACCCAACAGAGAAGGGAAGACATTTTATTTTCTGATGAAAATACTAGGAAAAAAGACAAGGAAAAAGAGGGTGTAAGATTCATAACCACGTACAATGAGAAACACATTCTGTTAAGGAAAGCTCTCACAAAGCATTGGCACTTGATCCTTAATGATCCTGTTGTAGGCAAGGAATTTCCTAAAAGACCACAAATCACATATAGAAAAGCGAAATCCATGAGAGACCTGTTGGTTAGGAATGAAGTGGTGACGCCAGTGCCTATATGGCTAAAGCCGCAACCGGGATTTAGGATGTGTAGTAAATGCAAAGCATGTGAGAATGGGATGAATCTTACAGAAGTGAAAACACCATTGGGTAAAACCTTGAATATTAAAATAAATCTGACATGCAAAACAGAATTTGCGGTGTATACTCTTTGTTGCCCGTGTTCTTAATACTATGTCGGAAGTACCATTCTTCCAGTGCATAGATGTATATTACAACACCTAAGAGCGATTAAAAATAATGACCCTAGCTATCCAGTGGCACAGCATTTTTACAAAAAGGATGGAGGTGACCACAGAATGTTGCAATATAGCGTTATAGACAGTGTACCGAAGAGAAAGAGAGATGGTGACAGGGAAAAGGAGCTCAGAAGACTAAAGTCCATGTACATTCTAGAAATGGACAGCAAGGAGCCACAGGGCTTAAATATTGATGAAGAACTTTTTATACATCTCTAGCCTGGACTGCTGCCAGATCAGTGATCATGTTGGTTTTAAGGAAATTGTTTATGAATATGTTTTTAATTGGTTTTTGACTGAGTGCGTAGTTGAGCAGTAAATGTTTTTTAACCAGATGATTATTCTGTGTTCATTTACAGGAGGACTTCCACCCAGAGAAGCAGGAAAATAGTACCAGATAGGGGAATGTATTCTAGTGGAGAGCAATCTTATCTCAACAAGAATAAATAGCGTTGACCGGTGAGAAGATAGTGAAGCACGATGTAGCCAGTGTGGTTAAATGGTAAACACATGTTTGATTTTTTATGAGATTAAGCCCACAGGGGCCTTACTATGAACTACAGCGAGGCGTGTGTTCACCAGGGCAGGATGATGACACCTATATCAGACCACACAATTTCAGCTTAGAAATAGAAAAGATTTAGATTGACAGACTGTACACTGATCACTCAGGCAAGAAAACGCTCCAAGAGTTTGTGTATATACGTTGTAAATTATTTAGAAAATATTTTGATTATGTTGACTGCTTTATAATGATTGCCGCAATGGGATAAGCTGATGATAAAAGCTGTTACGCTTGGAAAAGGCATTGGCAACAGGGCAATAATTGCGAAAAACTATAAGTTGAAACTGGACACATAGGGCCATATGTATCATTCCAAATTGCGATCGCAATTGGGCTTAGTGGTATGTATCAATGAAAAATTGCCTTGCAAAATAAGGAATCGCAAAATTTGCGATTCCCTATTTTGCGATTGCATTTAAGGACTCGCAAATTGCGATTCCTTAAATGCAATGTAAGAAGCACAAAAAAGTGCAATTTGGCCTTAGGAATCGCAAATTACCACCAACTTCAAGTTGGTGGTAATTTGCATTTCTTTGAAAAATGCAATTTTTGCATTTTTCAAAGTGCAATGTGGCGCACATACATTCCCTTAGGGCATGTATGTGTGCCACATGTGCACCCATGCTTATTTCAGGGATGCAACAGGGTGTCCTTTTGACACCCTTGCAACCTTGAAATTGCATTCTCAATTTGCGATTCTCTAATTGCTAATCGTAAATTGAGAATGTCTTCCCATTCATTCCTATGGGCCTCTAGGCCCATAGGAATGAATGGGGAGGTATTCCTTAATTGCGAATCGCAATTTGCAATTCGCAATTAAGGAATATGTAGGATTCGCAAAATTATTTGCAAATCCTACATACATAGCGCTTTGCGATTCTCAAATAGCGATTCGCAAAAATCGCTATTTGAGAATCGCAAATGAACATTTTGATACATATGGCCCATAGTGTTTATTCATTGTTGTATTAATTAATTACTGTAATAACGGAAGACCTTTCTGATGATTTAATATTACTGCGCTTATTGCATTGTTGATACTTTATTGTTTACGATGTATACAAACAACAGTGTTGCTTTTCATTGTGTTAGCAATCGTTCCAATATGGCCGGAAACAATCTTATATATATATATATTCTGTTCCACAAATTGCCCAAAGCATAGGACACACTCTCCATTGGTTTCATAAGGCAACAACGCAGACATCAATTCCATAGGCACAATAACAATTGTCTTACGCGTTTCGGACATAGTTCGTCCTTGTTCACAGGCAGAGCGGCAGCAAAATGAATGGCAAAGACTGCTGATGTACGTCACAAGTACCTTTTATTGCCTTCAGGTGGGGCCTCTTAAACTCACAAAATGCATTGTGGGATCAGCAGTTCTTAAATCCACATTGCAGTTCATAATAAAGTTTGCGCTGCCCACTCTAAATATCATGTCACAATTCGGCCATTAGTGGGCTACCCATAAAGCTGCAGTCTGTGTTGAAATAACAATAACAGCCATACCGATGGACCGGTGCGGGCTTCTGACAATATTTAGAGCCCACCGGCCCGCTGTAACATCCCGTGGCGGTGCAATCCTCACGGCTGGACTGCTGTGTATTAATTCTGTTCCACAAATTGCCCAAAGCATAGGACACACTCTCCATCAGTTTCATAAGGCAACAACGCAGACAGCAATTCCATAGGCACAATAACAATTGCCTTACGCGTTTCAGACATAGTTCGTCCTTGTTCACAGGCAGAGCGGCAGCAAAATGAATGGCAAAGACTGCTGATGTTCCTCACAAGTACCTTTTATTGCCTTCAGGTGGGGCCTCTTACACTCACAAAATGCATTGTGGGATCAGCAGTTCTTAAATTCACATTGCAGTTCATAATAAAGTTTGCGCTGCCCACTCTAAATATCTTGTCACAATTCGGCCATTAGTGGGCTACCCATAAAGCTGCAGTCTGTGTTGAAATAACAATAACAGCCGTACCGATGGACCGGTGCGGGCTTCTGACAATATTTAGAGCCCACCGGCCCGCTGTAACATCCCGCGGCGGTGCAATCCTCACGGCTGGACTGCCGTGTATTAAATCTGTTCCACAAATTGCCCAAAGCATAGGACAGACTCTCCATTGGTTTCATAAGGCAACAACGCAGACAGAAATTCCATAGGCACAATAACAATTGCCTTACGCGTTTCAGACATAGTTCGTCCTTGTTCACAGGCAGAGCGGCAGCAAAATGAATGGCCAAGACTGCTGATGTACGTCACAAGTACCTTTTATTGCCTTCAGGTGGGGCCTCTTACACTCACAAAATGCATTGTGGGATCAGCAGTTCTTAAATCCACCTTGCAGTTCATAATAAAGTTTGCGCTGCCCACTCTAAATATCATGTCACAATTCGGCCATTAGTGGGCTACCCATAAAGCTGCAGTCTGTGTTGAAATAACAATAACAGCCGTACTGATGGACCGGTGCGGGCTTCTGACAATATTTAGAGCCCACCGGCCCGCTGTAACATCCCGCTGCGGTGCAATCCACACGGATGGACTGCCGTGTATAAATTCTGTTCCACAAATTGCCCAAAGCATAGGACACACTCTCCATCGGTTTCATAAGGCAACAACGCAGACAGCAATTCCATAGGCACAATAACAATTGCCTTACTCGTTTCAGACATAGTTCGTCCTTGTTCACAGGCAGAGCGGCAGCAAAATGAATGGCAAAGACTGCTGATGTACGTCACAAGTACCTTTTATTGCCTTCAGGTGGGGCCTCTTACACGCACAAAATGCATTGTGGGATCAGCAGTTCTTAAATCCACATTGCAGTTCATAATAAAGTTTGCGCTGCCCACTCTAAATATCATGTCACAATTCGGCCATTAGTGGGCTACCCATAAAGCTGCAGTCTGTGTTGAAATAACAATAACAGCCATACCGATGGACCGGTGCGGGCTTCTGACAATATTTAGAGCCCACCAGCCTGCTGTAGCATCCAGCGGTGGTGCAATCCTCACGGCTGGACTGCCGTGTATTGATTCTGTTCCACAAATTGCCCAAAGCATAGGACACACTCTCCATCGGTTTCATAAGGCAACAACGCAGTCACAGAATCTACTATAGAGAAAAATTTAACTGAAAGGAACTACAAATCCCAGCAGACAATGCAGTTATTTCACCTGTGAGAACCTATTAAAGGCAAGGGTAATAATGAAATGTAAAGCGGCATGCCTTTTCAGTGAATCTGTGAGCTTCGTGAGAGCCTGTGACCAAGGAGGGAGCCTTTCGAAACGTGTAAGACAAGAAAAAGACTCCAAAAGTGAAATGCTGGTTGCTGTGAATTAAAAGAATTCCTTGAATTCGTCTGCAGTGGAGTGCGTTTTCGAATTGGGGGCACTTTTGATGGACAACTATTTAACGGCAGCCCATCCGTGAAGACTGCACCACCCCGGGAATTTGAGTGGGGGCCAGGTAAGCCTGAAATTTCAGAGCCGAAGTGTGGGACAGCAGACAAGCTAGAAAACCGGACTTTTACTAATAAGAGGCCCACTGAGGGAAATGTAAATTTTTAATCATGATGCATCACAGAATCTACTATAGAGGAAAATGTAACTGAAAGGAACTACAAATCCCAGCAGACAATGCAGTTATTTCACCTGTGAGAACCTACTAAAGGCAAGGGTAATAATGAAATGTAAAGCGGCATGCCTTTTCAGTGAATCTGTGAACTTCGTTATAGCCTGTGACCAAGGAGCGAGCCTCCGAAACGCGTAAGGCAAGAAAAAGACTCCCAAAGTGAAATGCCGGTTGCTGTGAATCAAAAGAATTCCTTGAATTCGTCTGCAGTGGAGTGCGTTTTCGAATTGGGGGCACTTTTGATGGACAATTATTTAACGGCAGCCCATCCGTGAAGACTGCACCACACCGGGAATTTGAGTGGGGGCCACGTAAGCCTGAAATTTCAGAGCCGAACTGTGGGACAGCAGACAAGCTAGAAATCCAGACTTTTACTAATAAGAGACCCACTGAGGGTAATGCAAAATGTTTTAATCATGATGCATCACAGAATCTACTATAGAGGAAAATTTAACTGAAAGGAACTACAAATCCCAGCAGACATTGCAGTTATTTCACCTGTGAGAACCTACTAAAGGCAAGGGTAATAATGAAATGTAAAGCAGCATGCCTTTTCAGTGAATCTGTGAGCTTCGTGACAGCCTGTGACCAAGGAGCGAGCCTCCGAAACGCGTAAGGCAAGAAATAGACTCCCAAAGTGAAATGCCGGTTGCTGTGAATTAAAAGAACTTCTTGAATTCGTCTGCAGTGGAGTGCGTTTTCGAATTGGGGGCACTTTGATGGACAATATATATATATATATATTTTGCACTTTCCATCACTATTTTTGCACTTTTGGATGAGGCTTAAGACTGGATTTTGCACTTTGTTCAATCTATATAGACATTTGGTTTTATGTCATTAGCAGGAAAATGTGACTATTTATGGGCAATAATATTTCTGTCCATCATCTACTTGTAGGTTGGTATACCATCGAATTGCATTGACATTATATAGTCTGTTGCCACTGTGCATGACTGTATTCGAGTAATGGTATATCACTTCATTTTATGTTCTATTTTGAACATCAGTAGGACCAGTCAGGGCAATTGTTAGAAAGTACTACTGGTTTTCTGCATTTAATCCAAACATGATATGTATTTATTGTGTCTATCTTTTTGCCTATTTGCACATACGGTATAAAATTCATATGCTTATTTGCACAAAATGTGTCGTTATGAGATCAAAGAGTGACTTCACTTTTTATTCTTTTCATACCCTGCAGCAACAATTTTTAACTCAACTTAATGTATTTATTAATAGTTAGTATAAATATCTCAGCACTGTCTGGAACATATACATGTATTTATTTATTTATATATTTGGTATATGCATTTTGCTGATAATACTGTAGACTGGGGTTGAAAGTATCGAAATCAATGTCCTGATGTGCATTCAACTTGTTTCTTTTATCCAATATTGTGTTATTTTCCAGTCTGCCTCCTATGTTCATTAACGATGGGTGTTGTTTTTATAGGCAATTGTGCACGTTAAGGATTTATATGTGGTTTTCTAAATGGAGGCGCATCATGTGATCAAGCTCGCTTTGACGAGTGAAACGCGTCATGGCAGGCATTATGCCTGTATAATTCTGTGGTGTATTTTACAATAAATTTCACTGCTTACTCCACGAAGAACTTCGACTCAAGCTTTTCTTTGAGTGTGGCTGAGGTCAGTGCCTACTGGGTCTGTCGACAAGTGGCAGATAGGAAGTGTAACGATATATATATATATATGCGATAGCCTTCGCCACTGCAATCCTCAGCAAAACAGACAAAAACAGACCCAGTACTCGGTGCAAAGTTTTTAATTTGTTATTTAAGTGCCCTTCGTGTCCGCCATGATGCGTTTCGGCCTTCAGGAGGCCTTGATCGCATAAGGCAGTTGCCAGTAGGTAGTTATAGTTAGGACCTTGTTTCTATTCAAAAAGCATTTTATCTTTTGCCAATATCTTTGGCGCCGTTTGATGAATCTTGCCGAAATTGTCAAAATTAATGGCCCATTCACTTTAGCTGCTGTCTTGAAAATTCCAGGGTGATCCATCAAGCGGGGGCCAAGAAAAAGGGGGGTCCCAAACTGCTTTTTCTCCATGTTAATTTCCATAGGAAACTGTTAACACAGATACCCGAACTGCTGAATGGAATGACATCAAATTTGGCAAAAAGGTAGCTCTTGGTCCAGAGAGCACTCTTTTTTTTTTAAATGGTGTATATCCGTTTGGTAGTTTCTGAGAAATTTAAACATTTCTCAGGTATACAAATATGGCAGCGGAGGATCCCAGAACCCTCCTGCTCTCGTGCCTGAGATCTGATTGGCTGCCAATACTTCAAACCAGGAAGTGTTGGCAGCCATCTTGTGACTCGGTGGAACCGAGTCACAAAGAAAAAGGTAAAAAAACGTTAAAAATTAAGAAAAGGGGGTAGGGTAGAAACACCCTGACCCCCAGGGCCAAAAAAAGCATGTTGTTAAAACAAATGTCAGCGGGATTCGCGTCGGATATGCGAATTAGGCTGAATTTTTTTTATAAAAAAACAAAGCACAGGCTCTCCCGCTTTGTTTCCTTGATGCCCCCGGGTGGGCCAGGTCCAGGGGGCAATAGAAAAAAAATGAGATGAGGCCCCGGGGACCTCCACCTCCCTGGGACTTAAATTGAATGCGGGGGGAATACGCAACCCGCCGCAGCCCCAGGGACCGCCACCTCCCTGGGACTTTAACTATTTAAAAAATGCGTGGGGGGGCTCCTGCCCGTCCACACAGCCCCGGGGACTGCCTCCTCCCCAGGGCTATTTCTCTTAAATGCAGGGGGGCAACACAGCCCCCCTGCAGCCCCAGGGACACCATTCTGGGTGCTGGCAGGACCCAGCTCAGTTACTTCGCTGGGTGGGAGCAGCTGTTTTCATTGCTCCAACTTCGACTGGAGCAAAATTGTGTTTTCTGCCCGGGAGAGTGCACCACAGTGTGAATAGGTGCTAAGAGCAGTGTCCTGAGGGAAAGGGTCCCGGTACTCTGCTTAGATCTGGCCCCAAGCGATGGGGTCCCTGGGGCCAATCACGGCTTCAGGAAGAAGGCCCGACGCACCCTCCCCTGTAATATGGCCCCAGAGGATTGGTTCCTGGGACCCCATCATGGCAGTTAGAAGGGGGCTGTGTGCCCTCTGCCCATACATTTTGAAATGGCCATGGGGATGGGACCCCCGGGGCCTCAGAAAGACTCAGGGAAGGGAAGCACATGGCCCCTTCCCTAACAAACCAATTTAACAACCCTCCCCACAGGCCCTGGCCCACTCCAGAGTTTTTATTTGAGCATAAATTCACCATGAATTCTTGGTAAAATTAAAAAAAAAAATGTTTTTGGCCCTGGGTCCCCCACCGGACTTATAGGGACAGGGTATCTCTACCTCGGTCACCACTCAGTAGTTATAGTTAGGACACAAAAATGTTCCAGCAGACATTTTAAGACTAGGGAGTCAGTCCCCCTGTTCAATATGTATACAACATATCAGAGAAAGCCAAGTTTCTGAAGATACTTAACATCTGTTTCAAAATTAATGCCCTACTACAGACAGCTTTTATCTGTATAAAACCCCTCACAGTCACCGAACCTACATTGAGAAATGAAGTTTATATGAGTAGAAAAGTGGGTTCTGTAAGCAGGGTTTACTCTATGGAGAGAGTTTAATCTATAAAATACTGTTTGCAGACAGTGAAACGCTCATAAGAAATTAACCACAGAGTAGTAAAAAGTATCTACTAAGAACAGTGTATGCTCTGTGCAACACTTGTCAAACAGACCCTATTCGCTTCAAATACCGAAGGCCTGAAGGTGCTAAAGATCATACTTCCTGTAGCCTTCATACTATGGTGAAAACTTTACAGATAGTCCATATTCTGAAGCAAAACAAGCACATGTACATAGGTTAGTATGTTATGTATACATTGTCATGCTGAGACAGTTTTTCCTAATAACTCAAGGTTGCTTACAATGCTTAGTGTCTACTATGTATAATCTTTGCACTGTTGATAACTTTTTCTGCAGAACCAAAAAACATGCGTGGAACATACTGGAGAAAAGTCCTCAACTGTCATTTGCACACAGAGTTACTTTTCAATACAAAGATTACCAGCCCCTATGTAAATTATAAAACAAATTAACACACTCATTTGAGATGTCATCAGTGATGTCATTAATGATGTCATAGAACATGTCATGAGTGATGTAATATTTGATGTAATATTTGAAGTTATAAGCAGCGCATGGGGGCACAAGTTATATTTAGCTGCGCTTACTTTAACTTGTGAATGTCTGTGTTTTAGTTCAAAATGTTAATGTTGTCACTGACATATTCACCTAACTATAATGTTACCTTAACCTTTGTTTTTTTAGTGAATTTATATATGTATATACACATATATATGTATATATACACACACGCACATGCACAAACATATGTGTTGATGTGTATGTGTCTATATGCTGAAATAAAACTTGCATCGTGGCAAAATGAGACACATTGTATTCATGGAAGGTTTTAAGATTCCAGTGTTTCTTTCTTTTTCAAAAGTCCCCCAACATAAAACTAGGTATGGGCAAAGCTCCATATATTATTTCTTGTGTTGCAGGAATATTTTCATGAAACGTATTGGTATTACACGTGCTTTGCGAGTGTGGACATCTTGCCGGTCAATTCACCAAAATGCCAAGGGTAGCAGAAGTGACATAACATGCTAATTAACCTTTACTTTCACCCACACACGCATGCTTACACATACACACATTCACACATACACACACTCTCTCTTACTTAAACACACAGACACCCGTAAGCACATACACAACACACATTTAAAAGCATTTTTTGCTTAGCTCAGCTGTCAAGGACGGTCATATTTCAGCTAATTGTAATTCATTCTTTATTACACTAATAGTAAATAATAACCAGTTATTCACCATTAGTGGAATAAAAGTTGACAGAAAAGTGAGAAAACAAGGAAAGTGGAGCCCCAACTGACGTCCATAAGGACGAGCCGCCCTTGTGTTCCTTGCACTGATTTTGCCAACTCTGAGGCCAGGGGTCACAAATGCAGTGCCAGGGGCCGCAAAGGGCAAGCCAGGGGTTGCAGCGGCAACTCCTGGTAACCCTTAAATGACATCCATGGTGGACAGCCATATTAAAATAAGGATTTTTGAGCTTTTTTTCACTGTGAGATCCCCATTTTCACCATCATTTTATGAACATGCCTACCTCTCCCTATTAACTGTCTACTGCCGGTTTCTGTAAATCACTTTGTGGATGTTAGTAGTGCAGCACATGTGGCACAAATTTAGGTTCACAATGCCCTCAAGAGATATCTGGACAAAGCATGAGAGCAAGAGGTATAGGTTGCAAAATATCAAGGTGTCACAATACTCTGATCAGAAAATCGTGGAACAAAAAAATCAAAAACTAAGTTTATGTCCATTTTTTTATACCTAACTTCACATATACATACTTTGATTTTATATATATATATATATATATATATATATATATATATATATATATATATATATATATATATATATATATATATATATATACCTACTAGCGGTCGCCAGTAGGTAGTTATAGTTAGAACCTAGTTTCCATAGGAAAAGCATTTTTTGATTTGCTATTATCTTTGGCATCATTTAACGAATCTTTGTGAAATTCTCAAAAAAAAAGGTCTATCAAGGTCAGCTCCTATCCTGAAAGTTTGGGGGTGATTCGTCAAGCGGGGGCGGAGAAAAAAGGGGGGTCCCAAAAAGTGTTTTTCGTGTGTTAATTTCCATAGGAAAGTTTGAGACAGGCTACAGCCCGAACTGCTGAACGGAATTACACCAAGTTTGGCAGTAAGGTAGGTCTTGGTTCAGAAAGCTACCTTTTTTTTAAATGGTGTAAATCCGTTCAGTAGTTGCTGAGAAATTCAAAAACTAAGAGTAAAAAAATCAATTTCCCATAGGAAACTTTAGGCAAGGCTACAGCCCGAACTGCTGAACGGAATTACACCAAATTTGGCAAAAAGGTACTGCTTGGTTCAGAAAGCGACCTTTTTTTTAAATGGTGTAAATCCGTTCAGTAGTTTTTGAGATATTAAAGAAAAAAATATATATGTGGGCGGAGCCTAATCCCAGAGCACGAGCTTGGCTCTGATTGGCTGCCAACACTTCAAACCAGGAAGTGTTGGCAGCCATCTTGTACTCGGACCGAGGGAGAAAGAAAAGGTGAGAGACAGATAAATAAAACAAGAAAAGGGGGCAGGGTAAAAACACCCTGACCCCCCAGGCATGCTCAGGGGGTCCCACAGGGACGCGGCCCCGCAATGCACTGCTGATGACGTCACATATTACACCATTCATGACATGGTCAGTGACATCACTGATGACATCACTGATGACATCTCAAATGACATCACTGATGACATCACTGAAAATCTGATGCACCTCCTCACACTCTAATATAATCTTTGAAACACCCACTGTAAAATACAAACTACCATTTTTGAAACCATCGACACACCAATACCAGTTACTACATACACACTCACTAATTCCTAGCTCTACACACACATCCACTCATTCACCCATACAATCACTCATACATACAGTCTCTCATCAATACAACACTATCATATGCACTCATACACCTATACAGACACTCACACACCGCCACTCATCCATGGAGTTACTCACACACCTAGTCAGTCATGCAAAGAATCAATCACACTCCCATTTCTTCACCTATACAGTTATACACACACCACCTCACTTATTCAAACATATACTAACACATACTTACTCTCTTATACAATCACTGATACAAGTACACACTCATCGATACAGCCACTCTCACAGTCACTGACTCTCACGTATAGTCATTTATATACTCCAAGTCTCACATACACTGCCTTTTAGATATGTAGTTACTTGGACATGTACCACTGAGACATCCAATCTCTCACCAACACACCCATACACACACTCACCCACCCATACAGCTGTTTCCACATGCACTCTTGAACCCATACACCCAGTGAATCAACCACTCACACATCTATGCACAGAGTCACACACCACCCACCCACCCACACACACACTCAGTCTCCCATACAAATACTCAGGCAACCAATCAATAACCCATATAGACACTCATGTAGCTACTGACCAACACATGCAGCAGCTTACACAACAACAGACATACTGATACACACATTCAGACAGTTTAGTCACTAACCCATACATTCAGTTAGACGCATTTAATCACTCACTTATACAGTCAGTCACGCACATACTAAATCCTCCATCCAGACACTTATACACCCACTCATTCTTCAATACACCTTGGCATATATATAAAACATATTTAAACTTTAGAGAAACACACAGTCACTGGATGATGTCATCAGTGATGTCATCAGTGATGTCATTTGAGATGTCATCAGTGATGTCATCAGTGATGTCACTGACCATGTCATGAATGATGTAATATGTGACGTCATCAGCAGTGCATTGCGGGGTGCGAGTTATAGTTTGCTGAACTAACTATAACGGGGAATTTCTATGGTTTTGTACGAGTGAAACGTCCAACTAACTATAACGTCCTTGAAACCTATGGTTTTTTCAGTGAATTTCTAAGGTTTTTTAAATGTTAATTTCTAACTATAACGTGCCTGAAACCTCTGGTTTTTTCAGTGAATATATATATATATATATATATATATATAAATATATATATATACACCTCTATTGTCGGCGAGTTGCTCCCGGGCTACCCAACCGCCGGTGGTGCACAATGACAGCGCTTCGCCGCGAGCTGTATCATTAAGGTTTTTGATCTCCTCCTCTCCACAAGGACTCCATGGCACTCCGGTGCAAGTCAAAAGTAATTTATTCCACTGGTGCAGGCAAAGACAATACTCCAACGCATTTCGGTGCACACACGCACCTTGGTCACGACGTTAACCATGATACTTTCGCTTGTTTTTAACAGAATTAAAAAAATAGTGAACATAGCAGTAGGACAAGAGAGTGCTCCATTTAACATTGCGAAATCATCGCCATTTTGGAGTGGCTATTTAGCATGGAAATCACTTTTGCCAAGTAATATATACTTCTAGCACCATTGTTACATCAAATAAATAATAAACATTTTATTATTGTAATTCATAACGTAAATCGTTTTACGGCCTTCATTTTCATACTGCCCCAGTGGGCAACATCCAAAGGAATGGAAAGTAAAGAAAGACTGCCCGGGCCACTGTGTTATAGTCATAGCACCGCATTCAAGATACCTACCATCTCTACCCAATGTCGGAATTAATAGCAGGGCATCTGATAACAGTATCAACCTCAGCATAGCATTGTATCATGCTGCCCAAGTGGGCTTAACCATTACATTCCTTCATAGTGCAAGTTTAATTATACAAGGCATTATGAGACTGTTATAATTTGAACTTTAACGCAGCTCGTTCTGCCCAAGTGGGCTAATGCAATCAAAATAACGATAATCCAAATCAAATTGATCAAACCGATATCGGTGTTTCGTTTGACTCTCCAGTAGAAGTAGTCTCTACATTAGTTCATTACATGGTTGTCCATGCTGCCACTCCTAGGGCTCGCTCTCCTGTGTGCAAAAAACAAAATAAACACATCATACTTAATACACTTAGGGCCAGATGTACGACCCTATTTTGCATGCGCAAACGGGTTTGCGACCTGTTTGCACATGCAAAATGTGAAAGGGCTATGTACAATTCCTAAATAGCGAGTCGCAATTTATTTGCGACTCGCTATTTAGGAATTGCGAGTCGCTATTAGGAAGGGGCGTTCCCTTCCTAATAGCGACCGCAACCCCATGTATGAAGGTTTTGCCACCACAATTGCGGTCGCAAAACACTTGCAAATTACCACCCTCTTTAAGAGGGTGGTATTGCACTCGCAAAAGGGAAGGGGACCCCAGGGGATCCCTTCCCCTTTGCAAAAGCAGGGGAAAATATTTTTTAAGGGCAGGCAGTGGTCCAAGGGACCACTGCCTGCCCTTAAAAAATGAAACGAAAACGTTTCATTTTAATTTTTTTAAATGCATCCCGTTTTCCTTTCAGGAAAACGGGCTGTATTTAAAAAAAAAAAAAAATACTGCTTTACTTAAAAGCAGTCCCAGACATGGAGGTCTGCTGAGCCCAGCAGGCCACCATCCCTGGGAGGGCCAGCCATTCTCAATGGACTCGCAAATTGCGAGTGGCTCATTAATAATCATGAGCCTCGCAATTTGCGACCCCATTGGGAATCGCAAACAGTGTTAAACACATTGTTATACAAGGCATTTAGCGACTCGCAAATTGCGACTCGCAATCAAGCGCAATTTGCGAGTCGCAAATTGTCATGGTCGTACATCTGGCCATCAGTTTACAAAATACTAATTTAAAAACATTGTTCATGATCATTAGAACTGGTAGCTAGTTAAAACGTCATTCGGCAACACTTTCAAAGGTGGACAAATAACTCTTCATCGATATTCAAACCTAGTAGCTCTATACAATCCATTTGTAGGATATATCGGGACTCCAGTCTCCCTAGCTCTTTTTCTCTGTCCCCCTCTCTGGTTTTCTTAGGCACACTGTCAATGATTGAATATATATATATATTCAAAGTACATAGAGTTAAGCATAGTAAATGCATACCTTACTCTGTGCACTTACCTCTTCCATAATCCCTAGTACAATCTAAGAAAAATGAGGAAGGAAAACAATACATTAGGAGAGCCACATGTAGTTCAATGATTGGGATCCACACAGCATTAGACACACACACAATAAAAAGTGATGCAGAGGCCTACACACAACATATTGGACCTATCTAGATTGCTATGTGTTGAAGATTAAGGGCCTGATTACGACTCTGTTGGTCTTGTAGCAGGGCGCCACACCAGTGCCCCGCCCCAAGACCACCAAAGTCATCCGCACACTTCCCACCGGATTATGAGTTAAAATCTGGCGGGCGGTCCTGCTGCGGTGGTCCCACAGCAGTGTATTTGTAAGGCTCATAGCAGAGCCTTAGAAAGGCACTGCTGTGGAACTGCCAAATCGCTTTCCTGCATTGCATTGTCTGCGAAGTCCATGCTGTGCAGGAACAGGGAGTGCAGAAAGACAGGGGGCACACCATGTGCCCCCTGCATGCACACCCATGCACACATTCACCCGGGGGCCCCCTTACTTTCCTCACCACCACACTTTTCATGGCAGGCTCACCTGTGGTAGTGAGGAAACTCGTACTATGCTTGGTGGTGCTGCTGCGGCACCAGCAGCATATTGCGGCCTCAGACCGCTGCAAGGCTGACCAGAAAAGTCGTAATGCCGTGGTCCGACTGTCAAAGTCATAATAAAGCAGTTGGACCGCCGCTGGGGAGGTAGCCACACTGGCACAGTGGGTTTGGCGGTTTATCGGACTGCCAAACACATAAGAAGGCCCTAAGTTTTTTTCATCTCAGGGTCGTCTCATCAAGTTTGTCCTTTTTTGCTCTTTAATAAAAAGTTGTGTAAAGGACACACTTTTACACATTGGATAACTATTATCAAATGCAGGTGCAGGATGTACAGGTAAGAGCGGTGGGGCGGGGTGGGGCAGGGAGTCGCCAGACGACAATGAGGAAAACAAATAAAAAATAAAAGAAAACCACTTACCTTCTACTTGCCGCATTGCTGAGTTGGATATGCGGCGAGCGCAAGGTAAGTGGATATTTGTTTTTTATTTAAGTTTCCCTCGTCGTCATTTGTTGACTCACTGCTCTTACCTGCACGGGCCGCACCTGATAAAATGATGATTTGCTGTACTGGTCTTCTGGGAATCATCTCAATCAATAAAGGATATGGCTCGATCAGATTTTGCAATTGTATCAAGCCCAAACCATAGGGTATGGGCCAGGGCTGACTTTGTCTATATATCTAAAATGATAGACGAAGATGAGTCTGTTTTAAAATGATGAGTTAGGCCCCATCTGTATCTACGCAGGGTTTGGAGAATCTATTGTCCCAGAGACCAAAGGGCATTCATTTAATTGAAATATTGCAAGCGGGCTGTACTGGCAATAAAAATTACTTTAGGGAGTAGGATATGGTGGTTTGCTGTTTTTCAAATTGCAGGATTTACAAATCCTATGTTTTTTTTTGCTTTATCTGATTGCAACAGGATCCCGCTTTGACTGTATGCCAGGAATTTGGTAGCCTGGAGGAGTTGTGATTGTGCAGATCTGATATAGTGCAATGAAAATAAAAACAAAGCTTACATTATTTTATATCCCAAAATTGCAGGTGCATACTAGGTCTGGGTAACACCAGCGGCGGCCGGCAGGGATCGGGGGTGGCAGGCCGGGAGGCGGGGGAGAGGATGCGGGGGAAGGGGGTAAATAAAATTTTTGATTAAACTTACCTCCTCACCGTGTCCTCCTTTCCGTCCTCCTCGTTGCGTCCCTCCACTCCTCCCTCCGGCCAGAACAGGAAGCACCCAGGCTCCCCTGAGCCATCCACAATGCTGCAATGGTGCGAAATTATGCAAAGTGGAGTAATGGTGTATTTCAGGAACATTATGTAACAAGAGCAATGTGAAATTCCTTAAATTATGTCAACTATGCCAGTGTACCTTTTATCTGTTGCCTGAACAGGAAGGGTTGGCTACAGAGCTCTCCTCTTGTCTGCCTAGCCCCTATGGCAGGATCCTTTGCTTGACTCCCCTGGAACATATATGCGATTTATATGTTTCACCTCTGTATATGCAGTAGAATGAGAGTTTAGGAAATGTGTTGGACTTGAATGTGGAATCCGAACAATCGATTCTGGGTTTCTTGTGTCTATGAGGTTCATGAGAAGAATGACTGAAGTCCTTTGAAATGAATCAGAATCTAGGTGTGGATGACAGGAGATAGGAAACCCATTTGAAGGGTAGAGACAGCCCTTGACCTATTCCTGCTATTGTCTACTCCAGAGATGTTACCCCCAGCAAGTTAAGAGGTGATTACGTGAGGAAGCCTCATCCTCCTCTGTGTCTATGGCTTGGTACTTTCTGACAGGGAACTCTTTGCCCCATCACTTCTTCCTCCTGACAGTAGAGGAAAAGGACTGTGACTTAACTAATATGAGATCAATATGCAAAAGTTTGGAACTACCTAAAACGGATACTAGAGTAGGACTTGTGGAATGCACAATCTCTATCTGCCAACTTGGCAGCCGATTTCAATGTCATTCGGAAACTCTTCCAACCGAATCGGTTTCAGAATTGTTTCTGACCAAAATCGGGTTCTGCGAGTCTGACTGACCAATTATGATGCTTCCCAACATCGTTCGGTCGGACTCGCTTTGACTTCAATGGGAGCCTGTGTTCTGAAAGAGAACACAAGCTCCCATTGAAAAAAGGGGTGGTTGGGGAAAACCTTGCACTCTGTGGCGGGCACCCCATGGTGCCTGCCACACTGTGCATGGTTTAACAGGGGGTCCCTTGGGCACCCCCACTTGCCCCAACCCGAGACCTCATGGTGATTGTGGGCCTGCTATGGGCCCCCAAAGTCAGATTCTACCAGCCGTTTCATGTTAGGCAGACCGAATCAGAACGGCTGTGCGAATCGGTCATCGTAATCGCTCGCTCGGAAACCGTGTCCATAGAGCTGTACAAATCAGCTCCGAAAGACTCGGACTGTCCGAATGCCTTTCGGAACCGAACTGGACAGCCAGAATGGTTTCCGTGCATCGTAATCAGTCGGTTGAAAATGAGTACGATTCGGTCGGAAACAAGGGTTCCGAATCAAATTCTGAGATTCCGAATCTCATTCGGAGCCTTTCCGACCGACATCGTAATCGGCCCCTTAGTGTGAGAATGGGGCAGAAAGCCCCAGTCAGTGTATCAATGTTTCTCATAGACCAGTGCCAAAGGTCAGGGTTCGAGACCAAGAACCTACAATTCTTTGACTAGTTAGGAGAAGCTGCCTTGAACAACCATGAGGAAACTCACATAAACTCTCAACAGCACACATCAAACAGATTCACTACACACACATCCAACACAGCAGATATAATATGCATACTCAAGTATCAGAGTGCTTACATAGGCCACACCTCTAATCACAATCCACATACATACACAGAATAAAACAGCACAACTTTGACCTAATATTGCACAGATTCAACAAGCTACATGTGCACTGCATAGTTTGGTATCACTGGTCTGACAACATCATTCACCATCCACTATTATTCAAATGAACTAAGATATTTCCAACACAGTGCCAATAAACCATTAATTGACTTTAAAGTACCCAGCAGCAGATACTACAACTAACTGTTTTAAACACACATACTTCTGCCATTTAAGAGATGTAGAAATGATTCAGTACAGGCCTCCGGTCTCACCCATCAAACACAAAGGACACTCACCCACAACTCAATGAAGTCGGCTCATTGACACAACAGAAGAAAGACACAACAAAACAATATTCCGAAACACTATATTGATAACACAGCTTCACAGGGTTAATCAGATTCTGGTATGTATTGAAAAACTCAGCATTGTTCGGAAAGTCGCCCTTGGATAGTGAATGTGCTGCAATGCCATGTCAATAACAAATTGTGCACTATTCAAATGGCAATAACATATTAAATCACAGTTGACATTAGCAATTACGGTTAGGTTCATGAATCAGACCGTGAACAGCAGTCTGAATTAAAAAATAAAAAGTTGATTGACTAAGAGCTTGGCACAGAGGCGCAGTAGATGGAGTGGAAAACCTATTTTCTGTGAGGAGAAAATACTGAACGTATGAGGCAGGCTCATAGACTGTGACAGTACTTCACAAAACAGAATATGCTCCAAGCTGGCTGGACTACTGCATGGGTTTTCTAACCTCAGACTTGTTCATAAACACATTTCTAGACTTTTGATGAGTCTAAAAAAGCCTTACTGTCAGTGTCCTGTTGCCTTTTAGAATGAGTTTACTATGGGCCTTATTACGAGTACGACGGTCCTCAGGACCTCCGTACTCAAGATGGTGGTCCGACCATCGCCACACTGTGGGTCCGCCTGCAGTATTCTGAGTACTGCAGTCGGACCATGACGAGAGTGCAAGGAACCCACTGAGCCAGAGCTCTACAACTGGACTGACTATGCTGGCGGTGCCGCTACCAGCTCCACCGAGCATATTACGAGTTGCCTTTTCACCGTCCTTTTCATGGCTGTGACCTCACCATGAAAAGGTGGCACCATGAAAAGGTGGCGGTGAGTCAACTAAGGGGGACCTATCAGGACCCCCGGCCAGATCTGGGCCTGGGGTGCATGCAGAGGGGGGCACATGTTGTGCCCCCCTGTAATTGCACCCCAGTTCCTGAATGGTGTGGCATGCATGCAACACGGTTCAGGAACATGCTGCCTGCACTGTCATGGCAGCGAGCTGCATGTTAGGCTCTCCTATGAGCCTAACAGCCCACTACTGTGAGACCACCCAGCCCCACCCGCCTGCCATGGATTGCACTTGTAATCTTGCAGGAGGGCATACTACGGGCTTGGCGGTCCTACTGTCAGTGCATCGGTGGCAGTCAGACAGGAGGACTGCCAAAATCGTAATAAGGCCCAATGTCTCTTGCATGGCTCACAGTCAAGCCCTGCCTTCATAGTAACCTGAGCATCCAGACCACCTGCCATGGCCATGCCCTGCACCAGAACGTGTTTTGGCAGTGAAAGACAACTCACTAGATGTACTGGGGGCTGGCACAGGGCACTGAGTCAGCCACAGACAGAGGGCACAAAGTGTGGCTGATGGATATGAAATTTGTCCAGAACTTGATGGGATGGCAGGAGCCCACACCCTGTGTGCTCTGGATGCATTCAAAGTGGGCCCAGTTCTTGGCCCAAATAAATATCATTCACCCTAGGAGTGTTCCACATCTGTGACTAGCTGGCTTTGGGGTGAGAGAGAAGGTACAGAGCACAGCCTAAACCGCACCATGCACCCAGAACCTCTGCTAGTTTAGGGGAATAGGTTTGTTGTTTGGCCAAGACCATTCTTTGCACCCAGAGTGCACTGGCCATAGCCAACAGCTGGTGCATGTCAGTCAGTTGTGACAAGACACAGGTCATGGCCAAAGGCTGCAGACTTCACTCAGAGGTCAGGCCAAGCCAAATGGGTAATTTTGGTTTGTGGTTGTATATCACAATATCAACCACAAAATACCAGCAGCCAATATATTGACTTTCTAAATACTCATCATGTAAATGTTGAAATGTGCACTACAAAAATATTGACAGTAAAACTACTACCCAAATGTCTTCTACAAAACTATAGTATTTTACAAATGGCAAAAGGCAACAAAAATATCTACTACAGAAATAGTGTTCAAACATTCCAAAACATGATTAAAATGCCAAATTAATACTAATTAAGCTTAAAATGAAAGTTTAATTATTGTGAAAATGTGTATATACCATTTAAGAATATTCCACACAAATATATAAAAAAAAAAACATAATTTGCATAAAGTATATTAATTTTAATACAAGATTTAGATGATGCAATATAAATAACAGTACATAGTTTGAAAAAAAAATATCCATAATTATACAACTCAAAAACCAACATTGTACTATGCGGCTGATTACGATGGCGGAACGATCGCCACCGCCGGCCCGGCGGTGAGGTCCGCCGGCCCTACGGACCGCGATTCTCCCACCGCCAGATTACGATGGAGGTGGGATCCAGACTGCGACCGCGGCGGAGGCAAAGCCCGTCCGCCACGGAACCGCCACAGGCAATCGTTACGATTGCCCGGCGGAGCAGTCTACATCCATAAAATGGTGGCGGTGCCTAGCAAGCACCGTCCGCCGAATTAGGATGAGGTCTCCAGCCAGCCTTTCCGCGGTGGTGCAACCGCCGTTGAAAGGCATGCGGATTTTGGTTCTGGGGGCCCGTTGCAGGACCCCCTTGTGTTGGGGGGAGGTGTGGGTGCACTGGGGGGGTACCCATGGTACCCCCCTACATTCCACTGCACCATGTGGCAGGCACAGTGTAGTGCCTGCCACGTAGTGCAGTGAAATGCACAACATGCTTTTTTTGACATTGCGGCGGTGCTGCTGTCAGCAGCCACCACCGCAATGTTAAAGGTGCGGAATCCGACCGCAGCGGTGGCAGTCCAATCCTAATCGGGTATGCGGGAGTGCCGCATGCATGGCGGACGATCCCGGTTTACACCACCATGGCAGACGGACTCCAGTCCGTCCACCATCGTAATCAGCCCCTATGTTTTTATTAGTATGTATGAATGTATATATCTAAAGCACATACACATTTTTCACCCAATAATTGTAAATATATTTAGATAATAATTAATTCAATAGCAAAACATTTTAAAAATTATTTTCCAAATAATATACACATTTTTTAATTATAAGTCTACAAACAAAAGATATAATTTGATGGGGAATATTGACTATTGTAACTCAAACCCAACGAACACTGAGGAAAGTGTGTACATTATTGGCACAAGATTTGCTATTATAACTCCAGTCCAAATAAAACAGGGAAATTACACAAATAAAACAGGAGGGATGTGTTGTTCTACTTCCAATCAAACAATACTTTTAGAATATGCATAAATAAAGGGGGTGGGATTTACTGATCTCACAAACATTGGGAAAGAACATTAATTGGTAGAGGATATATATTTACTATTCCAACTTCAATCCAAGTACAATGCAATAATAAAGTTATGAGATTTAATATTCTAATTCCAATCTCACACACATTGAGGAAAGTCTATTAATTGGAGGGGTGAGCTTTTTATTCTAACTGCAATCCAACTAAAATTAGGGAAACATGAATAAAAGGGCTATAATTTACTATTCTAAATTCAATCCAAGTAAAATTAGAGCAAGGGAGTTTAAAAAGGGATCCAATTTAGTATTCTAACTCCAATCTCCCAAGCACTGGGAAAGTGCATTAATTGAAAGGATAAGATTTACTATTCTAACTCCAATACAAATAAGATTGTGGAAGCAAATACATAAAAAGATGAGATTTACTAACCTAACTCCAATCATCCAAACTTTAAATAAAATGACTGAATCAGGGGAGGGTGTGAGATGTTCTATTCAAAATCCAATCCAAGTACAAATAGCAAAATACATAAATAAATTAAATTAAAAGGTACTATCTATCCCAAGTTCAACATTAATTGCAGGATGTGCATAAATTAAAGGGTTGTGATTTACTATTCTATCTTCAATTGCACAACCCTTGAAGAAAGTACATTAATCAGAGTAGTGAGATTTGCTATTCTAACCCCAATCTATCTAAAATTAGAGAAGTGAACATTTGAAAGGGGTGTGATTTACTATTCTAATTTAAATCCTGAAAATATTGGGAAATGCGCACTAAAAAAGGGGTGAGATTAGCTATTCTAACTCTCAAACATTGTGGATAGCATAACTAATCAGAAGTGTAAAATCTGTTATTCTAATTTAAATCCCACAACAACTGGGAATAGTCCATACATGAAGGAATGAGATTTCCCAGTCTAACTCCAGTCCTACAAACAATTGTCAAACGTTTATAACTCGGGGTGTAGGTGGGAGTGAGACTCACTATTTCCACTCCAATTGAAGTAAATTTGGGGAACGTTCAAAATAAAATGAGTGAGATTTACTATTTTTTCCTCGAGCCGTGATTAATTGGAGAGAGTGCATACATTAAATGGAGTGAAAATTCTATTCCAACTCCAGTCTCATAAAAATGAGGGGAAAGGACATTATTCAGTGGTATAGTTCACTATTCAAACTCCAATGTAAATAAATTGGAAAATGCCATAAAATTAAATGGTGGGATTTACTAGTCTAACTCCAACCAAAATTGGGAAATGTGCATAAATTAAAGGGGGTAGGATTTACTACTATAACACCAGTCTAAATATTATTGGGGAACGATTACAGGTTTATGGAGGTGAAAGTTATATGTCTTAGTCTAGCACTGTTAAAATAAAGTCTACAAAATTAAAAACAAATATTTTTATGTGTGTGTGTGTATATATATATATTTGTACATATATATATATATTCCACAACACTTTTCCCAAAGGGAACTTCTCACCGCACTCACTGCTCCGTGCTTCTTTGCAAAAAACGTATTCAAATCATCCAATTTGTGTAGTTCAGGGGGGTTTATTCACAGCATGCCAGCACAAACCTACGCGTTTCAGTCTCAGCCGAGACCTTGTTCACGGGGATAATGACAACACAAAGCGGCATTCCATTTCTGCCTTATTTAAACCACATGACATCACATCCTGTGTATAGCCTCATTGCATTGTGGTAATCGTAGTCATACCAATCAGGCGCTTTGTTAATTCTCGTTAAAACCTTTGACTACATTTTCTATAAAACATTTTTGCAATGAATTTATTCACATTCTAGTATTGTATTTGCATCAACTAACTTCCACTATTCATACAATGACTTAACATGTGCAACTGTAATTATTTTACACTCGGTTACTTATGTGTCTTACTACTCATCTTGACACCTTGTTTCTTAATATGTTTGCTAAACAAATACCATCAGAATTTAAAGATTCAAAATTTTGGAAATTATGGGAATCACAGATATCAAAACAGTTTTGTTACTAAATAAGTTGGAATCGAACCCTCGGTTCATACTGTACTCAAAGCGCATTAGTGCGCAGCGCTATTCAGTCGGTTCTAATCTCCAGTGGGGATTCCAATATACCAGGGGGCCCCTTGTAGCTCTAGGTCGACATTCTAAAGTTCCCATTGCCATTTAACAGTGCCACTTAGTCTGCAATTATTTCGGCATGGCTAATTATGTCACAATTGAGCCCTCGATCGGTAACTTTCCCACCCTTGGCATTATTTCATTTAGAGAGCGCAGTCCTGTAGTAAATCTCATTGTTGTTCTGCCCTCAGAAAGCGCAATCCTACCCTATATCCCATTATAATCCTGCCCTCAAGTGGGCCCTTACTTCCCAGGGGTGATTATTAGTTCAACATATTTGTCGCTGTGTATCCCTTCCATTTTGATATCATTACAAGAGAACATATTCAATTCTTAATCAGTTCATTCCTAACCAATGTGTATCTGGACCAATTATACTTCATTAGTCATCTGTGACTTCAACCATTATGTTCACATCCCCAATTGGGACTGCATTAGAGTTACACGGTTATGCTATAACCTAGATCTAAATTAATTGTACTATAAACACACATTAAAATGAAATACAGGGAGGTTATATAAAAGGCACTCATTATACATGGCAAAATGCCATTTGATACATTTATATCTGAACCCAATGTTCAAAGGTCCTAAACCCAATAGGATCCATCATAGATGCGAGTGTAGCTCCTCATCTTGGTTGAGCCCCCTTGGGGTCAAAGTTCGGAAATTTAATATATGTCGGGATTTTTTTGGGCGCAATATTTTTTCTCTATCTCCACCATGTGCCTGTTGTTCCACTTGTTCCACAGCAAAAAATGTCAGCAATTTCCAATTTCCACCATGTTCTTTTTCCATGTGTTTAGCTATGGCGTTACTCCTGTCGGTATTGATTGTTGCCCTGACATGTTCTAATATTCTTTTCTTTAGATCACATATCGTGCTGCCCACGTACCTGAGAGGGCAGGGACACTCCTCCATGTAAATTACAAATTGTTTTTTGCAGGTTATTAGTTGTTTAATTTTCCAAACTTTTTTATTTGCCATTTCAATTTCTTTGGTATTTTTGGCTATAGCGCAAACTTTGCAATTCGTGCATTTAAAAAATCCAATGGATTTTAGCCAGGTCGCCTGTTTGTTTTTATTTGTAAAGTGGCTGTGCACCAATTGGTCTTTCAAGTTGGTAGCTCTGCGGAATGTCACATTGGGAGTTTCTCCCACAATTTTTGCAACAGTAGGATCTAATTTAAGTATGTTCCAATTTTTTCGTAATATGTGTCTGATCTGTTTATTTTCTGTTGAATATGTGGTTATCAACCTTATTTCCTGAGAGGTCGCATCACTATTCAAAAGAGGTTGTTTTTCTGTAATCAATTCCGAACGTGATAAACTCGCTGTTTTTTGTTGACATGCCAAGACTAGTTTTTTGTTGTAGTTCCTTCTTCTGAATCTTTCAGATATTAGTTTGCTGTTTTTTTGCCACTCTGCTTCCTGTGAACAGATCCTTCGTGCCCTTAAAAATTCACCGTACGGTATGTTGTTAATTAAACTCGGTTTGTGACAACTTTCAAAATGAAGAACAGCATTGGTGGCAGTTTCTTTACGGTGTACTGTAGTGTGGACTTCATTCATACTAATGTAGACTTCTGTATCGAAGAAAATCACTCTGTTGTCACTAATGGTATATGTAAATTTTAGATCAGTTTCTGTGTTATTGAGGATAGCAAAATACTCTGCAAATTCCTGTTCGATCCAACCCAAATGATAATCAAATCATCGATGTACCGCAGCCATTTGACTATTTTGTTCACATACCGATCATTGTTGGAATTCCATGCTATACGACGTTCCCACCACCCCATTGTCAGACAGGCGTAGCTAGGGGCTGAATGAAAAACCCATAGCCGTACCCTTTACTTGGCGATAGATCTCATCACCAAACATGAAGATATTTTCAGTTAGGCAGATCTGTATCATCTCCAGTAGCATTTTGTTATTATCACTGCTTCATGGAAAATATCGATTTTGTTTCCATGCGGGAGTTAGGGATAAAATTTGGACTTTGGTTTCTTGCCGCTTATTCCTGCTCCAAGTTGTGTGCAATGTGCCCCCACTCCCAAACTTGGAAAGTTTGGATCTTGATTAAGTTCCATTAAGACTACGAAATCTGTAGAGTCTTTAGCTGTTAATTCCATAGTTGGTAAATGTGGTTTTTTCTTGTAATTTGCCATCTTTTCGTTTTCCACAAATATTTTCACCAACTTAATTTTACGAATATATTTATATAGGTCAATCCTGACTTGAGCCAAATCCGTTGTATTAGTCGGACAGAAATTAAGGCCCGTTTTAAGATCTTTGTTTCTGCCTCTGTTAGGGGTTTCTTTGAAAGATTGATTACTTCGAGTTCTTGTGATTCCATAAATGAGACATCTGCAAGAAACCCCGTGGGCAACAACATACCATTTGGTTACAATGGATGTTATATCCCTTTATACGAATATTCGTAATGAGATCGGTTTAATAGCTATTGAATCTTTCTTACAAGAGCGGAACATCCAGTTCGCCGATCATAACAAAATGCTACTGGAGATGATACGGATCTGCCAAACTGAACATATCTTCATGTTTGGTGATGAGATCTATCGCCAAGTAAAGGGTACGGCTATGGGTTTTTCATTCAGCCCTAGCTACGCCTGCCTGACAATGGGGTGGTGGGAACGGAGTATAGCATGGAATTCCAACAATGATCGGTATGTGAACAAAATAGTCAAATGGCTGCGGTACATCGATGATTTGATTATCATTTGGGATGGATCAAAACAGGAATTTGCAGAGTATTTTGCTATCCTCAATAACACAGAAACTGATCTAAAATTTACATATACCATTAGTGACAACAGAGTGGTTTTCTTGGATACAGAAGTCTACATTAGTATGAATGAAGTCCACACTACAGTACACCGTAAAGAAACTGCCACCAATGCTGTTCTTCATGCTGAAAGTTGTCACCAACCGAGTTTAATTAACAACATACCGTACAGTGAATTTTTAAGGGCACGAAGGATCTGTTCACAGGAACGAGAGTGGCAAAAAAACAGCAAACTAATATCTGAAAGATTCAGAAGAAGGAACTACAACAAAAAACTAGTAATTTTATAGGTGAGTAAATGGGTGTGATTGATTCTTTGCATGACTGAGTAGGTGTGTGAGTAAGTCTATTGATGAGTGGCGGTGTGTGAGTGTATGTATAGGTGTATGAGTGCATATGATAGTGCTGTATTGATGAGTGACTGCATGGATGAGCTACTGTATGGGTGAATGAGTGGATGTGTGTGTGTAGACCTAGGAATTACTGAGCGGGTATGTACTAACTGCTATTGGTCTGTCTATGGTTTCGATATTGGTAGTCTGTATTTTAGAGTGGGTGTATAAAAGGTTTTATTAGGGTGTGAAGAGGTGCATCAGATTATCACATGGATGATGTAATCAGTGAAGTCATCAGTGATGTCATTTGAGATGTCATGAGTGATGTCATCAGTGATGTCACTGACCATGTCATGAGTGATGTAATATGTGACATCATCAGCAGTGCACTGCGGGGGCGCGAGTTATAGTTATGTCTACTAACTATAACGGCCGAATTTCTCTGGTTTTGTACGAGTGAAATGTCCAACTAACTATAACGTCCCTGAAACCTGTGGTTTTTCAGTGAATTTCTAAGGTTTTTTAAATGCTAATTTCTAACTATAACGTCCCTGAAACCTATGGTTTTTTCAGTGAATTTCTAAGGTTTTTTAAATGCAAATTTCTAACTATAACGTCCTTAAAACCTATGGTTTTTTCAGTGAATTTCAAAGGTTTTTAAAATGCTAATGTCTAACTATAACGTCCCTATTAAGTCCCCTTGAATCCTGAGGGTCCCGGGGGGCCAACTAGCCCACCAGGTACCTCCAGTAAGCGCCACAGAGCTGCGTTGCAGAGAGGTGTTCCAAGGCCACGCCCCTTTTTACACCACGCTGCAAACGCGGCTTCTGGCGCACTGCTGCTCGGAGGATGAAGTCCACTTGTATCCTGAGGTCCTCAGGACACAAGAGGACCTCATCGCCCCACCAGCAGTGCACCAGAAGCCGCGTTTGCAGAGTGGTGTAAAAAGGGGCGTGGCCTCGGACCACCTCTCTGCAACGCAGCTCTGTGGCGTTTACTGGAGGTACCTGGTGGGCTAGTTGGCCCCCAGGGACCCTCAGGATTGAAGGGGACTTAATCCCCCAATTTACAATGCGCCAGGGGGTGGTTTGCACACTTGTTATATCTGGCCCCGCCCCCTCCCTGCACCACTGTGCAAACGTGCCCCCTGGCACGTTGTAACTTGGGGGATTAAGTCCCCTTGAATCTTGAGGGTCCCTGGGGGCCAACTAGCCCACCAGGTACCTCCAGTAAGCGCCACAGAGCTGCGTTGCAGAGAGGTGTTCCGAGGCCACGCCCCTTTTTACACCATGCTGCAAACGCGGCTTCTGGTGCACTGTTGCTCGGAGGATGAAGTCCACTTGTGTCCTGATGTCCTCAGGACACAAGAGGACCTCATCGCCCCACCAGCAGTGCACCAGAAGCCGCGTTTGCAGAGTGGTGTAAAAAGGGGCGTGGCCTCGGACCACCTCTCTGCAGCACAGCTCTGTGGCGCTTACTGGAGGTACCTGGTGGGCTTGTTGGCCTCCAGGGACCCTCAGGATTGAAGGGGACTTAATCCCCCAATTTACAACGCCCCAGGGGGCGTGTTTGCACACTTGTTATATCAGGCCCTGCCTCTTGCCTGCACCACTGTCCAAACGCGCCCCCTGGCGCATTGTAAGATAGGGGACTAAGTCCCCTTGAATCCTGAGGGTCCCTGGGAGCCAACGACCGCACTAGGTACCTCCAGTAAGCCCCACAGAGCTGCGTTGCAGAGAGGTGTAAAAAGGGGCATGGCCTCGGACCACCTCTCTGCAACGCAGCTCTGTGGTGCTTACTGGAGGTACCTGGTGGGCTAGTTGGCCCCCAGGGACCCTCACGATTAAAGGGGACTTAATCCCCCAAGTTACAAGCCACCAGGGGGCGCGTTTGCACACTTGTTATGTCAGGCCCCGCCCCCACCCTGCACCACTGTGCAAACGCGCCCCCTGGCGTGTTGTAAGTTGGGGGATTAAGTTCTGGGGGTAGGCACACCGGGACACTGCAAGAGCTGGCCCTGGGGAGTGGCGGTCCCCAGGGCCATCAAGGGCTCCAGGAGGGGGGCCGCACAGCCCCCCTCCCTCCATTTCAAAGCCCCGGGGAGGTGGTGGTCCCCGGGGCTTGGGGGTCCGTAACGGACCCCCATGTTTGAATATTTAGTGCCCCGGGGAGGTGGTGGTCCCCGGAGCATGTGGGGGGCTCGAGCCCCCCACACATATTTTATTAATTATTATAGATACAAGCCCCGGGGAGGTGGTGGTCCCCGGGGCTGTGGGGGGGCTGTGTGCCCCCCACAAACCATCAATGAAGCCCCGGGGAGGTGGCAGTCCCCAGGGCTGCGTGGGCCCTCACGGGCCCCCGCTATATAATTTGTGCATGCCCCCGGGACCTGGCCCACCCGGGGGTTTAACAATAACGAAGCGCGGGAGCCCGCGCTTCATTTTTTTAAATTTTCACGGCAGGATTCGCGACCCCAACGCAAATTCTGCCGTTTAAAAAAAAAAATGCTTTTTTTGGCCCTGGGGGTCCTTGTGGGACCCCCTGAGCAGGTCTAGGGGGTCAGGGTGTTTCTACCCTGCGCCCTTTTCTTTTTTTTCAACCTTTTTTCCACTCTCGGTCACCGAGTCACAAGATGGCTGCCAACACATTCTGGATTAGAGTGTTGGCAGCCAATCAGAGTGAAGCTCGTGCCCGGGAGGGTCCGCAAACCCTCCTCGGTGCTCAGATATTGATATTTTTTCTTTTTTTAATTTCTCAGGAACTACTGAACGGATTTACACCATTTAAAAAAAGGGTCTCTTTCTGAACCAAAGGCTACCTTTTTGCCAAATTTGGTGTAATTCTGTTCAGCAGTTCGGGCTGTAGCCTGTTCCAATTTTTTCTATGGAAATGAACATGGGGAAAACGCGTTTTGGGACCCCCCTTTTTTCTTGGCCCCCGCTTGACGAATCACCCCGCAACTTTCAAGACAGGACCTGACCGGAGCGGGCCATTAGTTTTGAAAATTTCGCAAAGATTCGTCAAACGGCGCCAAAGATACTGGCAAAAAAATACGCTATTTGAATAGAAACGAGGTCCTACTATAACTACCTACTGGCGACCGCCAGTAGGTAATGTGTGTATTTATATATATGTGTGTGTGTATATTTGCGCATTAGGCGGTAATATTTCGATTTTTTTTCTATACCCGGCTGGGTTTTTGAGCTTAGTTCCATGCTGAACTTTGTCTCTTGAGTACATTACTATTGTAATCCTTTTTATACGTCGCATTATGCACTGTGTCACTAATTATTATGTTGCACCACTTTTCACTGTTATACCTATTTCACTGCACGGTATCCTGCTGCACAGTGCGTGGGTTCATTGAGTAGTATTATCGACACTGAGTTAGGATTTCCAGTCAGTGCCGTTTTCTAGAGTTACCCCACCTTTTTAATACTCTTGTCTCTTATTAAACTATCACCATTAGTTGCATTTTTCATTTCACGTTGAGCTGCCATCCGACAGTTTGCCCAGTTTAATAAGCTATGGCCTTGCTGGAATTACCGATACTTAGGACGGCGTACTGTGGTCTCATCTCATGTCTGCCTCCCATGTTAGCCCCAATTGGGCTGTCTGACAGATTCGCGATGGCGTCTATGTTGCCATTTCGTAGCATTAGGCGGTCATTTGGCCATCTGCCTCACATCGTTCCGAGATTGCACATGCATCTCACCTCTTTTAATTCCCCGTCTTTCCCACGTCCCTTGTCCACGTGTGGCAAGTCTAGCAAGCAGCGCGTTTTTCTATTTTCTATTTTCTATTTTCTTTTTCCTTTTCCGCACCATGCCGCCTTTCTGAGTCTTTCCTCTTTTACTCTTCTGGCACCATCTCATTAGATGTCATTGGTAACTCAACCATGACTTGGGGCATTGACGTGATTCCATGTGTGTTTTTCTTCTGTAGTAAAATTACAGGAAACCATTATGCACTGTCACTGTCATAATACCGCAGATACTGTAAAGCACTTGCATTCGTGACTTTTCAACGTATTGCAACACACTTGTTTTTCTGCCTATATAAGCTGCTACTTGCACGTAGCGTGTTCATGTGATCAAGGCCTCATGTCGGCGGCCGAAATGCGTTATGTTGACCTGTTTATGCTGTGAATAAACTCACCATTTCACCTGCTGCTGTGGTCTGTGCCCGTGTGTTCTCTGCTGCCTGCAATTTCTACGGGACCTTCTGCTGATATTTGACGGAGTACGGCTGTCTCCGTGACACAGACCCCCTCCTTCTTCATTCTTTGGGCATTTTGTAACCTCTCTGCAGCCGTGCTGGAGCACTTTCGTGAACGGAATCTGAATGGTTGTTGCCCCCTGACTCCTACAGCAGACAAACTAACCCTCATCGGATGTGGCAGGGATTCAACGTGAGTCGAAGGACACGCGTAGCGTCTTATCAGCCTGCCGGTAAGTGGGAAGGTTTACGTTGTCTGGGGCAGGTTTAAGGAGGTTGCATGGTGTCGAATCCCACAGCCAGCACTGTCTACCGCTGTCGATTCCACCGAGTTATATAGCCTCCATTATAATTTTTCCATCACAATGTCCACGGACACGCTATGTGAGCGCGAGGCAGCCGCTGATGCGCTATTTGACAATTTACCAGACATTCGTAACCCAGCTGCTAAGCCCGGTCCTAGTCATGAGACCGGTAATAATGACAACAAAGTATTACTGAGACAACTTGAAAAACATATGAAAACAGAACTCACTAAGTGGTGGGAAGGCAAATCCCTACAAAAGTACCGTGATGTTGGACGAGTACCTCGTGGGCTGAGAATCATGCTAGCCCCGAGCTTTGAAAACCCGAACCCACTCATGTTGAAGGAGTGGGCCGAGAGTAATCTGGATGCATCAATGAGACTAATCATCATCCTGATCAAATATGCCGAGATCAATCGACTCGCTACCATGAAGGAAATTGAAAGAATCAACGGCGAGCTTGACAAATTGAACCACCAAGACCTCATTGCTAAGGGTCGCGAAGAGATCACAGTCAGGCTAAAGAAACAGGAGGAAGTCATCAAAACAAGGAAAGCGTTCAAGTTCGCACGGGACAAATCCGACTATGAAACCGGGCAAATTTTTACTTTTGCAAGGAAGTTTGACACAGCGAAACATCAACGGATCAACAAATCCGCTCCAGCTGAGCGGGATGCTCAAGGTAGTAACCCGATGTCTGATTCCACATCTATCTCAGATCTGAGCTCTGCGCTCGGAAGCGGCACCGACTCTGAAGATGGGCGTGACAGACCAACCCATGGTGAATCAACCACCAATAACTTTACACTTGCCGATGAGCTTGATTTTTTAAGATTAGATCGGCGCCAAACACTGCGCAAACGACCTCTGAAGAAACAAGACACCGGCGCAACAAAAGAAGGCGCGAAAGGAGGAAACACCAACGATACAAGGCCAAACAACAACAAAAGACAGAACAACTGGCGTCAAAAATAAAGGAGAACGCCAACACCGTGATCAACCTCACAGACACTGTTCTTACTAAAGCGGAAACTCAGCTTCTTTCCCTTGGTCTCACTTTTTGTGCTGAATGTAGTTTTAACTACAGTAGAACCCGTGTGGACATCTTTAAATTCATACGGAAATTAAAACTCATAAAGTTCTTTAAAATCAAGCATTCTAATCCCCCTTTGCCTTTGGTCTCTTCTGCTTCTGATTGCTGTGACAGGAACCTGACGGTCTCTGATATATCCACCATCCGGACTATGAGGGAACTAGAATCTGATTCCACTCAAGTGACTACGACACAGCTCCTGCGTGCTGAAGGTTTGGACACTGCTGTTAGGGTTTCTAGCCCTTTCAAACCCCCTTCCACTTTTACACCCATGATGCCTAGGGATGCCATAAATACCTTTAATGATGTTATAATTGAGGATCTCAAGGAGCTACATCACAAAAAAAAACACAAACGTTCCCGTAATCACAACAAGAATCTACATGCCCTGATCAAGAAACTACGCAACAACAACCAGATTGTCGTGAATAAATCCGACAAAGGGGGCAATATTGTTCTTTGGCCTAGAAATCTCTACTTGGAGGAAGCACACAGACATTTGAGTGATGCCACTTGTTACAAGGAAACCACTATGCAGGAATACAACAAAAGCAGGATTACCCTCAAAAAGAAACTGAATAGTTTTAAAATGGAAGGCCTCATCAGTAAAGATGAATTCCTGTTTCTCCACTGTGAAACACCGACATTACCTGTACTTTACTTTCTCCCCAAAGTGCATAAGGGCACTTCGCCTATTCCTGGTCGCCCTATCATTTCCGCAAGTAACAGCCTATGCGAGAACATGTCCAGATATGGGGATTTCTTTTTGCAGGACTTTGTTGTTTCCTTGCCCTCTTACTTACGTGACACTGGTGATTTCCTCAACAAGATCATGGGCCTACCTTGGTCCGACAACTACATCTTGATATCTATGGACATCACCTCCCTTTACACCAGCATCAAACACTGTGATGGACTACGGGCCTGCGAACATTACCTACAGGAACGCCCGATCACTTGTCATCGACATAATGATCTATTGTTATTCATGATTAAGTGGTGTCTCAACCACAATTATTTTCTATTTGACAGAACAGTATAACAACAAATGCGTGGTGTCGCCATGGGTGCCTGTTTTTCTCCCAGCTATGCATGCTTGCATGTCGGCTGGTGGGAGGAACAGGTACTCAGGGTGAACCACAGTGTGGTTTGGGGTACCCACATCGTCACTTGGCTACGGTACATAGATGACGTCTTTGTTGTGTGGAATGGTTCTATTGAAAGTGCCCATGAATTTATTACCTCCATTAACTGCAATGCCTTGAATTTAGAATTTAATGCCCACATCAGCAAAAGTATGATAGAGTTTCTAGATGTCACAGTCTACATTGAGGAAGGGAATCTACACTCTAAACTCCACCGTAAGAACACTGCAGGAAACTCTACTCTCCATGCCACTAGCTTCCATCCCAAACACCTGATTGCCAGCATACCGTGTGGGGAGATGCTCCGTCTGAGGAGGATATGTAGCTCAGAGTCTGATCTTAGAATCTGTCAGGAAGAGGCATATAATCGCTTTATAGCTAGGGATTACAGCACCAGCTCACTCCAGAAAGCCAGAACCAGAGCCAACGCTATACCTAGGGATACACTCCTAGCTCCTAAATCCCTTACTGTAATGGATCTCACCAGCAGTACCCCGGAAACCTTGACCCAGGGCACAGTAGACACCCGCCTGATTATCACTTACAGTAGAGAGGAACGGGCAATCAAGTCCATCATTAACCAGCATTGGCGAATTGTTCAATCTGACCCAGTCATGGGCCCTTTGGTTGCCAATCGACCTACTATCACTTACCGTAGAGCTTTCTCCATGAGGGACGCCCTTGTTAAGAGCAGCCCTGAGGTCATCAACAGAACTAACTGGCTTTCGGATGCTAAGGGCTTCCGCAAATGTAACACATGCAGAGCCTGTAGATTTGGCGTCAACACTACCATAGTCTCTGCCAAGTTCTGCAACAAGCCCATCACACTGCAACACAGATACACATGCAGGACGGAATTTGCAGTTTACATCCTCCAATGCAGTTGTAACCTCAAATATGTGGGCAGTACAAAGCTTCAGGTACATGTGAGGATATTGCAACATCTGAGGGCGATTGTCAACAATGACCCGAGTTACCCCATGGCCAGGCACTTCAAAGAGGTACATAACAACAACCTCAAGCAATATTTTGTGATTGATAGTGTGCCGATACTGAGGCGAGGGGGCAATCGTGAGAAAAAGCTGAGCCAGCTTGAAACCCGCTACATCCTTGAGCTAGACACTAAGGCACCTTATGGGCTCAACAGTATTGAGGACTTGTATAACTATCTATGAGCTTTCCATACATTGTGCTCTTTGTATAAAGCTGTTCTACTTCCATCATTCTCATTATGTTGGTCATATTCTGTGTCGATCTGTCCTTTCCACCTCTGCTACTCCATGTCTATTGCCGCACTTGCTGTGATCCCGTTCATTACTCTTTCTGAGATTGTTTCTCTTTTCAACTATGCACTAATTATGTATGTCTCAATTTTTACCTCTTTTTTCTTCAGCTTTTGTGCTTAGGGTATTGTGTCCCTTATTTTTCTCCCACTATGGAGTTATTATTAGCGCATTAGGCAGTAATATTTCGATTTTTTTCTATACCCAGTTGGGTTTTTGAGCTTAGTTCCATGCTGAACTTTGTCTCTTGAGTACATTACTATTGTATCCTTTTTATACATCGCATTATGCACTGTGTCACTAATTATTATGTTCCACCACTTTTCACTGTTATACCTATTTCACTGCACGGTATCCTGCTGCACAGTGCGTGGGGTCATTGAGAGGGTAGTATTATCGACGCTGAGTTAGGATTTCCAGTCAGTGCCGTTTTCTAGATTTACCCCACCTTTTTAATACTCTCGTCTCTTATTAAACTATCACCATTAGTTGCATTTTTCGTTTCACGTTGAGCTGCCATCCGGAAGTTTGCCCCGTTTAATAAGCTATGGCCTTGCTGGAATTACCGATACTTAGGACGGCGTACTGTGGTCTCATCGCATGTCTGCCTCCCATGTTAGCCCCAAATTGGGCTTTCTGACAGATTCGCGATGGCGTCTATGTTGCCATTTCGTAGCATTAGGCGGTCATTTGGCCATCTGCCTCACATCGTTCCGAGATTGCACATGCATCTCACCTCTTTTAATTCCCCGTCTTTCCCACGTCCATTGTCCACGTGTGGCAAGTCTAGCAAGCAGCGCGTTTTTCTATTTTCTATTTTCTTTTTCCTTTTCCGCACCACGCCGCCTTTTTGAGTCTTTCCTCTTTTACTCTTCCGGCACCATCTCATTAGATGTCATTGGTAACTCAACCATGACTTGGGGCATTGACGTGATTCCATGTGTGTTTTTCTTCTGTAGTAAAATTACAGGAAACCATTATGCACTGTCACTGTCATAATACCGCAGATACTGTAAAGCACTTACATTCGTGACTTTTCAACGTATTGCAACACAGTTATTTTTCTGCCTATATAAGCTGCTACTTGCACGCAGCGTGTTCATGTGATCAAGGCCGCAGGTCGGCGGCCGAAACGCGTTATGTGGACCTGTTTATGCTGTGAATAAACTCACCATTTCACCTGCTGCTGTGGTCTGTGCACGTGTGTTCTCTGCTGCCTGCAATTACTACGGGACCTTCTGTTAATATATATATATATATATACATATATATATATATTGTTAGAACCGGGATTCCCTAGCTGGCTGAGGTAGGTACCTTAGGCGAAGTAGGGACCCTCGCTTCCACATCAGGGAAAGGACGGACACCTTCTCAGATAGCCCCCGCTCACCCCCTTGGTACCTTGGCACAAGCAGCCAGGCTTATCTTCAAGGCTAATGTGTAAAGTATTTGCAACCACGCTCTCAGTGACCCAATGATGACACCACAAAAGGACTCCACACGAGTTTCATAGAAAAATAAGTATATGTTTATATAAAAAGATATACGATGACATCACACGATAAAAATCCAACATATGCGTATTTGTAATATTCCTCCTGGCCGGTTATTAGGCCAGCCAGCCCTTGTAGGGTCTGACGGTATTAATGATCAATTCTAGATGATCCAATGCAATTCTAGTGCAATACTATGCAGTTCGTAGAGCAAGAATCAGGCACTTTGCAATGTAAAAATAATGCAGTTCGTTATGCAAAAATCCAGCAGTTCGTAATGTAATGTTTGCAATGTAACAATCAGGTAAGTCGTAATGCAAACTAATGTGATGGGTAATGAAACACTCCGGTAGTTCGTAATGCAACCACAATGCAATGCGCAATGTAACGATCAGGCAGTTCGTAATGCAAACTAATGCGATGTGTAATGCAACAATCAGGCAGTTCGTTATGCAAAACTAATGCAATGCGTAATACAACAATCAGGCAGTTCGTAAAGCAGAAACAATGCAATGCGCAATGTAACAATCAGTTAGTTCGTAATGCAGAAACAATGCAATGCGCAAGGCACTTCGGCACCGATCACGGTGCTTTAGATGGTCTCTCTGCCTCTCGTACTGACTCGCGATCAGCTTCCGCCAACATATGCCCCCAACACGGGTATGGTGTAAACCAAAGTACGGCTCAACACTCTGGCCCCAGTACTGCCACTCCTTGGCACGTATAGCCCGCGATACGAGCTTGAGCAGAGACTCGTGCTGCAAGAAGGGGAGAGGCAGAGAGCATTCCTCTCTGAGCCCGCACCCCGCCCCAGGCGGCGGCACACGTTACCTGGTGGGTGCGACCTCGCTCTCCTCTCCTCCTCACGCGACTTGGTTGATTCCGGACTGATGGCGATATCGAAGATCTCAGGCTGCAACAGTGCACACGCACACAGCGTCGCAGAGACTCCCTTGAGCTTTGGGTGTGCACGGTCACAGGGCAATCTTCATGAAGGTCTCAGGCTGCACGAAGCACACGCACACAGCGTCGCTGAGACTCTCTCGAGCTCCGGGCGCACACAATCACAGGGCAATCCTCACAAAGGTCTCAGGCAGCACGAAGCACACGCACACAGCGTCGCTGAGACTCACTTGGACTCCTGGTGCCCACGATCACAGGGCACTTCTTACGAGGGTCGCAGGCTGCAAAAAGCACACGCACACAGCGTCGCTGAGACACACTTGACTTTTGGGTGCACACGATCACAGGACAATCCTCACGAAGGGCTCAGGCTGCAAAAAGCACACGGACACAGCGTCGCTGAGACTCGCTTGGACTCCAGGTGCCCACAATCACAGGGCAATTCTTACAAAGGGCTCAGGCTGCAAAAAGCACACGCACAAAGCGTCGCTGAGACACTTCTGGAAACTTTTGTGTTCCTGAGTTTCCAAAACAGGGAGCCAGCTCTCCTCAGGCCCTTGGGGTTACGTTACTTCAGGACACAGCACAGCAAAGTCCTTTCAAGCAGGGGGACACAGCACACAGCAAAGTCCCTTTAGCCTCTTCCTTGGTTAAAGCAGCAAACTGCAGGCCAGCCCCAGAACACACAGCAAGGGTCAGTCCTTTCCTTCAGTCTATTCAGCTGTTTCTTCCTTGGCAGAGGTTCCTCTTGACCACGAAGTATGTTCAATCCTTTACAGTCTTGAACAGTTCCATTCCATTTTCCAAAGTCCAGGGGTTTCAGCTCTCATAGTTATACCCCTAAATGTCTTTGAAGTCTTTGTGTTCAGGGGGGCACTGACCCCTGTCTAAACCAGTTCTGGGTGTCTCCCTGCCAGTGACACCTTCTGCCTTTGATAGTGGGGATCTGGCTCCTTAATCACTCAACAGGAGATGGAGCCTATTGTTTTATGGCAGCAACCCAGGCCTCTTCACCTCCAGGGGCTATTCCTCCCCCCTACACTCCAGATGCAGGTCAGCCTGTTGCTGTCTCACCTCCCCCCCTGGGTCAACACATTCCCCAGAGCCTATCACATTTAAATCCAGACAGTCAATCCACAACCAGGCAGAGACACACAGAAATGTTAGAGCACAAAAACCCAGCCACTTCTAAAAGAGTGGTTTCTAAACACGTGATCCAGCGCGGCTAATATAAATTTTTCTCCTTTGGACATGAAATCCAGATGAAATCATTCACATCAACTATACCATATGACGGTGGGGCCCATAACACCGCATATCATACACTCAGTCGTTCCCTGGATCGCACACACATACACCAAGGAGAAAAACGAGTTGCTGGAAGAACGGGATACCTTGTTAAATTTGACAGATTATTACCTTAAACATCATATAGATTCAGCTTTTAATCCTGTCGGTTCTAAAACATCAAGGTATTCCGCTCTTTGGTCAATGGACCAACTAGTAGAATAAGTTGATGGTGATTAAGACCAGCTCAATCATTTAAAACCCTAGTAAATGTCAAATTTATTAATGAACTAAAGAACCACAGACTCAAAGTTAATTAGAATACATTTTTATCTAAATTCAAGTTTGCACGAGTGAGATTCTTAGTTTATTAATCACCTTAATACATTCTTAACATTTATGTAAGAAATTCTGTAAAGAAATCGAAATTATGCATTACCTATTTAGATGCAGATAGGATTGGTTCACCAAAAGAAGATAAACCGTACATCACAGAATAGTCTCCCAAACTGACTGACTGTCCCACTAGATGGCCTCCTCGACGGGACCTCCCATACAGATTTCCCGCAACGGTCTCGTTCCTTCCCCAGTCAGGTTCGAAGTCAATGGCAGCATCCGCATTAACACCAGCATCGGCATTTGCAATAATAGCAGCATCGACTCCTCCCACATAAGAGCAGTCCTTCTTATACCCTACTTCTAGCTTACTACACAAAAAGTTGCAATGTTTGGGGGCAGGAATCACGCTAATTGGTCCATTTGAGGGGTGGCGAAGATCGCCTCATCGCCTTCCTTGTTCAAACTGGTTTCGGGGATGGTTAAGAGTTCACTGTTTCCCATGTCCTTTGGGTAAAAGCAATCCAAGTTGACTATTCATATTGTTGCGACTTTGATGGTCACATTTTGGTCAGTCCATTGTTTCTCAATATTTCCTTCTCCCCTTTCTCACGGATACGTGCTGAGTCTTTCTTGGCACTCTCCTCTTAATAGGTTAAGGTGTCCTTGACATTTCTCACTCCGTGTACAGGCCGTACCCACGTGGTCAGCTCCATTATTTCTTTCGCTTAGAGGCCATCCTTGATTTCTGGTATGACCTCATCTATTTCGGCAGCCATTTTCGCAGCCTGGCCTAACAGGCCCAAGCGAACTATCATAAAAACAAACACAATCATAATTAAAATAAAGAATATAAGCCTTTCTGTTTACCACCCGTCATTCTAAGAACCCGTGTTAGGTGTTACCTAGCAGAAGCGACATTTAAAGCCATTTTACTTACCATCCGCATTCTTTGCCACAACACAATTTTACTACATAGCATAAATCATGCGATTTTACTCTAATTAGTACGCAAATCACAATATTAATATTATTTTACTTTACAACTGTAAATAAATTAAATTTTGCACAAAAACAGCAGTTACCATTTATGTAAGTTTTTATAAAAAGTGCATTTGTGGGTTAATTCATCAAACAATTAGTACCGTTAATTTATTATTCTTATCAAGGGGGTTTCAAAATTATTTTATTTACCCTGCTCCATCAACTCCCCCTTTGGTGATTTTTAATATCACCACAAAAACCATGTAACACAATTTTCAGATAAATGTTTCTTGTCCATTTGCTTTTGTTAGTTCACACAACAGTGTTTTTCTCGTCTTGTCTTTTTGATCTTTTGTATATGTTCTCTTTTAGTTCTTCTAATTCTATTTCTCCCATTTCTCGTTCTCTTTCTTTATTTTTCTCATTTTCTCTTTTTATTCTATTTTGTGTTTTTCTTCTTTTAATACACATATATGCTAACTTTGCTGACAACATTATCATTATTATCACTGTTACTGCTATTAATATTTTCCTGATAAGGGAACCACCTATTTCTGTGAACCATTTCTGTATTGAGGAAAAACTCTTACCAAGTTTCTCCCAGGCACCTTCAACCTCCAGTGGAGCAATTTCTTTGTGCAAATCAGTAATATTCTTTATATACTTCTGTATATTCTCACTTTTATCTGGAATGTAAGTGCAACAATGTTGGACTTTCAGCATTCCACAGACTCCACCCTCTTTTGCTAAAAGAATGTCAAGGGCAAGTCGATTTTGCATCACCATAGCTCTCATGGCAACCATTTCGGTATTTACCTTCAAGAACCCTCCAGCAGTATCCGTTGATAAACGATCTACTACTGTGGACAATTTCCGAATCTTAAATGCATTCAAAGATATACCCACTGCTGGTATCAATGCTCCAAAAATGTCACCTACTATCTCTGAAAAACTTTCCCTCCTTCTACGTGTTAATGTTTTATCCATTTCGTGTATTCCTTTTTTTCCTCTTTCCATATGAAAAATCTTTGGAAAGACCAGGCCTAAATAACATGACCCATACCAGTGATCCGGCAACCTATAATAAGCTCTATTGCCACATATATAATAGATCCCTGGAAATATTGGATCTTTTCCTCCTTTAAATCCCCATCCTCCTAAAATTTTATATGTATCTCGGCATTCACTGGAACCCACGAAATAGTTATCATACATAGGGGTCGATTCCGATCTCGGCCAAAAGCGCACCTAACAGTATTCGTCCGGAAAAAAACCAAGCCGAACGTGTGTTTCCCGACCGATTCGAACAGTCGTCCGAACGAGCAAGTACGATGCGCATAACAGCACAGATTCCGAGCGAGCCGTACTTACCCATTCCAGCTCCTGTTCCCCGCCCGAGCCGGATCCGTAAACGCCGATTCGAGTCGCACGGAAGCAAATACACAGCACCTTCCGGCCGGACTAGTATGATGCGCCTTCGGTACGCACCGAACCCGTCGCTACGTCCGGCACGTCAGAGCATCCGGAAGAGCTGTACATAAGCTCCAATTCGCGCCACAAGACGATCCACGGCGACGAGACGAACAAGCCAGCGACGAGTACGAGTCGAAGCCACGAGAAACCCGAACGAGACGACCCAACCATGAATCCCATCACGCAGGTCCTACCAATACTCTACATCTATTACCGGGACCGGTACGGATGCGTACGGCGCAGACGGTAAGTCAAACACCCACAACACAAACAAATGACACGTACCCGAAATATGTCACGCACACATAGGGATGCAGAAATGACGTACACTAGCAACAGCAGAACCATAGGGGCGGGATGGCTATCACCAATGCCATACACACCCATAGGGGGATGGATGCCTACCACTACCACCACCCCTACTCAGGGGGGCCTGGATGCCTGACACTACTACCATCCCCACTCATAGGGGGATAGATGCCTACCACTACCACCACCCCTACTCAGGGGGGCCTGGATGCCTGTCACTACTACCATCCCCACTCATAGGGGGATGGATGCCTACCACTAACACCACCCCTACTTATGGGGGCCTGGATTCCTACCACTACCACCACCCCTACTGATGGGGGCCTGGATGCCTACCACTACCACCACCCCTACTCATGGGGGCCTGGATGCCTACCACTAACACCACCCCTACTCATGGGGGCCTGGATGCCTGTCACTACTACCATCCCCACTCATAGGGGGATGGATGCCTACCACTAACACCACCCCTACTCAGGGGGGCCTGGATGCCTACCACTACCACCACCCCATCTCATGTGTGCCTGGATGCCTGTCACTACTACCATCCCCATCCATGGGGGCCTGGATGCCTACCACTAACACCACCCCTACTCATGGGGGCCTGGATGCCTGTCACTACTTTCATCCCCACTCATAGGGGGATGGATGCCTACCACTAACACCACCCCTACTCATGGGTGCCTGGATGCCTACCACTACCACCACCCCTACTCAGGGGGCCTGGATGCCTACCACTACCACCACCCGTACTCATGTGTGCCTGAATGCCTGTCACTACTACCATCCCCACTTATGGGGGCCTGGATGCCTACCACTACCACAACCCCTACTCATGGGGGCCTGGATGCCTACCACTAGCATCAACCTGTGAGGATGACAAAGTGAAAAGGCCATTACTACACATGCAACATTTCCGTGCATCACACAGTTGGATATACATGTCTCAATCACAGGGGCATATGATCTACACAGGTAGTGCAACTATGGCTATGAACAGTTTGCCAGCAGTTACTAAATGGTATCATTGCCTGGGAAGTAAAACCTGTTGGAATGCACTGTTACTGCACTATACCTGTTCAGTGCATGTGACTACACACTTTGGGGGGTGACAACTACTCAGTGAGCATGCTAGCCACTGGTGTACACACTGTACGTCTTGCTAGTCAGACAACATGCACAATTAGTAAGGCAGTGGACAGCACACTCACCTTCTCCCCTGGTTTCCCATACAGCTTGCTGTACTGTGGAAGGAGGCTGTCCAGCAGGGTCTGGTTCTCCTCAGTGCTGAAGGCTGGGGCTCTATCCACAGTACGTGCCATTGCAGTAACCAGAGGATGCAGAGACAGCAGCAGTGGTAGTGGCAGATGTCGTCCTGGAGCATGTAGGGCAGGCAAGTGAGCTCTCAGGGGAACAGCCAGCATTATATGTGTGCTGCAGAGGCAGATACTGTCCCATGTGTCCAAAGTGATAGGTCCAAGTCGTTTGCATCTTCTGAATCTGGCCAATCCATGGAATTGCACCACTTATACACGCCCACAGCATCCTTCAAAAGTTCAACTTCATGACACCCATTAATTTGCAACATTGTTGTGGGTGGCCAACTGAATTCACTTCATCCGACTCGTTTAAGCTTCGAAAACACGTCCGTTACCATGTCAGGCCATAGCCAATGCGTGCGCACCGATCGGTCCATTGCTGTACAACGCGTATTTCGAAAAACAACACGTATCCACTCACATCATATGCAATGTCCAATGCGTGCGCACCGATCGGTCCATTGCTGTACAACGCGTATCCGCTCACATCATATGCAATGTCCAATGCGTGCGCACCGATTGGTCCATTGCTGTACAAGGCGTATCTGCTCACATCATATGCAATGTCCAATGCGTGCGCACCGATCGGTCAATTGCTGTACAACGCGTATCCGTTCACATCATATGCAATGTCCAATGCGTGCGCACCGATCGGTCCATTGCTGTACAAGGCGCATCTGCTCACATCATATGCAATGTCCAATGCGTGCGCACCGATCGGTCCATTGCTGTACAACGCGTATCCGCTCACATCATATTCAATGTCCAATGCGTGCGCACCGATCGGTCCATTGCTGTACAACGCGTATCCGCTCACATCATATGCAATGTCCAATGCGTGCGCACCGATTGGTCCATTGCTGTACAACGCGTATTTCGAAAAACAACACGTATGCGTTCACATCATATGCAATGTCCAATGCGTGCACACCGATCGGTCCATTGCTGTACAACGCGTATCCGCTCACATCGTATGCAATGGCCAATGCGTGCACACGGATCGGTCCATTGCTGTACGATGCGTCCCTGTACAAGTCACTCGCATATGTCACCATGCTTGTCACTGGTGAACGTATGCCAGCCACATTTACTTGCCAGGGACTCAGGGGCACACCTACAACACCACGGCCTGTCCACACTGTATCCTAAGGCATGTAAGGCTGCATTTTCTGTGTATGGGGGTCAACATGTGGTTTTTTGGGTGGCACTTGGGGGCAGCCACTCCCAGGCTATGCACGTGTTCATGGGGACAGAATCCTTTGTGTGTTGTGCACATGACCACTGTGATGTGCAACTGTTCATTTCAGAGCATGTGGCATGGTCACATTTCCAGGTTGTGTATGTGTATGTCATGTCACATACCCCCTGAGTCCCATGTGGGAAGGTATGTACGTCACAGGGTGACCCATTGCCACAATAGTGATGGCCCTCCACAGTCTGTGTGCATGTTGTGTTTCCGATGTCTCTGATTCCATGTGCACAATGGGAGACAGTCTCCACATCCATGTTGTTTGTGCATGGACTTTGATGTTGTGCGTGTGTGTGTGACAGACGTCCATGTCTGTCCTGCAGAGGCAACAGGGGCCACTACCTGTGGGAGTCATGGTTGTTTTGCTGACGTGTACATGATACGCCATGTCATGCCAGTGTCCCTGTGGCAATACAGGGTCCCTGGGAATCTACCTGCCAATGAGCTGTGATGCCTGTGGCACATCTGTCCTGACATGTCACTGTGGTGTGTGTTTGGAACGTGACAGCAGTAAATGGCTAATGTAACACAGCCTAATGATTTCCCATAGCACAACCTGGAACTTGTTGTCAACACATGTTGAACTGTGATGTTATATGTTGGCCATGTAGGTGCCATATATGTCCATACAGAACGGCACACACATCAGGTACTTGTGTCTCAATATGATGTATCATGTGATATTGAGTATGGTCAATGGCACATATGTAGGGTGACTGACAATCTTTCTTTCTTCACCTATGCACTGCAGGGCACCAGCTGTCCATAGACCATTCCCTGACCTTGCAACGATGGTGGAACGTGACTGCATCCGACGGTACCTCTTCAACAGGGCGCTGATTGAGGAATTGGCGGTGCGGTTGGCCCCACATTTGCAACCTGGCCGGCCATACCCTACAGCGCTGACCCCCAAGGTGAAGGTGATGGAAGCCCTACACTTCTTTGCCACCGGTACCTTTCAACACACTGTGACGTCTGCTGGTGGGATGTCACAGACCATGTTCAGCCGTGTGCTACGCGATGTTTTGGAGGCAATGTTGAGATACCTGAACCAGTACATCTATTTCCCTAAACGTCAACAACTCACTGAAGTCAAGAGTGACTTCTATGCCCTGGGGAGGATGCCACATGTCATTGGCTCCATTGATGGGACACATGTGGCTTTGGTACCACCACAGGCACATGAGCAGGCATACAGGAACAGGAAACATTACCATTCGATCAATGCTCTGGTGGTATGTCTTGCAGATATGAGCATCTCACACGTGTGTGCCGGTTTCCCCGGTTCGGCACACGATGCCTACGTGATGAGGAGTAGTCGCATCCCGAGGATGATGTCACAGATGCAGAACCAGCGTGCCTGGCTTGTCGGTGTGTACTGACTTTGTACCATTGTGTGTGTTCTGCTATGATGTATTCCGCCCTCTTTTCCAACTCAGCTAATGTGCAATTGTCTGTATGTAGGTGACTCCGGATACCCCAACATGCCGTGGTTGCTGACACCCCTCAGGAACCCTGTGACACCAGCCCAGATGCGCTACAATGAGGCACATGGTCGGACCAGGAGAGTGATCGAGCGGACATTTGGTCTCCTGAAGAGCCGCTTCCGCTGCCTAGACAAGACAGGAGGGGCCCTCCCATATGCCCCAGCAAAGGTATGCAAGATTGTCATCGTCTGCTGCATGCTACACAACCTGGCAGTGCGGAAGGAGTTGCCTCTCATCCTGGATGACGATGACCAACATCCGCCACCTGTGGAGGATCCTGGCCTGGGCCACAATGCCAGTGATGATGATGATGATGAGGGTGATGTCCCCACACAGCTCATCACCAACTTCTTCAGCTGAATGTGAGTATCCAGAGATGTCATGTCAATGATGTGAGTTTGCATGATATGTGTGGGTGGTGCTCTGGTGCTGTTTGAGTGTGGCCATGTGCTACTTGACTGGATGCGTGCAGCGATGTGTCCTTACAGGTAGTCTGTACTCCCCAACAGTGTTGACATGCTAACTTGGTTTTGTGTAGGTATCTTGTGACATGTATTGGGCATGAGTATTGCAGTTCTGTCCTGTTCTTCAGTGCTTTTGACTGTGTGTCATGTCTGTCCTTCACAGGGTGCTTTCAGAGTTGTTTAGTCAACTCGGATCCCCCGACACCATGATTCAGCTTTCAGGGTGGCAGCAGTCGTTTCCCTACAGGTGATGTGCCACACACCCCTGGACTTTATTTCTTCTACACTTGTTGACTGTGTGGTCACTGCCACGTGGGATTACCTTGCATTTGTAGTGGAAACAACAAGTTACAAATGTGTAATAAATCTGTGCTTCACTTTGGGATGTGAGTTGTCTGTGGTCACACATCTGACTGACATTTGCTTACTGCACCTGTGGGCTAGTTAACACAGACTCTGAATAGGTGTGGTGTCTGTGCATTCCACTGTATTTCCTGGCAACATCAGTGTAGGCGATGAGTCAGATGGCCCTGGTGTCTATATGTTGTGTAGCCCTAGTGGTGTGTCTCCCTCATATGTGTCACGTCGCCATGACTCACATGACGGTGTTGAACTTGCTGTGGCAGTTAGCATGCACAGTGTCATTTAGCAGATCATCATCTCCATGACAAAAACAACGTTGGAATCACAACAGAGGCAAGTATGGTGTATTAGTGAGTTTATTTACATACATGTGTGAGGATAGTGCATAGGATGGTGGGTGCTGTACATTGGGATTGAAATCCAAAGTTCCCAGATGAGTTGGAAGTGTTGGTAGCAGAAATGTCCTGAGTAAAGTCCACAGTCATCTGATACATTAGTCCAACTTAAACTCCCAAGTCATGTGTGAGAGTTGGGTTGCATTCGACAGGGTGAACAGTTTGCACACAAAGGAGAATTTCCAGAACAGGTGTTGGGTTCCTGGGGGATGTACATGGCCATCGGCCTCTCAGTTGTCCTTCCTCGGACGACCCCTCTTCTTTCTGGGGGACCCTCACATGCAGGCCGCTGCGGTGCAGAGGACTCTCCACCAGAGTCATCCTCCCTCCCTGTGGCAGTTGCAGTTGTTGCGGCACCAGATGTTGTGGGCACACAGGGAGGTGTGGACATGTTGGTGCTAATCTGGCGGAGGCATGTCAATATGTCCCTCTGCACTGCTGTCAGTTCTTCCAATGTGTCCCACTTGGACTCCATGCCAGACATGTGTGTCTCCACACGGGACATGTGTGTCTCCACACGGGACATGTGGGAGTCCAAGCGGGCATGATGGGCAGCCTGCTGCTGTTGAATGTCCTTGAGGATCCCCACTACCTGGCTGACCTCTACGGTGCTATTCTGGTACGCATCAGCAATGCGTGCCAGTTGTGGGTCATCATGCAGTCCAGACCCCTCTGTAAACAGCAACCTCTGCCTACCACCCCTCCCACCACCCCTGGCCACATGTGCGGGAGCTGCCGTGGCACGCACAGGTGACCCTCGGACCCCTTGGGGGTTGGTACTGGTGTTGTTGTCCGTTGCTTCACTGTGAGCTGTGGTCCCTGTGCTGTTGTCATTCAGTGTCCTTGGTCTGTCCGTGTCGGCGGGGGTGGTCTGTGTGTTGGCAGATGTTGGAGGAATGGGTGCAGGGGGTGCAGATGGTGGTCCTGCTGGTGCTGCATGATGACTCACACCGGAGGTGCCAGGTTGGTCTTCGCCATCCGATGAGGGCAGAGGCAGTTCCATACCAGAGAGCTCAGGGTCCCCCGGAGCCTAGGACAGGGACTCCTCCTCATCTGCTGCTGATTCCCCATCATCACCTGTTTTTGGAAGAGACACACAATGTATGTTATGTTTCTGCAGGCATCAATGGTTCAAACACATGACAGTTGTGACTGTACCTCTGGATGCGGCCCTGTACATTGCATTGTCCTAAGTTGCCACAGTCAGAGGTTGATATTGGTGTGGCTCATTGTCCTGCCAACCTGATGCATTTCAATGTGGATGTTGAGGTGTGTGCATGACCAGCATTGGTGGTATTTGGTTGACATCCGGACCTCCTTCTCCCCCAGCCCAGTTATCCCACCATGAAGCATGCCACCCTTGCAGTGGGTGCAGGTTGACTCTCAGGATGTCAGTCAGTGGTGTCCTGATGTTGGTTGGTGCCCAGTTCCCAGCAGGGCCTTTTGCTCCCCACAACAGAGCACCATTGTCAGACATCTTTGAAGTGGCTTTTCACTCCCTGTGAGGTGTGCATGCTTCAGTGTGAGCTTGCTGGGCCATGCGGGTGGGGGATGTTGAGCTGTGACTACCACTCCCATCATGCTATTGCCTACACCCCCCTTCCCAGCATGCCCATACTGCCTTCCTTTTGACTCTGCTTCCCTGTGGGTTAGTGTGCCTGTGCTGACAGGATGGATGACAGTGTTGTCCTGGCGTTTGTTTGGCTACAAGTCCCAAAAGTGTCCCTATGCTTCACACAGCATAACCCAGTGTGGTAGTTCTTTGTGGGATATTTAATTAGAGTGTGAGGCAATGCATTCTCCCAGGTGAGTTGTGTGGAGTTTGTGTTAAGGGGGTGTGTGAGAAAAGCTGCTGGTAACTATGGTCAGAGCTGTCAGTCCTCCTTCCCACCCAGCAAGATATCCCACCATGGAACGTGCTTCCATTGCAGGGAGTGCAAGTTGGCTTTCAGGATGTCAGTCAGTGGTGTCCTGCTGTTGGTTGGTGCACAGTTCCCAGCAGGGCCTTGTGCTCCCCACAGCAGTACCCAGTGTCAGCCATCTTGTCAGTTCTTTTCCACTCCCTGTGATGTGAGCATGGTTCAGAGTGGTGTTGATGGGCAAATTGTGAGGGTGACCAATATCTGTGACTACAACTCCCATTATGCTATTGCCTACACTCACTTCACCAGCATACACAGAATTCCTTCCTTTCAGTGAGCTTCCCTGTGAGGTGGTGTTCTAGTGGTGGCAAAATATCTGACTGTGTTTGTTGGTTATGTTTGTGCAACTGCCTTGCTCTATTTGTTGTTAGGTTTGTACATGTCATGACACAGTTACATGTCACTATGAGATGGCATGTATTGTGTTTATCTGACTAACATACACATCTTGGGATGATTATCTTTTGGTTGCTGTGGATTTGCTAAGGGTGCATGGTTTGACTATCCCCTTGACAGTGATGTGTGTGTATTGTCACACAATATATATTGGTTGTGTACTCACCAGGCTCTGGGATGTTTGATAGTCCATATACGCTCACTGGTGGTAGGATGGCCCGCACCTTCTCCTCCCAGGGCCTGAGGTATAGTGGTTTGGCAGGAGGGCCACTGCCAGTGCGCTGACTCACGGCGTAATCCTTCTTGAGTAGGTCCTTGACCCTCCTGCGCACATCATACCACCTGTTCTGGATGTCTTCCTTTGTGCGCAAACATGGTGATTGTGCGTTCACCCTGTCGACGATCCTCTCCCACATCTTGGTTTTCTGCGACATGGGGTTCTGTTGGACCAATGTACCAAACAACTGTGGCTCTACCCTGAGGATCTCATCTACCAGGACTTCCAATTCACTGTCTAGGAACTTTGGATTCTTCTTTGGGGGCATGGTGATGGGTGGTGGTGGGGATTGATGTGTGTGTGAGTGTGCAAGTGAGGGTGGGTGAGTGTAGGTCTTGCTGGGTGTATGTGAGGGTGCTATTTGTGAGGTGCTAAGGGTGTGTGGCTTGTGTGATGGATGAGTTGTGAGTTTGTCTGTGGTTGCTGTCTGATGGTGTTCTGTGCTGGCAGGTCAGTTGAATTTGCAAAGGATCATGGTAGGGATTTGTGGCCTTTATATGGGTGGAGTTGTGGGTGTGTCCTTGTTCCATGTTTTTTTCCACCTGTATTTATTGGCTTTGTCATTGCTTGTTTGGCCCTTTTTTTGTATTTTTTCCTTTGAGTTTTTTAGGCATGTAGGAGACGTTCTACTGACCGAGTAGGACGCTGCAGTTGGCTCGTGCGAGCTTCTCCGAGTCTTTCAAGCTGTGTTCTTGCTGGGTTTCATGTGCGGCGTACGCGTCGGTCGCGGAGTATTGGGTTGATTCGGCTGGGTTTTGCATGCGTGTCGGTCGTACGGCTTGGGCTCCGTGCGACTCGGTCTGGTTTTCCACGCATTGCATCGTACTGCGCGGGTCGGAGTTCGCGGATACGTTTCGGACGGGTTCATTTCTGGTGCGTGTCGGTCTGCTCGATTCGCGTAGTTTCCCGGCCGGATAGCTTGTTTCCGTGCGGTTCGGTCGTTCGGCTTGTATTCCGTATGAGTCGGTCGTGATTCACATGCATTTCATTGTACTACGCGGATCGGGCAGCGACGGTACGTGTCCGTCGGACAACAGTCCCGTACCGAGTCGGTCGGTATGTTTTCCGGCCCGAATCGGAATTGGCCCAATAGTCTTATTTCTACTAATACACAACTTTCCCTGTTGAGGCCAATCCAAAACCATAGCTGCATTTGTCTCTCTTTTGTCATGATTTTTCTCTTCAAACGCCCAAAGTGGTGTTTTTGTTTTTTCTTCTATTACTTTTCTTTGAAACTTAATTCGTCTGTTTTCTACCATATCTAAGAAAACCTTTTCCTCTTTCTTTAATTCACAGGTAAGATTGTGTCTAACTACATATTCTAATGTTAAATCTTTATTTTCTAAGAAAAATTCACCAAACATTTTTGCTTCTTTCACCTTATTTAGTTCAGGAATTATAGGAACGTTCGCAAAAACAGTGTTTATGTCAGTGTAATAATACTCTAGTCTACCTGTTTTATAAAATAAACTGGCTAGAACACTACAAGTTATCCCATACGTCAAAGGAAGGTGATGATAGGTTACACCTTCTGCGACAGACGCAGGTAATTGCATACAGACATAACAATTCCTTACATCCATTGTCTCTACATACTCATACAATAATTTCGTGAAGACATTTTTGGAAAAATCAGTTATAGACTTATCCTAATGTAAATCAGTACTATCTACTAATGCTGCAGTGTTTTGTTTATTAGCTTCTTTATCCTTTTTCGTGTTATTCCCTATTACAGATGTTTCTTCTACAACTAACCTTAATGGAATTATTATTGCTATAATAAGCCAAATAAACATTATCAATCCTGTACAAAAGAAACACATTCTACACCATCTACATAAGAACTCACATCTAGATTTTCTATCCTCAGTGTCTACCATTTTGTACTATTACCTAGTTATTTAATTTTATACAGAAAATGTGTCACCACACCTCAGAATGACTTCTCAGCCAATCTACCCTTTTACTTTGTCTCGTTCTGGTACTTTCTTCAGCTCCTTTCAGAACGCTTTCTTTTCTCATTCAGGTTTTTGTGTCTAGTCCGGGTTTCTTCTTTATCTTTTCAGGTTTGTTGCACTTCACTCTCACCCATTTGTTTACAGCTTTCGTCTGGGCTCTCGTGAGTGTTATCTTCTTCTTTAATGTCGATCAATGCGATGTATAGCCACTCAGGTGACTTATATTTCAAATTTGGTCTCTTTACCCTTTTTGTTTTCTGTAATTGTTTTCCACTTTGTTTTCCTTGTCCTTTTTGACTCGTTATCTCATTTACTTGTTCCGCATTATTTCTGTTCAAATTTATTATTTTGTATCTCAGTCTTTTAACTTCGTGGGGCCAATTGTCTCCTTTTCTTGGCCTTTTTGATTCGCTTTCCTTTTCCTCTCGTTCAGTTCTCCAAGTCCTCTTTCTTGGTCCTAGTCTTTGCTTTCTTTCTTCTTCACTTTCTTCTGATTCCGTTTCAGACCTTACTTCACTTCCTCTAACCTTGAACTTTATAATTTCTGTTTCGTTATCTGAATCTGAACCATCTTGTGTCTCCTCCGTTGGTACGTTTGATTCTATCCCTCCTCGATTGTCTTCCGAATTTTTATTAATCTCTCTGTCTGAATCTAAATTTCCCTGTGTTTCTTCTATTTGTTGATCTGTCCCTACTACTCCTCGGGTTTCTTCCGCTTCTTCTTCTATCTCTCTATCTGAATCTAAGTCTCCCTCAGTTAGTTCAACTATCTCTGGAGGAATTCTTCCATAACTTGTACTTGGTTGTTCGCTATCACTGTCTCTCGGTTCAGTTTCTTTGTTTATAATATCAGTTCTTATTTCTCTCTTTTGTCTTTCATCAAATTCAGGTTGGTCTGTTTCAGATGCTGAACTGGTATCTGATATTTCCAGATGTTGACTTTCAGGTCGAGCTTCAAAATCTGGAACTTCGATTGTTTCAGGTTCTTCTTCTTCAGTTGTCAAACTTGTACCTTGTTCTCCCATATGTCGACTTTCAGGTCGAGCTTCAAGATATGGAACTCTGCTTGTCTCAGGTTCTGCTTCCGATGCTGAGCTGGTATCAGATATCTCCCGATGTCGACTTACAGGTCGAGCTTCAGGATCTGGAACTCTGATAGTGTGACTGGCATGCACCCAGTTTTTCACTCCTGCACATTTGACAGCAGTTGTTGTCACCAGGATCACTTGACGTGGCTTATCCCAGCGAGGAACCAAACAGTTTCTTCTTCTGTGGACTTTTATGCAGACCCAGTCTCCTGGACTCAAATCATGAGCTGGTTTTCTTTCAAGAGTGGTCTCATCCGGTACAACCTGATGAAACACAGAATGTACCACATCAGCCAATCCTTTGCAATAGTCCAATACGAGATCATCAGTTATAGTCAGCAGTTTGTTGACAGGTACATGTGCTTGTCTCATTGCTCGTCCCATGATTATTTCATGAGGACTTAGACCTGTTTTTCTGTCAGGTATGCTTCTGATAGTCATCAATACCAATGGTAGGGCATCAGGCCATTTGAGTCCTGTTGCTTGACACATCTTCCCTAACCTATTCTTTATTGTTCCATTTACTTGTTCTACCACTCCAGAAGCCTCTGGTCTGTAAGCACAGTGCAATTTCTGTTGAATGTCAAGAGCTTCACATATCAATTGAATCAGTTCATTTTGGAAATGTGTTCCTCTATCTGTTTCAATCATTACTGGAAAACCATATCTCGGAATGAATTCTCTCAGTATGAGCTTGGCTACAGTAACTCCATCATTCCTTCTTGTCGGATAGGCTTCCACCCAACGAGAAAACAAACAAACGACCACAAGAACATATTTCAGTCTATTACTTGGGGGCATTTCAATAAAATCTAATTGAATTCTAGTAAAAGGACCTCCTTCATGTCCTATTGTTCCTAGACTCACTACTGTTTTCCTTCCTGGATTTATCTGTTGGCATGTAAGACATCTTTGACAGAGACTCTCAGCTATAGCTCTGAATTTTGGGTTATACCAAGTCTGTCTGAAAAGTCTGATCATGGCATCCCTACCAATATGAGCTTGTCCATGGTACATCCGTGCCATGTTAGAAATCATGCTATCAGGCATAACTGGTCTTTCATCTCTATAAACCCAAACATCATCTTCCTCTCTTTGTCTGCAACCTGCTTTTATCCAACCATCTTTCTCCTCTTCGTTTGCTTCTTCCTGTAATTGTCTTACCTCATCCCATGTTTCGACAATGTTAGTAAACAACAAAGGACATGAAACATTCTCTTTTTCTCTCCTTCTGTTCAGCGAGACCATATTTCTGGCACAGCATTGGGCTATTTCGTCCGCATACTGATTCCCCATAGTAATATAGTCTGTCCCATTTTTATGTGCAGCGCACTTCACCACTGCAATCTGTTTAGGCAGCTGTATCGCCTCAAGCAATTTCTTCACAAACTCACCATTCCTAATTGGAGTTCCTGCAGACGTCAAGAAACCTCTCTGAGACCAGATCTGTCCAAAATCGTGGACCACTCCGAAGCCATACTGGCTATCCGTGATCACCGTAATTCGGACATTCTTTCCCTGTTTGCACGCCTGAATCAGAGCAATCAGCTCAGCTACTTGGGCTGAACGTATCCCTCTCAAACAAGATGCTTCCATTATGGCAGCTACTGTACACACAGCATATGCCGCACTCAAAACTCCTTCATTCGTCCTCAGACACGATCCATCCACAAACATCACATAATCTGATTCTTTCAAAGGCTCATCTTTAATATCTGGTCGAGGCTTTGTGCAAAATTCAAGCACGTCCAGACATTTATGATCGACTTCATCCTTAACTCCTACATTTTCTTCGTCTGGCAGTGAAGTTGAAGGATTCACACTTGTGCATCTATCAATGGTTACATTGTCTGCACTCAAAATCACCTTTTCATACCTAGTCAGCCGACTATGTGTCATGAATTGTGTTTTGGTTCTGGTCAGAAGAATTTCAACAGAATGTGGAACATATACTCTTAATGGATATCCCATCACAATGCCTTCACTCTGTTCCAGACTCACACAAGTAGCAGCTACTGCTTTCAGACATCCAGGCAACGCCTTTGCTACTGGGTCTAAAACAGCTGAAAAATAAGCAATGGGTCTTTTCATTTTTCCATGCCTTTGCACTAAAACTGAAAGTGCACATCCATCTCTCTCACTACAATACAGCTCAAATTCTTTTTCATAATCAGGCATTCCCAATGCCGGTGCTTCACATAACTTCGTTTTCAGTTCTTTGAAAGCCTTCATTTCTTCCTCATTCAACTCAAATGGATCTTTAACATCTCTTTTTGTCAATCGCTGTAAAGGTTTTGCAATTAATGAAAATCCACTTATCCACCGTCGGCAATACCCAACCATTCCAAGGAACATTCTCACCTCTCTCTGTGTCATTTGAGCTCTCATTCCTTGGATAATCCTTATTCTTTCTGTTGTTACCTTTCGCATCCCTTTCTCAATCTTATGACCTAGATATTGTACTTCCTGTTGACAAAATTGCAGTTTTGACGGAGACACTTTGTGCCCTCCTTCTGCCAAGTGATTCAATAAAGCAATTGTGTCGGTAACACATGCTTCTTTGGTCTTTGATGCCACCAATAGGTCATCAATGTATTGGACCATTACAGATTTTTCAGGCATTCTTAAATCTTCCAATGATTTCTTTAAGATCTGATTAAAGATTGAGGGGCTTTCTGTATACCCTTGAGGAATTCGGCACCATGCCAAAATACGCTGTCCGAACCGGAATGCAAATAATGGCTGGCTATCTGGGTGTAACGGAATAGAGAAAAATGCATGGCACAAATCAATAACTGTGTACCACTCTGCATCATGTGGAATCTGATACAGTATCACAGCAGTGTTTGGCACAATTGGACAACAAGGAATAACGATTTTATTTACCTTCCTCAAATCTTGAACTATCCTATATGTCACATTCGGCTTTTTCAATCCCATTATAGGTGAATTACATGGGCTACTCATTATTTCTTTCAAAATTCCTTGTTCGATCATCTTATTAACTACGGGTGTTATTCCTTCAATAATTTCTGGCGTTAATTTGTACTGTGGAGTATTTCAGTAATTTGTTCCTTCTCTTACAGTGATTTTTACAGGGTCTACTCCTCTCATTAACCCAATGTCTTCGCCTGTGAAATCCCATACATCAGATCTGACTGTTTATTTCAATTCCATTGGGATTTTCTCTACGTCAAACACAGGAAACATGTCATTTACTCCTGGTTCTAGTTCTGCCATTGTCATTTTATATAGAACATCTTCATCTGGTGTCTGAAAAGCAATACCATCCGGGGTACAATAGATGGTGCAATTCATTTTACAAAGCAGATTGCGTCCTAACAGATTTACAGGACTGCAATCACATACCACAAACCGATGCATTTCTCTGAATGGTCCAACTTTCACCTCTACTGGTTTGGTAAGAGGCGCTTTAATCTGCTGGTTTGAAACACCTACAACTTGGATATATTCTCCTGAGAGAGGAATGGTTGGAATTTCCACTGATCTAACAGTAGAACGGGTAGCTCCAGTGTCCACAAGGAATGTAACATTTACACCATTCACTTCTCCATCCATAAATGGACCTGACTGATCTACCTCTAGAGTTGCGCCAAGCACGCACTCTTCCTCCTCTCCTAGGCACCGTCATAAACTTTCATCCGATTCATTTCCATCCTGCCGTAACCAATACTGCGATATTGCAGCTGCGCGCAGCAATTTTGTTACCTGCTCTCCTCCGTAGAATCCTGTCTCTGCACTGTATCTCTGGGGGTTGACACTCTTGGGAAGAGGTGGTTGTGGCACCTGACTCTGTTGAGTAACTACCTGCGGTTGTTGCAGCTGTTGGTAACTCACCTCATTCTGCACCTGCGGATTTAATGATTGATTTTCCGTATTAGCTTTTGGAGGAATTTTACACTCGTTTCTCCAATGCCCTAACTTTCCGCAATTATGGCATGGCCATTTCTTTTTAGCCTCTTCTATACTCATTTGACCCTTTCCCTTACCTATATTCAGTTTGGATTTAGTCTGTCCTGCATCACTAGTCTGATTATTCATTTGAGCTTCTTGTTTTTCTGCAACTTTTACTTGTGCCCACATCGCTTTTTCTTTTAGTTTACGTTGTCTACACTCAATGTCATCACTACAGTATTTGGCATACCTTAGTACTTCATCTACAGTGCTATTTTGCCAGCACAACATATGCTGCTTAATCATCTCACTTATCTCGGGCTTCAGTCCATATACAAATCTATATACGAAATGACTCATGTCCTTTTCACTCAAAGTCTCATAACCGCTATACTGTTTGAAAACCAAAAGTAGCCTTTCATAGTAGGCATGTACAGATTCCTTACTCTCCTGAGTCGTTCTATCAATCTTTACCCAATCTGTCTCTTTTGGTGGAATTTTATTTTTCAAAAACGTGATAACCTGATCATACTTTCTCATCACTTCTGGACCTGGCGCTCCAGTTTTTGCATCTCTAGGATATTCTTCCGTTGGCCAATCAATTGTAATCTTACATTCTGTCCATAAATCTGCTGGTACTACAATATCAAACAATCCATCCAGATCTACCCACAACACGTTTGAAACCTTTACAAATCTTTCCACTTGTCTATACCATTCTACAGGTTTCTCTCTCAATTTCGGAAAATCATTCGTAAATGACAATATATCTTGTCTGGACCATGGGACATGCACATAGCTTCCTCCTGGAGTTTCCCTCATTGGACATTCCAGCACTATTGGTTCCTTTTCTTTCACCGTAAAAGCCAAAGATGCTTTATCGGTCGTGCCCTCTTTTCTTTTCATCCACCTGCTCCTCCATCTGTCCACATCTCCCCATTTTCTCAATAACACAATCAGTTCTTTTATTTGTGTTAATCGTCCTGATGTGTTCAGATTTTCTATATCTTTTTCACAAAAGTCTACCCTATACGGTTTCTGCAAACTTCTGATTTTTCCAAAATCTACTCCCAGTTCATTTGCTATTTCTTCCAATTTTTCATGCAAATTTCTAGCTCTCCAAGTGATACTCTTACACATAAACATAATCTCTTCATCCTGATAAGACTTCAACCTTTCTGTACCAATAGTCCCTAGAATCAACTCTTCCATGTCTATCTTTAATTTGATTACATCCAACGGTTGTGGTTCTGTATCTTTCTTCTGTAAATTCCTCATCCACTCATTTAATTCTTTTGGATTCGAACCTACAGGGGTACTATTTATTTCTATCCAATTCGTACTTCTCTCTGGGGTCTCAGTTGCTGAGTCAGTTCCCATAGGAATCCTTTTTATCTCACTCTCATTTACTGCCAAATTAGTAGGTGGACTCGATCTATATGAGCCAACCAGATCTCTTGTCTCTCTAGTTTCTGTAATTATCCCTTCTCTCATTCTTTGCATATTCGAGTTCATTGGAATTGTCAAGGAATGCTCATCTATTCTTTAGTTTTCAAATACCGGTATTACTGGTCCTATTGTCACTGGCACAGTCACAGCTTCCATGTTCATAGTTAATTCTCTTATTTTCTCAGTCAATTCTCTTGTGGTTCTTGCTAACTCAGCTGTATTACCACTATCAGACTTCTCATTCTGTGGAGTTTCTAATTTTTCATTTGACCTATTTATTTCATTTCTTCGTTCAGGGCTTTGATTCCTCCCAGTTTCCATTGGTGGTGCATTCGGTGTCACCACCGCAGAATTCTGTTGATATGGAGGTGGTTTTCTGTTTAAAATGTCTTCCAGCAATTCATCCTCTGTTTCGCTACCTCCATACCCATACCTTTCCGCTACTACATGTTTCTTTTTCTCTGAAGACTTTTTCCCTGCATCTTCTTCAACTGTTATTGCTGGAAACAAACCATCCGTCATATTAGCATATCTCCATCGTCTCATCCTGTCTTCATGATTCACTCCCCATACTCTTCCATGAACTAAACTATAATTCTTTGCTCCTCTGTGTCTTTCTCTTTCATACATCTCATCTTCCCATTCATCTAACGCTTCAAACTGTGTCGGTCTAGGTCTTGGCTCAAGTTTCATCATTTTCTCTCTCAAATTCCGAAGTACCGCTGTACTAAATGAACCGTTTTCTGGAAAAGCCAATACTCCATCGTTCTGAGTATATTTTGTCCAATTCTCCAACCAAATGCAAGTATGATAACCATATTTCAACATCATATGAGAAGCTGGCGTTTTCGGTGGAGGAATTACTTGTCCTTCCCTCGTCACTATCTTTTTGTCCTTCTTGAAAAAGTTTTTAATCTTCGCCATCCATGACAGTTTCTCTCTACAATACTCATAATAAGCCATATTTCACGATTCTTTCTTTCCGACAAACTCACAACTCTGTTCTTTTTACTGTGTGCTATTCGGACCTATCCCAGCGCGTCTCACACCAACACACCAATCCGAAAACTATACGTCACTCTTAACTGGCCAATACCAGCGCGTCTTCACACCAACACACCAATCAGAAAGCTCTTCATTTTCCCACTACTGGCCAATACCAGCGCGGTCTTTGTCAACGTCAGTTCTACTCCTGACCCCTCTTTTACAAAAATTATCGGCAGTTTTTTCTTGAATGAATTTTGTTAGTTGCAACGTAAACCACATTACCATTGTCTGTTTTCGCTAAACAAAAGAGATAGCTTACTCTATCTTGCAAGAATACTGTTTCGTTCGATAAGTATAGCACTTCCCTCTACCTTACCCTTCTCTCAAGCAAGGGGTAAACCCGTTTCTCTGGGGATAAAACACATGTGGAGACTACACTGCTCCTGAGAATTAAGGCCAGAGTTTCACAAGAAAACCGGTTGCTATTTCACTCATACACGTTATATACCTGAAATGTCCCTATCATAACACAATCCTGTGTTATCACCAATTTTGAAAAATCAGACAATGCACAATTCCATGTGACTTCTCTTGCCACACGTGTCCACTTCCTACTTCCCGGAAGCTTCAAAATTTCGACTTACATATAACATGATACAATTCAACACGAAGTGTTAGACATGAATAATCAATAATCAATAACCAATAATCACCAAACTAATCTATAGTAACCATAACTCTGCTACCATGAAATCTGATCCAGCGCGGCTAATATACATTTTTCTCCTTTGGACATGAAATCCAGGTGAAATCATTCACATCAACTATACCATATGATGGTGGGGCCCGTAACACCGCATATCATACACTCAGTCGTTCCCTGGATCGCACACACATACACCAAGGAGAAAAACGAGTTGCTGAAAGAACAGGATACCTTGTTAAATTTGACAGATTATTACCTTAAACATCATATAGATTCAGCTTTTAATCCTGTCGGTTCTAAAACATCAAGGTATTCCGCTCTTTGGTCAATGGACCAACTAGTAGAATAAGTTGATGGTGATTAAGACCAGCTCAATCATTTAAAACCCTAGTAAATGTCAAATTTATTAATGAACTAAAGAACCACAGACTCAAAGTTAATTAGAATAAATTTGTATCTAAATTCAAGTTTGCACGAGTGAGATTCTTAGTTTATTAATCACCTTAATACATTCTTAACATTTATATAAGAAATTTTGTAAAGAAATCGAAATTATGCATGACCTATTTAGATGCAGATAGGATTGGTTCACCAAAAGAAGATAAACTGTAAATCACAGAATAGTCTCCCAAACTGACTGACTGTCCCACTAGATGGCCTCCTCGACGGGACCTCCCATACAGATTTCCCGCAACGGGCTCGTTCCTTCCCCAGTCAGGTTCGAAGTCAATGGCAGCATCCGCATTAACATCAGCATCGGCATTTGCAATGATAGCAGCATCGACTCCTCCCACATAAGAGCAGTCCTTCTTATACCCTACTTCTAGCTTACTACACAAAAAGTTGCAATGTTTGGGGGCAGGAATCACGCTAATTGGTCCATTTGAGGGGTGGCGAAGATCGCCTCATCGCCTTCCTTGTTCAAACTGGTTTCGGGGATGGTTAAGAGTTCACTGTTTCCCATGTCCTTTGGGTAAAAGCAATCCAAATTGACTATTCATATTGTTGCGACTTTGATGGTCACATTTTGGTCAGTCCATTGTTGCTCAATATTTCCTTCTCCCCTTTCTCACGGATACGTGCTGAGTCTTTCTTGGCACTCTCCTCATAATAGGTTAAGGCGTCCTTGACATTGTACACTCCGTGTACAGGCCGTACCCATGTGGTTCAGCTCCATTATTTCTTTCGCTTAGAGGCCATCTTTGATTTCTGGTATGACCTCATCTATTTCGGCAGCCATTTTCGCAGCCTGGCCTAACAGGCCCAAGCAAACTATCATAAAAACAAACACAATCATAATTAAAATAAAGAATATAAGCCTTTCTGTTTACCACCCGTCATTCTAAGAACCCGTGTTAGGTGTTACCTAGCAGAAGCGACATTTAAAGCCATTTTACTTACCATCCGCATTCTTTGCCACGACACAATTTTACTACATAGCATAAATCATGCGATTTTACTCTAATTAGTACGCAAATCACAATATTAATATTATTTTACTTTACAACTGTAAATAAATTAAATTTTGCACAAAAACAGCAGTTACCATTTATGTAAGTGTTTATAAAAAGTGCATTTGTTGGTTAATTCATCAAACAATTAGTACCGTTAATTTATTATTCTTATCAAGGGGGTTTCAAAATTATTTTATTTACCCTGCTCCATCACACGCAATTCAAAAACCACCTTCACAAAAAGATGTGTTATTAAATTGTGAGTTCAGGCACCCTAAACTTCACCTCTCCATCTTAAGCCTTTGGGAAGATAGCCTGGAAACACATTACACAGCCTTCCCCATTCTGTCCTATGGGCAAGATGGCCTTTCAACAGTGAAAAACGAAATGAAGAGTATTTCACTGTTAGGACATGGTACACACCTCAGTACATGTCCTACCTTTCACATACTCTGCACCCTGCCCAGGGGGGTACCTTGGGCCTACCTTAGGGGTGTCTGATGTGCATAGAAAGGGAAGGGTAAGGCCTGGCAAGTGGGTGCACTTGTCAGGACAACAAGGCAGCTTAACAAGCTGCACGCAGGCACTGCAGTGGCAGGCCTGAGTTCTCTCTTTAAGGCTACTTGTGTGGGTGCCACAATTAGTGCTGCAGGCCCACTAGTAGCAGTTGCATTACTAGCCCTGGCACACATAGTGCACTTTACTAGGGACTTTACTAGTAAGGCAAACATACCAATCATGGACAACCAATTACCATTACACTTTACACAGGGAGCACTTGCACTTTGACACTGATCAGCAGTGGCAAAGTGCCCAAAGCATCTAAGTTGGCAACACCATGTCAGAATAAAGGTCTAGGGGGAAAGCAAAACGTTTAAGGCACTGTAGCCAAAAAGGGCCAAGTCCAACACAGCCCCCTCCCAGCCAAAAGCCAGGGTAGACCAATCACTACCTTGATGGACTTCCCTGCTTGGGGCGATAGAACACGGACGCAGGCCCGCTACTGCAGGGACACCCTCCTGTTCTATGCCTTCCTGACCCCAGGGGGTTCTTTTGGTCACTACTCCCTGGGCCAACTATGCTGCTCCATGGGTACTTCCTGGCAGTCGGGGCCTCTCTAGGGGTGCTGGTCCCTTGCCAACCCCCACCTAGAGCGGTACCCCTGGAAGACCCATCGTTCAGGATACTGTCCCCAGTTATCCTGCCCTCCAGGTTAGAAGTGGGTTTACCCCGGTCACTTCTAGGGGACCTAGCCCTACTGGCTGGGCACTGTCCCTCGGGTTTTCCCACGGAGGGACAACTCCCTCTCTTAACCTTCCATTTAGATTTCTGTGCCTGCCATTTAGGAATGGCACCCACAAACTTCAGGACCGTGGGAGCTCCGGGTACAGACGCCCCCTGCCCTCTTGACGCTAGCTGTTCTTCCTCACACAGCTGGCAAGTAGGTACTAGACCTCCAACCTGGTGCTTCTCTAAGGAACCCTCCAGTCTCTGGGGTGGAGTGGTGAACCCCTGGGGATGCTGCTCACACTCCCTCCCTCTCCTTTGAGACAGGGCGCTAGCCCGCATGCCCCCCCCACTACTCTGGGACCTAACTACTCTACTTCGCTCCTTTTCCCTCTCTAATGCCTTTTCAGACCCTTGGACCCATGACCAGGGGTCGGGCTCTTGTGCCAGCTCCCGGGAATCAAAGAGCTCGCACCCTAACACGGGTTGGTGCAATCCTGAAAACAATTACTGAGCCTAGGCTCCCTGGGGGCCAAATTGAGCAACCCCTTCAAATCATTTACCATGCTAACCAACACCCAATCATCCAGTGCACGCTTGTACTCATCCACACTTGGCACTGGCTGTGCGCTGCCACCATTCAAACTGGACTCCACCTGTTTAACCTTAATGTCCAGTTCCCTCATGCTTAACTCATGAGCTAAGAGAATCTTTTTCTCTTCCAAGGCGAGAGCGCTCCTGCTCTCCTCTGCTCGCTTTTCACTTTCAATGAGCAGCTTCTTCTCCTCTGCTTGAGTTTTAAGTTTTAAAACCTCCAACTCATGTTCTCTGTCCCTTTGGTTTTCCTCCAGCTCCTCTGGGGAAAAACTCCTCCCTGAATGGTTACTACCAGCCCCTGAGGCTGGTCCCTCCACTGGCAAATCCTGTGGACCAAATCCATTCCCTGGGTCATCCTCATCCACCTCAACATCACCCGTCTCCTGAGCCCCTTTGGCTTCCCACCAGGCCCTCAAGGCCATTTGCAGCTCCTCCTTCTTGGCGCAACTTTTCATGGGACATCCCAAAGTTCTGCAGAATTGCCTCAATTGATCAACTTTGTAGGTAAGCAAGGCCTCAATGTCGAACTCTAATTCTGCAGCCTCACTGGCTACTTGACTCCTCTGAGACATGATGTGTGGCTTAAAGGTCGCTCAAAAATACAACCAAAAAAAATCAAAACACACAATATGTGGTTACGTCGTGGTCTGCGCTAACCTTGTGATGTACACCAATCACTGTGAGTGAAATTGCAAATACACGTTCAAATTCCAAAACCGCTGACCATCAACGGTAGGTCCCAACCGCTACCTCCAATGTTAGAATCCCACACCGCTGCCACCAATGTTAGAACCGGGATTCCCTAGTTGGCTGAGGTAGGTACCTTAGACCAAGTAGGGACCCTCGCTTCCACGTCAGGGAAAGGACAGACACCTTCTCAGATAGCCCCCGCTCACCCCCTTGGTAGCTTGGCACGAGCAGCCAGGCTTATCTTTAAGGCTAATGTGTAAAGTATTTGCAACCACGCTCTCAGTGACCCAATGATGACACCACAAAAGGACTCCACACGAGTTTCATAGAAAAACAAGTATATGTTTATATAAAAATATATACGATGAGACCACACGATATAAATCCAACATATGCGTATTTGTAATATTCCTCCTGGCCGGTTATTAGGCCAGCCAACCCTTGTAGGGTCTGACGGTATTAATGAGCAATTCTAGGTGATCCAATGCAATTCTAGTGCAATGCTATGCAGTTCGTAAAGCAAGAATCAGGCACTTTGCAGTGTAAAAATAATGCAGTTCGTTATGCAACAATCCAGCAGTTCGTAATGCAAACTAATGCAATGCGTAATGCAACAATCAGGCATTTCATTATGCAAAACGAATGCAATGCGTAATACAACAATCAGGCAGTTCATTATGCAAACACAATGCAATGCGCAATGTAACAATCAGTTAAGTCGTAATCAAACTAATGTGATGCGTAATGCAACACTCCGGTAGTTCATAATGCAACCACAATGCAATGCGCAATGTAACGATCACGCAGTTCGTAATGCAAACTAATGCGATGCGTAATGCAACAATCAGGCAGTTCGTTATGCAAAACTAATGCAATGCGTAATACAACAATGAGGCAGTTCGTAATGCAGAAACAATGCAATGCGCAATGTAACAATCAGTTAGTTCGTAATGCAGAAACAATGCAATGTGCAAGGCACTTCGGCACCGATCACGGTGCTTTAGACGGTCTCTCTGCCTCTCGTACTAACTCGCGGTCAGCTTCCGCCAACATATGCCCCCAACACGGGTATGGTGTAAACCAAAGTACAGCTCAACACTCCGGCCACGGTACTGCCACTCCTTGGCACGTACAGGCCGCGATACGAGCTTGAGCAGAGGCTCGTGCTGCAAGAAGGGGAGAGGCCGAGAGGGTCCCTCTCCGAGCACGCACCCCGCCCCAGGCGGCGACACACGTTACCTGGGGGGTGCGATCTCGCTCTCCTCTCCTCCTCTCGCGACTTGGTTGATTCCGGGCTGATGGCGATATCGAAGATCTCAGGCTGCAACAGGGCACGCACACACAGCGTCGCTGAGACTCCCTTGAGCTTCGGGTGTGCACGGTCACAGGGCAATCTTCACGAAGGTCTCAGGCTGCACGAAGCACACGCACACAGCGTCGCTGAGACTCTCTCGAGCTCTGGGCGCACACGATCACAGGTCAATCCTCACGAAGGTCTCAGGCTGCACGAAGCACACGTACACAGCGTTGCTGAGACACACTTGGACTCCTGGTGCCCACAATCACAGGGCACTTCTTATGAGGGTCTAAGGCTGCAAAAATCACACGCACACAGCGTCGCTGAGACACACTTGACTTTCGGATGTGCACGATCACAGGGCAATCCTCACGAAGGTCTCAGGCTGCACAAAGCACACAGCGTTGCTGAGACTCACTTGGACTCCAGGTGCACATGATCACAGGACAATCCTCACGAAGGGCTCAGGCTGCAAAAAGCACACGCACACAGCGTCGCTGAGACTCGCTTGGACTCCAGGTGCCCACGATCACAGGGCAATTCTTACGAAGGGCTCAGGCTGCAAAAAGCACACGCACACAGCGTCGCTGAGACACTTCCGGAAACTTTTGTGTTCCTGAGTTTCCACAACAGGAAGCCAGCTCTCCTCGGGCCCTTGGGGTTACGTTACTTCAGGACACAGCAAAGTCCTTTCAAGCAGGGGGACACAGCACACAGCAAAGTCCTTTTAGCCTCTTCCTTGGTTAAAGCAGCAAACTGCAGGCCAGCCCCAGAACACACAGCAAGGGTCAGTCCTTTCCTTCAGTCTATTCAGCTGTTTCTTCCTTGGCAGAGGTTCCTCTTGACCACGAAGTATGTTCAATCCTTTACAGTCTTGAACAGTTCCATTCCATTTTCCAAAGTCCAGGGGTTTCAGCTCTCATAGTTATACCCCTAAATGTCTTTCAAGTCTTTGTGTTCAGGGGGGCACTGACCCCTGTCTAAACCAGTTCTGGGTGTCTCCCTGCCAGTGACACCTTCTGCCTTTGATAGTGGGGGTCTGGCTCCTTAATCACTCAGCAGGAGATGCAGCCTATCGTTTGATGGCAGCAACCCAGGCCTCTTCACCTCCAGGGGCTACTCCTCCCCCTACACTCCAGATGCAGGTCAGCCTGTTGCTGTCTCACCTCCTCCCCTGGGTCAAGACATTCCCTAGAGCCTATCACATTTAAATCCAGACAGTCAATCCACAACCAGGCAGAGACACACAGAAATGTTAGAGCACAAAACCCCAGCCACTTCTAAAAGAGTGGTTTCTAAACACGCAATTCAAAAACCACCTGTGTTATTAAATTGACAGTTCAGGCACACTAAACTTCACCTCTCCATCTTAAGCCTTTGGGAAGATAGGCTGGAAACACATTACACAGCCTTCCCCATTCTTTCCTATGGGCAAGATGGCCTTTCAACAGTGAAAAACGAAATGGAGAGTATTTCACTGTTAGGACATGGTACACACCTCAGTACATGTCCTACCTTTCACATACACTGCACCCTGCCCAGGGGGGTACCTTGAGCCTACCATAGGGGTGTCTGATGTGCATAGAATGGGAAGGGTAAGGCCTGGCAAGTGGGTGCCCTTGTCAGGACAACAAGGCAGCTTAACAAGCTGCGCGCAGGCACTGCAGTGGCAGGCCTGAGTTCTCCCTTTAAGGCTACTTGTGTGGGTGGCACAATTAGTGCTGCAGGCCCACTAGTAGCAGTTGCATTACTAGCCCTGGCACACATAGTGCACTTTACTAGGGACTTTACTAGTAAGGCAAACATACCAATCATGGACAACCAATTACCATTACACTTTACACAGGGAGCACTTGCACTTTGACACTGATCAGCAGTGGCAAAGTGCCCAAAGCATCTAAGTTGGCAACACCATGTCAGAAAAAATATCTAGGGGGAAAGCAAAAAGTTTAAGGAACTGTAGCCAAAAAGGGCCAAGTCCAACATATATGTGTATGTATATATATATATATATATATATATATATATATATATATATCACTGAAAAAACCATAGGTTTTAGGGACAGTTATAGTTAGTTGGACATTTCACTCGTACAAAACCCGTGAAATTCCCCGTTATAGTTAGTTCAGCTAACTATAACTCGCGCCCGCAATGCACTGCTGATGACGTCACATATTACATCACTCATGACATGGTCAGTGACATCACTGATGACATCACTGATGACATCTCAAATGACATCACTGATGACATCACTGATGACATCATCCAGTGACTGTGTGTTTCTGTAAAGTTTAAATATGTTTAATATATATAGGGAAAGGCGTATTGAAGAATGAGTGGGTGTATAAGTGTCTGAATGGATGATTTAGTACGTGAGTGACTGACTCTACAAGTGAGTGATTAAACGTATCTTACTGAATGCATGGGTTAGTGACTAAACTGTGTGAATGTCTGTATCTGTCTGTTTGTTGGTGTGTAAGTGGATGCATGGATTTGCGAATAGCTACATGAGTGTCTATATGGGTTATTGATTGGTTCTCTGAGTATCTGTATGGCTGCCTGAGTGTTTGTGTGGGTGGGGTGTGTGTGACTCTATAAATAGATGTGTGAGTGGGTGATTCACTGGGTGCATGATTTCAAGAGTGCATCTGTGATGGACTGCTTGGGTGGGTGAGTGTGTGTATGGGTGTGTTAGTGATTGAATGTATATCTCAGTGGTACATGTGTGAGTAACTACATATGTGAAAGGCAGTATATATGTGTGTTGGAGTATATAAATAGCTATAAGTGAGAGTGAGTGATTGTGATAGTGGCTGTATGGATGAGTGTGTGCTTGTATCAGTGATTGTATAAGAGCGTAAGAATGTGCTAGTATTTGTATGAGTAAGTGAGCTGGTGTGTGTATAACTGTATAGGTGAGTAAATGGCAGTGTGTTTAATTATTTGCATGACTGACTAGGTGTGTGAGTACCTCTATGGATGAGTGGCGGTGTTTGAGTGTGTATATAGGAGTATGAGTGCATATGATAGTCCTGTACTGAGTGACCGTAAGTATGAGTGACTGTACGGGTGAGTGAGTGGATGTGTGCGTAGACCTAAGAATCAGTGAGTGGGTATGTAGTTATTGGTGTTGGAGTGTGTATGGTTTTGCGAATGGCAGTGTGTAATTTAGAGTGGGTGTATCAAAGGTTATATTAGGGTGTGAGGAGGTGCATCAGATTATCACGTGGATGATGTCATCAGTGATGTCATTTGAGATGTCATCAGTGATGTCATCAGTGATGTCACTGACCATGTCATGAGTGATGTAATATGTGACGTCATCAGCAGTGCATTGCGGGGCGCGAGTTATAGTTAGCTGAACTAACTATAACGGGGGAATTTCACGGGTTTTGTACGAGTGAAATGTCCAACTAACTATAACTGTCCCTAAAACCTATGGTTTTTTCAGTGAATTTCAAAGGTTTTTTAAATGCTAATTTCTAACTATAACGTGTCTGAAACCTATGGTTTTTTCAGTGAATTTCAAAGGTTTTTTAAATGCTAATTTCTAACTATAACGTGCCTGAAACCTATGGTTTTTTCAGTGAATTTCAAAGGTTTTTTAAATGCTAATTCCTAACTATAACATGTCTGAAACCTACGTTTTTTTCAGTGAATTTCAAAGGTTTTGTAAATGACAATTTTTAAATGTATTAATTGTTATATTAATTTTTGTCATACTGATTTACTACATTTTTAGAAACAATTTTTTTTTACATATTTTATTTTTTAAATTACATTGTAATTACATTATACATTACATTACAAAAATACTTTATGAGAATGAATTACTTTAGTTTAAATACTTTGCACATAGGCAATAGACTTTTAAGTACAGTAGTTACAGTTGTTGCAATGGGCAACACATTTTCAAACACAATGCAACATTCAGCTCAATGTGAATTTCTAGTTGAATGCAATTAGTTACTTTATGGATTACTTTTCTAACCACAGAACTGGATCCTAGATTCAGTCCTGGGACATCTCCTGTAAACAGTTGAGTAAAAGCGTTTTGGTTACAGTAGTGATTTTTAAGGAATATTATTGTATTTTAAAAGTTGACACTTAGAAACTTTTTCACATAGAATCACCAATGTTATCCTATGGAAGGAAATTCACTTAGCAGGTAAAAACTGTTATCGTTACTTTTTCTTACTCAGTGTTGGATCCTGGATCCAGCACTGGTGCATCTCCTGTAAACAGTTGAAAGAATGCGTTTAAGTCCTACAGGCGATTTTTAAGGAATATTTGTAGTTTGTGAAAATCGACACTTTGAAACTTTTCTGCTGAAAACCAGACAATGGATTCCTATGGAAGAAAATATAAGTTACTGGTAAGTACGGTTAAAATTACTTTTCAGGGTCAGTGCTGGGCTAAAAGATGCAGCACTGGGTTCTCTCCTGATAACAGGCGAGTAAATTGGAATTCGTACTTTGGTTGATTTTAGAGGAATATTATAAAGTTCCAAAACTCCACACTAAAGAATTTCCAAGCGAAACCAGTCAATGTTAGCCTATGAAGGAAATTCAAGTTACCGGTAAGTACGGTTAAAATTAGTTTTCTGGACCAGTACTGGGCTGAAAGATGCAGCACTGAGGTCTCTCCTGATAACAGGTGAGTAAATCAGAATTCGGATTTCGGCTGATTTTAGAGGAATATTTGTATGTTTCAAAAATCAACACTTAGAAACTTTTTCAGCAAAAAGCAGACAATGATATCCTATGGACGGAAATTCAAGTTACTGGTAAGTACGGTTAAAATTACTTTTGAGGATCAGTACTGGGCTGAAAGATGCAGCACTGAGGTCTCTCCTGATAACAGGTGAGTAAATCGGAATTGGTATTTCGGCTGATTTTAGAGGAATATTTTAAAGTTCCAAAACTCCACACTTAGAAGAATTTCCAAGTGAAACCAGTCAATGTTAGCCTATGGAAGGAAATTCAAGTTACTGGTAAGGACGGTTAAAATTACTTTTCCGGACCAGTACTGGGCTGAAAGATACAGCACTGAGGTCTCTCCTTATAACAGGTGAGTAAATCGGAATTCGTATTTCGGCTGATTTTAGAGGAATATTTGTATGTTTCAAAAATCAACACTGCAAAAAGCAGGCAATGATATCCTATGCAAGGAAATTCAAGTTACTGGTAAGTACTTTTCAGGATTAGTACTGGGCTAAAAGATGCAGCACTGAGGTCTCTCCTGATAACAGGTGAGTAAATCGGAATTCGTAGTTCGGCAGATTTTAGAGGAATATTTGCACAATGGTGAAGGGAGGGGCGGGGCCTGAGGTGACATCTGTGCAAACGCGCCCCGTGGCGCGTTTTAAGTTGGGGGATTAAGTCCCTTGAATCATGAGGGTCCCTAGGGGCCAACTAGCCCACCAGGAACCTCCAGTATGCGCTAGGGGCTGCGTTGCAGAGAGGTGTACAGAGGCCACACCCCTTTACACCTCTCTGCAACGCAGCTCTGTGGCGCTTTCTGGATGTACCTGTTGGGCTAGTTGGCCCTCAGGGACCTCAGGATTGAAGGGGATTTAATTCCCATCTTAAAACGCGCCACGGGGCCTGTTTGCACACATGTCACCTGAAGCCCCGCCCCCTCCCTTCACCACTGTGCAAACGCGCCCGTGGCGCGTTTTAAGTTGGGGGATTAAGTCCCCTTGAATCCTGAGGGTCCCTGGAGTCCAACTAGGCCACCATATACTTCTAAAAGCGCCACAGAGCTGCGTTGCAGAGAGGTGTAAAAGGGGCGTGGCCTCTGTACACCTCTCTGCAACGCAGCCCCTGGCGCATACTGGAGGTTCCTGGTGGGCTAGTTGGCCCTCAGGGACCCCCAGTATTCAAGGGGAATTACTTCCTTTCTAAAACGCGCCAGGGGGCGCGTTGCAGAGTACTGCAGGGAGGGGGCGGGCCTCCGGCACGATGCCGGTCGTTTTTTTTTTTTAATTTTTTTTAAAGGGAGGGGGGCTGCGTGGCCCCCCTTCCCTTGCCCACTTTTGGCCCCGGGGACCCCAAAAGTTTTAAATGAAAAAAAAAAAAAAACGGGAAGTGGGCCGCGTGGCCCCCTTCCCTGGGCTTGTATTGGCCCCGGGGACCCCATCCCCGGGGCATGCCCTCAATTTTTTTATTTGGAGGGGGTCTGCGTGGCCCCCTCAGGCCATTTAAGGCCCCGGGACCCCATCCTCGGGGCCGGCCTTGCACTTTTTTTTTATTTTTTATTTTTTACTAATTTGGGGAGGGGGGCTGCGTGGTCCCCCTCCCTGGCCACTTATGGCCCCGGGGACCCCATCCCCCGGGGCCTGGCCTCTGGTTGGGGACTTTGGGGGTCCCCAATCCCCCACAGTCCCAGCCGGCTCCCCGCCTCCTGCGCTGAGCCGGCATTGCTTTCCACATGGGGAGCAGCTAACATGCTGCTCCCCATGTGGAAAGCAATTGTCTTGGATATGGAGCGAGAGCAGGTTTCCCTGCTCTCGCTTCTAATATCCAAAGCAGTTTGCTATGGCAGGACGGGAGCCGCGAGGCTCCCGCCCTGCCATAACAAACTACAGTGTCCCGGGGTAGGCACCCCGGGACACTGCAGGAGCTGGCCCTGGGGGTGGCGGTCCCCAGGGCCATCAAGGGCTCCAGGAGGGGGCCGCGCGGCCCCCTCCCTTAAATTGCACAGCCCCGGGAGGTGGTGGTCCCCGGGGTATGTGGGGGGGCTGGAGCCCCCACCCACACCTTATTTATTTAAAAAAAAAGAAGCCCCGGGGGGTGGCGGTCCCCGGGGCTGCGGGAGGGCAGGAGAGCCCTCCCGCACCATTTTTTTTATAAAGCCCCGGGGGTGGCGGTCCTTGGGGCTTGGGGGCCCTTTGAGGCCCCCATACAAACAATATACCCACCTCCACCATGCCCCCGGGACTTGGGCCACCCGGGGCAATGTAACCGAAGCGCGGAGACCGCGTCTGATGCTCGGCAGGATTCGCGCACACTGAGCGCATCCTGCCGATTTGTAAAAAAAATATATATTTTTTTTGCCCAGGTGGTCCTTGTGGGACCCCCTGAGCAAACCTAGGGGTCAGGGTGTTTCTACCCTGCCCCTTTGTGCGCTTTGCGCACTTCGCTTCCGTCCCTCGGTTCTACCGAGGGATAAAATGGCTGCCAACATTTCCTGAATCGGAATGTTGACAGCCAGCTGACAGCCAATTAACATGCAGCTCGTGATCGGGACGGTGCGCTCAGGGTGCGCTGAGGGTACGCGGACCCTACTCGGCCATAGATATATCTATACTTTTACTTTTGATTTTCTCAGCAACTACTGAACGGATTTACACCATTTAACAAAAAGGGTTCTTTCTGAACCAAGAACTACCTCTTTGCCAAATTTGGTGTAATTCCGTTCAGCAGTTCGGGCCGTAGCCGTGTCTAAAGTTTCCTATGGAAAATTGCATGGGAAAACGCGTTTTGGGACCCCCTTTTCTCGGCCCCCGCTTGACGAATCCCCCGAGACTTTCAGGGTAGGAGCGGACCGGAGCGCCCCACAAAGTTTGAAAATTTTGCGAAGATACGTCAACCGGCAAGAGAGTTATTTCAAATAGAATGTCGCGGATTTCCTATGGATAATAGGTTGTAACTATAACTATCTACTGGCGACCGCCAGTAGATAATATATATATATATATATATATATATATATATATTCACTGAAAAACCATAGTTTTCAGGTACGTTATAGTTAGAAATTAGCATTTAAAAACCTTAGAAATTCACTGAAAAAACCATAGGTTTCAGGGACGTTATAGTTAGTTGGACATTTCACTCATACAAAACCATAGAAATTCCCCCGTTATAGTTAGTTCAGCTAACTATAACTTGCGCCCGCAATGCACTGCTGATAACGTCACATATTACATCATTCATGACATGGTCAGTGACATCACTGATGACATCCCTGATGACATCTCAAATGACATCACTGATGACATCATCCAGTGACTGTGTGTTTCTGTAAAGTTTAAATTAGTTTTATATATATGCCAAGCTGTATTGAAGAATGAGTGGGTGTATAAGTGTCTGTATGGAGGATTTAGTAGGTACGTGACTGACTGTATAAGTGAGTGATTAAATGTGTCTTTCTGAATGCATGGGCTAGTGACTAAACTGTGTGAAAGTCTGTATCAGTCTGTCTGTTGTTGTGTAAGCTGCTGCATGGGTTGGTGAGTAGCTGCATGAGTGTCTATATAGGTTATTGATTGCTTGCCTGAGTATTTGTATGGCTGCCTGAGTGTGTGTGTGGGTGGGTGGGAGGTATGTGACTCTGTGCATAGATGTGTGAGTGGTTGATTCACTGAGTGTATGGGTTCAAGAGTGCATGTGGAAACAGCTGTATGGGTGGGTGAGTGTGTGTATGGGTGTGTTTGTGAGTGAATGGATGTCTCAGTGGTACATGTGCAAGTAGGTACATATGTAAAAGGCAGTATATGTGAGTGATGGTGTATATAAATAACTATATGTGAGAGTCATTAATTGTGAGAGTGGCTGCATGGATGAGTGTGTATTTGTATCAGTGATTCTATAAGAGAGTAATTATGTGTTAGTATTTGTATGAATAAGTGAGGTTGTGTCTGTATAACTGTATAGGTGAGTAAATGGAAGTATGATTGATTCTTTGCATGACTGACTAGGTGTGTGCGTAACTCTGGATATGTGGCAGTGTGTGAGTGTCTGTATAGGTGTATGAGTGCATATGATAGTGTTGTATTGATGAGTGACTGCATGTATGAGTGACTGTATGGGAGAATGAGTGGATGTGTGTGTAGACCTAGAAATCAGTCAGTGCATATTTAGTAACTGGTATTGATGTGTCTATTTTTTCAAAAATGGTAGTCTGTATTTTAGAGTGGGTGTATCAAAGGTTATATTCAGGTGTGACGAGGTGCATCAGATTTTCACGTGGATGATGTCATCAGTGATGTCATTTGAGATGTCATCAGTGATGTCATCAGTGATGTCACTGACCATGTCATGAATGATGTAATATGTGACGTTATCAGCAGTGCATTGCGGGCGCGAGTTATAGTTAGCTGAACTAACTATAACGGGGGAATTTCTATGGTTTTGTATGAATGAAATGTCCCACTAACTATAACGTCCGTGAAACCTATGGTTTTTTCAGTGAATTTCTAAGGTTTTTTAAATGCTAATTTCTAACTATAACGTACCTGAAACCTATGGTTTTTTCAGTGAATTTCAATGGTTTTTTAAATGCTAATTTCTAACTATAACGTGCCTGAAACCTATGGTTTTTTCAGTGAATTTCAATGGTTTTTTAAATGTTAATTTCTAACTATGCCTATAAAGTTAGGACATGTGAAGAAAGAGGAAGAAAAGCGCAGAAAGAAGCAAGACAAATACAGAAAGAGGCAACAGAAGTCCCGAAAGACAAAAAAAAGTGCAGGAAGAAGCAAGAGATGTGCAGAAAGAACCAACAGAAGAGCAGAAAGTCCTCCTGTGCCCCCAACTTTTTAATGACGGGTACTGGTGGTAACTGACTCTGACTAACCAGGACCGGAGCCAGTGCTATGCTAAAAGACACTTAGAATACAGTGAAAACACCTACATACACTAGGGAACACTATGCGTTGTGGTACCCCTGTGATTAGCATGACCTCCTCTGTATTTGCCATGAGTTAGTGCCTGGGTCATTGCATGAGTACATGGGTAATGAGTGGATGATTAGAGTACTGCAAGGAGAGTGCACGGTGAATTTATAAGTGCTTGGGTTTTGGCGGAGTGATTGGATAAGTACATGGTGCTGGCTGGGTGATTGGAGGAGTATATGGGTAGTGACAAGGAGATGGCTGGACTGCATCAGTAGTGCTTAGGGGATTGTAGCAGTGCATGTGTTAGTGCCTGGGTCATTGCATGAGTACATGGGTAGTGACTGGATGATTAGAGTGCTGCAAGGAGAGTGCATGGTGAATTTATAAGTGCTTGGGTTTTGGCGGAGTGATTGGATAAGTACATGATGCTGGATGTGTGATTTGAGGAGTGCATGGGTAGCGACAGAGGGATTTCTGGAGTGCATGGGTACAACCTGGGTAATTGGAGGAGTGAATCAGTACTGTGTAGGTGGTTAGAGATCTGCATGGGTAGTGCACAGGGGATTGTAGCAGTGCATGTGTTAGTGCCTGGGTCATTCCATGAGTACATCGGTACTGACTGGAAGATTAGAGTGCTGCAAGGAGAGTGCATGGTGAATTTATAAGTGCTTGGGTTTTGGCGGAGTGATTGGATAAGTACATGATGCTGGATGGGTGATTTGAGGAGTGCATGGGTAGCGACAGAGGGATTTCTGGAGTGCATGGGTATAACCTGGGTAATTGGAGGAGTGAATCAGTACTGTGTAGGTGGTTAGAGATCTGCATGGGTAGTGCACAGGGGATTGTAGCAGTGCATGTGTTAGTGCCTGGGTCATTCCATGAGTACATCGGTACTGACTGGAAGATTAGAGTACTGCAAGGAGAGTGCATGGTGAATTTATAAGTGCTTGGGTTTTGGTGGAGTGATTGGATAAGTGCAAGGTGCTGGCTGGGTGATTGGATGAGTGCATGGGTAGTGACAGGGCGATGGCTGGACTGCATGTGTACTGCTCAGGGTATTGTAGCAGTGCATGAGTTAGTGCATGGGTCATTGCATGAGTGCATGGGTAGTGACTGGATGATTAGAGTACTGCAAGGAGAGTGCATGGTGAATTTATAAGTGCTTGGGTTTTGGCAGAGGGATTGCATAAGTACACACATGTCACATCAGGCCCCGCCCCCTCCCTTCACCACTGTGCAAATGTGCTCCCTGCAGGTTTTAGTTGGGGATTAATTCCCTTGAATCCTGAGGGTCCTGGGGTCAACTAGCCCACCAGGTACCTCCAGTAAGCACCACAGAGCTGCGTTGCAGAGAGGTGGTCCGAGGCCACGCCCCTTTTTACACCTCTCTGCAACGCAACTCTGTGGCGCTTACTGGATGTACCTGGTGGGCTAGTTGGCCCCCAGGGACCCTCAGGATTCAAGGAGACTTAATCCCCCAACTTAAAACGTGCCACAGGGCGTGTTTGCACATTTGTCACATCAGGCTCCGCGCCCTCCCTGCACCACTGTGCAAACGCGCCCCCTGGAGCATTGTAAATTGGGGGATTAAATCCCCTTGAGTCCTGAGGGTCCCTGGGGGCCAACTAGCCCACCAGCTACCTCCAGTAAGTGCCACAGAGCTGCGTTGCAGACAGGTGTTAAAAGGGGCATGGCCTCTGAACACCTCTCTGCAACGCAGCTCCCTGGCGCATACTGGAGGTACCTGGTGGGCTAGTTTGCCCCCAGGTACCCTCAGGATTGAAGGGGACTTAATCCCCCAATTTACAATGTGCAGGGGGGTGCGTTTGCACACTTGCTATGTCAGGCCCCCCCCCTCCCTGCACCACTGTGCAAACGCGCCCCCTGGCACATTGTAAATTGGGGGATTAAATCCCCTTGAGTCCTGAGGGTCCCTGTGGGCCAACTAGCACACCAGCTACCTCCAGTAAGCGCCACAGAGCTGCGTTGCAGAGAGGTGTAAAAAGGGGCGTGGCCTATGAACACCTCTCTGCAACGCAGCTCCCTGGTGCATACTGGAGGTACCTGGTGGACTAGTTGGCCCCCAGGGACCCTCAGGATTGAAGGGGACTTAATCCCCCAATTTACAATGTGCCAGAGGGTGCGTTTGCACACTTGCTATGTCAGGCCCCGCCCCCTCCCTGCACCACTGTGCAAACGCGCCCCCTGGTGCGTTGTAAATTGGGGGATTAATTCCCCTTGAGTCCTGAGGGTCCCTGAGGGCCAACTAGCCCACCAGGTACCTCCAGTAAGCACCACAGAGCCGCATTGCAGAGAGGTGTAAAAAGGGGCGTGGCCTCTGAACACCTCTCTGCAACGCAGCTCCCTGGCGCACACTGGAGGTACCTGGTGGACTAGTTGGCACCCAGGGACCCTCAGTATTCAAGGGGAATTAATTCCCCAACTTACAACGCGCCAGGGTGCGCGTTTGCTGAGTGCTGCAGGGAGGGGGCGGGGCCTAACCGCGATGCCGGCTTTATTTTTTTATTTTATAAGGGGGGCTGTGTGGCCCCCCTTCTTTTACATTAATTGTGGCCCTGGGGACCCCATCCCCCAGGGCCTGCTCTTTTTTTTCCCTTATAAAAAAAACGGGAAGGGGGCCACGCGGCCCCCCTCCAGAGGCCAAATTTGGCCCCGGGGACCCCATCCCCCGGGGCATGGCCATCCTTTTTTAAAAATTATTTTTGGGAGAGGGGGCCACGTGGCCCTCCTCCAGAGGCCATTTTCGGCCCCGGGGACCCCATCCCCCGGGGCATGGCCAGTATTTCTTGTTTTTTTTTCATTTATTTGGAGGGCGGCCGCGTGGCCCCCTCCTTAGGCCATTTATGGCCCTGGGGACCCCATCCCCTGGGGCCGGCCCTTCCTTTTTGATTTTTTTTAAATAGTTTTTTTAGGGGAGGGGGGCCGCGTGCCCCCTCCCGGGCCACTTCTGGCCCCAGGGACCCCATCCCCCAGGCCCAGGCCCTATCCGTTGGGGACCGTGGGGGGACCCCAATTCCCCCACGGTCCCGCCGGCTCCCCGCCTCCTGCGGGAGCCGGCATTGCTTTTCCACACGGGGAGCTGCTGACATGCAGCTCCCCTTATGGAAAAGCAATCCTGCTTTGCTTCATTGAAGCGAGAGCAGGTTTCCTCTCAATGAAGCAAAGCAGAGTTTGCAATGACAGGGCAGGAGCCGCGCGGCTCCCGCCCTGTCATTGCAAACAGCAGTGTCCCGGGGGTGGGTACCCCGGGACTCTGCAGGAGCCAGCCCTGGGGGGTGGCGGTCCCCAGGGCCATCAAGGGCCATTGTTTCAAAGCCCCGGGGGGTGGCGGTCCCCAGGGCTTGGGGGGCCTTGGAGGCCCACCAACACATTAAAAAAGAAGCCCCGGGGGTGGCGGTCCCCGGGGCAGCGGGGGCCGTGTGCCCCCCGCAAAGAATTAATAAAAGCCCCGGGGGGTGGCAGTCCCCAGGGCTTGGGGGGGCCTTGGAGGCCCCCCAACACATTAAAAAAGAAGCCCCGGGGGGTGGGGGTCCCCAGGGCTTGGGGGGCCTTGGATGCCCCCCAACATATTAAAAACGAAGCCCCGGGGGGTGGCGGTCCCCGGGGCTGCGGGAGGGCCGAGTGCCCTCCCGCACATAATCTGATGAAAGCCCTGGGGGGGACCTGGCCCACCCGGGGGCCTCATTTAAATGAAGCGCGGAGCCCGCGCTTCATTTTTTTAAAAAATTTTGTCCGGATTCGCGCACCCAGGGCGAATTCGGGCGATTTTTTTTTTTTTAAATTGCTTTTTTTGGCCTAGGGTGTTTCTACTCTGCCCCCTTTTCTTGTTTTTTTATCTTTTTCCTCACCTTTTCTTTCTCCCTCAGTCGAGCCTAAGATGGCTGCCAACACTTCCTGGTTTGAAGTGTTGGCAGCCAATCAGAGCCAAGCTCGTGCTCTGGGATTAGGCTCTGCCCACATATATATATTTTTTTTTCTTTAATATCTCAAAAACTACTGAACGGATTTACACCATTTAAAAAAAAGGTCACTTTCTGAACCAAGCACTACCTTTTTGCCAAATTTGGTGTAATTCCGTTCAGCAGTTCGGGCTGTAGCTTGCCTAAAGTTTCCTATGGGAAATTGATTTTTTGACTCTTATTTTTTTAATTTCTCAGCAACTACTGAACGGATTTACACCATTTAAAAAAAAAGGTAGCTTTCTGAACCAAGAGCTACCTTTCTGCCAAACTTGGTGTAATTCCGTTCAGCAGTTCGGGCTGTAGCCTGTCTCAAAATTTCCTATGGAAATTAACACACGAAAAACACTTTTTGGGACCCCCCTTTTTTCTCCGCCCCCGCTTAACGAATCACCCCCAAACTTTCAGGATAGGAGCTGACCTGGATAGACCTTTTTTTGGGAGAATTTTACAAAGATTCGTTAAACGACGCCAAAGATATTAGCAAATCAAAAAATGCTTTTCCTATGGAAACTATGTTCTAACTATAACTACCTACTGGCGACCGCCAGTAGGTAATATATATATATATATATATATATATATATATATATATATATATATTCTCCAACCACTTCCGACTTTCACTAGGAATCGGACACCGACACAGGAGTTAGCTTGCCATTCAGTTTAGGTTTTCTTTTTCTTTCGCTCGCTCTGATATATATATATATACTTCTGTTTAAAAATCCACTAAATATATTACTTACTAAGATAAGTTAACTACAAACCAAACTATTGAAAAATGCACAAAATACAACATATATTAATGTTCAAATTTACATTTATAATTTTTAAAATTAACAGCATAAAAAAGTACTTCTTTTTAAATAATGTATTTTTAAATGAACAATTACAACACAAGTCTTAATCATGTAATACAAAATTATTAAATTAAAATAACTTTAAAGAATATCCACTCAAGCAAGCAGGGAGCCACTTAATCAATGACATAGATGTAAAATTTTATGTATACAGTGTCAAATAAATGAACACCTAAAAGATTGAAAAATATAAGTATTTGTACATATTTAGAATTTTGACTAAATAAAATAATGTAAAATAGCAGAAATGTAAAAATGAATACATGCATAATTTATAAAATAAAACACCCACAAATATATTAACCCTCAAAAAATGTACCTATTCTCTAAAATAAAAACCAAACATTGTATAATTAGATTGCGGCTCCATACAATCAATCAATCCACTCTATGCCCCCCTTAAACTCTATGACCTCTATTATTATTAAAGATGTTAACTATACACACCAAAGTAGATAAATGCAGCTAAATTTCAAGGCGATTTAAATGTTATCAAAATACAAAAGTAGTTTTAACATTTATAAGAAATTAATAATTTTGAATTATAATCCAAGATTCAAAAACATAACAGGAAACTTCTATTAAATCAAATATTTAAACACAATTTTCTAAGCATTAAAATTCTAACATTACAAAAACTATGTTATGTAGAACAATATTTTAATTTAAAATCTTTAAATATCAAATTTCTCTCTTCTATTAAACAAATCTTCCTTAAGTAATAGCAGGATGAACCATTTCCCTCTGGTTAATTCACATGGGCACATTTGGTATAGTTTTAGATCAGGGTTATGAGGTACTGAGTGCGGGTGATAGTGCATTTTATAATAAACATAACATATTATTGACAAAAAAAAACAATATACTCACCCTCAATATTATCTCCCTCACTATTTTATAGTCACAATGTGTTCATATGATATTATGGTCAATCACTATCTATTAGTTGATAATCAAGTACCAAACCACTTTTTGGAAGAAGCCAAAGCATATCATAATAAAGCCAAATAAGATCACTAAAAAGGCATACCTAAAAGAAAGTTAAAGTTGTATACTCACATCACAAAAAAAACTGTTGTTAAAGGAAACATTAAAATCCCCTAAAAGTATTAATTTTAAGGCTTTCATATTTAAAATTTATTTTACACCACAAAATGTATTTATTTATGAATAATTTAATTTTAAATGAAACCACTAGAAAACATATTTTAAATATTTAATGTAAAATTATTATTGTCATAATAACTTTAAGGATTATTCACCCAAGCAAGCAGCATATCACTTAACCCATAATATAGATGTACAATTAAATGTATTCAGACCAAAACAAATGAATCCTAACACTTTGAAGAATATAAATATGTGTTCATAGTTGCACCTATAAATTAGATAAAATAATTTAAAATAGTAGAAGTTTTTAAAAAGTAATACATTCATAATTTGGAAAATAAAACACCCCAAAAATGTGAAACCCCAAAACATACCCCATTGTACAATTAAAAACCACAAATAGCGTAGATAGATTCTAATTCCCCACAAAAGATATACTCACCCTATCTCTCAATAGTAATCCTGTATTATTAAACAAATACTAAATATGCAGACTAAGATAAATGATCCCTAAATAATGTAACTAATTGAAGCCATTAAAAATGTAGAAATGCAAAATACAAAATTAGTCTAAAAATCTACAATAAATTAATAATTTCAATTTATAAATAAAACACTACCCACTGAATCCCTCAAAGTTAACACACAATCTGAAAAAAATGATTTAAAAGGATAAGGATTGAGGGCCTGATTATGAGTTTGGTGGTCCTAGAGTGGACCGCCACGCCAGCACCCGCTTCAGGACTGCCAAACTCAACTGCCGGCTGCCCGCTAGATTACGAGTAATCTCGTGGTCTGTTGGGCAGTCCTTTGGCATTCCCACAGCGGTGCCTATTAAAAAGGCACAGCAAGTGGAATGCCAAAGCCCGTTCCTGCATGGCATGGACTGTAAAGAACTGGGGTGCACACACACAGGGAAGCATGTGCCCCCCCTGCCTGCACACTATGGCCCTGAGGTAACAGGGGGCCCTGTAGGGCCACCTTTGTGTCCTCTCTGCCACAGTTTGCATGACGGGCTCACCGCCATGAAAACCGTGATGAAAAGGAAACTCATAATATGCTAGTGGTGCCACAGTGGCACTGCCAAGCATATTGTGGCCTCAAGACCGTCGCAACACCGGCAAGCGGTTGCGGTGGTCCCATGGTGGTCCAATCGCCCAACTTGTAGTAGGGTATTCGGACCACCGGTGCAGCGGTGCCCACACCGCCACTGTGTTTATGGCAATTCATTGGACCACCGTAGTCATAATTAGGCCCTAAATAAATAGCATAACAAAAGCATTTCTCAAAACAATTAAATATTTACACATAATTTACGAAACATTACAATTCTAACATTGTAAAGTACTTTGTTAATTACTACAATTTTATCGCACTCTGTATTTTTGTAGTCACAAAAAATTTACCAGGACATTTGGCCAATCACTACTTTGCAGTTCAGGTACAAGTTCGAGTTCAGGTTTATAATAATGCTTGAATTATGCCACAATTGGCAGACAAACAGAAAACACAATGAACTATTTACATTCACTCACAATTCACATGATTTAAATATCTCATAATTCTTAAAAACAAGTATGTGTGTTCCACTTCTTTTATCCAAACAATCATTATAACCGAATGCCATCGCCGCGGGCAGGGAACTGCCCGACAATACGTTGGCGGTCCCACTGCCCAAGTACAATGTGCCCCCCGGGCTGACGGGTGGAAAAGTACTCAATAACAATGCGGCTTGTGCTGCGGCCTTGGAAAAGGGCTGCAACACAAGCTGCAGTGTCTTTGAGCACTTTGTGCACATTCATGCACTGTGTGGCAGGCACCATGTGGTGACTAGGACACGGCGCATGAATGTACGTGGGGGCACTACATGTGCCCCCAGGGCCACAATACAGTGGTCCACGGCGGATGGGGGCCCTGCTTGAGTCCCCTAAAGTCCCTTTCTGGCTCCCTTTTTATGTCAGTGGGACCTCTATGAAGAGGCAGTTGGAAAGGGACATTGTGATCCTGATGGCTCCGCCTCCATTCAGGATCACGATTCTGACTGCCGCCGCATCAGGATCAGTCGATACTGTCGGAGGCAGTGGTCCATCCCCCGACAGTCATATGTCCGACTGCCTGCAGCGTAATGCGGCAGTCGGCCCAAGGGCTGCCTGTCAGTGAGACTGCCACCGACGGCCGGTCCGTGGTGGTCCCATCGGTATCGTAATGATGCCCTTAGTTTCTTTAATATTATAGGAAAAAATTGTATTAACCTATGACAGACTGTTGTGTTTTCACTATATATTCTAACAAGGTTGACATTTCTCGGGTTTTAAACCTTATAGTTAGTAGTAAAAAGAATTTCCTCTCAAAGTACATGGTTGAGCAGAAAAATATAAGGTGCTGCAACAATAATGATTAATTATTATACAATGGACAGATCACATATATCCTTTAGGGCCCAAATATGACCTGGCCGGACACACTGCCAGCCCTAGGTGGCGATCGCGAACACAGCTGCATTACGACATTACCACGGGGCTGGCAGTGTGTCGATGGCGCAGTCATGGCAGCAGCATGCTGTTGCTCTAGGACAGAGCCTGCAGTCAATGCCAGCCATGCTGCAATGTCCCCGGGTAGTCGGGGACACTGTTTCCCTGCAGCAGAGTCTGCAGAAGAACAGTGCGCGCAACAATGCTGGTGACATGGGGGAAACACAGCTGCCACCAGTAATGTGTCTCAAGGGCACTCTTGCCCTGAAGATATATTTGCACCCCATAACCTGCCTTTACGACGACCTTTTCAAGGTGGTGTCCTCGCCATGAAAAGATCGGCGGAAAGGCAGGTCCTCTTCATGGGCCACCGCTGACACTGCCACAGCTGCTGTAGCAGACATGTTGGAGGTGGCATTAGTCTTGTGGTGTTCCACCCCCCCTGTTCGTGATCCAGCGGTCGGACCACTGCGGTAGCGGGCGGTTGGACCGCCAAAATGGGACGGTGGTTCAAAGACCACCAGGGTCATAATCGGCCCCTGAGTTTTCTTATCATAAAGATTCCATTTTATCTGACTATCTGTCCTATTCTCAATTGTAACATCCATTTTCTCTCTTTTTTTAAATGAAGTTTCCTTAAGTAGTTGGATAATTCATTTCCCAAAGGATAATCCATAGGAGCATATCTGGTCTAATTTTTAATTAAGGCCTCATGACAAGCTTGGCAGTCCTCCTGCAGCACTGCCACCACTGCGCTTGCAGGAGAACCGCCAAGCCCGTGGTGCGCCCGCCCTCTGGATTATGAGTTTAATCCAGGTCGGGCAGCAATGTTGTAGTGGTCTCACGGCGGCGGCAGAGTTAGGCTCATAGGATAGCCTTAACAGGAGACCGCTGCCATGACAGTGCATGCAGCACATCATGCAGGAACAGGGGCACAACTTGTGCACCCCCGCATGCACCCCCAGGCCCAGAAGCGGCCCCCATATGTTATGCTATCGATACTTGATATAGTGCACAAATCACCCCGGGGGCATCTCAGCGCTGTCGTGGAAACAAGTACAGAAGGGAGGGGAAAGGATTCAGAAAAGATAAGCTTTAAGTAGCTTTCTGAATTTGCCGTAATTTGCACAAGTGCGAACGTAAAGTGGAAGCTTGTTCCAGTAAAAGGGGGCGAGGTAAGAGAAGGCCTTTCCCCCGCTGCGGGTCAGGCGAATGCGAGGGATGCACAGTAGGGCTTTATCAACAGATCTTAGGTTACGACTGGGTACGTATGCTTTTATTTATTTTTGCAGATAGAGTGGGCCATTAAATGTAAGGTAGCTGATCTTAAAACAAGAGCGTTTCTTCACTGGCAGCCAGTGTAATTCCTTCAGCAAAGGGGCAGACGGAGTGAGAAAGAGCCTGGCTGCAGTATTTTGAACAACCTGGAGTTTGGCAAGTAAAGTTTTATTGGCATCTGCCAAAAGAGCGTTGCCATAATCTATCCTGCTAATTACTAAGGCTTGGACAAGAGTTCTTCGGGCAGAGATTGGAAGGTAAGGGAAAATCCTGCGCAGAAGGCACATATTGTGGTAGCATATTCCAATGGTAGCCAAGATGTGCTCTTTCATCGTTAAGGCTAGATCTATTTTCCTGCCAAGATTCTTTACCGCTTGTTTGGGCACGGAAGTGTGGCCCAGTTGATGGGGCCACCAATCATCGGTCCAGATAGAAGAGGCTTTTCCAAACAGCATAATCTCCATCTTATCAGCGTTCAATTGGAGATAGTTCTTATTCATCCAATCGGAGATGGCTAACATGCCAAGGGCAAAACGCTTTTTTGATGCTGTCAAGTCAGGGCTGAAAGTAAACATCAGCTGGGTGTCATATGCGTATAGTTGTATCTCCGCCACCCTTTTTCATGCCAGGCTCACCGCCATGAAATGGTCGGTGGCAAAGCAACTCGGAATATACTTGGCGGGGCTGCAGCGGCACCTCCAGCCCATTCCTGCCCCTTACCGCTGCGTCACCACCACAGGATCCTGGATCCCAGAGGACGCGCCAGTCCGGTGGTGGTTTGAGTGCCCCACTCGAAACCCTGCGGACAGACCCGCAGTGGTGGTGGTGGTCGGACCGCCACCATGAATACGTCCCTTAGTGTTAGGCCAGAGTTAAAAAATTATGACAAATTTATATTTTTCAATATTGTTATTGTGATAAGATATTGACGAATTTTGAAGTTTGTTCAATACCTTTTTACTTTTTACATTTTCCAAGTTTGTGGCAGTTAACATCAGTCTAGGATATAGCCTAATAATTAGCTTACTCCATTTTAGGTCAAGGGTTATACCAGTATGCTTATTCTCTACATATTGGAAAAGAATCAATTGATGCATTCTTAAGGCTATAACAATAATTGAAGATTCTCTTAAGACATGGCCTGGTGAACCTTGGGGTAACTCAGTCCATTTTTTTCATAATTTTGCTTTCACAGACTGAGTTTCATTGGGGAAATATTATGTTATAGGGTATTTGTAAAGCGCAGCTTTCACTCCGAGGAGCATCATGGCGCTATCCTTTATCATGAAGGCTAAACAATGAAAAGCCTTTACAATGACGCCTAAACCACAAGAAAGTCTTTACAATGCCAGTTTTTAAAATAATTTATAACCATGAATGGCATTACAACAACAGTCTTTACATCAAAAACACTATAGCAAGTGCTCACACCAAAGGCAGAGGTGCTAAGAGCAAACTCAAGGAAACGCTGCTTGAGAGCACTGGGTGGAGGGGATGCGCCTGATGTGAGTGTTAGGGCTCAGAGCTGGGGAAGGTGTGATTTCAGGGCTACAGGTGTGGTAAGTTTGCGCCCGGTGCGTGCCCCAGGGGAAGTGAAGGTCGCAGACCAGTCTTCCCCTGGGGTGTTCGCGCAACGACCGGAAGGACAAGGTGGGGGTGGGATTAGAGAGGCAATGTGAAGGGGCAGGAGTTGTGAGTGTTTATAAGGTGTCGGGAGAGGAAGAACCAGCCTCTTCCTGACACCTGAGCACCACCGGGGGGACCAAGGAAATTTTGTGGGGCGGTTAGCGGGTGGATGGGGCAGGTGGCCGATTGGTCGATCGGCGGGGGATTTTCTTCATAGCTGCGGTATTCCCGGGTATTGTTCGGGGAAGTCATTCTGTTTTTGCGGAGTCCGATGGCGACTTTAGAGGTGGCGGCTGTCCACGCCGCGCTGCGTGTGCGGGGCCGAGCGAGCCGGGAGGAGCTGCGCCGCCCGGGCGTGTACAACAGGCGTGGGCCGGGATGTCCCGCGTGCACGTGAGGGCGACGGCGAAGGTGCTGCTGCGGTGGTGGCCATCCATTACGTGACCTGCATTACGACAGTGGCTGTGAGGCTGAGCCACCACCGGGAGCGAAGGCAGCGTCAGGTAGGGGGTGGGGCACCTCCGATACTGGCCACTGGGAGGCGTGGGGGCAGGCGGCGGAGCCTGGTTGAGCGTTTTCCCGCCACCGCGATGCACACCGCCATTACTCCCGCAGGGGGGAGGTGGGCGGCAAGGACGCGTGCGAGGCCCGGTGCGGTTCGGGTGTGGCCCAGTGGTGGGGCGGGACGAGGGGGGGGCGGGGTGTTCGCGGCGACACGTCTGGTCACGGAGGCCGGCTGCGAGTTGGAGTGGGGGGGCGGCGGCGACAAAGGGGGGCTCAGGCGTTACCTCTTCCCGGTACTGGGAGGGAGCTGGTGGGCCTTGGTGGGAGGTGGGGGGGAGGGGACGCGGAGCGCCACTCGGCAGTGAGATAACCATGGGCCATGTCATGGCGCCTGGGGCGGTGGCCTCGGACAGTCTTTGTGGAGTTTGGGACTCCCTACCGCGGACACGCACCCCCTTCGGGGGGGAGGCCCCGGGGGGCTTTGGGGCCGGGCCGGTGTGCCGGGGGGGCTACGTGAGGGGGGCCTGCACCACGGAGGGTGCGCTGGGCTTTGAATTGGCGTTGATGCATGGGGGGAGGTGGGGGGGGCGGGCCCTGAGACGCTGTCGGGGATGGCAGGCGGCAATTTTCGGGGGTGCACTGAGTAGGGGTGAGGGACTGCCTGCACGGCACGAGGCCCGGTGGTGCTCGGGCCCACCTGGTTGGAGCGACCTGGTGGGGGGGGAACCAGGACCGGTAATTGTGGCCGGCAGTACAGGGGATGCCGGCGGGGCGCACAACGGCCTCAGGATGCTGGCAGGAAGCAGTAGGGGGGTCCGCGGCAGCCTGCCCCCGTCGCGGGATCGCGCATCGAACATGACAACGTTCTGAGTTTACGAAGTTATGAACACAGTTTGCGAAAGATGGTATGGATGTGGAGGGCGAGTAGGGGGTCTGTTGATGAGGTGGGATGCAGTGGGAGGAATGGGACGGTGTGCGACGGGGATTGGAGTTGTGGAATGGAAGATGTAGTACGAAAGGGCTGAGGCTGAGTGGGGTTGCCGGGGGGGGGATTCCAGGTAACCAGACTGTTTGGATGCGCCTGATGTGAGTGTTAGGGCTCAGAGCTGGGGAAGGTGTGATTTCAGGGCTACAGGTGTGGTAAGTTTGTGCCCGGTTGTCAGATTTAGGGCTCAGGGTTGGGGAGGGGGCAGTTTTAGAAAGGCATGGTGGGCGCAGCCGAGTTGCCACTCAAGAATTTCTTAATAGAACAAGGTGCTTAGTGTCTGGTGCGCTTGAGTTTATTTTGTTTTGCGCTCTTGTGAAGCAGGAAGCATTGTCCAGTTAGCCTCATGGAACGCTTCCTGATTAAATTATAAACCTAGCACAGTCGTAAACCATACCCGCTAACATCCCCACTGTATATACAGGAAATGGGAGGAAATCTGGAGCAGCGAATGGGGAAATAACTCCAAAAGGTCATCATTGGTTCCCACTCACAGCCAATCAGCTACCTTGAATCCCTGAAAACCACCAACCCACTCAACCCCATTCATACAGACTCACAGCTCAATCCAGGCAAAAAACATCGGCAATAAAATGGCGGACAACGTAACGGTAATCGCTGTTAATTTGTGCATTTTAATGACATTCGTTGTAGCAGTACTTTTAATGATTAGCTATGTGGTGGCAGGATAATGGAGTTCGTTCTAAAACCTGCTATTGTTGACACATTGTTGTTATTCTGCTTTCGTTGTAAAGACTTTGTTGTAAAGGCTTTAGTTATTCCATCATAAAAACGTTTTATTGGCATCTTTATCCCTGAAAAGTTTGCTACCATTCTGCAGCACACTAGCAATTTTCATTCCATTTGTTTCACTAAACATATCTATAGACTTGTGGGCTAACGTGGAGTCTAACTTTTTCAGTGCATTGGTTTTAGTGTGCCTCGACATATTGTCCACATGAAAATATACATAGGTATCAATTTTTCGAATCACATTTTTTCAAATTTCAAAATCATTGATTTTATTATATTAATTTACTTTCAATATTTAGAAAGCGCATCCAACAATATTGTATCATCCATATGGAAGATACTCTGAATATGGGTTGTATCCAATTTAGGTGGAAACGTCTTTATCATTTGAGATATTTTGGAGCATCTGTTAAATAAGTGGAGAAAAATAACAAGACCAAAATACAGCCTTGCATCAGACCATCAGGTTATACGGCAAATAAATTATTTTTGTGACTTCACTATTAACACTCAGTTGTACTTCGGTCCCTGCTCCAGTGTGCAACTCCATTATTTTGTTTTTTAACTCTTTTTATTGATACAAGCACAACACACAGTACATTTAAGGAGTAGTAACCCCGGAGAGTCCAGCAATGCACTTATTCAATACATACTGACATCCGGATAGATTTTGCAAGGCATTCAACAGTTTGTACTTTCACAACCCCCCCTCACTCCCCCCCCGGTCATGGAGGCCACAAAGTGTGTGATTGTGTCGCAGCTCTCCTCCACTTGTGCCGCCTTCCCGTGGTGTGCCAGCAGACACTAATTAAGTGATGTTATGTTATGTGGGCCGCACCCCGCTCCCCTACCATCCCCTATACTCTTGCCATGTGCACCAAATTTTCTCCCATTTTTGTGGGCAGCCCCTGCTCGAGTATATGGTTTTTTCTACCAAGCAGCACCAATCCGCTATTTTTGGTGGGGCAGCCACCCCCCAGCATCACGCCACATTTCGCTTCACCACCACAGCTGCCAAGGACAGCCAGAGTTTCATGTACCATGGCCATATCTCCTCTCCCACAATTTGTAGAAGGAACCATTTGGGTTTGACTGAGACTGGTTGACCCACTACCTTGACCATAACCCTTCCTTTGCCAGTATTCCTGTATATGACAGCATTCCCATAGTATGTGATAGTAGGTTCCCTCCTGGCCACATCCCCTCTGGCAGTGGCTTGTCCCAGAGCGTCCTATGCGATGCAGTAATGATCTGGTATAGTATGTTCGGTGGAGAATTTTAAGTACTATTAATCTGAACCTAGCTCATATTGCTACCTCCCTAGGGCTTTGTGACACCTCCGCCCATTCCTCATTGTCTAGGTTCCCTAGGTCTCCCTCCCATATGGTCTTTAGTGGGCCTAAAGTGACTGGTGAATTATTTATTATTTTCTTGTATATGAGCGATATTGCCTTGGAGGTCAAAGGGTCTGTAAGCAATTGGTCTCTAAGGGGGAGGCGTCTACCAAGGTTTCACATTCGGTGATGAGCTTCCTCAGGGCATGTCCTAGCTGTAGGTACTTTAACCACTCGCCCTTTCCTATTTCATATTCTTGTTATTATAGCGTTTCGAATTTGATGAAAGCGTGGCCTCTCCACACATCCCCATGTTTCTCTAAACTCAATAATTTCCATTTACAAAACTTCTTCAATTTCTTGACCTGTGGAAGTCCAGCAGTGTTCCAAAGTGGGGTAATTTGTGTCAGCTTTCCCTCCCAACCTAGGTGTTTGTTGACCGTGCTCCATAAGGTAGTGACAGTGTGGGTGTGGGTAGGGAGACCCAGTGATCGGCCCTTATCATAAAGTAGCGGGAGACACCCCTCCGCTCCCATTGCTGCTCTATCTACCCTCCAGGCTGGGTCAGTTCAGTCCCCCAAATCCAGTCGTTGACTGTAACCAACTGCGAGGCCCAATAATAACTTTTAATGTCTGGGATAGCTAAACCTTCCTCGTAGACTTCCGGAGCACTGTACGTGGGGCATCCCCACCCCAAAGCAGGGAGCGTAGCTTGGCCTCCACCCTCTGAAAGAAGGTGTGGGGAATTTTAAAGAGATTATTTTGTAGGATATATAATAGTCGGGCAGTGTCATCATTTTATATAGGGCTGCTCGGCCCGTTAGTGTAAGGGGGAGCGAGCGCCACTGCTTTACATCTTTCCTGAATCTATCCAATTGTGGTATTACGTTAAGGCGGTGAAATTCTTGTGGGTCTCTGGTCACCTTTAATCCCAAATTATTAAAACTCAGAGGGGGGATATTCACAAGAACGTGCACTAAACATCTCCCAAAAATGTTAACGCAACTTTACACATCGCAGTCTATCGCAGGAAAATAACCCTGTGTTAACGTGGAATTCACAACACGGCGATACCATGCGATAGTCTCCCGAAAACGCGGACAATGTCCGCGATACAACAACCGCGACGGTGATAAAAACCCAAACCCCAACGCAAAAAAACATGCGATGGGCCAAACCGCGATGAGGAAATCAGCGATAAGCAGCGCCAGGCCTGCAATACACACACGGCAGGCGGGAAAATCACTACAAAAGTACAAAAAACACACAAACACAAAATAACCAACCCCGAAGCACCATGGATGCAGCCGGAGCAAACGCAGCGGACGAGCGGAACACCACAAGCACCCAGGTCGACCAGCCTGGGACCTCGGGACAGGGAAGGGCAAGGACAAAAAGAAGAGGAAGACGAAGTTCAGTCCGCAGGAGAATAGGATCCTGGTCACGGAGGTGATGGAACACCATCAACAACTGTTCGTCACCTCCAACGTGTCATTGGGCACCAAAAATGGAATATGGCGGTCCATCGTGGACAAAGTGAATGCCGTCGGAGAGCACAAGAGGTCAATGGACGAGGTGAAGAGGCGATGGATTGACATCAAGCGCAAAACCAAGGAGAAACTCGCAGGCAACCAAAAGGCAGCAATGCAGACTGGAGGTGGGAGCCCAGCGCCACAGCTGGAGCTGGATGACATGGAGGAGCTGGTGTCTACAGTCATCAGTGTGGAGACTGTGGCAGGAGTTGGGGGAGCGGACACTGCTCGACACGACACAACACAACAGCAACAGGGTGAGTAACCACCAGGTACTGGGGGACGGGGGAGATGGCCACAATGGCACACATGCACAATCAAGCAGAGCACAGTGCACACCCACAATGACTCTGGATCATGGCCCTGATCTACAGACTGTCACAATGTACATTGCCATGCTGTCTGAATGTGAACATGTACCATGCGGCTACATACATGTGGACACATTGTAACACAGCATCTCCCCTTCACATTGCAGGGGCACCGTCAACACCTCCTGCAGAGCAGTCCCAGCCACTCTTCACTGATGACGAGGAGGACACCACCAGCATCGACACCCAAGCCCTCCAAGACATCATTGAACTCATCCGCCAATCACCTCCAGGACCAGGGCAGCCCAGCTGCATCGAGGAGACCCCACCCACTTCACAAACCACCCAGCATGAGGCACTCACAACCCCGGCTGTCTCCCAAGACCCCCCGAACAACACATGGCCTTCCAACGCCGTGTGTTGGAGGGCCAGAGAGAGATGGCTGAGCAGGTGCGGGTGGGGTTCGACCTCATGGCTACCAAACTTGACGCCATCCATGGGTGTCTGAGTCCCATCAGGGACCACCTCCAGTCCCTAACGGACACCCACAGGCCGCTCCATGGTCTCCAACTAGCCCTGGCTGACATCGCTGGAGTCATGACTCGGAGACAAGAACACCTGTCCGCTCAGAGTGGCTCCAGCGATCTCAGCCGTGAGCTGGCACACATGCGGAGGCTCATGGAGGACATGGTGCGGATGGAGGCGGAAAGGATGGCAGCCACCGCTGCACATCAGCAAAATGTAGCTGGGATCTACCATGCCCTGCATATCCTCATCATGGCATTGCTGCCACAAGGCGTGGCGCAGATGAATGCTGCTGCTCCTACCCCATCCACATCTCCGCCCCCTGGTGTGTCAGTGCCTCACAGTGCAGCAGGCATTTCCACTCCGGCACCTGATGTGCCACTGCCACACAGTGCGGCCGACAATCCACCTCCGGCCCCTGATGTGTCAGTGCCACACAGTGCCGCAGCCGGAACTGCACCACCCACAGGTGGGGCAGAGCACACATCCGAGGACGAGGACGTGGATGGGCTTGAGATCAGGAGGAGGCACTAGCATTCATGTCCGCCACCTGGCCTGTTGCTGCTTGGTGCCACACATGGCCCCATGACCTTCCACTGACCCCCGATACACTCTGTTGCACTCACCTTGGACTGCGACATGGACTGCCATATCCTGTTTGGTGACCAATGACACGTCGACCAGACTGCGGACTGTACCCTTCCTCTTCCGCTGTACTTGTCATTCCCCGATGGACTCTGGCTGGCCCTCCACGGGCCCCTATTGTGAAGTGGGGTTGGCATGGCCCTGTACTGCTCCAGCTGCAAAACTCCACTGGATGTGCATTAAACATTCAGAAACGCACTGCTGTGTCATGTCTTTCATCATTCATGTATGAATGTGTGGATGAATGTAGGGTCAGTGATTCCCCTAACGTCAATGATGCTCATCTAGTGGGATTCCAGTCACAGTGTGCTACATTGCCGATTGCGTTCCGGGTGCCGTAGACACTACAACAGGGACACACGCATTAGTCACTTCCTTGTCCGGACATGGACTGAACCACGCCCAGAGCCCCCGAGTCATTGTTGCAAGCCCTGCGCTGGTCCGGCGTACGCCAGGCCAGACCACTCCGCTTACGCTCCGAGGGGGGGCCACATAGCTACAAGTCGCAGGTTTACACGCTAGTGGTCTGCAGGTCACTGGTCTAGTTGTCAGCATGTCACGGCCACTCGCTGAGGGCAGGTTTGCACACATACCACACCCATCCGGCACAGGCGTCACAGGCCATGTGACCCTGCCAATATAAGGGGCCGACAATGTCACATTCCCCACTGCTGGTGGTGACTGGATGACGGACGTCCCACGATTCTCAATCATAAAGGGCCCCTGAGTTGTTGCGCACAGGGTTAGTCGCACCCGAAGCCATGCGGCCGTCACGGGCCTACCACCAAGTGGCGCTGACTGGGTTTGCACAGGGTTAGTGGCACCCGAAGCCTTGCGGCCGTCACGGGCCTACCACCACGTGGCGCTGACTAGGGTTGCACAGGGTTAGTGGCACCGAAATTGCTGAGCGGGTGTGCAGCCTGCGATGATGACGTGTGCACTGATTAAGGCTGGGCGTAGTTCGCGAAGTAATGCTTCGCGAAGCTACGCAAAGTGCAGTTCGCACTACGCAAGCTTCGCGTAGCACTACGCGAACTGCGTAGCACACTGTTCGCAATGATTGCACAGTGCCGGATGCTTGTCCGCACTGTGCAATCATTGAAAACGGCAACTTGCACAGTGCGAGCTGTCTCTTACTGCCGCTCGAGTAGATTTTTACTCGAGCGGCAGCTTTCTCAACGCGGACTGGTAGTTTCTCATCGCGAGCGGTCGCGAGCATACGCGACCACTCGCAATGAGAAACCTGACCTCCCCGCGTTGAGAATCTCGCCGGGAGGTTTATTTTCCACGCTCGCGATCAGCAACTTGATGTTGCTGATCGCGAACGAGGAAAAGTCTCGCCGGGATGTCATTTTGCTTGCTCGCGGTCGCCAACTTGACGTTGAGGACCGCGAGCAAGCAAAAAATGACCGTGGCACTACGCTACGCGTGTTTGCACTGTGCTACGTGCAATTCGCGTTGTGCAAAGTAGCGCCAACTTCGCAAACTACGCGAGCGTAGCGTAGCACTTCGCCCAGGGTTAGCACTGATGTGGTCTCTGCCATTGATGCCTCAGGACTCAGCATCATGTGTGGGACCTGCTGGGCCGCGGTGCGGGTCCGCATGATGTGGAGCATGCCATGGTGGCGGGACCGGGACCTGGAGCTTGCACGGGCACGTGGTGTGCCCACTGGTGGACACACCGTTGGCGGCAGGTGAGCAGTGGGGCCTGGGAGCGCAAGTGCAGACAGCCAGCACTGGCCGGCGGGAAGGGGTAGGGTGCGGCTGCATGTGTGCACAGGGACGGACAGGCGTTGTTGCCGTGTGCAGTGAGATGGACTCTGCCATGATTGACTCTGGCCTCGATTACAGATTGCAGACCTGGTGGCTTGCAGTGTATACCGGCACGTGGTTGGAGACACACCGGTGGCAGCAGGTGAGCAGTGGTGCCTGGGTGCGCGGGGGCAGCAGTTTCCCTCCCTCTCTCTCTCTCTCTCTCTCTCTCTCTCCCTTCCTTTCCTTCTCTCTTTCTCTCTCTCCCTTCCTTTCCTTCTCTCTCTCTCTCTCTCTCTTCCTTTGCTTCTCTCTCTCTCTCTCTCTCCCTTCCTTTCCTTCTCTCTCTCTCTCTCTCTCTCCCTTCCTTTCCTTCTCTCTCTCTCTCTCCCTTCCTTTCCTTCTCTCTCTTTCTCCATCTGCCTTTCTTTGCTTCTCTGTTTCTCTGTGTCTCGCTCCTTTGATGTGCGCATGACACACGTTCTGATTTGGTGCTTTATTTTCCAGGCTGTGACATCAAGATTGTCCCGGACGGACCCGACCGGAGTCTTCCGCATTGGTGTTTTCTGTTGTATTTCAATAAAGTTTTTGGTTGTTACTTCAATGATGAGTGACTGTTTCTCGTTCTTCTGACCACACATGTGTGTTTCTTGTTGTCATTGTGCGGCAACATGCGCTTTTTGTGGATCTTGTGTCGTGCACGGTATGTGTTTGTCCGGAGGGGAGGGTCCGGGGGGGGCCTGGCAGTGGTGGCGGTGGGTGTTGTGGCCCTCATGGGTCTCTGAGCTGCATGATCATTGGCTCCATGGCATCTGTGGGTCTTCAGATGTGGCTCTGGCCTGAGCTCCCTTTCATACTGCAGGTAGGCGTCCTGCTTAACACCAGCAGAAGCCAGGTGTCAAATCCCTGCTGCTACCGCGGCTTATCGCCTGTTTTTGGTTCGCATCACAGATCTGGCAGTTCGTTGTGAATGTGGTGTAGTGGTGTTTTCATGTATTTTTGCACGGGAACGCCTACTCTGCATCTCATTAGGGTTAGTTGGTGGTGTCACCCGTGGAGGTAAATTTTGCGGCAGTTATCGCGGGAATACTGGCGTTGTCTGCAGTTTGCACCCGCTTGTGAATGGGGCGTTAAATCTATCTCCACTTTTGATGCGTTAAGGTGGCGATAACTCGGCGATAAGTCCTTGTGAATATGCCCCAGAGTTTCTATGGGGACTTTGCATCTAGAGGTCAGGTTGGGGATGCCGCCTTTCAGTGGAAATAAGAGGGATTTGTCCCAATTAATCTGGTAGCCAGAGTATTCTCCGAAAATACAGAAGATTTGGAGTATTCTGTCTACTGATTGTCGCGGTTTACGTACGTATAGTATAATGCCGTCTGCGTAGAGGGAAATACGTTCCTCCCACTCCCCTCCCTCCGGAATATCCCACATCAGAGGGTCCTGTCGGGTCCATGCCGCAAGTGGCTTCAGGGCCGGGGCGAATAATAGTGGTGAGAGGGGGCATCTCTGCCTTGTTCCTTTCTGTAGAGGGAACTCCCTGGACAGCGAGTTGTTGACTCGTACTCTTGCCAAGGGTTGGTGATACAGCAACCTCACCCAGATTACGAACTTCTGTCCAAACCCCAGGTGCCCAAGTACTGCAAGGAGGTAGTCCCATTCCACACTATCGAATGCCATCCTGACATCTGGCGATAACAGCGCCGCGGGCTCCGTCGCCTCCCTCACCATTATGTGAATGACCCCAAAAAGTCGTCTTAAGTTCAATCTGGTGCTCCTATGAGGCATAAATCCAGACTGGTCTGGGTGTATCAGGGAGGTGATCACCCTGCCGAGCCGCATGGAGAGGATCTTGGCTAATACTTTCACCTCATAGTTGAGTAGGGAGATCGGGCGATATGAACTGCAGTTTGTTGGCGGTTTCCCTGGTGGTTGGCGGTGAACATAGCTAGTAGGGGTTCTGCGATTTTGCTTGGTGTACATTTGAACAATTTCCACGTTAGGCCCTGTTGCTTTAACTGACTGTAGTGCCCACATTGGACTATCTATTTCTTCTAGTGTGAGATCGCCCTCTAACATGTCTCTGTCCACCACCGTCAGTTGCGGTAAACGTATGTCCTGTAGGAACTCTGTACATTCTAACTCTGATCTTCCCTTTGTCGAGGAATATAGCTCCTCGTCATAGTTGGCAAAGGCCTCTGCTATCTCTTCCCCTGTGCGATAATGTCGTCCCTCCGCGTCTATGATCTCTGGGACCCACCTGTTCTTGGTTCGTCCCTGATCTAACCATGCCAGGAGTTTGCCTGCCTTTTCACCCACTTCATACAGCCTGTGCTGGGTGGCCAAGGCCAGTGCTCTCGCGCTATCTTTTAAGAGGCTTCTCAGCTCTTTCTGCTTTAATTTTAGTCGATGTAATTCCTGAGTTCCCGATGTGTCCTCAACTACGCTATCCTCTAGTTTAGCTATCTCGGCCTCTAGAGTGTTGCTCCTTAACCCCGCCTCCTTACGGGACGCCCCTATCATGTCTTGTGCCTGCTCTCTCAGCACAGTTTTAAACACTTCCCACAGTGTAACCCCAGACTCCACCATACCCAGGTTCTCACAGAAGAAGCGTTCGAATCCCTTCCTGATATCTGTTGAGAATTTTTTATCTTTGAGGTACCAGGGATCTATCCTCACGGGCAGAATGTGGGTTCGTCTTGGGCCTTCTAGGGTTACCTCCACTCGGGCGTGGTCGGACACTCCTCGTGCCACATGTTTAGCTCCGATGAAGTCACCCAGACCACCAGCCTGTGTGAACAGGTAGTCGTTTCTGGGCCACAGACAGGTTTGTGTATTGTTTAGCAGTCGGGTGGTAGCTTCTCCATATATCATTAAAACCCAGTGATGCCAGGAAGTCTCCCAAGTTGCCCACCCTTCTACCCGTGGCGGATCCCACCATCACATCTAGTTCAGCGGAGATTATGTCGTTCATGTCTCCCCCCCCATTATCTGTCGTCCCTCCGGAGGTTCTAGAAGAACATGTCCCAGTACTGCAATGTTAATGCCCACAATCAGACCGCCGCGGTCGGATTTCGACCGCGGGTCATCGTAATTCGACCAGCGGTGATGTCGCGGTACATGCGGGCGGTCTTTTCCCGCTACCATGGCGGTCGGGGAGGTTTCCCGACCGCCATCGTAATAGGCCCCTTAGTATTGTCTTTTAAAAATTAATCTTGCTAATAGTGGACTTTTGCTTATAGCGGGCTCTCAGATAGCTGTGAGCCACACCCCCTCTCCTAACCCCACACAGTACTTCTAGTGTGGGTGACTGTAGTCCCGGTGGTACGTATACCGAACAGAGATTTACTCCTCGTCCCTCCTAGAAGCTGCTTTGTGCCACAAATCTGCCCAGTGGGTCTGGCCACACCCTATCCTTTCTAAGGGGAAGCGAGTTTTTGCAAAGTATGCCCACCCCCCCTTGAGCCCGTAGTGTAGCTTGAGTGCGCTAACAGTGCATAGCCAAAACGATTCAGTGCCTTGCACTGGTTGCCTCGGGTGTGTTTCCTGCAACAAAATAACATCTGGAGTGTGCCTTTTGATGAACTGCAGCACTATGGTGCGTTTGATTCTACTGTTAAGCCCATTTACATTCCAGGACCATATTCTAATTTTCTTCATGTGACTATCGTGAGATTCCATGTCGTGGTGTGTTCCCCCGCTTTGACCTCCCTCTCTGGTGTGGGTGCCTTCTACTGTGGTGACATGTGCGTCACTTGGAAAACTATTTTGTCTGGTGGGCTTTGTGTGAGCACTTCAATAAGAAGGTATAACAGTATAACTGAACCCCCCCCCCATCCAACCGTGGAACCCTCTCCCTCCTCCCTGCTACCTTAAATTGGCAAAATATACCCCAACTTCCCAACCTGCAGAGAGCCTGTCACCCTTTTAAACTATTTATTCTAAATACACAATTTGTGAGGGGGTGTCTCGGCCGCGCCGAGTGCCTACGAAGTGAGCAAAACTTTTAATGACCCCTTTTCTTCACTCTGTTTTTGAGTTAGCAAACCTGTGTCCCCCATTAGGCATTCTGGTATGTCCTGGATGAGTCTTGCAGCCCCACCTTGGCCCTGCAGGGGTGAAAGAGCAGACAAGAATGGGGCGACGCTGGCACCCCTGTCCAGTACTTTGTCATGCGACCCCAACCGGGGGGCCCTTCTTATCAAGGTAAACCCATCGTTCTCAATTTAGTGAGCCTCCTCTTCCTTGCGACTGCTTTCGGCGTGGTTCATGTTGTCACTTTGTTCTGGCTGTGCTGTCCTCTCCTTGTCCTGGTTTGGTTCCCTTCTGGGGGGTCTCGGCCCTTTACTCCCTCGTCGAGTGGCTGTATGCCACCCCTCCAGTCATTCCCATGCCTCTTCCGGGGACGTGTAATGCCATGTTTTACCTTCCACTATTATTCAGAGCTTAGCCGGGAAAAGCTCATGTATTTTATTTCTCTCTCCCGTAGTTCTCGCTTTACCCCCTTGAAACTTCGGCGTTGTTTTTGTACTTGTAGGGTGAAGTCCGGGAGGAAGAGGATTTGGGTGTTTTCAAAGTGTATTTCCCCCTTGGCTTTTGCCACCAAAAGGATCACATCTCTATCCCGGTAGTCGAAGATTTTTGCGATTATCGTTCTTTGGGGCGCCCCCTGGTTTGGGTGGGGACACCGGGAATTGAGAAAAATTTGAACAGGCATTTTGGTCACAGTGTGTTTACTATAAAGTCGTCGAGGAAAAGATCCATTCTCTGGTGCTCGGCTCCCTCCGGGACTGCCACCACTCGGATGTTATTTCTTCTCGCCCACCCTTCCTGGTCTTTAACTTTAGCCTAGCAAAACCAAAGGGGATGATGGACGTAGTGTTGAACATTGCAAGCACTCACCCCCAGTCAACTGATCTGGGTTTAATCCATCATCATTCTTTAGCTCACTCCGCCACCCCAGTTCAGACATGGCCATATGCAAATCAGTCTAACCCTGTGCCTCATGGGAACAGTCCAGCCCGAACTGCCAAGCCATGTCTTCCCTGGACCGGAAACAAGCATCCTGGGACCGGTTTCTGGCTTACAGCCGTCATCAGCCAGTCTATCTTGAATCCAGTGGCAAAGTGAGCAAGGGACCCACGTCTGGGCATACCCTGCCAACTTAGGGCGAACATAGCAAAACCAAAGGGGATGATGGACGGAGTGTTGAACATTGCAAGCACTCACCCCCAGTCAACTGATCTGGGTTTAATCCATCATCATTCTTTAGCTCACTCCGCCACCCCAGTTCAGACATGGCCATATGCAAATCAGTCTGACCCTGTGCCAAATGTATATCTGCCGCTGGCAATAAGGCCACTAAAACAGTATAGGGCTCAGAATAGGTCTAAGAAAATTATTCATATTCTCAACCCTTGGTAGCTTGGCTGCGAGCAGGCAGGCTTAACTTCAAAGACAGTTATGTAAAGCATTTAAAAACACCAATTCAGTAAATAATTAAGACACAATGCACAATAAAAATCTAACACCAATTTATAAAAATAGGAAATATTGTTATCTTTAAAATGACACCAAAACAACAAAAATCCAATGTTGGGAACCGGAGATATGAATTTTGAAAGATTTAGCATTGTATAGCACATAGAAACCAATAGCGCCTTATCGGGACATCTGGTCGCGATAGACCAGGTCAACGTCAAAGTTTCAGGCTGACCACGATGGAGCCCTGAGTGGCTAACCCTCGTGGTAGGTCTCGGTCAAAGTTTTTACCTTCTGACTTAGAAACATTTCTGGAGCTTTTCTTCCCGGGGTCTCTTGAAGCTCTCAGCCAGTCCGGATTCGTTGAGGGTTCACTGGATTGCCCTGTGATGTGCTGCCGGTCAAACTTATGGAAGTCTGACCTCCGGAGCGTTCCAGGGGGACGAACCAAGGATCCAGGCCGACTCACGGTTGAAGGCAGGCGGCTTGGCTCTCGCGCTTGTTCCCGGTCACCTTTTCTTCGTTCAGACTTAGAAACTTTTACTGAGCTTTTTCTTGCAGGGTCCCTCGATGCTCTTCACCAGTCTGGATTCGGTGAGGGTTCGCCGGCCTCGGATTTTGCCTACTCTCAGTCAAATTCTGGAAGTCGGACCTACGGAGCTTTTCAGTGGGACGACCCTGGACGTTAGGCCAGCTGGCCGTTGAAGGCAGGCAGCTTGGCTGGCCAGGTTGAGTCGGTGCACTTATGGAGCTTTTTCCAAGTTGCTCAAAACTTCTCCATAATTCTGGAACTTCTCCCTGAAGTTCCCCAAAGGGTCCCAAAGTGTCTCCAACTTACTCCAAGGGTCTGGAAGCTGCAAGATGGTCCTTGAAAGTTGAGGACTTCAGTTCCCACAATCCACTTGGACAAAACCCTTACAAATCCACTGGTAGTGCTCCAGGTTGAGGATTCTTGGTGGTGATGTTCCAGGTGAGTTCTGTTTGCCTGTAGCTTGCAGGGAGTCCACTCTTTAGTCCTTTTACAGCAAGGTAGTCCACAGGGCTGTAGTTCCAGTTGGTGCAAAAGACGCAATCTTCAGAGTGCAGGCCTTAGTGATTGTACATCAAACTTCTCAGCATAGCCCTTCTTGCTTCCTTAGGTTTCAAGCAGCAGATCTGAGAGGCTCTGCCCCTCTCAGATACTTATTCCAAGTTCTCTGGGTCATGCAGGAGGGCACTCCTGTCCAATGGGGTGCAGGGTACCACCCAAAGGTATGACCACATCCTGCAAAGTGTTGCACTATTTTGCCCCAGAGTGCACCAATTCTCCCAAATTCATCATGGCTGATTATCCAGCAGCGAGAGAAGAGCTGGCTGAACATACCCCTAGGATGGCTAATCTCCATAGTCTCTTCCCCTTGCATCTGCTCATTCCTTCCTTAAGCCTAGCATCTGGCTGGGTTCAAAAGAGTAGAGTTGTAAATGACACTGGTGTCTTCCCCTTCCCTTGAAGTCCATTGTTTACCACTCCTCCCCTTGCTCGGGCATTCCTGTGTAACAGAACACTGCCCTCCCAGCAGAGCTGGTTAACCACAGGGGCTCTTTATCACCTCTTCAAAGGAGCCTGGCTAATCCACTTAACTCTAACCAATCAGGACAGACCACTGGAAGGCTGAATCTGGGCTTACAGACAAGAAAGTCTTATAACTTCAAGTCTGTACATTTTAGAGAAATTAAACAATATCATATTGTAGGATTTATCAATACCCTTCTGGGAAGTCTTTGAATGCAATTTTTATCATTATCCTAGCAGGATCAATTTGTTAATAACTTCTTGCCATGTTAACCTATGTGGCAGTTGTTTTGCAATGGAAAAAATTACTTGGGCCATTTCTCCAGCACCAGGGCTTATAAAAAGTATAAGTATTCTGCCTATATCTACAGGACCCCCACCCCTGGAACACCTAGGGGAGACCTTAGGGGTTCTGAATATGTAAAGATATTGCAGATTCTCCCTTCACAGTGCTCCTAGCACCAAAGTCGATTTTGGGCTGCACTTTATAACAATGTGGGGACTGAAATGTGCAGTTTCACTTAACCCAGGGCATATAAAACTCATTTTATCAGGGTTCTCCTTTTAAATACCTGACCCCCCACCACTGGGACACTAAGGGGAGACCCTGGGGTACTTAATATGCCTAAACATTGTAGGCTATCCATTTTTAAGTGCCACAAACAGCAAAGTCGAGATGGGCACAATTTACTTTTTAAAAGCAGTCCTGCAACACAGAGCTACTTTTAAACTGACCTCAGGCTTCAGCAGTGCACACATGCAAGTGCAAAAAGGGCTGCTGGCCTCTAAACCGCCATGCACTATTATATACTAGGGAGTGAGAGGAAGGTTCAATCCCCCTGCCCTATTATGTACTAGGGCCTTATAGGGTAGGTCATGCCAATCACAGGGGTACCCCAACCCATAGTGTATGTAGGTGTTTTCACTGTATTCTAAGTGTCTCTTTCAGCATAGCACTGGCCCTGGGCCTGGTTAAGCAGAGCCTAGGGTCAGTCAGAGTCAGTTACCACCAGTACCAATCAGCAACAAGTTGGTGGATGCCCAGGGCACAGGAAGACTTTGTAACACTGATGTGTCAGAGACTGTACTTATGTTTCAAGACGCTTTGATGTAGATTGGAGCTGGAAGATTTGGGTCTCTGCTATCATGAATTTTTCGGGTAGTTTTTGAAGGTCCCCCCTGATCAGGGTGACCTCTAGCATTACTGAATCTATTTTGGGCTCCGGTGACTCTTTGAGGTCTACTATGGTGGCCATTATCTCCCCCAGTGTGGGTTCCACTGCTCCTTCTCCCTCGCCAGACTGGGGGGGTCTGGGTACTGCCTAATTGTCCATTTTGTTGGTTTGGCATCCCCCTGCCCCTTTCGGTTTCACCATTTCTTCTGCCTGCTAAGCCACCGGTTAGGCCTTTGTTCGTGCCTCCTGGTCACTGTATGCAGGTATTTAGTCCCCGGTCAGCTCCTCCCTTGATATGGTACAGTTTTAGCATAACTTTAGTGATCCGTTCTCTGGGTTTAACCTTCTGGCATCTCGTGAAATGCCCCTCACTCCGCAGTGCCAGTCGGGTTGGGCACCACCCTTCTCCAGGCCACCATTGTCCCTGGACTCACCACTCAAGTTGGGCAATCAACCGGAACCACGTGGCTCAACCCATCAGGGAAAGGAGCGGAAAGGGGTCAGCAGCCGCTCATGATGTCTTTAGGTGCCTGGGGGGATGAGTTCCAGCCCCTCTTTAGTCCCTCTCAGAGATCTGATTTTGCACCGTGCATAATATTTCATCTGTGCTTGGCCCGGGCCCGCCTCTCAATGGCTCCTCAGCCCAGGCGCCACCTGACTGATGCTGATCCAGGCCCAGGCCTCGTCCCGGGTCTCCTTCTGGTGTGCCATATCCCAGGCCTGGCCCCAGGGGCTCCTCCGATCCCAGGGGTCTGAATGGCCTTGGCTCCCCGGTTACTTCAACCTACCTTGCTGCACCGCTGTTTACATGTGTTGCCCCTCCAGCCCCTTCCTGGGGACTTTCATGGCTGTGGAGGAGGAGGGGAAGGCCGATCTCAGGTCCACTGGAGGTGAGGGGGCAGCGGGGGGAGGAAGGAGTGCCACCCCCTCTTCAGTGTCTCTCAAGGGTCGGAACTTGCCCAAATCTCTACCCCGATGGGGCTCTCCCTCACCTCGCTGTCCTCGTGGCCTTTGCTGATTGCGAGCTCCTCGGTACATGTGCGGCTTGGCCTTCGACTGGTCCTCAGCTCAGGCGCCACCAGGCTGTCTCTGTTTTCGGTGTAGGCCTCGTCTCGGTGCTCCTCCTTGTATACTTTATCCCGGGGCAAGCCCAGGGCGCTTGTCGTCCGTTGGCCCCTACGATCACTAGGGCCCGGTAGGCCTTGGCACCTCACCACCGCTACTGCTCGAAATTGTCGGTCCACCAACACCTCCCTGAGGTCTCCCCAACAGTGAGGGGGGAAGAATCGGCTTTGGCTCCACTTGACGGCCGCTGTGAGTGGGACGCCCTCTGGCTCTGTCGTTCGAGCCTACCTCTTCTGCGGCTCTGGCGATCCCACCGGCTCTGGAGGCTGCTCTAGCGCTCTGTCTGTGGTCCTCGATTTGGTGGGACCTGGGCCCGTTCACGGGGCCCCCCTCAGGATGGTCTCCTGGTGCGCCCCAAGTTATCCCCTATCTAGGGGAAGATTTGCTGGTCTGGATCATGGACGAACTATGGGGTCAACTCTTAGGTTGTACGGAGCCTGCTCAACTTGTGGCCATCTTCAATCACGGCTTAGCCACGCCCCGTGCAACTCCATTATTAATCTTAGAGACATCTTAGTATTTGCCTTGCCCCCATTTGGTTCCAAGCCTATTTCGATCTATTTAGTCAAATGCAGTTAGTTAGTCTATAAAAGCTGAAAATAGGTAACCTCCTTTAGTCTTTATACATTTTTCAGCAACGATTTGCAGGGCTATACAACTATTCTAGGTAGGATGACTAGATCTAAATCCAATTTGAATAATCAGTAAAATTTCCATTGACACAACTCAGTTCTTCAAATATTGCAAATGATGCTTTCCAAATATTTTTCTGGATTTATCAATAAGGCCTATCATCCTATAATTGCCAGGACCAGCTAGAGCTCTTTTTTTATACAATGGTGTTAGGATACTTCCTTTCTATGAATCTGGTATTTTATTTAGCTGGATAATAGCTTGGTAGCATGGATAAGCATTTTAGACCAGATCTGAAATGTTAATTTCATGATGTCTGCTGCTATCCCTTCCTGTCCCTGTGCATGAGAAGGTTTTATTTTGTTATGTATATTTCTATTTCTTTTGGTGCTTCAATTAACATATTCTATTTATCAGTCATCTCAGCTTCTAAAATCGCAGCTTCCACTAGTTATGTTACCTCAGTGGAGAGAGACAAGCCTTTATCAGTGGACTCATTTAGGCTATACATTTGAGTTATAAAGGTTAACCAAATTTGTTTAGTAATTCGCTCCACAATTATATTTTTATTTCTTCCCACATTATTACTTACTAAGTTCCAAAATGTTTTATTGTCATTTCCATTTATTATGTTATTATTTTCATCTATAACTTGTCAGTTTCATCTTCATTTCTTTTTCTTAGTTCTTTTCTATATTGCTTACAATGTATATATATGGCCTTGATCCTTTGTTTTACTTTGCTTAAAAGCACCTCATATTTGCTTATTTAACTTTCATTTCAATTTTGCATGCTGATTCTCCATTTTATTCCTTAATGGAATATTTTTATGAAATGTATTTTTCAAAAATATAATATCTTCCATTTTCTGATATAAATATTGTAGACCCCCCCCCCCAAAAAAAATCCAAACACTGCCCCCACAAATGGGTATTAAACTATTTTATTCTCTCAATGCAAAGATTTTTGTTTAAACTACTTCACCTTACCCTGCCATCATTGTGGATAAAAAGGCTCTGGCCTATTTCCCATATATTGTATTTTTGTGGCAGGAGCTATAATATAAATAACTGGAGGCTATCATCACTACCAAGATATTGAAATCCTTTATTTGATATATCAGGTCCTATAACACTATTGTACATTCTATTAAAGAGCTTATTCTTCAATTATTAAAAGTATTGGCTGCAGGTTGATCACTTAAACATTTTCTGTTCACTATTAAGAGACAACAGATCTTGCATTATAGATCTAAGTTTCTTCTTCTTTTTTTACTTTTTATGTTTTTCAGTATTTGAGGTGGTATTCCCATATTATCTTCTAGGTTACTTTAAGATTATTCTTCATTTGTGGAAGAGGGAACCCTAGAATCAAAATCTCCTGTTAACAGTAACTGCGCCTTTGAATATTTTAACTTAATATCTTACAAAATTACATTTAATTAATTCAGATACTCATTTCAGTGCTTATCCGGAGGAATATACATATTAATATATAATGAGATTATTTACTGTTCCTGCATCATTATTTATACATTCCCAATGGCTTCTGAAACCTTTATTATTAAAAATATGTCTTGTTCTTCATAGGTTTGGAGTACGTCTAATTTTGGTATTATTGAAATCAGTATAAATACTCCTCCACATGGTCAACCACTTTTTATCCATTTTTCCTCAATACTTAGTTGTATATAATATTTAAATACCTGTTTAGACAATCAATGTCCTTGTCGCTTGTAAGAAGACTATCATTGTATTATTCCTTACCATGAGAAAGTCCAATACATTTTTATTCTGTTTTAAGCCAACTATATTCCATGGTACTACCTCCATTGCTTGTTGTTAGTATTTCTAAGGCTTTTGAAGAGGTATTTTTTGGATTGATGGTTTCTGCTATCCATTTTCAATCAAGAAGTAACTTTTTATCCAAAGAGATCACCCTATCCATTCCTGTTTTGCAACACGTCTTGCCCTGCTGTCAATGTGTCAATGTGGCACATGCAACCTTTTGGGAGAGCTTGGTCCATCGCATTGCACCCAGAGGTCCCATGCACACCAGAAACCACAGTGCACCACACTCTACAGTGGTCACGGAGTGTAACAGTTTCATATACTCGCTTATAGCTGGAATCATAAGACATCATATAACAAAGGAAGTACAGGTGCCTGAGAATGGATCATGAGAAAGGAAGAAGATGGCTTTGGAACAAGTGTGTAAACTTTTGTCAGCTGACCACACTAATCAACATTTTCTCATCTCGGGTGTGAGAGACTTGACAGGTTATAGACCAGCACTTCCTTTAGACCAAAAAAACCACTCCTGGAGCAGTTACAGTTATGCTAAGGCAATGGCACCCATTAACACATCTAATAATAACAGTGTAAATTAAATGCAACTTTATGGTGAAAGGGTGGTTACTTATTTCTGTGACAAAATGCTTCCACTACTGGCCTTTCTGTTTGCCAATCATTATCATCTGAATATATGAAATACTTCAAGCTTAGCAAATTAAAGGGCAGATTTAGAGTTTGGTGCCAAATCCACAGTCCTGTTGTCCGCTCAATTCTGAATCAATTTTCCGATGCTGGTGGCCCTGCTGGCTCTGCTGTCGGAAAACTTACTTTGACATCCCAACGAAATAGTGTCTATTGAGCTGCACAATTTGAGAGGGCTGTGTGGTTGGGTTTTTTCTGACTGTCACCACCAGGAAACTCTTTGGAGTAATGGACAGAGTAAAAAATAATGACCCCCGACTGCCAGGAAGAAATCTACCTGGGTGTGGGGGTCATTAATAATTTGCTTTTCAAAAACATACTCCCACTTTGTGACTTTGTTTTTGAAAAGCAAAATTTGGTGGACAACTGTCGAAACCAACAGCAGCCTTCCACTACACTTTTGGTACCTTCAGAGGAACTGCCATGATGGTGATTCCTGAGTAGGTACAGAGATCACTACTAGGATGACAGTGATCTCTAAAGTTGCTGGCTAGTAGTCTGTTAGGGTAGCAGATGTTCTGTCCTCCGCCACCCTGACTGACAGACTACCACCTGCCTGTCAAAGCAGGGTACAGTTTTTTCAAAAGTGAAAACAAATTGCCCCAGAACTGTGTGAGTTTTCTCCCATGATGTGGGGTAATGTAAATGACTGACATTAATAAAAACAGCCATCCTACCACCCACTCTAAATAATGCAGACGGTTGTTGGCTTATGTCCAACAGCCTATACTCCATCGTGCCGTTAGAGGAAGGTTTATGCCAGCAGACAAAAATGTACTCTGTTGTCATAAACCCAATGGTCTCCCTGACTCAAGATTGAACGGGTGCACCGTGGGTTTGGCGGACAGTGTACTGCATTACCTTTGTGACAGAGTACCCTATCCACCAAACTCTAAATCAGGCCCTACATCTCATGATCTCTGTAGCCACTCTGCCTGTGGAAAAAAAAATGGCAAGAAGTTTGTCACACAGAGCATGAGCAGTATCTACCCAGGCACTTAGGGCCTGATTTAGATCTTGGCGGACGGGTTACTCCCTCACAACGGTGACGGATATCTCGTTCGCCGAAATATAAATACCATTGTATCCTATGGGATTTATATTTCCGCAGATGGGATATCCATCACCCCTGTGATGGAGTACCCGCCGCCAAGATCTTTTGGTGGGAGGGAATTCGTTGTGAGTGGGTTCATTTTAAGTATTTTCTCAGAAAACCCCAGCATCATCAAGAAGTAATATGGGGGCATATTATCAAGAACGGCGTTAAAAATTATCGCCGGTTTAGCGGCAGAAAACTGCTGCTAAAGCGGCGATAATGGGCTTGTTAATATGCCTTTGAGAATTCCAATAGAAGTCCATGTTCTGGTGTGAACATGGACTTCTATTGGAATTCTCCATGACATATTATCAAGCCCATTATCGCCGCTTTAGCGGCAGTTTTCTGCCGCTAAACCGGCGATAATTTTAACGCCGTTCTTGATAATATGCCCCTTGGTGTTTAATGAGGGCACATTTAACCCTGGAGTCAAGTCTAACCCCTTCTTTATCTCCCTAAGGGTTAGTGATTGACAAAATATAGATAGTCATCATGATCAATTAACATCGAAGTCAATTAAATGTCTGCTGTAACAAGGAAGCTTCTGATGGCTTTAATTATCAGTTAACTGTATTATCCTATTCACAGGTGCAACGCATCACGTGGGCACTTGAGGTCGGGGGTGAGTGGGCAAGTTCCTCCTGGTAAAAGGCACTTCTTGGTTACATTTAGAAAAAGCAAAAAAACACAACCTCTCGTTTTTTCGTTTTTTTTTCTTCCTTTCACTTTTGTTATCTTTCCACTGACAGCTAATTTGGAGGTGATCTGTGTGCGCTGCTCAGATGATCTGTGAGTGGGGGATTATTTCAGTGCGTGTATTTATGGGTGCGGGGGAAGGAGTCTCACAGGAAACCCGCACTGAATCATTAAGGCTTTCTCCGGGTTTACAGTTATCTGCTTCCCTGCTCATCTGTGCAATGAAGGATTGAAAAGCCACTGCAATGAGGCTCTGATTTATCATCCCAAATGCTCGGCGGTGTTTGGATGACCAGTAAGTTATTCGATGTGCTAGTCTATTTTGTCATGTTGGGGAGAATTCTTTACTTTTATTTGTGACCTATGAATTATTTCTATAAAATAAGTATTTAGGGCAGGAAATTGTGTGTGTTGCTGACACAAGTATGATTTATTAGTGTATTATGTTACTTACGAACGTGGTGGATACAAGCTAAATTGAACACCTTGGACTTTAGTTGTTGGGTCACTTGCTGAGATGTGTATAAGTTATATGGGTGACACATTTGTAAAAGAGTAAATGGTGAGAAAGTAAATTTATTTGCTCTTTATTTTAGTTTGCACTGAAGGTTGTTTTTTGCTGGCTCATAAACCCGTGTCTTATTCTTTCCAGTCCTATGATGTTCAATTTGTGATTCCCAGATCTACAGAATGCTGCCTTTAGTTGAGGGAGCACTAGCTTTCATTGGTTGACTGCTGATTTTCAGTGGCGGCTCCTCCGCTATGGCGGAGGAGCGACGCCCCACTTTTTTTTTTTCAACAGTATAAGAAAAAATAAAATGATAATAACTCAGTTATTATCGTTTTAATTTTTCTTTTTTCGTGCACGGCAGCTTTGCGAGACGAGGCGCGGCGGGCAGGGCTGACAGAGCAACCGAGGAGTGGTTTGCCCCCACTCCTAAGTGCACATGACTATTTGGCCAGCCCTCTCGGGCCGACCATAACAGTCATGCACACTTTCCCTCTTCTCCACCCAAGCTGCATTAGAGCCTGGGTGGAGAACATGCCCAGGCCCCCATTCCCCATCTGAGCGCCGAGCCACAGCGCTCAGACCAATCACAATGCTGCATTGCTGCGTTGAGGTTGATCAGGGGAGCCTGGGTGCTTCCAGGCTGCTTCCTGTTCCTGCCGGTGGGAGGAGGAGAGATGAGACCAGAAGGAGCGGCAAGGAGGACGCGGCAAGCAGGTAACTTGAATTAATTGTTTTATTTAACCTCACCCCCACCCTTCCACCCCCACACACCCCTGCTGCCGCCTCTCCACCCCCAATTGTTACCAGCCGCCCCTGGATTTGGTTAATGGGGCGCTAACGAGTTTGACTGGATAATGATCTTGGGGTCATTCTGGTTGTCTTGGGGAACATTTGACGCTTGTTCCTTATCAGGGATGTTTGTTTCGTAAGTGAAAGTTTATACTTATTTGGGGTATGATTTGTTTGATAATTTACAGGTGATAGTGTTTGAATTTTGAAATGATGTATTTTGGAAGATTGTGTTGTTTTTTTGGGGTACTGTATTCTGGCCTAGTCAGTGATATTTTAGATTAAACTGGCAGCGCTGGGGCACTTTGGCTTTTCAGCCCTGCCAAGTACCACGCATCAGGAGTTAGACTAATGCATTTCAGTGTGATGGTCCACGTCACCGCACTGAAATGGAAAGTCATGCATCATAGCGCCTCCTCAGCTGTCAAAGCGGGAGTGCTGGTAGTGCACCTTCATTGAGTGAATTTAGGCAGCGCGTGGTCACCTGAGGTGCGCGCCAGTCCCGGCAGGCTTGGGGGCTGGCTCAGTTTCTCACAGAGTAGCTGCTACAATGTAACACTATTGAATTTTCACCTGACACCACATGCCGTGGCATTACAAGTGACTCGTCAGGAGTCAGTGCCTGGCCAATGGCTACTACCGTACTGAGACAGTCAGTGCATGAGAGTGTGAGTTATCAGAGTGTGCGCACTGCAGCAGCTGCAGTTCTAGCAAGTTTTGGTTGCTGGAGCGGGCAATCCGAATCACATCAGTGAATGGTGCAGCTGGAGCCTAGAGCTGAGCACACCTGCCCAGCCGCCCAGAATCATGATTGCCCGGGCGATTCCATTCATTGCTGCCGGCCAGCCGCGGAACTCGCGGGTGGTGGGTCTAGTCCAAGTCGTAACGTTGTGGCTAGTAGTGCCGGCTTTGTCGCATTGCCACACGCGTCTCGCCCAATGCAAAGAAGTACGTGCCTGGCGAGTGTCGATGAGTTTATTTACTAACAGTTGCTGCTTATGCTATTAATGAATTTAATGCTATCACTAAAGTTCAGCAGAGCTGCCCCAACTCCCACTCCCCAGAGGCTTAGGGGCCGATTCCGATCTCGGTCGGAGGCGCACCCAATACCATTCGGTCGGGAAAAAAGCCATGCGAAAGCCTGTTTCCCGACCGATCCGTACAGCACACCGAACGAGCAAGTACGATGCGCACAACAGCAAAGAATCCGGCCGAGCCGTACTCACCCAAACCAGGTCCTGTTCTCCGACCGAGGCGAATCCGGAAACGCCGAATCGAGTCGCACGGAAGGAAAAATGCAGCCCCGTCCAGCCGGACAAGTACGATGCGCTTTCCGTACGCGCCGAACCCGTCGCTACGCACGGCACGTCAAAGCATCCGGGAGAGGCGCACATAAGCTCCGATTCGCGCCACAACACGATCCACGGCTCCGAGACGAACACGACAGCGACGAGTACGACGCGAAGCGACGAGGACGAGGCGAAGCGACGAGGACGACGCGAAGCAACGAGAAGGACGAACGACACGAACCAACCATGAATCCCTTCGTCCCGATCATACCAATATTCTACATATACTACCGGAACAGGCACGGACGCGTACGGCGCAGAAGGTAAGCCAGACACCAACCACAAAACACATACAACACGTACACGACACATCACACACACACACAGGGATGCAGAATATACTTACACCAGCAACAGCAGCACCATAGGGGAGGGATGCCCATCACCAATGCCACATATGCACACAGGGGCCTGAATGCGCACCACCACCCCTACCCAGGGGGGCAGGATGCCTACCACCACTACCACCCTTACCCAGGGGGGCTGGATGCCTACCACTACTACCACCCCTACCCAGGGGGCAGGATGCCTACCACCACTACCACCCTTACCCAGGGGGGGCAGGATGCCTACCACTACTACCACCCTCACCCAGGGGGGGCAGGATGCCTACCACTACTACCACCCTCAGCCAGGGGGCGCAGGATGCCTACCACTACTACCACCCTCACCCAGGGGGGCAGGATGCCTACCACTACTACCACCCTCACCCAGGGGGCAGGATGCCTACCACTACTACCACCCTTAGCCAGGGGGCAGGATGCCTACCACTACTACCACCCTCACCCAGGGGGGCAGGATGCCTACCACCACTACCACCCTTAGCCAGGGGAGGCAGGATGCCTACCACTACTACCACCCTCACCCAGGGGGGCAGGATGCCTACCACTACTACCACCCTCAGCCAGGGGGCAGGATGCCTACCACTACTACCACCCTTAGCCAGGGGGGCAGGATGCCTACCACTACTACCACCCTCACCCAGGGTGGGCAGGATGCCTACCACTACTACCACCCTTAGCCAGGGGGCAGGATGCCTACCACTAGTACCACCCTCACCCAGGGGGCAGGATGCCTACCACTACTACCACCCTCACCCAGGGTGGGCTGGATGCCTACCACTACTACCACCCTTAGCCAGGGGGACAGGATGCCTACCACTACTACCACCCTCACCCAGGGGGCAGGATGCCTACCACTACTACCACCCTCAGCCAGGGGGTGCAGGATGCCTACCACTACTACCACCCTTAGCCAGGGGGGGCAGGATGCCTACCACTACTACCACCCTCACCCAGGGGGGGCTGGATGCCTACCACTACTACCACCCTTAGCCAGGGGGGCAGGATGCCTACCACTACTACCACCCTCACCCAGGGGGCAGGATGCCTACCACTACTACCACCCTTAGCCAGGGGGGCAGGATGCCTACCACTACTACCACACTCACCCAGGGGGCAGGATGCCTACCACTACTACCACCCTCAGCCAGGGGGCAGGATGCCTACCACTACTACCACCCTCACCCAGGGTGGGCTGGATGCCTACCACTACTACCACCCTCAGCCAGGGGGGCAGGATGCCTACCACTACTACCACCCTCACCCAGGGGGCAGGATGCCTACCACTACTACCACCCTCACCCAGGGGGGCAGGATACCTACCACTACTACCACCCTCAGCCAGGGGCGCAGGATGCCTACCACTACTACCACCCTTAGCCAGGGGGGCAGGATGCCTACCACTACTACCACCCTCACCCAGGGGGGCAGGATGCCTACCACTACTACCACCCTCAGCCAGGGGGGCAGGATGCCTACCACTACTACCACCCTCACCCAGGGTGGGCAGGATGCCTACCACTACTACCACCCTTAGCCAGGGGGGCAGGATGCCTACCACTAGTACCACCCTCACCCAGGGGGGCAGGATGCCTACCACTACTACCACCCTCACCCAGGGTGGGCTGGATGCCTACCACTACTACCACCCTCAGCCAGGGGGACAGGATGCCTACCACTACTACCACCCTCACCCAGGGGGGCAGGATGCCTACCACTACTACCACCCTCAGCCAGGGGCGCAGGATGCCTACCACTACTACCACCCTTAGCCAGGGGGGCAGGATGCCTACCACTACTACCACCCTCACCCAGGGGGGCTGGATGCCTACCACTACTACCACACTTAGCCAGGGGGGCAGGATGCCTACCACTACTACCACCCTCACCCAGGGGGGCAGGATGCCTACCACTACTACCACCCTTAGCCAGGGGGGCAGGATGCCTACCACTACTACCACCCTCACCCAGGGGGGCAGGATGCCTACCACTACTACCACCCTCAGCCAGGGGGGCAGGATGCCTACCACTACTACCACCCTCACCCAGGGTGGGCTGGATGCCTACCACTACTACCACCCTTAGCCAGGGGGGCAGGATGCCTACCACTACTACCACCCTCACCCAGGGGGCAGGATGCCTACCACTACTACCACCCTCACCCAGGGGGGCAGGATGCCTACCACTACTACCACCCTCAGCCAGGGGGCGCAGGATGCCTACCACTACTACCACCCTTAGCCAGGGGGGCAGGATGCCTACCACTACTACCACCCTCACCCAGGGGGGCAGGATGCCTACCACTACTACCACCCTCAGCCAGGGGGGCAGGATGCCTACCACTACTACCACCCTCACCCAGGGTGGGCTGGATGCCTACCACTACTACCACCCTTAGCCAGGGGGGGCAGGATGCATACCACTACTACCACCCTCACCCAGGGGGGCAGGATGCCTACCACTACTACCACCCTTAGCCAGGGGGGCAGGATGCCTACCACTACTACCACCCTCACCCAGGGGGCAGGATGCCTACCACTACTACCACCCTCACCCAGGGGGGCAGGATGCCTACCACTACTACCACCCTTAGCCAGGGGGGCAGGATGCCTACCACTACTACCACCCTCACCCAGGGGGGCAGGATGCCTACCACCACTACCACCCCCACCCATAGGATGGACAATGCATGACACAACCAGCACACCACAACCTAGGGAATGCAAGAAGAAGACATCCCCCAACACCATGACAAGCGTGTGTAGACTGTGTCAAATGCCTACAACACCGAACATGACTTCGAACATACAATGTGACCCCCTAGCACATGTGCCACACAAATATGTGTGTGGCACACACAACGCAAGCAGGCCATGACCATTGTGGCAATGGGGTCCAAACCCCCATCATCACAGTGACCAAAAGGCAAGTGTGGGGTCCATAGCTGCAGCACATTTTGAACATTGTGGCAATGGGGTCCAAACCCCCATCATCACAGTGACCAAAAGGCAAGTGTGGGGTCCATAGCTGCAGCACATTTTGAACATTGTGGCAATGGGGTCCAAACCCCCATCATCACAGTGACCAAAAGGTAAGTGTTGACAAAGTAAGAGGTGCAACTGCCAAACTGCATGGATGATTCCTGGTCACAGAACAACAAACACATCAGTGGCAAAGTAGTGTATGTGTCCCATTGCAACATAAATTGGGGGAGCCAAATCCTGCAGTGCAAATAAGACATAACTTTGGCCATGTGCAGACAAACAACACCCATGGGGGCTGACACCGTCAACAATCATCAATGACACAATGACAGAAGTGACCATCCGAATGCAGACCCACATATTTGCACCAATGGGCACACACATGCAGATACCCTGTGGAGACTGCAGATGTGAGGCGAACAGATACCATACCATGGCAGCAATGGGACACACAATGAACAATTAGCACCAAATGAGGGCTCCCGTCCCATCAGCCTGGTCATGGAAGTGCCAACGGAATCATCATCACAGATCCAACACACTTGATAGCAATGTTGCACTGACAACACAGATGGGTCCTTCCCCATTGATGCCCAAACCTGCATGTTCACTGGAGATGGCCACACGGTCAGGGAAGTAGACGAATAGAACAATGGCAGGCACAACAGATGTGCAGGGGTGGAAGCCACAGATGTGTAATTGCCAATCTAAGTAGGAAATCCCATTGCCAAATACTGAACACATGACACCCTCAGATGCTGCTATGGATGACATGGATACACCACAGGATAGGACACATTCCCCCTGGACCACATGGGTTCCTGCACAGTAACACTTCATTATCATGAGACCAAATATCACCATCACTGCAGCAAGGGCATTGTTAGCATCATCAACATCATGTACATCAGAAACAAAAGCACTAGAGAACAGAAAGTTGCTTTATTCAGCATATGTGGCATTAAAAGTAGAAGTCCGGTAGAACATAAACAAAGGCCAATGGCCAGTCCATCAACAAAGTCACAAGTGGGTGACAGTGGCAGATGCCACCCTACACATGCCTGCACAAAACCAGGGACAATCCACTAGGAGGGGGGTAGGCCAGGCACCGCAGGGACAGGATCAGGGCTCACCAGGAGGAAGCAGGGAAGGGGTGGTGGGTGCTGAAGAGCCACTGACAACTGCAGTGGAGGTGTCTGACATGGTGTGTGCCGGCACAACAGGGGGGCATGGCTCAGATGTTGTGGGTGCCGGCACGACTGCAGTGGACCCTGCAGATGGAGTGGACAGGTCCGCCACTGCAGTGCCCAAGTCAGACAGGGTGGTAGTGGACTCCACTGCAGTGCCTACCACCAGGGGAGGAGAATGGGGAACAGGCAAGGTGGGCTGGACAGAGGGGGAGGACACCCTCACCACATCAGTGGCACAGACAAGCGCAGCGGGGGGTGTGGTGCCGGGAGAGCAAGTGGCAGGGGGAGAAGGCCGGAGCCTCTTGGGGATGGTATATCTGTGGGTGGGGGAACCTGGGGCAGGGTGTGGTGGGGGCACCTGTGGAGTGGGGGCCTGAGGGATGGAGGAAGGAGACCTGGTGCTTGAGCTGCAGGGCGGCGGCGGGGTCTTGCTCTTAGCACTCCGGGGGACTTGCGGGTGGGGGCCTCAGTCTGTCTGCGCCTGGGGGAGGGTGTCCGGGGGCGAGGGGCACTCTGCTCTGTGTGGGGGGCTTCCTCTTCCCCCTGGATGCTGGGGCAGCTGGATCGGAGGGGAAGAGGCCGAGGTCACTGAGGAAGAGGCGCTGGGTCTTTGGGGTTGCAGGTGAGGCAAGGGAGGGTGCTTTGGAGGGAGAGGCAACTGAGGACTGTGCAGTGCCCGTGGATGCGTGTGTGTGTACCAGGGCCCCATCCCCTGTGAGTCTGGTTTCAGTCCCCTGACTGTGCGTGCGTGTGCGTTTAGTTTGTGGCGTGTGTGTCTGTGTGCTGGATGTGTGTGTGCTGGTGTGTGCCTGTGCCGGTGTGTGTGTGCTTGGGACGGGCAAGGTGCTGGGGAGTGTGGATGGAGCAGAGGCAGGAGGGGTGAGGGACTGTCTGAGGAGGGACACTGCTGCCGTCAGGGAGGAGTCCATGGACCTGTTGCCCCTCTGTAGGTCAGACATGCACGATGAGATGCCCTCCATGAACGACACCAGCTGAGTCAACAGTGCGGTGTGCGCATGGAGGACACTCAGCATGGCTGTCTGCCCTACATGGAGCTGGCGAAGGAGGTACACAGACTCCTCACTCAGGGCAGCAGGGGACACAGGGGCAGGGGGTGCGGTGCCTGGGCCAAAGGAGACACGCTCCCGAACATGGGAGCCTCCACGGACCTTGGGAATGGGAGCCGATGGGAGGGCGGTGGTGGTGCTAGTGGTGGCGGGGACAGCAACACTAGCTGGGGTGTGGTGGCTGATGACACCCGCCTCCACAAGGGAGTCATCCTCCGAGTTGCTCTGGTCCTCAGCTGAGGTGGATGGTGCTGAGGACTCCTCGGTGTGGCTCCCCTCGCCCTCCGTGCCACTCGGTCCCTCCGACCACTCCTCGGCTGCTGACCCAGTCTGGCTCTCTGGCTCCTCCTGGTCCGTGGAGCTGTCCCCTTCCGTGGCCGTGGATGTATCTGCAAACAATGGGGAAACAGACAGACATCAGTCACCTGCACCAAACGCACACACCACTGTGAGCACAGCACATCACAGAGCAAGCCCTGGCATCATTAGTTGTACATTGCTAAAAGTGCCCTAACTGAACAGGAGAAGCCAATTGTCAGTCTGATGCCAAGCATGGCACTCACATCCCACATGGCCTTGCACCCATCTGTCTGGTGTCTGTTGGATTGCAACACCCCAGTGTGGACACATGCACCAAGTACACAGTAGTTGGACAGTGCAGAGGACACGGTGTGGACACATCACAGCTCTTGCCACTGAGTCAGTACAGGTTTCCGGATGAAAGGGATGCCCAGAGTCAAATAGGAAATGCATGTGATGCATACCAGCGACAGACACCATGATGCACCCATGTCCTGATAGCCAGCGCCACTATGGTGTGCATGTAGCACATGTCACTCCCCTGCAGGACCACCAATAAGTTGACACATGCCATGGCAGAGGCATGACTGCTAAGTCATACATCACTGTCTCAGTGATGTATGACTTGGCAGCCAGACAACAACACTATGCACTGTGTCACAATAGTAGGACATGGGGAATGCAAGTCCTGGAGCTGCACAAGTGCACATGTACATCCCCCACACAACACATCATCTCAACCCTCATCTGTCCAGGTCACACCTATTGGACATATGGGAGACCTGTGACACTACCCTCTGAACCTGAGCCCCTCACAATTTGCTGTGAATGGGGAACAGCTGCCTGAACTTCACATTCGCATACCCCAGTCTGCACGGGCAGCTGATCAAACACCTATGTGACACACAAGTATCGTCTCCTATGGTCACATCTCCAGGGGCATGCTGAGCCCCTACCAAGAAACACCCCAGCAGTCCTGGCAACTAATCCACAGCACACTGACACAGAGGCAGACACCTGAGGGGTCAAATCACTGTGCACAATGTGTCAGCTGATACACGGGAGTGGGAGTACAGAGTGCATTGCATGGCCTGGAGTAGGCATGACTGTCCTGCTCCACATGAATGAGGGATGTGCCCTGGACAGTGGATAGCTGGCTATGTATGTGTGACACACGTAATCTGCACACTCCTGGGGCCCAAACATTGTTCCCACCCGCTGCATGGGCGTGTGCCACATACCCCAGGCACATGTGGTGGCTCAGCTCAGCAAGTGGACCGCATATCAAAGCAACACGCAGATCACATGTCCAAACCCAGGCGTTGTGTGAACAATGGACCCACCCATGATGCCCACAACAGAGTTAGGGAAACAGATGCTGTCCCCCACCTTTAGTGAAGCAAACTGCAAGGACACAGTCCCAAGTGACACAATTCCCTGAATGTAAGGGCCACACCTGGGTATCAGATGAGCAGTGGGCAGTGCACAATAGAGGGACATGGCTCCTGGACAACATGACTGCTGCACTGTGGCAGTTGAACCAGGCAAGAGGAGGGCACAAAGCATGTAATACAGAGTTCACAGTGCAGTCTTTGACTCACCCCCTCCTTGCTGCTGTCTGGCCTTCAGCTGCCCATCCAGGTCTGGAAAGACCACCGCCAGGATCTGGAGCATGTGGGGGGTCAGGGTCCGTGTTCCACCCCTCCTGCGAGGAGGCGACAGCTTCAGCTGGACCCGTGCAATCCTCCGGGTCCAGCCACGAAGGTCCTGCCACCTCTTCTGGCAGTTGCGGATCCGGCGCTTGTAGACCCCCACGGACCGGACAGCCCGGACGATGTCCTTCCAGATTTCCTGCTTCCGATGGGCATTAACCTGTCAGGATGATAAAGTGAAAAGGCCATTACCACACATGCAACATATCCGTGCATGACACAGTTGCATATACATGTCTCAATCACAGGGGCACATGATGTACACAGGCAGTGCAAAGCTGACCATGGACAGTTTGCCAGACGTCACTACATGGTATCATTGCATGGGAAGTAAAACCATGTTCAAATGCACTGTCACTGCACCATACCTGTCCAGTTCAAGTCACTACACACTATGGGGGGTGACAACTACTCAGTGAGCCTGCTAGCCAGTGGCGTGCAGACTCTCAGCCTTGCTAGTCACACAAAATGCACATTCAGAAAGGCAGTGCACAGAACACTCACCTGCTCCCCTGGTGTCCCATACAGCTTGCTGTACTGTGGAAGTAGGCTGTCCAGCAGGGCCTGGTTCTCTTCAAGGCTGAAGGCTGGGGCTCTCTCCACAGTACGTGCCATTGCAGGGCCCAGAGGGGCAGAGACAGCAGCAGTGCAGTGGCAGATGTCGTCCTGGAGCATGTAGTGCAGGCAAGTGAGCTCTCAGGGGAACAGCCAGCAATATATATGTGCTGGAGAGGCAGATACTGTCCCTTGTGTCCAAAGTGATAGGTCCAAGTCGTTTGCATCTTCTGAATCTGGCCAATCCATGGAATAGCAGCACCAAAACACGCCCACAGCATCCTTCAAATCCTCAACTTCATGGCATACATGATTTTGCAACATTGTTGTGGGTGACCAACTGAATTTCCAGCAACCGACTCGTTCGAAATTCGAAAACGCGTCCGTTGCCAGGCAAGCCCATTGTCAATGGGTGCGCACCGATCGGTCCATTGCGGTACAACGCGCACAGGGGTACAACGCGTACCCGCACACATTGAATGTAATGGGCCGGCCGGAGGCACCGATCGGTCCATTGCAGTTCAACGCGCACAGGGGTACAACGCGTACCTGCACACATTGAATGCAATGGGCCGGCCGGAGGCACCGATCGGTCCATTGCGGTACAACGCGCACAGGGGTACAACGCGTACCCGCACACATTGAATGCAATGGGCCGGCCGGAGGCACCGATCGGTCCATTGCAGTTCAACGCGCACAGGGGTACAACGCGTACCCGCACACATTGAATGCAATGGGCCGGCCGGAGGCACCGATCGGTCCATTGCGGTACAACGCGCACAGGGGTACAACGCGTACCCGCACACATTGAATGCAATGGGCCGGCCGGAGGCACCGATCGGTCCATTGCAGTTCAACGCGCACAGGGGTACAACGCGTACCCGCACACATTGAATGCAATGGGCCGGCCGGAGGCACCGATTGGTCCATTGCAGTTCAACGCGCACAGGGGTACAACGCGTACCCGCACACATTGAATGCAATGGGCCGGCCGGAGGCACCGATCGGTCCATTGCAGTTCAATGCGCACAGGGGTACAACGCGTACCCGCACACATTGAATGCAATGGGCCGGCCGGAGGCACCGATCGGTCCATTGCGGTACAACGCATCACTGTACATGTGACTGGCATATGTCAGCATGCCTGTCTCAGATGGACATATGCCAGCCACAGATAGCTCCCAGGGAGTGAGGGGCACACCTACAACACCACAGCCTGTCCAAACTTTATCATAAGGCATGTAATGATGCATTTCCTATTGTGTGTATGTTGGTGTACATGTTGTCCTGTGGGTGTCACCTGTGGGCAGCCACCCCCAGGCTGTGCACGTGTTCATGGGGACAGGATCCTGGGTGTTACGTGTACGTGACCACTGTGATGTGCAACTGTTCATATCTGTGCATGTGCCATGGTCACATTTCACAGTGGTGTATGTGTATGTCATGTCACATACCCCGTGAGTCCCATGTGGGACGGTATGTTTGAGCCAGGGTGTCCCAGTGGCACAATAGTGATGGTCCTCCACAGTCTTTGTGCATGTAGTGTTTACAATGTCTCTGATTTCATGTGCACAATGGGAGACAGTCTCCACATCCACGTTGTGTGTGCATGGACTCTGATGTTGTGCGTGTGTGTCACAGACGTCCATGTCTGTCCTGCCGTGGCAAGTGGGGCCACTACCTGTGGGGGTCATGGTTGTTTTGCTGTGGTCCCAACCATGATACTCCATGTAATGCCAGTGTCCATGTGGCATTACAGGGTCCCTGGGAATGTACCTGTCATTGAGCTGTGGTGCCTGGGGCACATCTGTCCTCACATGTCACTGTGGGGGGTTATTGTGACACTGCAGCAGGAGATGGGAACTGTGACACGGCCTCATGATATCCAATGGGCCAACCTGGGACAAATTGATGCCACCTGTTGGACCGTGTTGACAGATGTTGGCCATGTATGTACCATACATGTCCTTCCGGTACTGCACACTTCATGTAGTTGTGCCTCATAATGATGTATGTTGGGATCTTGAGTGTGTTCAATGCCGCATATGTGGGGTGACTGACAATCTTGCTTACTTCTCCTCTGCACTGCAGGGCTCCTGCTGTCCATCGGCCATTCCCAGACCTGGCAACGATGGTGGAACGGGACAGCATCCGATGGTACCGCTTCACCAGGCAGCTGATTGAGGATTTGGCAGTGCAGTTGTCCCCACATTTGCAGCCTGGCCGGCCGTATCCTACAGCGCTGACCCCCAAGGTGAAGGTGATGGCAGCCCTACACTTCTTTGCCACTGGTACCTTCCAACATACTGTGGCGACTGCTGGTGGGATGTCACAGACCATGTTCAGCCGTGTGCTCCGCGATGTTTTGGCGGCAATGTTGCTCTTCCTGAACCGGTACATCTATTTCCCTAGACTGCGACGACTCACTGACGTGAAGAGTGACTTTTATGCCCTGGGGAGGATGCCGCATGTAATTGGCTCCATTGATGGGACACATGTGGCTTTGGTACCACCACAGGCCCAGGAGCAGGCCTACAGGAACCGCAAGCACTACCACTCGGTCAATGCACTGGTGGTGTGTCTTGCAGACATGACCATCACACACGTGTGTGCCCGTTTCCCTGGTTCAGCACACGATGCCTTTGTGATGAGGAGAAGTCGCATCCCCAGGATGATGGCACTGATGCAGAACCAGCGTGCCTGGCTTGTCGGTGTGTACTGACTTTGTGCCATTGTGTGTGATCTGATCTGTAGTATTCCGCCCACTTTTCCAAGTCAGCTAATGTGCACTTGTCTGTCCGTAGGTGACTCGGGATACCCCAACATGCCGTGGTTGCTGACACCCCTCAGGAACCCTGTGACACCTGCCCAGATGCGCTACAATGAGGCAAATGGTCGGACCAGGAGAGTGATTGAGCGGACCTTTGGTCTCCTGAAGAGCCGCTTCCGCTGCCTGGACAAGACCGGAGGGTCCCTCCCATATGCCCCTGCGAAAGTGTGCAAGATTATCATCGTCTGCTGCATGCTCCACAACCTGGCAGTGCGGAAGGAGTTGCCTCTCATCCAGGATGACAATGACCAACATCCGCCACCTGTGGAGGATCCTGGCCTGGACCACGATGCCAGTGACGATGATGATGATGATGGTGATGGTGATGTCCGCACACAGCTCATCACCAACTTCTTTAGCTGAATGTGAGTATCCTGAGGTGTCATGTCAATGATGTGAGTTGGCATGATGTGTGGGTGGTGCTCTGGTGCTGTTGGAGTGTGTCCATGGGCTACTTGACTGGATGTGTGTTGCGATGTGTGGTGACAGGTGGGCTGTACTCCCCAACACTGTTGACATGCTAACTTGGTTCTGGGTGGGTATCTTGTAACATGTATTGAGTTTTGCTGTTCTGTCCTGTACTCCATTGCTTTTGACTGTGTGTCATTTCTGTCCTTCACAGGGTACTTTCAGATTCGTTTGGTCAACTGTGTCCACCGACGACGTGATTGCACATCCAGGCTGGTAGCTGTTGTGTCCCTACAGGTGATGTGCGCCACACCCATGGACTTCCTTCCGTCTACAGTTGTTGACTGTGTGCCCGCTGCCAGGTGGGGTTACCTTGCATCTGTAGTGGTTACGGCATGTTGCAACTGTGTAATAAACCTGTGCTTCACTTTGTGATGTGCGTTGTCTGTGGTCACACATTTGACTGCCATTTGCTTACTGCACCTGTGGGCTACTTGACTACAACTGGGAATGGGTGTGGTGTCTGTGCATTGCACCGTCTTCCCTGGCAACATCAGTGTAGGCAATGAGTCAGATGGCCTAGGTGTGTATGTGTTGTGTAGCCCTGGTGGTGTGTCTCCCTCATGTGTGTCACGTTGCCTGTACTCACATGCCTGTGTTGTCCTTGCTGTTGCAGTTCGCATACACAGTGTAATTTTGCAGTTCATCATCCCCATATCAGCACCCACGTTGGAATCACGACAGAGGCAAGTATGGTGTATTAGTGTGTTTATTGTGATACATTTGTGTTAATAGTGCATAGGATGGGTTGTGCTGTACATAAATCTTGCAATCCCAAGTTCCTAGGTGAATTGAAAGTCCGGGTAGACAGGATCCCCAGTAGCGGGGCCACAGTTGTCTGACACATTGGTCCAACTTGTACTCCCCATGCAATGTGTGGGAGTAGTGTTGCCGTCAACAGGGTGAACAGTCTGTGCACAAAGGCGAACATCCAGAACAGGTTCAGGCTTCCTGGGAGTTGCGCTTGGCCATCGGCCTCTCACTTTTCCCTCCTCGGACGACCCCTCTTCTTGGGGGGGCCCCTCAAGTACAGGCTGCTGCGGTGCAGGGGACTCTCCGCCAGAGTCCTCCTCCCTCCCTGTGGCAGTTGCAGTTTGTTCGGCACCAGATGTTGTTGGCACACAGGGAGGTGTGGACTGGTTGCTGTTCATCTGGCGGAGGCATTGTAAAATGTCCCTGTGCACCGCCGTCATCTCATGCAGTGCATCCCACTTGGACTCCACGCGGGACATGTGTGAGTCCACACGGGACATGTGTGACTCCACGTGGGACATGTGGGAGTCCAAGCGGGCATGATGGGCAGCCTGCTGCTGTTTCATGTCTCTGAGGAGCCCCACTACCTGGCTGAGCTCTCCGGTGCTGGACTGGTACGCATCAGCTATGCGTACCAGTTGTGGGTCATCATGCACACCAGCAACGTCTGCAAGCAGCGACCTCTGTCTCCCACCCCTCCCACCACCCCTGCTGACATGTGCAGTGTGTGCAGTGGCACGCACAGATAACCCTGGTCCACCTTGGGGTTGGTGGTGGTGGTGGTGTCCATGGCCCCAGGTTGGTCCAGGGTCCCTGTGCTGGTGTTGCTCCTTGTTCTGTCCATGTCGGCAGGGATGGTATTTGTGGTGACAGTCGTTGGAGGGGTGGGTGCAGGGGTGCAGCTGGTGGTCCTGCTGGTGCTGCAGCTGGTGGTCCTGCTGGTGCTGCATGTTGACTTGCACCGGATGTGCCAGGTTGTTCTTCATCGTCCGAGGAGGACAGAGGCTGTACGACGCCAGTGAGCTCGGCATCCTCTTGAGCCTGGGACTGGGACTCCTCAGCGTCTGCTGCTGTGTCCCCATCATCACCTGTTTTTGGGAGACACAAACAATGTATGTCATGTTTCTGCAGGCATCAATGGTTGACACACATGACAGTTGTGACTGTGCCTCTGGGTGCGGGCCTGTACATTGCATTGTCCTAAGTCGTCACAGTCAGGGGTTGATATTGGTGTGGCACATTGTCCTGCATTATTTGGGCATTTCTATGTATTTTCTGGGGTGTGAACATGGTCTGCATTGGTTGTGTTTGGTTGACAGCCGGCCCTCCTTCCCACCCACCCAGCCAGTCAGTTATCCCACCATGGAACGTGCTTGCGTTGCAGGGAGTGTAAGTTGTCTCTCAGGATGTCAGTCAGTGGTGTCCTGCTGTTTGTTGGTGCACAGTTGCCAGCAGGGCCTTGTGCTCCCCACAGCAGTAGCCAGTGTCAGCCATCTTGTGAGTCCTTCTCCACTCCCTGTGATGTGAGCATGGTTCAGGGTGGTGTTGATGGGACAGTTGTGGGGGTGACCAATATCAGTGACTACGACTCCCATCATGCTATTGCCTCCACCCCCTTCCCAGCATGCCCATGCTTCCTTCCTTTGATTCTGCTTCCCTGTGGGGTGGGCTGGCTGTGCTGACAGGATGGCTGGGAGTGTTGTCCTGGCAGTTGTTTGGCTAAGAGTCCCAAGAGTGTCCCTGTGCTTCACACAACATAACCCAGGGTGGTGGTTCTTTGTGGGATCTTGTGTTAGGATGGAGGGCATTGCATTCTACCAGGTGGGTACTGTGGAGTTTGTGTTGGGGTGTGTGTGAGGGGAGGTGCTTGTGACTATGGTTAGTGCTGCAAGTCCTCCTTCCCACCCAGCCAGCCAGCCAGTTATCCCACCATGGAACGTGCTTGCATTGCAGGGAGTGTAAGTTGTCTCTCAGGATGTCAGTCAGTGGTGTCCTGCTGTTTGTTGGTGCACAGTTGCCAGCAGGGCCTTGTGCTCCCCACAGCAGTAGCCAGTGTCAGCCATCTTGTGAGTCCTTCTCCACTCCCTGTGATGTGAGCATGGTTCAGGGTGGTGTTGATGGGACAGTTGTGGGGGTGAGCTATGTCTGTGACTACGACTCCCATCATGCCATTGCCTCCACCCCACTTCCCAGCATTCCCATACTTACTTGCTTTTGTGTGGAGTTCAGTGTGTGTGGGTGTGAGAGCAATGGCAAGATGGCTGACAGTGGTGTCCTGCTGTTGGTTGGTGTGCAGTACCAAGCATGCCCTTGTGCTCCCCACGACACAGCAACAGTGTCAGACATCTTTGATGGGCCTTTCCACTCTCTGTGGGATGTGCATGCGTGAGTGTGAGCTTGCTGGGCCATGTGGTGGGGGATGTAGAGCTGTGACTACGACTCCCATCATGCTATTGCCTCCTCCCCCTTCCCAGCATGCCCATGCTTCCTTCCTTTTGACTCTGCTTCCCTGTGGGGTGGGCTGGCTGTGCTGACAGGATGGCTGGGAGTGTTGTCCTGTCAGCTGTTTGGCTAGAAGTCCCAAGAGTGTCCCTGTGCTTCACACAACATAACCCAGGGTGGTGGTTCTTTGTGGGATCTTGTGTTAGGATGGGGGCATTGCATTCTACCAGGTGGGTTCTGTGGAGTTTGTGTTGGGGGTGTGTGAGGGGAGGTGCTTGTGACTATGGTCAGTGCTGCAAGTTCCCCTTCCCACCCAGCCAGCCAGATATCCCACCATGGAACGTGCTTGCATTGCAGGGAGTGTAAGTTGTCTCTCAGGATGTCAGTCAGTGGTGTCCTGCTGTTTGTTGGTGCACAGTTGCCAGCAGGGCCTTGTGCTCCCCACAGCAGTAGCCAGTGTCAGCCATCTTGTGAGTCCTTCTCCACTTCCTGTGATGTGAGCATGGTTCAGGGTGGTGTTGATGGGACAGTTGTGGGGGTGACCAATATCAGTGACTACGACTCCCATCATGCTATTGCCTCCACCCCCTTCCCAGCATGCCCATGCTTCCTTCCTTTTGATTCTGCTTCCCTGTGGGGTGGGCTGGCTGTGCTGACAGGATGGCTGGGAGTGTTGTCCTGGCAGTTGTTTGGCTAAGAGTCCCAAGAGTGTCCCTGTGCTTCACACAACATAACCCAGGGTGGTGGTTCTTTGTGGGATCTTGTGTTAGGATGGGGGGCATTGCATTCTACCAGGTGGGTACTGTGGAGTTTGTGTTGGGGTGTGTGTGAGGGGAGGTGCTTGTGACTATGGTTAGTGCTGCAAGTCCTCCTTCCCACCCAGCCAGCCAGCCAGTTATCCCACCATGGAACGTGCTTGCATTGCAGGGAGTGTAAGTTGTCTCTCAGGATGTCAGTCAGTGGTGTCCTGCTGTTTGTTGGTGCACAGTTGCCAGCAGGGCCTTGTGCTCCCCACAGCAGTAGCCAGTGTCAGCCATCTTGTGAGTCCTTCTCCACTCCCTGTGATGTGAGCATGGTTCAGGGTGGTGTTGATGGGACAGTTGTGGGGGTGAGCTATGTCTGTGACTACGACTCCCATCATGCCATTGCCTCCACCCCACTTCCCAGCATTCCCATACTTACTTGCTTTTGTGTGGAGTTCAGTGTGTGTGGGTGTGAGAGCAATGGCAAGATGGCTGACAGTGGTGTCCTGCTGTTGGTTGGTGTGCAGTACCCAGCATGCCCTTGTGCTCCCCACGACACAGCAACAGTGTCAGACATCTTTGATGGGCCTTTCCACTCTCTGTGGGATGTGCATGCGTGAGTGTGAGCTTGCTGGGCCATGTGGTGGGGGATGTAGAGCTGTGACTACGACTCCCATCATGCTATTGCCTCCTCCCCCTTCCCAGCATGCCCATGCTTCCTTCCTTTTGACTCTGCTTCCCTGTGGGGTGGGCTGAGTGTGCTGACAGGATGGCTGGGAGTGTTGTCCTGGCAGTTGTTTGGCTAGAAGTCCCAAGAGTGTCCCTGTGCTTCACACAACATAACCCAGGGTGGTGGTTCTTTGTGGGATCTTGTGTTAGGATGGGGGGCATTGCATTCTACCAGGTGGGTTCTGTGGAGTTTGTGTTGGGGGGTGTGTGAGGGGAGGTGCTTGTGACTTTGGTCAGTGCTGCAAGTCCCCCTTCCCACACAGCTAGCCAGATTTCCCACCATGGAACGTGCTTGCATTGCAGGGAGTGTAAGTTGTCTCTCAGGATGTCAGTCAGTGGTGTCCTGCTGTTTGTTGGTGCACAGTTGCCAGCAGGGCCTTGTGCTCCCCACAGCAGTAGCCAGTGTCAGCCATCTTGTGAGTCCTTCTCCACTCCCTGTGATGTGCGCATGGTTCATGGTGGTGTTGATGGGACAGTTGTGGGGGGCAATATGTGTGACTGCGACTCCCATGATGCTATTGGCTACACTGACTTGGCCAGCATACACAGAATTCCTTCCTTTGAGTGGTCTTCACTGTGTGTTGGTGTTGTTGTGGTAGCTACATGTGTGGATGTGTTTGTTAGTTCTATTTGTGCCACTGCCTAGCTGTAGTTGTGGTTGTGTTTGTACATGTGTTGGCACAGTTGGATGTGACTTTTTTGATGGCATGTGTTGTGTTTATCTGACTGACATACACATTTTGGGATGATTCTGTTCTGGTTGCTGTGTAATTGCTATGAGTGCATGGTTTGACTCTCCCCTTGACAGTGATGTGTGTGTTTTGTGGCAGTATATTGTGTACATTTGTTGTGTACTCACCAGGCTCTGGGATGTCCTCTAGTCCATATACGCTCACTGGCGGAAGGATGGCCCGCACCTTCTCCTCCCAGGGCCTGAGGTATATTGGCTTGGCAGGAGGGCCACTGCCGGTGTGTTGGCTGTTGATGTAGTCTTTCTTCAGCATGTCCCGTACCCTCCTGCGCACGTCATACCACCTGTTCTGGATGTCCGTCTTTGTGCGCCGACATGGTGATTGGGCGTTCACCCTGTTGATGATCCTCTCCCACATCTTGGTTTTCTGCGACATGGGGGTCTGTTGGACCAGTGTGCCAAAGAGCTGTGGCTCCACCCTGAGGATCTCGTCTACCATGACTTCCAATTCACTATCTAGGAACTTGGGATTCTTCTTGGGGGGCATGGTGATGGGTGGTGATGGGTGGTGATGGTGGGTGATGTGTGTGTTGGTGTGCAGGTGAGGGTGTGTGAGTGTGTGTTTTGCTGGGTGTATGTGAGGTAGGTATTTGTTGGTGTGCTGATGGTGTGTGGCTTGTGTGAGGGATGAGCTGTGGGTGTGTGGTTGCTTTCTCTTGGGTGCTGGCAGTGGAATGGCATTTGCAAAGGCTCATGGTAGTGATTTGTGTCCTTTATATAGGTGGAGTTGTGGGTGTGTCTTTGTTCTCTGTCCCCACCCCCCAGTATTTATTGGCTTGGTAATTGCTTGTTTGGCCTTTTTTTGGGTGATTATTCCTTTGTGCTGTTTGTGTATGTTGGAAACGTTCTTGTGACCGAGTCGGACCCTGCATTGGTCTCGTACGGTGTTCTCCGTTTCGTTCACGCTGTGTTTGTGCAGTTTTCTATGCTGCGTACGCGTCGGTCGCGGTGTATTGTGTTGCTTCGGCTCGGTTTTGTATGCGTGTCGGTCGTACGGCTTGTCCTTCGTCCGACTCGGTCGTGGTTTTCGCGCCTTGCATCGTACTTTGCGGTTTGGAGTTCGCGTGTACGTTTCGGTCGGATTTGTTCCGGGTGCGTGTCGGTCGGTTGGATTCGCGTGTTTTTCCGGCCGGATTGCTGTTTTCCGTGCGGCTCGGTCGGTCGACTTTGTTTCGGTACGTGTCGGTCGGATTTTTCGCGCCTTGCATCGTACTTGGCGTGTCGTGCGCCACGGGTACGTGTCGGTCGGTATTTTTTCCGGATCCGAGTCGGTCGGTGCTTTTTCCGGCCCGAATCGGAATCGACCCCTTAATGTCTGGTGTCGTCTGTGGTGCTGGGTGGCTCGAGTGAGTTAGCTGACTCAGTCTGACTCTCTGATTACTAGGCAGCTGATGATGAGATCCAACCGTGTTTGGGGCCTCTCTCCTCCTGTTGGGGACTTGAGTGTCGGCTGGGCCCCGCCTGGGTTCCACGTGGGACAGAGAGCGGCCTGGAGTACAAAGTGTGTAATTCATCATGCCATTATTATTGAGTGTCAATGCCAGGGTAGGAGCCAGGGAGCCAAGTTGGCATAAGCTGGCAAAAAAAGCAGGATGAGCTAATTGTTTTTCTGCCTGCCCGCCCGGCAACACACGTGTCCTACTAGCGCAGGTCCGATGTTCAATTTCCTGCCTGAGCCTGTCCGGTGCAGTGCGCACCAGCATTGATGCCAAAGTTAAAGGACAGTAGTCGATTTTAATGTATGGCAGAACTCTCTGCAGGACTGAGCCCCAGGAAAGTAAACCTCTTCCTCAGCCTACTACACGCCAGCACCAGGTAGCAGCATTGAGGTAATTTATCAGAGAGAACAGCACTGCAAGCATGACTCCAGTACAGTAAGCATTTTAATGTCCCGGTAGGTACAAAAGGTATTTTTCCCCATATCTGTACATACTTTAAACAGTGCATGTAAGAAGAAAACAGTTTAAAATGTGTTCTCTAGTTGCTGTAATGACCCCTAACTGATAAAGGAAACAAAGACAGAAAGGGCATTTTAAAAATGAATAGGGATAATTTCATATAAAGTTCCCTTAAAGAATCAATACCAGGCCTTTGCAAACTGTTAAAACCTGTGATGATGACCAGTATTTTTTTCTGCAAAAGGTGGAAATCCTAAATGAGTACCAGTATTGGGGCCGCAGTAGGAGGACAGCAGTTGAGTGTAATGTTCGCAAGCACTCTCTGCAGTACTGAGCCCCTGGCAGATGACATACAATCTTGGAAAGGGGCAGTAGGTTAGTAAACCTCTTTTTCAGGTATTCTGTAGCAGCTTCAATATCTTTTTAGAGCTTCTCATTGTTCAAAAACGTGTAATTTCTGATATTTATTTCTGTCAATGCACTACATTGCTTAGTTTGACTTGTGAAAAAGTGACACTAGGGGGCCCATTAGGATGTAGGGCGGATCGCCACCGCCCGCATGGCGGAGGCGATCCGCCCTACATCCTTCCCCGCCCGCCACCCATTTACCCCCCGCCATATTAGTATGGCGGGGGTACCGTGGCGGACAGGAAGACCGTCCGCCGCTTTTCCGCCTGGTCGACAAGTCGACCGGGCAGAAAAGGGTTTAATATGGTGGCGGTGTCTGCTAGACACCGCCATCCATATTAGCATGGGAGCGGAAACGTGCTGCCGCCACGGAAAGGCATGAGGAATTCTTCTTCCGGGGCCCGCTGCGGGCCCCCAGGGTATTGGGGGTGGGGGGTGCACATGGGGGGTACCTATGGTACCCCCCTGCATTGACATGGACATGGTGGCAGGCACCTCGTGGTGCCTGTCACCTTGTGCATGACAATGCACGCAGTGCATTCCCAGCATTGTGGCGTGCGGTGCTGTGAGCACCGCCCGCCACAATGCTGGGAATGGAGGATGCCACCGCCACGGTGGCGGTGGCATCCTAATCGCCGGTGCGGGACAGCCGCACCACTGGCGGCCGGTCCCAGCACCGCTAGGGTGGCGGGCGGCCGGAAGTCCGCCCGCCATCCTAATGGGCCTCTAAGTATTACACATGTTGTCACGTTGCTGTTGAAGGTCACTCATAACTACACTAAAATCATGAAAACGTGACACATAAGAAGTCTGAAAACACAGCAGCTATGAGTAAATGCCCGAGACTGAATGATGGTATAATCTCGTAGTTGCACTTGCTATGCGCTAAAATTTGCTTATTAGGCTAGCGAGCAGTCATGAATGATCAGATTAATTAAATCATCTTCTGAGCAGTTGCAGTGCCTGCCTGCCCTCAGTTACTGAGTACTGGAGTCAAGCAGTCTGTCTCTGGTTAGTGCCCGTCCATTTCTGTTGCTTTGCAGCAGTTTTATGATCTTAAAGTTTCTCGTTGCTCAAATGGGTGTAATTTCTGATATTTATATGTTTCAATTGCTTGCTCATAGTCGTTGAAATGCCACTCATAATTACAATGAAATTATGAAAATGTCACACATAGCAATCTGAAACCTTGGCAGCTATGGCTTTTGACATTTTGGCCCTCATTTACTATATTTTTTCGTAGGGCAGCACCGCGAGCCTTCCTGCTGTGCTGCCCTAAGTCAAAAGAAAAGGGCAGGAATGCACCGTATCTCTGAGATACGGCACATTTCTGTCCTCTTCCACAGCGCTGGTGCACAAATGGCTGCCTTGTGCCAACCCAGGCACCCTTGTACAAAGGTGCAAGGGTGTCTGCATTGTAATCAGGTTGTTGTAAATCTGGGAATGTGCCAAATGCCATGGGTGTTACGTGGGAACACCCACCGTAACACCCGTGGCACGCCTGTGATGCAGTGACTTGCGCTGCGTTGCCTCACACCATATCTACTAGGCCATGAAAACTAACTCAGGGTACCTTTATGTGGCCTCATAGATATGGGTAAGCCCAGTGCACTGCTGGAACGTAATTAATAGTGACATCCTGGCGACGCACTGGGCTTGTAAATAAGCCCCTTTGTGTTTGGTTTTCGTTTGTCATTGCATTTTGCATATATTAAGCTGTTTTAAAGTGATGTATGTATATGTTGAGCTAAGTTTTGTTCAGCCAGGCAAATGGTTGTTGTATTGGTAGATAATTTGCTTTACCTTTTGGGATGTTGGTTCGTGGGTGGAGTACTGGTTCAGGTAGTGTGAAGGTAGATTTGTTGAACAAAGTACCGGGTTTGAAATAACGATGGTCAATAGAAGCTCAGCTTGATTTATTTGAAAGAGCCCTGCTATAGCAAATCGTTATTAATAGTGGTTGATAGCATGATGAGCCAGTAAAAATACTATGCATAGTGCCTATTTAATTAGTAGGATTGTGTTTTGTGTGGTCAGATGTTCAAATAAATGGCAAGGAGGCCAGTTTTTGTTGGGAAGCTTTGGTTAATGGTCTATGGAAGAGGAATGGAAATACAGGAATTGATTTTGCTGTAACTGATGGAATATTCACTTGGTTCAAAAGACATTTTTCATTAATGGCACTTGGACTGTACTGTTTACATGACATTTTGATTGAGAGATCTCCCCTACAGCACTGCAACACCACGGATACACACCGGGGAGATGACCCCACCCAGGGCCTGAGTGTGGAGTTAGCAGGAGTTTGAATTTCATCTAATGTTTTTAGAGTCTGCAATCAGAGCAGGACAAAGGTACTTACTTACCTGTATGGCACACCAAAGTGGTATTGTTTTACATTTTGGGATGTGCTTGATAGATGTATTCTGAAACGATGATTTTTAGGAATAACTGTTTTGATTGAGGTTTAGATACACGGACACCTGTCTACATCGTTTGGCCGATGGGGAACACAAGTTGAAAGAAAACACAATGTCAGAATGCCATAGTGTGAGTTAAATGACCCCTATAGCAATATAAGTCCCAATTGATATAACATGGTATTGTGAAAATAAACAACAAACCGCTCCATCCCAGAACCTCCCCCACCCACCAGCCACCTCCAGAGACTCGGGACCCAAGGGTGGATGTCATCAGTAGCTTATCAGGCTGATCACTGCTGAGCCAGAAACCTAGAAATTATATGCACCATTGGGGTGATGTGCAGGGCGTGCAAGAATTTGAGGCACGTAACCTTGAGAAATTTAGGGGCATATTTATCAAGGTTTTGTGTCACCCTTGTGCAAAGCAGGGGGGCGCTAGGGCGAAGCAAAACCTAAGTGACATTTATCAAGGCATACAAGCCCACCTTGCGTGGCCCTGCATGGCTCGATACATCTGGAGTAATGCAAGACAGCGCATATCATTGCCTTGCGTTACTCTTCCCCACGGAGGCGTTTCATGGAGTACGGGTGAACTTTAAATATGTAAATTATGGAATATTTAATTATTTTAATTACATTTTAGTTGTGGGCTGCTAGGTTTGTAGGGGGCTGGGTTGGGAAGTTAATTAAGCAATAATTAATTTTCAATTAATTTTCTGGTTTTATTTATTACATTGATTTTAAATATGTAAATAATTAAATACTTATTTTTCTACTTATATTTTGGATGTGGGCTGCTAGGTTTGTAGGTGTATAGGGTGGGGAGTTGATTAATTAATGATGAAATAACAACTATTAATTGATAATTCATTATTTTAATGAATAGTAATTATGTAAATGTATTTTTTTATTAACTATATATCAGTGTGTGTTAATAATGTTTATATTAAGAATTTAAAAGAAATTCTACATTCATGGTGTTACTAATATATGTAATGCACTTTCCCTACTCCTGTTTAGACTGCAGTAGGAATAGTAAAATTAACCTCTTTGCAATTCGAATCTTTCCGTACTGTTGTGCTGTTTGTAGTGCGAATAGTAAATTCCACCCCTCCAAAATCCAACACTTTCGCTACTGTTGCACAAACTGGAATGGGAATAATACATTTCATCCTTCCAAAATCCAACACTGTTCCTATTGTTACACAGACTGGAGTGGGAATAGTTTTTCCCCCTCTAAAGTCCAAACCTTTCCTTACTGTTATGCTGTTTGGAGTGGGAATAGTAAACTTCACCCCTCCGAAATCAAACACTTTCCCTATTGCTGCACAAACTGGGGTGGGAGTAATACATTTTAACCCTCCAAAGTTCAAAACTTTCCCTACCATTACATAAGCTAGAGTGGGAATAGTATATTTAATATTCTTAGACTGCAATAGTTTTAATAATGTTGGTTAAATAGAGTTTATTGCATAAAATGTTTTATTTTTATATTGAACATTATTTGTTTTTATTTTAAAAGGTATTTTATTGTTTCTAGGTTTTTTGTAAATGTGTTTTTTGGATTTTTTAAATTTGTTTTATTTTATTTATTGTGTAAGATATTAATTATATTTTATCTTATCATATTGTTTATATTTTTATAATATATTTTGTCCTATTTATTAGTAAGAATATAAAGCTATATACAAGTAGATATATATTTTTATATTAATAAATTTAACATTTCCAAAATATAATGTAATGTAAAATAAATATTTGTTTAATTATGTTACCCTATCTGTATATTTAGAAGTATGTACATATTGATATAAATGAAAACACACATATAGATGTGTTTATATAAGTACATATATATATATATATATATATATATATATATATAATATTAAATATTAGAGCAATACAGTTAATTTACATTATATTAAAATTATAGATTAAAATAGTTAACATTTACTACTTTAAACTCTATTTATAATAAAAAATAAATAGGTTTTCTCAATTTTTGGACGATATTAATGTCAACAATATTTTTTTCCAATATTTTTGACAATATTCCTTACCACAATACTGTGTCAGTGATCCGAAGGGCCTGGACTGGAGGCAGGGCCCTCCAAATAATTTTGGGACTTCAAAGGAGTGGGTCACAGTTCTGGATTCTTATATGAGATTTAATAGAAAAACGATTTAATGGAATATCATTACTGAGAAACCACTTTACCTACACGGTTTAATGGAAATTTTCAGGATGAATGATATTGACCATTTCATAGAAACCAATTCAAAGAAATTATTTTTTTCTTTTAAATTGACTTCTGTATACTAATTTTTAAGGTGTAGATGAAATGATTGCAGGTCTTTTAGCAACATTTTTACAGAAGGTGCTTATTTCAATTCTTTACATCAGGGGATATTATTTCGGATTTATGTATTTTAAATTGTAAAGCAATTACTTTGGATGCTTTTCATTCACTGAGCCCTCACCACCCCTAATCAACATCAATCTCGGCCCCCTAAAAATGCATCTTCAAGCATAAACTACACCCATGTCTGACTCCTAAACTCCACCCATCCCTGAACCTTAAAGCCCTTTCTACTCCTAAACTCCACCCATCTCTAGTCTTAACCTAAAGCTCCCTCACTACCACTAAAGTCCACCCATTCATAAACCCTAAAAACCGCTTTCTATGGCTTAACCCACCCATTCTTGATCCCTTAAAATCCCACGCCACCCCTAAACACCACTCATCCCTGAATCTGAAAAAAACATCACCATCCCTGAAAACCGCTCAATCATGACCCTCTAAAAAGACTCACCATCCCTAAACTTCCACATCCCTGAACCCTAAAAGGACATTTTTGAATATACACTCCACTTACCCCTGACGCCTTAAAACCCCACACAACTCTAAACTCCATCCATTCCAGAACACTAAAAAACATGCACCACCCCAAAACTCTACCTATCATTGAACATTAAAAACACTTTACAGCCCTAAATTCCACTGATCCGTAAAACATAAACAACCTCAACTCCCCTACACACCACCCATCTATGAACCCTAAACACTGCTCACCACCCCTAAACTCCAATAATAAGTGAACCCTAAAAACCCCTCACCACTGATTACGCCAAACTTTACTCCTACTTTTCCCTACTAATTGTAATGTAGATGGTCTTTTATTTGCCTACTAAAAGTGGTAGAAGGGAGAAAAACAATTCAAGATCATACTTTCGATTTAGTCAAGCTGTAATAGACCACAGACTCCATCTTTAAGTTTTGTGCATTTATTATAAGGCCAAAAATAATTGAATATAAACACACCTCAATATTAGAGTATAGAGGTACAAGAAAATCAATACAGAGCCGATTTTACGAATATAGGTCATTCGGCACAGAAGGCATAATATGATGAACTCCAAAATCAAGATACAGCAAAGAATGGAAGCGGAGTCCAATTCTCTTTTCATTTAAGAAGGAACAAAATCTTTCCCTACTCTACTCTCAATGAGAATCCTACCTATCTCCCTTGTATCATATCCCAAAGGTGTCAGCACGTGTTGACTTCCTAAGAAGTACTCACGTCAAAATGGGTCTGATAGCTTAAAGCTATGGAGCTCGCTCTAAGATGCTCCTTCTCCTCCGAAAGCTGGTAGAAGTCTGTCTAATCTGTCCCAGCGCATTATACAAGAAGACAATAATCGTCCCCCAATACGTCATATGTTAAACTTTTCCACTTGCAACGGGTTTCAGTAAGTTTCCACAGAAGCTTTAATTAGCTGGCTCTTCTTCCAGTGGCCTTGGTTCCCAGATAGGCTATGAACGAAAGTGTCCTCCCTTCTCGCTTTTCAGTCTTCTTCAAAGACATTCCGAGTATCTCCTTAAATCTAAGAATAACGAGGTCGAATTCCTGCACCTGCAGTAGGATGAGAACATACTGTCTTCGAGCACACCAGAATTTATTTAATTAATACTTGAGCAGCTAAGGAGAAACGAAACTCAAAACAACCTACAATTTGGGCCTACAAACCGGGTAACTTAACTCAACATGGTTACATTATATGAATACAACGTCATCCTGCACATTACACATACAGGAATTATATTTCTAATACATACAAGATCCCACTTATACGATTAGAGAGGAAGTTCTGTCCGACGCTGCGATATAAGCAGTTCTATTTGCAACCGGTGCACAACGGTCCCAGTGAATTACACGGTACCTCTACAAATCATTCATCTATTTAGGTGATTTCGTGTCAATCTGAGCCCTGATGAAGTTCCTAGTAAGGGAATGAAACGCGTTTTTTTTCCTATATATTTTTTCTATTTCTCTTTTGCAATTCTCTTATATCTTTTCTTATTTATTTTTTCTTTCTACCACTTTGGGGCCGTGAATTTGTGTATTGGGGCGGTTAAGGTTGATGTTCTTAGTTTGAGCATTCCTTCTTTTGTTTACATAAACAACTAGGAGTGGTTAGGTGAGACTACCACTTCAACAAGGAGGCGATCGTGTTGGCTCGCCCTTTCCAATAACTGTTTATTAAAATTTGTTTTTTGTATAAATTGTGGTTTATGTTTCATTTAATTAATTATTATGCATATTTGCTGTGATATCGCTATACGCAATTTTGGTCAGTTGAAAAATGTATAGGTCTGGCTCTCCTATGCGCTTTGATTGTTATACACCCCGTTTAAAAATGGCGGCCGAGGTTATATCAATTGGAGACGAGATCTGTCTAGTTACATTTTTTCCACTTCAGTGCACGGGTTGCATTGATTGGCTACCTCCGACTAGCAAGGGGAGGAGTCTCGTGTATGAATACAGATGGCGGGCTTACCCGATTGCCCTTTCCAATAACTGCTTATCAAAATTTGTTTTCTGTAAAAATTATGGTTTAGGTTTCATTTAAGTAATTATTTTGCATACTTGCTGTGATATCGCTGTATGCAATTTTGGTTAGTTGATAAATTTATAGGTCTGGCTTTCCTATGCACTTTGATTGTTATATACCCCGTTTATAAATGGCGGCCGAGTTCACATCAATTGGAGACGAGATCTGTCTAGTTACGTTTTTTCCACTTCAGTGCACGGGATGCATTGATTGGCTACCTCCGATTAGCAAGGGGAGGAGTCTCGTGTATGAATACAGATGGCGGGCTTACCTGATTGCAATACGATTAGAGAGGAAGTTCTGTCCGACGCTGCGATAAGTTGTTTCTGGTGGGAATATCATTACGAAAGACCATCATTACGTTTTGGGCGAGGTCTAGTCTGTCTTGGACGCTCAGATGGTTTGGGCCACCTTTATATGCAACCACTATGTTTGGAAGTAATCTACTTAACATCTTTACTCTTTTTAATAGGGTGGTTGGGACTCCCTTTTGGATGTCCGTACGAGTCTGAGCTTATGTTGTTACTTTGACCGGTTACGATTTTTTTTGATTAGCGGTACGGACCCGTGGATGTGACGCACTTTCCTATCTTAACTTGGGGAACATTTTTTTCAGAATTTCTCTTATACATTGTTTCAACTTACCGTTTAAGCTTGGGCTGGTGACGTCTGGGAGTTGTAGTCCGGGGAGCGCAGGGGTTGTAACTTTATACGCTCAATTGTTCATGTGGGGACTCTTCGTGAATGTGGCTTTTGAATGAAAATTCTGAATTCAGGGGTTACCACATTATTGTATTTGTTTTGTTATGACATTTCGGTTAGGAGTTCTCTATTCCTTATTGTTTTATGAGTTTTAGGTAATTAGCTGTATTTATGCTCTTATTTTTTTGTGTCCTTGACAGATATAAGCAGTTCTATTTGCAACCGGTGCACAACGGTCCCAGTGAATTACACGGTACCTCTACAAATCATTCATCTATTTAGGTGATTTCGTGTCAATCTGAGGTAGGATATTTTTGGATATTTTCCTTTGTCATTTTTATTTTAATTAGTAATGAAATAGTGCAATGACTATGGTGAGGCACTTTGTGAGCGCCTTTTTATCTACGAGTCTGTTTTTAGTCTGCTATCCTTGGCTTTTGATTCTTGTTTCAGATACTCCTGATTCTTTACATTCAGACAGTTGAATTTGAACAGTTGGCCTGTTACTCTGCTTCCCCTTGCACTTTATCTCTGTCTTTATTAGTTTATGTGGGTTGGTGTATACATGTGGGTAACATAGGACTTTTGTCTATTTCCGTGTTTCCCTTGTTTCTTTATTCTTTTTCTTTATATTTCATGGATCCTCTTTCTTTTCTGTTGCCAATCAACTTTTCCCCTTTATTCGTAGATCTTAATAGGAATTTTTTTTGTTCATTGGAACTTTCCATACATTCTACATTGATCGTGTTTTTTAAGACCTTTTTTGGTAAGGTACTACATTTCCCTTTTGGTTTCTGCCCCTTTCTGTTATAATTGTAGTAGTATTTAGGAACGATTGAGTAGAGATTGCTGTTATTAATCTAGGACGCCTTTATTCTATTCGTATTGAGATACCCTAAGGGTTCAATGTCAAGTAAATGACAGGTGCTTGGACATTTTTTTGCTTGCCAGCATTACTGTCATTGTGTTGTTTATGACTCTTTATTTTAATGAGTCTCAACCAGAGATTAAATTATGTAATATTGCAATTTGTTTTGTTTGGTGTAAATCCAACTATTGAGTTACACTATGTCAATTTTATGATGTTTTTAGATTATGTGTTACTTGTGTGATTACTGATTTTCATTAATGAGAACGTTTTGTGCTCTTTTTGTTTTAGTCTTGTGTTTATATGTGTATATTTATATTGGTTAGTTCTTGTTATTTATTCTTGTCTTGTTTTTAGTCCTGTGCTATGTTATTTGAGTGTAATATATATGTTTTTATCATGATTCTTTCAGCCCTGATGAAGTTCCTAGTAAGGGAATGAAACGCGTTGGCTGGAGTTGTTATGTCAGATGACCTATATCTGAAATTGAATAAAGAAGTCATTTATAAATCTGTAACTGCTGAATTGGACTCTTTTTTGAGCTGTGCACCCCCATTTGAAAATACAGTATTTTGTTGATCTGGAGCACAGTTACACCAAGCAACGGCTGGTGTTGGGGTTGCTTGCACGGCGATTTTACACATCGGAACAGGTGTGAGGTGCGGTGCAGAAGGTCCGCCGTTGGTTCTTTTTTGACTGTACATACAAGATCCTACTTAAATGTGCTCACTTCACTTTAATACTAATATGACGTGAATAAATGCATCTTAATAATCGTAAAACACTGCACACGACAAAATATATATATGAGTACGTTTGTATCAGGAGTATAGTGCACCCCTACAAATTAGAGTGCTGTAAGCACTCTATCAGTTCCCCCCTCTTATGACTAGTGTCATAACACCAACCTTTTCCCTTCTTATAAGTTTCTCCTTGTAGAAGAGACTGACCTAAACAGAGGTTGTAGCTTGCCGTCCCTGCCTAAATCTTTCCAACCCTTTCAGATGTAGATAATGACTGTCCCGCAGTCGTTCTAATTGTTGCTCTCGCTTTTTCAAAGAATTTTCAGCATGTCGTGCCTTTTGCCATTTGTAAGCCTTAATGACTCCCAACAGTACAATTATACAAATGACAGCTATTATGATAGGTTTCAAGATGTATCCTATTATTCCTTGTCCCAAACTTCCAAACCAGCTTCCTATCTTGCCAAATCCCTTGCCAATTTGTTCCCAGAGTCCATCAGCAGCCAGATCACGTAAATCTTGATGTATCTCTGAAATATTGCTAATGTACTTCCTTATATCCCGACTATTGTCAGGAATATAAGTACAACACTGTTGAACTTTCAATAATTTACAGACTCCTCCAGCCTTTGCTAGTAATACATCTAAAGCAAGACGATTTTGAAGAACCATAGCCCTTATCGAAAACATCTCCCCATCAACAAATAATATAATTTGGGCCGTATTCACAGAGAGCTTATCTACCAGAGTTGCCAGCTTTCTAATCTTCACATAATTCAAAATCACACCCAAACTAGGTATCATAGCTACAAATACATCCCCAATAATTTCTCCAGCACTTGCACCACGTTTTCCTCTATGGGATCTCTTCCCTTCCAAAGGCCATAAATCATCCACATGGAAAATCTTGGGGAATACTACAGCTAAATAACATGTACCATACCAATTTTTGGGCAATTTCACATAAGCATTTTTACCGCACACAAAGTACACATTTGGCACTATGGTCAATTTATCCAACAGCGCCTTTCTAATGGATTCTTCAATCAAGAAAATGTGATCACAATCACTCTCACCCACAAATATTTTGTCATAATATGTGGACGGGTGCCTAATGCACAGTCTCCCTTTTTGTTGAAAGTCTAAAGCTATTGGACCAGAACTCCCTTTTGCCTTATGATCTAGTTCTTCCTTTGTCCATGGGATCACCTTGTGCTTTGGATCTGGTCTAAATAAGGTCTGTCTATGTCGATCTTCTATCTGATCCACAAACTTCTTTTCAATGTCAGTTAACATGCAGTTCAAGTTGTGTCTATGGGCATAAGATGTATCTAAGGTAATAGTAGGCACAAAATATGCAGACATCCTTTCTACCTGCTTATAGTAATCATATTTATTCATGTATTTAAGAACTGGAACCTCTGAGAGTACCACATCATAATTGGAGAAGTAGTACTCAAAATGTGCCTTACTATAAAACATACTCAATAACACGCTGCATGTAATGCCATAGGTCACAGGTAAGTGATGGTATCGAATGCCTTCCTCTACGGATGCTGGCAGTTGCATACACACATAGCAATCTTTCGCTTCTATTGTATCAACATACTCATATAGCAAACGGGCATATCCATTCAGCGTGAAATCACCCTTGGACAAATCTACATGTAGCATCCGACTAGTTTCCCTAATCATTTCTCTATCTTTTGCGGATGCACCCTCTTCAAACCCTGAAGTAGGTGGGGTAAGTGTTGTCTGTTCCCCATTCCTTTCGGCATCGTGTGACTCCGTCGAGGATGTAATAATCACCAAAGTTATGACAATAAGTACCACAACGATAAGGGTACCAATTATGCATTTCTGCTTGGTCTTGGATTTCCAGATTCCATTTTGAACCACCTTCAGTTTTGAAGCGCAACCAAATCAAAGTCTCTTTTCTTTTCTTCTTGCCTTATCTTGGTATTTTCAGTGTCTTATTATTGTCTTTTCCCATTCGATTATTGCAATGTTCAGTCCAGTATCTATGTCCTATTGAAGAGATGTAGTCAGCCCTAGCCCTCAGTTCTTCTTCTATTGAAAGTCCCTAATTTAAATCTTCTTCCACTCGGGTCTAAGTTATCTTCTTTCTAAAGCCTAATGAGTTCTTCTTTTAGAGTTCAAACTTCATCATTAATGATATTAGATCCAAGCATAGTAAGAACAAGCTGTAGAATTTCTGCACGCATCTCTCCCAGTTCCTGTGCAGTGGGCTGTCGACCAAACGTGGGGAAAGCAACCTGGTTATGAATCAAAAAGCGCAAACCACTTAGCCTTGGTGGATCGGGGACTGTCAAAGTTAGGAGTCCAAAGGCTTCAACTCCAGGGACCAACAGCTGAATTTCAATCATGAGGGTGTCCCCTCCATAACTCACTGTACCAGTCCCCAACCTTCCGGAATTCTTCGGTTTCTGCATTTGCAGCCAGATACGTCCACTCAGAAGAGGCGTACTTTTGAGACGGTACCCTCTCTCTTCTGGATCGTCTTAGACCATCCGATCTTTCTTCAGTTTCACTTTGATCTGATTCAGACGTTTCAGGAATTGGAGCGAGATTTTTCTCAGATGCAAGCCTTATGTTCAGCCTTTCTTTTCTCGTTGGCCACTTTTCTGCTTCTGCACCTGTTCTCTCCTCCTCTTTATCTGATCCTTCTGCACCAGGCCGTTCACTTCGATCTGGGTCAAAGTTCACTTCTGCAATTTCGTCTATCTCCGGATCTGCACTCAATGCTGGAGCAGAGGAATCTCTTTCTTCTTGTTCGGTTGGTTGTTCAGTCCTGTCAAGAATTCTTACGACTTGACCTGATTCTTCATTTCCTGCAGCACTTTCAGCAAGAGGAATCGTTGTCTCCTCCGGTTCTGGAACACGACGAGTATGCGAAGCGTGGATCCAGTTCGGTAAGCCTCCACACTTCACAGCTGTACTTGTCACCAAGATCACTTGGTAAGGTCCTCGCCAGCGAGCGTCAAGGCAGCTCTTCCTCACATGCTTTCGAACAAGCACTCAGTCACCAGAGTTAAGGTCATGCATCAGGTCTCTCGAGGTGGATGCAGTCGCAGCCTCGACCTGGTGGGACACAGAATTAACCACATCATCCAGTCCCCTTCAATAATCCAAAACCAAATTATCTGTGATGTTTATCAATGCTGTAGCTGGTACCATAGGCAATCGCATAGCTCTTCCCATCAATATTTCGTGAGGGGAGAGTCCTGTCCTCCTATAAGGAGTACCACGCAGACTCATCAATACCAATGGTAGCGCATCTGGCCACTTCAATGAAGTCGACGAACAAACTTTCGACACCCTCATCTTGATTGTGCCATTTATCTGTTCTACAAGGCCAGATGCCTCAGGCCTGTAACTACAGTGCAATCTCTGATCAATGTTTAGAGCTGTACATAACAATTTCATGATTTCACTATGGAAGTGTGTTCCTCTATCTGTCTCAACTGAGGTCGGAAATCCAAAGCGTGGTATCAATTCTCTTAACAACAGTTTTGCCACTGTGAGACTGTCACATCCTCTAGTTGGATAGGCTTCAACCCAACGTGAAAAGATACACACTACCACCAAAACATATCTTAGCCTATTGCACCTAGGCATTTCGATGAAATCCAACTGAATCCTATTAAAAGGCCCCCCTGACCTTGCAATATGACTCATTGCAACGACAGTTCTCTTTCCAACATTCATTTGTTGACATATAACACATCTGTGACACACCGCTTCAGCATGCACACGGAATCGCGGGTTGAACCAGGTTTGCCTGAACACTCGCACCATGGCATCTCTCCCTAGATGAACCACTCCGTGAATCTGCCTTGCCATTGGGCTCAATAGACAGTTAGGTAAGACTATTCTCTCATCTGTTGACACCCAAATGCCATCTTCTCTCTCTTCACAGCCTGCTCTGACCCATGATGCAACTTCCTCCTCTGAGGCTTCATCCTGCAGTCGCTTTACCTCATCCAAGGTGTCGGCTATAGCTAACATCATGCTGAGCTCAGTCTCTTCTGTGCTTTCTCCTACATATGTTCCATTAAAAACACAAGCATGTATAGCACAAAAACGCGCTACTTCATCTGCATAGTTATTTCCTTTAGTAACAAAGTCCTCTCCCCTCCGAAGGGCTGCACATTTTACTACAGCTATCTCTTTGGGCTTTTGCAAAGCTTCCAACAATTGGCGCACAAATTCTTCATTACGGATAGGGGATCCTGAAGATGTCAAAAATACCCTCTGACCATAACTGGCCAAAGTCGTGAACCCCTCCAAACCTGTATTGGCTGTCCGTATAGATAGTCACTCGGACTCCATTTGCAATGATACAGGCACGTGTCAAAGCAATAATATCAGCGACCTGAGCAGAGTATACTCCTGTCAAACAGGCAGCTTCCACCACCCCCAAGATGGTGCACACAGCAAACGCTGCTCTCAAACACCCTTCATTGTCTCGTAAGCATGAACCATCAACAAAAAGGATCAAATCAGTTTCAGGCAGAGGTTCATCAACAATGTCAGGTCTGGGTTTGGTAGATAGTTCAGTAACATCCAGGCAGTCATGCTCTTCACAATCTTCTTCGTCCTCTTGTGGAAGAGGTAACAATGTAGCAGGATTCAAGGTGGTACAACGTTTCAAAGTGACATTTTCAGAAGCCAATATAACCTGCTCATACTTTGTAAGTCTGTTATTCGTTAAATGCTGTGTCTTAGTTCGTGTCATTAGAAATTCGACTGAATGAGGCACGTAAACAGTAAGCGGATGACCCATCACTATGCCTTCACATCTTTCAATGCTGACACCTGTTGCAGCAACGGATTTGAGACATCCGGGCAACGCAGAAGCTACTGGATCTAATGTAGCTGAAAAGTAAGCCACTGGTCTGCGAGCATCTCCGTGTGTCTGCACAAGAACCGCTAACGCACATCCTTCCTTTTCACAGCAGAAGAGCGAAAACGCTTTATTATAATCCGGCATTCCCAGCGCTGGAGAGCGACATAGGCTCTCTTTCAGCTCAAGGAAGGCTCTCAGGCAGTCATCATCGCATGGTACCGGATCGCTAATGTCCTTTCGAGTCAACTTCAACAGTGGCTTTGCTTGCAGGGAAAAATTTGGGATCCACTGTCGACAATAGCCGACCATTCCCAAAAACATGCGGACTTCTTTTTGTGTTTTCGGAGTTCACATTTGCAGAATCGCCTCTATGCGATCTGGTGACACCCTCCGTTTCCCTTTCTCAATCCGATGACCTAAATACTGTACTTCATTCAGACAATACTGGAGTTTGTTCGGAGACACTTTGTGTCCATTGTCTGCCAAATGATTCAGCAAAGCCACAGTATCAATTCTGCAAGCATCCTCAGTCTCTGAGGCGACCAGAAGGTCGTCAATATACTGCACTAGGACAGAGTTCTGGGGCATCATCAGCCCTTCAAGGTTCTTCTTCAGACTCTGACTAAAAATAGAGGGGCTTTCTGTATACCCTTGAGGGATTCTAGACCATGTTAACACACGATCGTCCATCCTAAATGCAAATAAAAACTGGCTGTCTTCATGCAATGGTATGGAGAAAAATAACTGACATAAATCTATGACTGTAAACCATTCTGCTTCACATGGTATTTGGAACAGGATAACAGCTGGATTCGGTACCACGGGACAACATGAATCACAATGTCATTGACTCTGCGCAAGTCCTGTACTATTCTGTACTTGCCGCTAGGCTTCTGCAGTCCCATAATAAGTGAATTGCAGGGACTTCCTCGTATCTCCTTGAGAATGCCTTGTGCAATCATAGACTCAATTACAGGTCTTATTCCAGCCACAGTTTCTGGACTTAATTTATACTGTGGAGTTCGTGGAAATTCGGCATTTGGATTGACCTGTATCTTAACAGGTTCGACCTCTCAAATCAATCTTATCTCCTCACCCGTGAAATCCCACACCTTTGGAGAAACCGAATCTCTCAAATCATGTGGCAACTCCTCTATCGTAAGAACCACGAACATTTCTGTACACAAGCTCATATTAGCCATTTTAAAATCAGCATCATCATCACAGGTTTGCAACTCCGCACCCCTTGGAGTGCAAGATATGGTACAATTTAGTTTACACAAAAGGTCTCGTCCCAATAGGCAGACTGGGCTTGAATTGCAAACTACAAATTGATGTTTATCTCGGAACGGTCCTATCCTCACAGGTAACTCATTTGTCAATGGGTTAGTCATTTTCTGATTGGTAACTCCCACCACTTGGATCGTTTGTCCTGACAGGGACAAATTTGGGACTTCTTCAGTTCTTACAGTGGAGCGCGCAGCTCCAGTATCTAACAAGAAGGTAACAGGGTGTCCGTTCACCTCCGCACCTACAAATGGCCCATTCTGATCTACTTCCAGGATCGCATCCAAAGGGCATTCTTCCTGCACCCCCCTCTGACACTCATAGAGATCTTGTGGTTGTTCAGATTTGTCTTGTATTTCAAAATAGGGCATCTGATGATACACCTGATTATGAGTAGGTATCCTCGGAGGCTGAGGAATCTGCATTTGCGGCTCATATCCTGCCCCATACATAGACCTAGGTCTAGTTACAGTATTCAAAGTTTCTGACATCTGTCCCTCTCCCTCATTCTGCAATTGATTTGCTGGATTCGATTGACCCCCGCGCTTCCAATGCCCGATTTTGTGACAATAATGACAAGCAGTGACCTTCTTTTGGTTTGCCACCCAATCACTTCCTGTACCTACATCCATTCCCCTGCCTCTTCCTTGTCCAGGTTGGGTTACCATCTGTTGACTCATTCCTCTACCACTTTCTCTACCTCGACCCATCGCTCCTCCAACTCCTTGCATCTGATCAGGCCTTTCGGCATTCCTCAACTGCACCAACATCAACTTGTCTTTCAATTTCTTTTGTGCCGATTCTACTTGATCACTACAGTATTTTGCATAACATAGGATTTCATCCACCGTCTTATTCTGCCAACATATCAAATGTGTTTGTATCATCAAGCTAACATCAGATCTTAGTCCTAGCACAAACTTTGAGACAAACTGTCCCATATCTTTCTGCTCAATTGTATCCAATCCACTATGCTGTTTAAAAGCCACTAAAAGTCTCTCATAATAGTCATGTGCCGACTCCTTAGAATCTTGCGTAGTACGATCGATTTTAAGCCAATCGACCGTTTGCGGAGCTACCTTGGATTGTAACCATGTGATCACTTGCTCATATTTCTTCATTACTTCGGGAGAGGGACCATGATTTTTCGGGTCTCTGGCTGGTTCTACAGTGGGCCAATCAATGGCAATTTTACACGCTGTCCATAAATCCCCTTGGACCACTATATCAAACAAGGTATTCAAATCAATCCAAAGCACCTTCGAGATCTTGACAAACCGATCTATTTGCTTGTACCAATCAGCAGGTTTTTCCCTCAGCCGAGGAAAATCATTAGTGAATGCTGCCAAATCACCCCTGCTCCAAGGCACATGAACGTACTCCCCATTTTGCACTTCTCTCAAAGGGTAATGTCCTGCCGATCCCGTCCCTCCAGCCGGAGGCGGAATGTCTCCTATTCCTTTCTTGACACTTTTCTTTTTGACCCACCTCTCTTCCCATTTGTCTAAGGCTCTCCACGCTCTTATCCCTATCACCAATTCCCTAATCTGTGCTCTTAATCTTGCAGTTCGCTTCTCTTCCAATTCCTTATCCGTATAATGCAATCTGCAAGTTCCCTGCATCATTTTAGTCTTTGTTAGATCTACCTCATACTTTCGTGCCAACTGAGACAATGCATCATGAGTTCGCTTTGCCTTCCTGGTAACATCTTTAGCTACAAATAGTCATAGGTGTCAATTCTCTCCCATGGCAGATTGCCTTCGATCACTTCATCTAGTTCTGCTTTTAATCTTACCACATCAAACACTGGTGCCTTTATTGCAACCTTCTGACCTCTTTCACTTCCCAATTCCTCCCTGTCACAACTTTGTGTTCTCCGTGGACTCCCACTCTCCTTCATCCTCACAACTGGGCGACTTTCTCTTTCACAGCTTCGACTTCTCCAATGATTACTCTCACATACATACTGTGGCCCGAAAGGTACTCTAGGTGCTTCTTGTTTCAACCCCAATTCATCATTCAATATCTGTGACTCCCTCACCGGTGGAACCCACATCCTGATGGCTGACTCAGAATTTGCTAAAGCCCCTGTTCGTCTTCGTTCTGACCCACAGTCATCCTTGAAGGATCAGCCGTAGCTGGCAGTGGAGTACTGGCTTCCACTGGTATCTGAGCCACACCTGTCTCACTCATGGTAAGACTCCCTCCAGATATAGTCTCTTCACCTTGTTCTGTCTGTTGTTGACTTTCCCTTGTTCTCGCTCTGGGGTTATATATGGAAACCACCGGTCCAATAGTAACTGGTACCAAAAGGGCTTCTGGTAATCGCCTGTTACAGGCAGTCTCTCCTGACTCCGAGGTTGCATACCCTATTCCTCCAGACCCTCCTGGAATTCGTCTCATTTCCACTGAAATCTTTCCCCTGACTCCTCTGGTCTGCTCTTCTGACCCTGATTGTCTCACCCGTAGGATTTCCTCTGATTGCTGTGTTCTCTCCATCTCCAGGCTAGAGTCATCAGGTGGAGGACGTTCTGCTAGCAGTCTATCTAGAAAACTGTCATCTGTATCACTTTCCTCTTCTGTCTTACTTTGCCCTTTAGACGCTTCTTCTAATAACCGAAATGGATACAATCGTTCTCCCTCTATGGTGTCTACTCTCCATCTCTTCAGCTGTGCATCCCACCTGGCATCCTGATATGCCTTCATTGCCTTTTTCATTCTTCCCTGAGAAGCTTCCCTTCTCTTTGCCATTGCTGCTCTCATCCAAGCATCCAATGCCTCAAATTGAGTTGGTCTAGGCGGAGGTTTCAAAGCAGACATCACTCCACTTAGCTGATACAGCACCTCCATACGAAATGACCCATAACGAGGAAAAGCCAATTCCCCTTCTTTTTCTGTAATTTTATGCCAATTTTGAAGCCAAACTATAGTATGGAGTGCCACATTTGTTGCCATATAATGCGCCGGTGTATCCTCAGGTGGAGCTTCTTCTCCTACTTGTGTCACCACTCCTGTATCACCTCTACACAAATCCCGCAACACCCTGAAACATCTCATCATGAAAATCGATTGTTTGCCCTCCAAAATCAATACTCAGCTTCGAACGAACGTCCACCAATTCCAGCGCAGTGTTACACCAACCGACCAATCCCAGCGCGGCGCACACTGACATCACTACTCGCTCCTTAAAGCGGCTCACCCTCCTTTACAATTTCACTCGCTCACAACATTCACACTACGAGTAACTGTATGACCAAAAGCTATTAAACCAAGTAACTGCTCCTAACACAGTCACAATAACTTACAGTTACATAAACAAATAATTGTCCGTCCTCTAGAAGATCGATAGAACACTCTTACAAGAACATTCATCCGCTGTAACCCCCGACCTGCGTTGGTCACTCAATTGCCATAGTTCACCCCCGATACCTGAGGCTCTCTATTGCGACGTACTCCTTTCACACAAAGTTCCCTATCACAAGTGGATCATCGATAGCGCTTCACGACACCCACATTTTTTATCAGACAATTACAGATACAAAACTATCCCGGGATCTTGGACTTCTCTTGAGTCCGCTAACCAAACTTCCTGATTCGCACGTGTCCGAACCAGTAAACCGATAAACCCACAATCACTCGACATGCATCTCAACTCCGCAAGACAACACAAAAAAATTTCACCCCAATCTAACATACCACACAATTTCCTACTCACGCTACCACTGTTTCCGCCGCACCGTCAACGTCCGCCGACTTCCATCTATGTCCACCGTCTTCTACTCCGTGTCCAGGGTCTTAGTGTTCTTCCGACCCTACCCCTACTCTCTTTCTCCCCTCACTCTTAGAGGCAAACCATCCTCTGCTACCATTTGATTACGCCAACCTTTACTCCTACTTTTCCCTACTAATTGTAATGTAGTTGGTCTTTTATTTGTCTACTAAAAGTGGTAGAAGGGAGAAAAACAATTCAAGATCATACTTTCGATTTAGTCAAGCTGTAATAGACCACAGACTCCGTCTTTAAGTTTTGTGGATTTATTATAAGGCCAAAAATAATTGAATATAAACACACCTCATTATTAGAGTATAGAGGTCCAAGAAAATCAATACAGAGCCGATTTTATGAATATAGGTCATTCGGCACAGAAGGCATAATATGATGAACTCCAAAATCAAGATACAGTAAAGAATGGAAGCGGAGTCCAAGTCTCTTTTCATTTAAGAAGGAGCAAAATCTTTCCCTACTCTACTCTCAATGAGAATCCTACCTATCTCCCTTGTATCATATCCCAAAGGTGTCAGCGCGTGTTGACTTCCTAAGAAGTACTCACGTCAAAATGGGTCTGATAGCTTAAAGCTATGGAGCTCGCTCTAAGATGCTCCTTCTCCTCCGAAAGCTGGTAGAAGTCTGTCTAATCTGTCCCTGCGCATTATACAAGAAGACAATAATCGTCCCCCAATACGTCATATGTTAAACTTTTCCACTTGCAACGGGTTTCAGTAAATTTCCACAGAAGCTTTAATTAGCTGGCTCTTCTTCCAGTGGCCTTGGTTCCCAGATAGGCTATGCACGAAGTTGTCCTCCCTTCTCGCCTTTCAGTCTTCTTCAAAGACATTCCGAGTATCTCCTTAAATCTAAGAATAACGAGGTCGAATTCCTGCACCTGCAGTAGGATGAGAACATACTGTCTTCGAGCACACCAGAATTTATTTAATTAATACTTGAGCAGCTAAGGAGAAACGAAACTCAAAACAACCTACAATTTGGGCCTACAAACCGGGTAACTTAACTCAACATGGTTACATTATATGAATACAACGTCATCCTGCACATTACACATACCGGAATTATATTTCTAATACATACAAGATCCCACTTAAATGTGCTCACTTCACTTTAATACTAATATGACGTGAATAAATGCATCTTAATAATCGTAAAACACTGCATACGACAAAATATATATATGAGTACGTTTGTATCAGGAGTATAGTGCACCCCTACAAATTAGACTGCTGTAAGCGCTCTATCACCACCCTAAACTCCACCTATGCATGATCCTTAAAAAACCTGCATGACCCCTAAACTCCTGCCATCCCTAACCCTGAAACTCTAAAACCCCCTCATCGGCCCAAAACATTTCCCATCCCTGAAACCAAACACCCTTCAATACCCCAAATCTTCACCCAAGGGTGTGACTTTGGATGTTTCCTTAAAATTATTGTTCCTTTAAAATGTTTCCTATAATTTTCGATTTATTGGTATTTCCTTAAAATTGTCTTTCCTTAAATTTGGTTTTCCATGATTTGGTTTCCTTCAATGTGTTTTCTCAGTTTTCGTTTTCCATTAATTCACATACATCAGTTCTGGGCACCGACTGCCATGATGGAGAGAGGCCTAGGGGACATAGCCTTGTCTATGTTTACAACACATTACAGGTGTTTACAATACATTAGCTAACTAAATATAGTATAAAATATTTTTGTTTGAAATCTACTCAGTACTTATGTATACTTATCTTTTCATTTTGTGCTAGACACATCTAATGTGGCTACAGAGGGCCCACAACATGTCCTTGTAACCTCAGACTCACAGGAACTGAAAAACCTCAAATAAAGAACAAATAATAATTATGAGAATCATGATGAGGTCTCTAAAATCGGTCCTGAACTGCTTGGGTTCCGGATCAGGGAGGACCTGGCTTGGCATTTTGGGCTGGACTGTTCCCATGAGGAGCAGGCTCGTGACTGATTTGCATATGGCTGGTTCCAAACTGAGGTGGCTTGATGAGGAAAAGAACAATGGGGTTGGGATGCTACCCCTAGCAATTGCCAGTAGTTAGCCAAATTGCAAGCATTCCTCCCATCACCTTTTGTGTGATTGGGGTCTCTACATTGATATATATAGTAATGAAATTGTATATTTTTTTTTATAACTTTCGATCTTAAAGTTGTCTAGATTTCATCCAGCCTTCTTTGCAATTTAGGTCAGGGCATCATCCAACCTGCTGGACTGACAGACTGCCTACTGGCATCACCCCATTACTGCTACAATTCAAGCCTTGTTAACCTAGTCTCCTGCTGTGAGTGAAAACCCAACTACCATAGAAATTCAGAAGTGCCTTCTCCCTGCTAAACCACATTACTGCCACAGGACTCATCCAATCCCAATTTAGGGCCTGATTTTGAGTTTGGCGGAGGATACTTTGGCACACACATGATGTATATTCCATTTGTCTTATTGCAAGTGCATTCGAGCATAATGCTCTTGTAATAAAGTGGATGGAATATCAGGCACATTTGTGACAAAGTTCCCATTTGTGAAACTTTAAATCAGGCCCTTAGTTTCCACCCAAAACTGTCCTATCAGTTCTAATGATTTGAGTCATGTTAGTTTGTCTTTAACTCATCATTGGCTGACCACTGCTTCAAGACTCAATTTGTGCTAAATAAGAATCTGTTTAGAGTTTGGTACAGCGAAAGCACCATCTAAAGTTGGTGGTGCTCCTGCCCTGCCATATTTGTGGTACCCCACCGCATTTATCACTGGGAACAGCCCCGCCACCCACCGACCACGTACGCAACCTAGGGGTCATCTTCGACCCCACCCTCTCCATGACTAAGCAGGTCAACGCCGTTTCCTCATCCTGCTTCAACATCCTCCGAATGCTCCGCAGGATCTTCAAGTGGATCCCCACCGAAACAAGAAAAACAGTCACCCAGGCCCTCGTCACCAGCAGGCTGGACTACGGAAACGCCCTCTACGCAGGAACGACGGCTAAGCTCCTGAGACGGCTGCAACGCATCCAGAACGCCTCTGCACGTCTTATCCTCGACATCCCCCGACGCAGCCACATCACACCCCACCTGAGAGACCTGCACTGGCTCCCTGTCAACAAGAGGATAACCTTCAAGCTCCTCACCCACGCACACAAAGCACTCCACAACTCCGGACCAGCCTACCTCAACAGACGACTCAGCTTCTACACCCCCACCCGCCAGCTCCGCTCGACCAGCCTCGCCCTCGCCACAGTCCCCCGCATCCGGAAAACGACCGCCGGCGGCAGATCCTTCTCCCACCTCGCCGCCAAGACCTGGAACACCCTCCCCACCAACCTCCGACAGACCCAAGACCTACTGGCCTTCAGAAGACTCCTCAAGACCTGGCTCTTCGATCAGTAGCAGCACCACCCCTCTCTTCCCCCAGCGCCTTGAGACCCTCGAGGGTATGTAGTGCGCTTTATAAGTGACATGATTGATTGATTGATTGATTGATTGATTTAGAAACTGCTGCTATCTATGGGCAAAGTCCCATCCACCAATGGACTGCCGAATCAAAGTTGCTCCACCCTATTTAGAAAGGGGACAATGTTACTGTGTTTAACTTCCTGGGATTCCCAGTCATGTAAATGTTGAAATGTTTCAGAGGCGGAAAAAGAAATCCCTGGGCATCAGGGGCATTTGTCTTTACCTTTGTGGCCACATACCCCTGTGTTGAGGGCTGTTTCACTGACGAGAAAGCCAAGCATGATGCTTCATCCTATCATCCCACGTGGCATTCAACAGTAAAAGAAGAGCCACTGCCACATCGGGATGTACTTTCATTACAAAGATGCTCTTGAGCTATAAATATGGCAGACAATCCTCCGCCAGGGAAAAGGAGGTCAGGGTCTCCACTGACGGTGTGAGAAACCTGACAAAAGGCCTGAATTAGATCTTGTTGGACGGGTTACTCTGTCACAACATCCCACAGGGTGTTATGGGATTTATAATGTGACGGACGGGATATCCGTCACCATTGTGACGGAGTAACCCTGTGTTAGACCTTGCCCTTTTGACAGGTTTATTCCCAACCGTTTTGCCTTTTGCCTCCTATTTTTCTGACGCTGTTTTCGTTGGCTATAGGATTCTGGGCACTTTACCACTGCTGACCAGTGATAAAGTGCATATGCTCTCTGTATAAATTGTGACAATGATTGGTTATCCATGATTGGCATATTTGATTTATTGGTAAGTCCCTAGTAAAGTGCACAGTGTGTGCCAGGGCCTGTAAATCAAAAGCTACTGGTGGGCTTGCAGCACTGGTTGTGCCACCCACATGAGTAGTCCTGTATACATAACTCAGAACTACCACTGTAGTGTGTGCGCGCGCAGTTTGTAACTGCCATGTTCTCCTGGTAAGTGCACCCACTTGCCAGGCCCAAACCTTCCCTTTCTTTACATGTAAGTCATCCCTACTGTAGGCCCATGGTACCCTCATGGACAGGGTGCAGTGTATTTGAAAGGTAGGACATGTACTAGTGTGTTTGACATGTCCTGATAGTGAAATACAGTATATTTCATTTTTCACTGTTGAAAGGCTATCTGTCCCATAGGCTTATAATGGGGTTGCACTGTACCATCTTTACATGTGTAACTCCCCACAGGTACAAGATAGGAAAATCATGTTTGGACTCTCTGAACTCAGAATTTATTAACACACCTTTTGGTAAAGTTTGTTTTTAAATCCTGTGTTTGAAAATGCCACTTTTAGAAAGTGAGCATTTTCTTACTTCACTATTCTGTGTGCCTCTGGCTGTTTGTCTATTCAGCGTCTGGTGTGTGGGAGACAGGAGCTGAGATGTGCATTCAGTCTAGACAGTCACTGAGGGGGTTTAGGTGTGCCCTGCCTTGCCTAGGTGACTCAGTGCAGAGCTGAATAGACCTGGTATGCATTCAGAGTGGTGGGAGGAGTGTTACTTATACCTGAATAGATTGTGTCTCCTTTTGCACAATGCTGTTTCCGCCCCCTGTGGTCATGCTGCACCAGTGAATGCAGAACTGGGTTGGACTGGGTTCAAAGACCCTTGCCACAAAGAGATCAAAGACATTTTGGGGTATAAGTATTACACCTAAAACCCCAGGACTTGGTATTGCTTCAAGAAACAAGAGGACCCTGCCAAGAAGAAGAGTGAGGGACTTTGTGAGAAGCGCTGCCTTTTCTGAGTGAGGGGTGGATTGGCCTGCAAGTTGCTGCTTCTGTCTGTGGTGGAAGAAAAGGACCGAATCTTTATGCCCTGCTGTGGCATCCTGCATGTGAAGAATCCCCAAGGGCTTGTGTGTGCTGACCCCTTACTCCCCCTGAGGACCAGCTGGGGGAAGCCTAGGACTCTTCTGCGCCCCCCAACAAAACCACAAAGAGTAACTGGAGCAGGGAGGACTGCACCACTTTAGAGGTGAGGAAGGTTGCTGCAAATGCCCCTGGTGGATAGAGTTGGTCGCCGGGAGTAAAACGAGCCCAAGACCGTCCAAATCAGCCCAACGGGGTCCAAGTTATGCCTTTTAAGGTTTGGCGACCTTTGACCTTTCCTCGCCAGGAGCGCGTGGAGCTCTGCTGCCATTCGATCGGATTCCCCCGGGGTGGGCCAGGGCCCAGGAGAGAGTTGCTGTGGTAACGTGTTATGTTTGGGGAGGGGGCGTGCGTGTGTCCCCCCACCCCTTCCCTCCATCTCACCCGGGGACCCCATTCCTCGGCGGACTCATGGTAAAGGGGGCCAGGACCCCATCCCGGGCCCCCGTGTGCGTCCTGAGGTGGGGAAGTGCGATAGTAAGGACAGGGGAGGGCCGTTGCCTCCCCCGTGTGGTCCGCTCTCCCTGCTCCCCATGCCCCTGTCTGGCGGGAGCGTGAGGTGACTGCGGAGGGCTGCCGTCTGTCCGCTGGAGTTAGCAGACCTCCATACAAGTTGCCGGCTCCTGCAGTAGCACGCGTGGGTGCTGCTGGTGCAGGGAGCCGGCGAGGGCAGCCGGGGATGGGCTCCCCCAGCTGACCTCCACAAAGAGATGCTGTTGAGGTGCCCGGTGGGACAGGCACCTCCCGCAAACCCCCAGAAGTGGAGATAAACCCATCCAAACCTTGCAGCAGCACTATGGAATCTCACCCCGTAATGCTTTGCGGGGCCTTTTGTTTGTATTGCATTCTGGCCCATAACTTTGCTTGGGGTGGTCCTGGGAGGATGGGACCACCACCGAATCGTTCAGCATGATGTGCTCTTTGTGTTTATCATCTGCTTGGTCCTCGCCCTAGGTTAGGGGGACCCCTAAGTCTATGGGCCTTATTATGAGTTGGGCAGTGCGGGAGCGGGACCGCCCCGATCACGCACCACCAAACCCATATTTGAGCCGCCCATCAGATTAGGAGTTTTCTTCTGTCTGGCGGGCTGTTCTTTGGCATTCCCACGGCAGTCCTATGAAATAGGCACCACAATGGGAATATCAAAATTAGTACCTGCAAGGCATGGACTGCTGCAGTCCATGCAGTCCAGGTACTGGGGTGCATTCAGACAGTCGTGCCCCCCTGCAAACACCCCCATGGTGCAGAGGCACAACGGGGCCCTGTAGGGCCCTCTTTGTTTCCTCACCACCATACTTTTCATGACGGCGAGACCGCCATAAAAAGTGTGGTGGTGAGGAAACTTGTAATATGCTTGGCGGGGCCGCCAAGCATTTTACGCCTCAAGACCACCAGCGCCACCGTCAGAGATCTCTGATCCCTGGCGGTTACGTTAGTCCCAGTGCAGCCCAACCGCCCTGGTCATAATAGGGCCGGAAGACCGCCACTGCCACCCCCCTGCGTGTCTGGCTGTCCGTGGACCTCCAGCCTCGTAAAAAGGCCCTAAATGACCTTCTTAGTTTCCAATGGAGAGTACCTTTACTGCTTCAAGTCTCAGAATGTGCTAACTCATCCCTCACCATCACTGCTGAGGTCTCGAGTTCTACCCCGTAGGTTTTGAAGGACTTCATCGTTGTGAGAGTCACCGGCAGTGTCCTTTCGCTAATACTATAACCGGACTCAAGCCGTGCCCCGTCAGTGCTACAGGACTCAGACAGTTTTACCCTCCCAGACCTAATTTGGGTCAACAATAGGGGGTATCAGAGAACTAGTGAACACTTTCACCTAGCTTTGGTGGTGCTGCACCAGGCTTCCTTATAGCTGGCAGACACATCTGAGTGATGGGAAAGGTCTGGTGCACTGCATGAAGACAGAAGAGTTGTGCAAATGTCCGACTGAGGCGCTGCCAAACTCTGAAGCTCAACATCTGACAGTTCGAGAGTAAATACATGTTATTGATGCTTAATTAAACCGTTGACTTTCAAGGGAGGGCTCCCCCTTACATCCTCACTTGCCTCTTCCGTACTGACTGATCATCAATTATGTAAGACAGTAATTTCGTTCTGTGCGATGGAAATGCCAGACGCCAATCACAGGTAATCAAGCTGGGTGGGTTACACTTAAAAGCAAACACGGGCCATGTATTTTTAATGTGTCCACGTGTGGCGGACATGTGCAGGGCATGAACTTCTTCAGGCGACACGCCAACGGGGCGCAGCCTCATTCTCATTGGTAGGCTGCAGACGTGTGTTGCTGAGTGCTCCTGCAGGGCGAGTCAAATGTCTAGTCATTGCATTTCGCTCTTATTTTATGAATAACAGTTTACATTTTTTATGAGTTCGGGCACTATCTGCCTACTAATTAGGTCTGGCAGAACCAAATCTACTCGAGCTTGACTCATGTTATGTTCTGCCATTTGCATAGCCCTTTGAGCATCGTTTGGTCTGGAACATTCTCATCCGTAATATAAGAATTCCAACAGGCTACAGAATACTGGGGTTATTAGCTGTAACATCAGCCGTTTATTTATGGTTCTGATGTAGTCTGGAATAGTTGTGTTTTAATAATGAATAGGTAAATGTATTATGCAGCTCAAAGGGTGTGGCAGGAGGGCTTGTCAAAAGCATTTAGTTGCTGTCTGCATAAATTTATTTCGTTGTAAGTTATTATGTGATTCTGTTAATTGGAGTTAGAACTGGTGTTGGGGAGCGTTTTGTTTACTGGTCTATATTCATTTCGTAATGTGTTCCACTGTTTACCTGTGTTCAGCGCAGCACTAATTTTATAACACAGGCACACTCAGCATGTCGTCCCACGAAGGGGGGGGATCGTTCTTAAAGGTAATCAACAGCAGCTCTGACTGCCTGTTTCAAATATTGTGAAAAACATTCCTTTAGATGTGTATGCATATCTCTATCTATCTATCTATCTATCTATCTATCTATCTATCTATCTATCTATCTATCTATCTATCTATCTATCTATCTATCTATCTATCTATCTATCTATCTATCCCTCCCGGACAAGGGCACAGAAAGATTAAAGTAAGGTTTTGGAGAATTACATCCAATAGGAAAAGTCCCAGCTCTATGGGTCTGACTTGGGGGCAGATTTTTCAAAAAGTCACGCAACACAGCAAGACAACTTGCTGCGCTGCATTGTGTGACAGGGAGAAAGCAGAAATGATCCATATCTACTAAGATATGATGCATTCCAGCTCTTTCCCTGCGCTGGCACACTGAGTGCTGCCTAGCGCCAATACAGAACCCCTTGCACCCAGGGGCGTCTCAGCAGCATTATGGGTCCCCGAGCAAAGCAGTGCACTGGGCCCTGCCTAGACAACCACTCACAGGAACAGTGGCGGCTGGTGACATTTGCAAGTGGTGAGCTGTAAAATTATTGTCATACTGCACCGCAGAGAGCAAGCGTAGCGAGTGAGCCGGAACAACCTATGGGGGTTCGGGGGGGTGTTGTCCCCTCGAGAAAATTTTGAAAAAGAGTGGACAAATGGTGCATTTTCAAGCAAATTTGAGAAAGCAGGAAGGTTAATAAAGCAATTGTGAAAGTGCAGTTATTACATTAATAAAGAGATGGCATATAACATAGGTAGCTGCTTATTCAGTATAGCTACATTCAGATTAATATAAGCAACGTTCATTCGCAAAACCGTGATGTGAACCTGTTTTAATATTAACTGTTGTATTCCTGGCATCACAATATGGATTTTATTTTAAATAAAGTATCGCTTCTATGTTTATGCAACTGAAATACGTTTAAGCTGTCATCAACATTTACAAAGCATGTGAGACGGTCATAAAGTAGTACGGACATTAAAAGGGCAAGCAATAAATAAGGTGATGTGAGTGATGCACAAGGCCATCTAATTAGGCCTGGGCGGAAAACTACGCTACGCTCGCGTAGTTTGCGAAGTTTGCGCTACTTCGCACTACGCGAATTGCACGTAGCACAGTGCAAACACGCGTAACGTAGCGTAGTGCAGCGGTCATTTTTGCTTGCTCGCGGTCCTCAACGTCAAGTTGGCGACCGCAAGCAAGCAAAATGACATCCCGGCGAGACTTTTTCTCGTTCGCGATCAGCAACATCAAGTTGCCGATCGCGAGCGTGAAAATAAACCTCCGGCGAGATTCTCAACGCGGGGAGGTCAGGTTTCTCATTGCGAGTGGTCGCGTATGCTCGCGACCGCTCGCGATGAGAAACTACCAGTCCGCGTTGAGAAAGCTGCCGCTCGAGTAAAAATCTACTCGAGCGGCAGTAAAGACAGCTCGCACTGTGCAAGATGCCGTTTTCAATGATTGCACAGTGCGGACAAGCATCCGGCACTGTGCAATCATTGCGAATACGCACTACGCAGTTCGCGTAGTGCTACGCGTAGCTCGCGTAGTGCGAACTGCACTTTGCGTAGCTTCGCGAAGCGTTACTTCGCGGACTACGCCCAGGGTTACATCTAATACCGTTCATGGTGAAGTTAGGTTTAACAGTATGCTTTTAAACAACTAGCTACTGGTCTTGGGAGAGAAAATAAAATATGCGCAATATGCTTCATGGCAAATAACACTGTTTGCACACTTGCAAAGCTTACATCAAGTGTGTAAACATACCCCACTATGGAAAGGCTGCCATTTTCCAACGCACACTGCAACACAGTAATTCCTACACGCAAACTAGTACATTATGCTTTTGCTATTCTTATGCCTAAACAACCTTTAGAAGTTTTACATGTTAGCGTTATTTGCCTCAAAGCAATTTTCACGTTGGCTATGCCTTTGTTTTTGAATTCTGATAAACACGAGTATGTATGTGTCGACTTCACGAGGTACTAAAAATGTATCTCGGTAGTGAACGGGATGCCCACGATCCTAATCTGAGGGTTAGAATACAGGAGGGGCTCATGTGAGGCGATACTCTTTTGTACAGCCGCACAATTATGGACGACTGAAACAACTGCGTATAAATTCGTTTTTTTCCGGGCGCGTTCTCAAGTGCCTTAAGCACCTGCTGGATGAAGTCATAGGTGTCACAACCTCACAGCGTTGCTTGCACAAATTCCACATTAAGAAGATTACGAGTGGAGCCTTTCTTCCTCAGCTCGTGATACAGAAATCATTGTTCTACAGCTACAAGAAAATACTATTTCAGTTCGCAGGTCTCATCCAAAATGAGGAACTGGATCCACACAGGTCTAGCTGCAATGATTAAAGCACCATTTCAATATTCTGCTTTACTAAAAGCGTATTTGATTAAAAAACACACAGTACGCGCTGAAATTCTAAACATGTCTAAGGATGTCCAGAGCTGGGCCAGTTTTGTTTCATGTTGATTTAGTTGAGAGTTTTGTACTTCATAAATTGTACTTTAAAAAAATCACACACATCACCACGAAGGTTCCACCCAGTGTTTCCTGAAGTCGGCTACTGTCCCTACAAGGTTAACACACAGATCTGCTGGTCCTACATGCGCGTAGTAGAAAGTGGGAGAAAACCTACGCATCAAAAGAACAGCCCTTCTGCAAGTGAAGGAAAAAAAAACGATTCCAGCAAAATTAATAAAGACCAACTATACTCCGTATCACCCACTCCCCCCGAAATAGCAGGTTACCTAATATATCTGGCAACAGCTAAAAGGGAACAAAGGTAGCAGCTTCTAGTAGGTCGACTGCGGCCTTCCCCCCCCTTTCCTCTCGACACTGGTTATTTTCCACCCTATTTTCATGTGTGCACGAGCTATAGATTAAAATATGCCTTCAGAGGGCAATCCAAAACATAGCTATATATAGAGCTCGATTCTCTCTGCTCAGCTGAGATGGCATCATGTCACAATTTTCTGACTCTTGAAATCATAACGACACAACCGAACACTATTTTGTAAAGAACACACGTCAAAAGCAATCGACAGGAGCATGCAGATCGATGTTTAATTGGAAAATCAATCCATTTCACCCCTTTCCCATTCTATCAATCAAACAATCCCGAGGGGTGTCACTGTTTACGTTTTTGAAACGGGTGGGGGACAGACGTGTCGTATTTTCCTTGCTGCAAAGCAAACGCTGCAAACCACAACCATAAAGCACAGGAATATCGTGCATACATTCATCTCTTTTGACTGATTTTCAAATCTCTCCCTTTCTTCTTCTTGTGTTGAGTGCCACGACATAAAATGTAATTGTTTACAATATAAACTAGAGGATTTACCTCAAGACACAAACCAGTTGCGTACATAACAATATTTATCTTCCAACGTAATACTCGCAGGGGGGGGTCGCGCAGGGTGGGGGCCGGGGAGATTAAAATAAAATGAAAGAAAACTTACCTGACCGGGTCCGCGTTGGCGTCTTCTAAACAGGAACAGCTGCGTCACTGGAGTGGCAACCCCTCTCAGCCAATACTGATGCTGCTCCAGCAGCGCCAGGATTGGCTTAGCAAGGATACTCACCGCCCGCCTGCCCATTAGGAGACCGAGGGTTGCGGCGTTGATCAACCCTCGCTCTCCAAATGCGCAGCCGACCTAAACCCAGCATGCACACTTGTGCTGCTGCCTGCTGTGCGCTCCGCGCCACCCCCTGGTCTGACAATGCATGTCAGTCAGCATGACGCCAGACCGCCCACCCCCTTCAGACTCTGAAGGGGGTGGGCGGTCCGGTGTCATGCTGAGTGACATGCATTGCCACCGAGGGAGCTGCGGGCGCGGGCGGCTTGTGGGTCAACGCCCCAGTGCCCTAATGGACGCACCGTCACTGCACAGGAATAAAAATGTTTAACGGAAAATTTGTGTTAAATTCTGATCTGCATGGGGCCCCTATGTTTGTGGGGCCCCTGGGCAACTGCCCAGTGACCCATGCGTTAAGACAGCACTGCTTGCACCATGGTGAAGGGTGCCTACGTTACAGGCAGGATTCTTTTTGTGCAGAAAGGGGCACCTTCCTGCACAACAACAATCCTTTGAGGCATTTCCCTCTTTCTAATTGTGCTGCAGAATGCAGCACACATAGAAAAGGAAACAACAAGGAAAAAAAGATATTTCTCCTTATTACACCTCTGTTGGGAAGGCAAAACTTTTGACGCGATCCCAGGGTTACTAACCTTAATAAATCTGAGATTGTGTCACAACCCATAGGTGGATGTATGGGAACAGCCCTGCTCCACCCATGGAAAGCATTCCAGACGCAGAGTAAAGCACGGCAGCAATTTGCACTACCTTGCGTTACCATGCATATATAAGGTGACTTTGCATGGCTTTGTGAATCCCACTAAAGGGCTTGCATTGCCTTGTGTGACGCAAGGGCAAAGCAAGCCTTTTGTAAATCTGGGTCTTCGAGTTTGGCAGAAAGGGTACTCAGGTGACAGAGTGCCCTCTCAGCCAAACTGAAGGTCCACCCGCCTCAGCCGGGCAGACCTTCGGTATGTTGACGCTGGAGACTATTCTGTCTCTGTCATTGACATACACCTTCAACAGCTCGACAGAGTAAAGGCCGTCTGAGGTTTTGCCATTTGTGCGCCGTCCTATTGAGAGTGGGTGAACAAATAGCTAGATTTTCACTGTCTGTCTCTGCCAGGTAAAACTGGCGGTAAGGGTCAGTGAAAACTGCAAAATGACCTCCACTCCTTGGGAGTAAATTCCCATGATGAGGTGGTCATTGTGTTTTTTTTATTTTCAAAAACAAAATCCCTCTTTGGGAATTTTGAAATTAGCAAAAAGGATGAAAGTTTGAAGTATGGCTCCGTCATGTTGACGAAGCCACTCATCACACTTTCAGTGCATTTACTGGAACCGGCTCCTGGAAATACAATCTCTAAATTTGTGAGGCAGAATACCCTTGTCATGCTGGGAGTAAAGTACTCCACGATAGCGACGGGACATGCTCCGTCTGGCAAAGTGAAAATCAAGGCCAATGGTTCTTCTTATCTTTTACTTTTTTTTTTTTTATGTATTACACCCCAACATGGAGTGCATTTTTAAAAGTTTCACTTCGGCATTCAGGTATGCAAACCCTTACAAGTAAGTTGCTAAATAAGGGGCATATTTACAATGGAGTGGCAGAGCATGACGTTAGCCTCCTTGGCTTAATGCCGCGCTTCGCAACTTCTGAAACCCAAGGCTGCACCATATTTACAACAGTATGGTGCAGCCCTGTGTTCCCCCCTGTGCTGGCGCAAAATTTAGCAGCCTAGCGCCAACGCAGTCACCCTTGCACCATGGTGCAAGGGTGTCTGCGTTGAGGGGAAAATTGTTAATGTGCAGGAAGGGATCCCGTCCTGCACATAAACAATCTCTAAATGGCGTTTTGTCACTTCTATGCGTGCTGCTTAATGCAGCACACATAGAAGTTACAAAATGTCATTTTTTATAAAGATTGTTTATGTGCAGGAAGGGTCACCTTCCTGCACTTAAACAATCAATGGCCTTTTGCTGTTTCTATGTGTGCTGCACAACACAGCACACATGGAAACAGCAAAAACGAGGAGAAATAAAGCATTTCTCCTCATTTCGCCTGTTTAAGACCAGGGGGCATATTACCAAGGAATAGCGATAAATATCGCTAACTGCGCTTAGCGCGACTTTGGTTAACGCCGCCTACCGCTGGAAAATATCGCTGAGATAACACCCTATTAACAAGGTTTATCTCCATAGCGATAAAATTTCCAGCGATAGAGGCAAAATGTGAGAATATCGCTGGAAAAGCAGCGATATTCTCGCATTATCGCTAAGGTGGATTCAGCATTAGAATCCACCTCCTATACTTTAAACAGGTAAGTCATCCTCACTAGCAGGTGATAAAATATAGCGATAAACGCGCTTAGCGCGAATTATTTTATCGCTTCGCCTGCCTTGCTAATAGGGGGTAGTGGGATTAGCGACTGTTTTCAGTCGCTTTTAGTAGGGAACGCCTTCCATGCATGTCATTAGCGATAATTATCGCTGACATGCAAGGCGATGGAATACGCGGCCTCTAACGCCTGAAAGCTGTCGCTAACGCCTGTTAGCGACAGCTTGCTAATAGGGCGATAAAATTATCGTCGCTTTAGCGGCAAAAAGTGCCGCTAAAGCGGCGATAAAGCCCTTGATAATATGCCCCCAGGTTTTTCCTGGTCTTAATTTTGGTGCTGCCTCCTATTTACGCTGCCCTTGTAAATAGGGGGCAGCATCAAACTCAATGGGTGTTGCGGTAGAACGCCCATCGCAACACCCATTGCCCTCCCCTTTCACGCTAAGTTCAGTGTGAAAGGGTGCCTTATTTACAAGGCAATGTTAAGCCACGTTAAGTGGCTTAACGCTGCCTTGTAAATAAGGCAAAGCACATATCGACACAGGAACGTCACTAAAAGTGATGTTCCTGTGGTGATAGGGGCTTGTAAATATGCCCCTAAGTGTCTTATCACTAAAGTCCCAGAACTTTTCCCAAGCTAACCCTGACATTACAATTTACACATAACCATCACAAGTATTTCATTTTTGCTGCTACACTGTAGTCTAGCAAAAGTCTGCTTTGTGGATAATTTATGCTGCAAGGTGGAAACTGGAGAATAAAATTCCTCAAACCTGCACGTAACTGTGTAAACTATGACTCCTAGTCAGCTTTAAAGTTTGATTTGAGATGAGTGTTTTCATGGTAGGCTATGATACGGTTCCCATTAGTGCTTCTATGTCAGAATACAGTCTGCAGAAATATTGTCCTGAATATCATTTACATAAATGTGTCATTGGGTGTTGATTTTCTATTTTTTACACCAATGTGGTGATATTTTTGTAAACAATAGTTAGGACACAATATTTATGTCAGACGATATTCTGACAACGATATTCTTGGAACCATACCCCATTGATTGGCAATCAAATTACAGTCAATCTACAGCCCTGGATAGCTGGGGCCTCACTCAAGCATCTACACCGGCAACCTATGCTTAGATGAAGAATGACCGCACTCTAGGCCATACTGGCCTAGAATAGAAGAATCTGTCCCTTAGATCCTACTTCAAAGTCAGATGTTCTCGTACTTACTAAAAGTTCAAAGTTCTTCCTAAAATGAAGTGGGTTGCAACTGGCATTCACCTAGCTTATCCTCTTTCTGTGTGTCTCTATTATTCTGAGCTCTGCATCCAAATGTTTCAGTTGAGGAGAAAGAGGAAGAAATGTCTTGTATTTTTGGGGCAGAGTTCTGTGAAAACGACAATATTTGGAGAGTGAATAGACTGACATCCGGAACTTTGGAATACGTGTTTAGGAATTACATACTCCCGCTTAGACACTGGAGCATACCATTACTGAAACAAGACTTCACCACAATATTTGAAACAAAATCTCAACAGACTACCTTTACTTTGGTCAGGCGCAAGGGCACCGGATAATAAAATATGTGGTACACAATCATAAAAGGACCACAAAGGTTACAGGTTGAATGAAAAATAATCTCTATCTCCCAGCCAGAAACACAAGTGGACACCAGAACAGAGACACGACTGATAGATTAAACGAACCTTAGACAAAACCATCCTCAAAAAACATTTGTCACAATTCCACTAAGGAAGGGTAGAAAGAACAAAACTACAGAAGGTCCTGCACCAAGTAATAGTTACACTTGTCCATTAAGAAACCAGATGAATCAGACACACAGACCAAAACACGTATAGATCTATATATTCCAAAACTCATCAAACTCACTTGGATCAATGGAATTTTGGAAGGTCAAACCCCTCCCATCACTCCCAATCAGAACATCATTGAAAATTATGATGAAGCTTTAGAAAACATCCAGGAGAACAGGAAGAACAAGTTAAACAACAGCATATATAGCCTGCATATTTCAGAAACAATGGCTGTGGGGATCAAGGAAACACTTTCTAAACAAGGATAAAATATTCCCATGGAGCTACATTAGTGTGACACTAAAGCCCTGATACCAAGGGCCCACTTACGATGACGGCAGGACTGCCACCGTCTGGCCGCCAGTGGCGGCCCACCGCCGTCGGACGCTGCAGTTCTGCCCACCGCATTACGTTGGCGGGCGGATGGTAGGCGATCCTTGAGCCCGTTGGACCGTCGGAGGGACTGCAATCCCTACAATGGTGGCGGTGCCTGCTCAGTCACTGCCGTAGGGATTACAATGTCCATTTCCACCGGCCGTTTCATGGCGGTTAACCAGCCATGAAAAGGCCGGACGGAAAGGGACTTGGCCCTCCCCCTCTGGCCCTCCGATATGGACCCTGGGAGGCACCTATGGTGTCCCCCTACATATCCCTGCACCATGTGGCAGGCATGGCATGGTGCCTGCCACATAGTGCAGCAATATGTGCAATGTCTTTATTTTAGCCTGCGGCGTGTACTGCAGCCCGCAGCACACGTCGCTAGACTAAATATACAGATTGCGACCTTCTTAAAGGCGGTCGCATCCTAATCCCAATGGCAGGACTGCAGACAGCTAGTCGGGCAGTCTCGTTCCCGACAGGATGTCGGTCGGACGCTCGTCCGACCGCCATCATAATCAGGCCCCAAGTGAGGAGGCATTCCCAATTCAACTGCTAACAGGAGTTACAATCCAAAACTGAATTTCACGTCACACAAGAAAACTCCCAGACATGTCACCAGATAAAAACTGGTGAAATCTCCATGTGGGAAAACAGGAAAAAATGGGGATTACCATGGGAACTGGGTGTGGTACCACAGATTCCTGCAATAATTCCCTCTTTCTAGTTCTGCCCGAAGGATCATACTTAGAATAGTGTGTACTTCCTCATTATAAAATTTCTGATCCTAGGGGTAGAGGTAATTCCGATTCAGAACACTGCATTGTTCCACCCAGAAGAAATGAAGGCCTTTGTCTTAAATGACAGACTTGGTTTGAACTGGGTAGAATTGTCTGTCACCAGGTTCTCTGAAACATAGCACCCGGGAACCCTGGATCTGGTGTATCTTTTGCCATATAAAAACACCAAATCAAGCACGAGAGCCAGCATTAAGATGCATCTTATAAACATGGAGATTGCAATGCTCACAGTGACTAGACAGAATCATCAGAGCTGATGTTGAAGGGTATTGAAGTTCTTTCATCCACTGTAGTTTGCGTGGAAGCCACAGTTAGTTAGGTAAATGTCTTCTATTTGTTAGGGGCCCATTTAGGTACCTTTGCGAGAAATCTTAAACATAATATCCCTCTGTTACGAGTGTCTCGAGATCTTACTGAGCTCTAAGATGTGATTAAATGGTGGACTTGGCTTCATCATGTCAGCGCATCTGTGTTTCTGATAGAAATTTACTTTTAGGGCCAATTATCTTCTGACTACCATGGGACTCTAGGAAATAGGTCACACTTTTTCTCAACCCATTTAAAAAAAAATTTGGGAGGACATATGTCCTTCAGGTGATGGCTGTAGGTGGAAGCTGAGAAGACCTCCTTCAGTTTTGGGTGCAAACTCTTTAAAATCAAAAGGCAGTAGACTCTTATGTAGCCCTGATTTCAGCCATATCTGTTTGTTTATCTATATGATCATGTACCACCATTATTCCTGGATGCTGGATAATTGGTACCAGTAAGGGCCTAATTACGAGTCCGAGGACGTTCAGACTCGTGGAGGTGCGGTGGTGACGGTCCAGCCACTGCCACACCGGCAGTACGACAGCCCTGTTACAATTTGGGCTGTAGGACCGCCATTGCACCGTCGTTCCCAGGCGGTGTCATGGAGGTCTTTCCTCCATGAAAAGGATGGCTATCCTGAAACAAAGGGGACCCTACAGGGCCTCCTGTTGCCCATGCGCAAGGGGATGCGTGGAGGGGGCACAAAATGTGCCCCTCTGTGTGCATGCACCCCAGTTCCTGCACTTTACAATCCATGCCATGCAGGAACGTTTTGTGGCATTCCCATCACAGTGCCAATTTTCAGGGGCACCACTGTGGGACTGCCAAAAAAGGCCGCCAGACATGAGGAGACTCGTAATCTGGTGGGCAGTGGGCACACGGGTTTGGCGGTGAGGGAGAGGCCCGCTAATGGTTATCAAGGGCCAACACTTTATGTGCAGTGGTGCTTGTAGACAGCAACTGAGTTACTATAATCAGAAAATGTATTATACTCATGCTACAATTGTCTATCAGCGTGGGCTGTACATGCAGCGTTTTTACCATCCTCCGCAGAGTGGCATATTTCATGCCTCTCCCCCTGGGGTGAATTTTAGCTCCCCATTTTGATGGTACTTCAAAGTGGTTCTACCTACTTGAGCTCCCCAGGGGGTTGGTGTCCTTTTGCACTCATTTGCTCCATTACATCCCGCTGGAGCAACACACCGGGCGCGGCATTGGATGTCTACAGGCCCTAGTGGTGCAAGGACTCAGAGTTAATGGGACCTTTACCAGTTTGATTAGCTGAGCTCGGTTCTCATTACTGGGCCCTATAAAGTACGGCATCTGAGCAAGGTCGCTTCGCGCCCCGGCTCCTGACGGTACTACCAATTCCGGGGAGGCGCGGAGAGCTTCGCCCACCCCGCTACAGTTCTTTTCTTTCTACAAGATGTCCTGCACTAGAGAAAATTAAAGCCCACTCCATACATTTTACATGAGTTCCCAGCGCCAGGGAAAAATTAATTTGATGTTGTCGTTTGATAGCGATCTATCCCCCTTCCCCCCTCCGCACCCACACATGCATACCCCCTTTGAAGGTTATGATTCAATTTTGTCTTAAAACTTAATCAAATCACCCACTCTCTTGTAAACATCTTTGGAGTGAGAAAAAGGAAAGTTTTCTATTATAACAAATATCATTATTTAAATGCTAATTTAGATTACTCGGGAAAACAGACAGAGTGAGATATTTTTTTTTCTGTCTCAGAGTGATGCATCTAAGACAATTTGCAGACACATCTCTGGCTGCGAAGGCAGCGGCTTCTTTGTATGCGGGGCTGGCGCTCTGCTTTGCTAGATAACCTTTATTTCATGTACAAAGTGTTAGCTTTGCTGGGAAAGAAAAAGCCGAGATAACTTCTTCACCTGCGGAACGTTATTAGACTTTCTTGAAAGAGCCTCTTGTGCGATGGGCGAGTTTTCTTGTCTCCTAATGATAATGGAAAAGGGAGGCCGGCTCGGACAGAAGTGGCAGGCGCAGGCAGCATCCCTTCCTCTTTGCGGCTCTCTCCCTCTCTACTGAATGTTAATATCGTCTGCTCATTTTGAAGCCCTCCAGCCGGATACTGATGCCGAGTGACTTTCTCTGCCCTCTGACGAATTGCCTTTTTTCTCTTGTTCCGTTTTGTTCATTCTCTTTGCTTTCTCTACACCCTTATTCTTTTTTTTTTTTCGTCTTCCAGTACTCCCTCGCTCTGGGCATCTCTAAATTAATCAAGCTCAGGAAGTTTCTACCTCTTGTAATTGGCTTTCTTACTTTAACTCATTCTGTATTCTATCTCCAGCTCTGCTTAGTACCTTCCATTCCTTAGTTATCTCTCTATCTCTCTCTCTCTGGCTTGATATCTCTCTGTTTCTGTCTCCCTCCTTCTTGCCTTCTCTTGTTCTTTTATCTTGTTTGCTCTCACATGGTCCTGTGTTCTCTCTCTTTCAGTGACTTTGTTTTTCCCTTTTTCTTGCCCCTTTCTCTGCTAGATCTCTTGCACTGTGCATCTGCACCTGGCTAAATATACAGTATTATATGTATACATGTTCTCACTTCTATCCTATATATCTCATCCTCTTTAAATTTATTACTACGACTTTTTATTTACTCTTCAATTTCAGCCTTTTAAATGTGCATCTGATATTTTATATGCAGCACATCTTTTGCTGGTGGAATGTACCTCTCATTGTACATTTCATTTTTAATATGCATAGTGACTACTTTCGCAGTTGGTTTAAAACAGTGTTTCATATTGTAACAATGAGGCCATGCCGTCATTATTCTGATGGATGGTCAATATCAGTAAGGTGCATAAGTGTCATTGGAAAGACCCTCAGAACCTCACCTGTTACCTCCTTCCAAGCCAATCCAATGCGAAGGTACCCTCATCGGACACCACTTGACACAGATGTCAGCTGAAAAGATTCCGACTCTAGATGTTTGACAATAGAAGACCTAACTATGGGCCACCAACCCCCCACATTGTGTGTCACAGGGAAAAAGATGCCTCTTGCAGTCAAAACTTATTTTAGAAAAGATTCCTGATGATGGGATTTGATTCTAAGGAACCCACCTTGACTATCCTGTTGAACATGCTCCTACTTAGGAGTCTTTCACCATAGAAGTCATAAGGTAACTTTTTCCACTGGCCAGGTACCTCTCATAGCTTGTTATTTCAGCCCTCTTTTATATAAAAACCAATAGAGGCACTTAGAAGAATTCTTAAGCATTGTTTTAAACTTTATAAACTTTAAAGTGGCTCAATTATATCACATGTAAGGAAATGCCTCTTTTTGCATGATCACCCCCCAACTTTTTGGACCAATGCAAAGGTTTGTTGACTCTGCCAAGCAGGCCTCAGTGCCAGGGCTCTGACCCTTAAAAGGTATATGTCCGATTGGTTCACCGACAATTGGCATGAGTTACCATACTTATAAGTTCCTAGTATATGGTACCAGGGGTACCCAGGGTCTCTAAGTTAAAGTGTCCTTCATGGACTGCAGCACTTATTGTGCAGCCAAGAGTGTGACAAAACAAAGGGTGACTCCTAGTCCACCATTGCTGGCTAGTAGCGCAGTTTTCTGACTGCTAACTTGACTTTGCCATTTAAAGTAATGTCAAAGCCCAAACTTCCTTTTTAATATATGTAAGTCATCCCTAAGGTAGGCCTAATGAGCCTTAAGGCAGTGTGCTGTATATTAAAAAGAAGAACTTATGGTTTTGTATGTCCCTACAGTAAAGGCCCCACATTGCCGTTTTTACATGTGGAAATGCTAGCAGCCGTATTGGCGATTACATGGTTACATACTGAAAACTCAACAGTGCTAACTTCTGAATGGGACTACTAAATATTGTTCCTCAAGGTACTAAAGAATCACTGCATTAAACCTCACTTTGTGGTAAAGCCAAATTCAATGTAACTTTTGCACAAATGGCAGCTTTAGAAACCTTGCAGAAAGGAACTTCTTTTGTACCCACGACACATACGAATTGTTTGGAGTTGGAAATCAGCTTGTTTAAACTGATGCGGAAACTACGACTCAGACATTTTTGCGAAAATGTACTTGAAGAACACCAAACCAATGGAGATGACCAACTACGTGATTTAAAACCTCAAAGCAATTACATGGCACCAGTTAGCCACAAAAGTCTGGATATTTTCGAGAATCTCGTTAAACAAGACATTTCAAAATTGACCTATTACAGGAAAAACAAATCCAGAAGCTTGACAAACAAAGAATTTGGCATCTTAAAAAGCATAGCTAACAATCCAAATATAATTTGCCAAAAAGCTGATAAAGTAGGTGCATTAGTGGTATTAAATACTTCACATTATGATAGTGAAGTGGAAAAACACATTTCAGATGAATCCACCTACGCGAAACTCGAAAGCAATCCCACAGACAATATAGTAAGATTGTTGAAGGACATAGTTGAAAAGGCTCTGGACAATGGCATAATTGAAGAAAGAACCAAGAGATTTCTAGTACCAAGTAACCCAAAGAGCCCGACCATCTACATGGTACCTAAAATTCATAAGGACTTACGACATCGACCATTCCGACCAATAGTGTCCACCAAAGGTAGCGTACATGAACCGGTAGGACAGTTTTTGGACCGATATTTGCAACCAAGTTTGATTCAAATGAACACTTATGTAAAAGACACTACTGACTTTTTGACTAAACTAAATCAAATCAGTTTTGCTTCAGACAAAACCATTATACTCTGTACCATAGACGTCAAATCTTTATACACCTCTATTCCCCATCAACTTGGGATTGAAGCCATAGAACACCCACTCAAGCAGACTGACTTGGAACTCGATCTGCAAGTCTTTCTCATGGAACTATTACATTTTACACTTTACCAAAGCTACTTCAAATGGAAAGAAAACTGGTTCCTCCAACTAACAGGCACTTCCATGGGCAATTGCGCCTCGCCGGCGTATGCCAATCTATTCATAAACAAATTCGAGGAGGATCACATGCTATCAAACCCCATCTGGAAAACACACAGTAAACTCTTTTTAAGATACATAGATGACATATTCATCTTATGGAAGGGCTCTCACATAGATCTGACAGAAGCATTAATGGACCTCAACAAAATCAATGAAAGAATACAATTCACCTTTGAGGTACAACAAGATCACATCACCTTTTTAGACGTGGAAGTCATCAAAACTGAACGCGGCTTCGAAATTGACATTCACAGAAAAAAAACTGACCGTAATAACACGCTCCACTACAACAGTTTCCATCAACTATCGGTCAAACATCACTTACCCTTTTCACAAATGCTTAGAGTCAAAAGAACAGTGTCTAATCCCCAAAGAGCAACTATACGCATTGAAGAGATGGAACAAAGGTTCGCACAACGAGGTTACACCAAGTTAATCTTGGAACAAGCTAAGCTTCGATCTCACAACAAGACTCCGAGAGAATTACTATTGAAGAAAACTAAAACTGCACATAACTGTATGGTTATAGTATCCAAATTTTCTGACAAGAGCAGAGCCTTCAAAAGGATCATTCAACAACATTGGTCAATACTAACGCTAGAACCTGACTTTAAACAGTTGTTCACAGAAGCTCCTATATTTGCATACCAAAGAGGCAAAAATTTGGGAGAAATACTCAAAGACACCACTATGAAAGTATGACCTACATATAAGGGGACAACACCATGTTATAATTGTAACAACTGCAATAACATCATACAAGGGTAACAACATCAAGCTTAACGTGACAGCCACATGCAACACCATGAATGTCATCTACATGTTGAAATGTCCGTGTGGAAAAATATATGTGGGTAAGACTGAACGAAAAATAAAAACGAGGATAAATGAACACAAAAGCAACATACGCACCAAACACTTGAAATCCGTTGTAACCAGCAATTTCATCAAACACAATCACAATATAAGTCAACTAAAATTCTTGGTACTGGAGGTCATAACCAAGATCGAGGGAAGAGACAATAACAAACACTTATTGAAAAGAGAAAACTTTTGGATTAAATCCCTAGAGGCCTTGAAACCACACGGGATGAATGATCGCATGGAATTCCAGTGCTACATATAATCGCTCCTTGATTGGACATTTGGAAGCTTTGATGTCTGTACTTTCAATCTTATGTTTACTGATCTCTTTTAGTGAAGTTAACACTCACATCAGGTTATATTTATTTCGTGTACACCCAGTATTATTCAGTTATAGATACAAGGCATTTTGCCAACAATTCTCTGTGGTCAAAGGACTTAATATCCGTTTGCATTATTCTTTGTAGCCTCACGGTTGACCAGATCACAACAGTTTTACCACAGATTCCACAATAATGAACACGTTTTAATATGGCCGCCACATTAACCACACGACGTTTAGTCCTACATCGAGTACTATTACACAAGGAGGCTCATTAATACACTGTTCCCTAGGCGAGTTGTACTCGTCGAGGGGTCTCCATGCCGAGAATACCTTGAATTCAAACATTAGTAAGTGCCCGTTTTGAGTGTGACAGCATTGATTTATTTAATGATATTTTCTGGCTATGCACCAGATATTTCGCCCATCTAACAATAATGACTCATTCGCAACTCGCTCGCACACCCGTTTCTCATATGCGGGTCAGAGTTGTTCACCTTTAGTAGTTTTCTTTTGAGTTTTTTTAAAATAAGCCACTGTTTATTGTTTATTGTTCGAAATGTGTGATCGCCAAATATTTTAACATTTACGTCCGCGAGCATGAACGTAGCTCACACGCCTTCACGTATGGATTCACCAACACGGTATTCATTCACCAATTATGACTTCTTTCTCGGGTCTTCTAAAAACGACACTGTCCTTCGCCACTAAATGCGTGATTGTCACAAGAAAAATGTTAACACTCATGTTTGCAAGCATGAACGTATTTTGACGTATCTATATGGATGGATTTACCATCATCACACATTAACACAACGTTGTTTAATTGCACTTACCGCGTGATCGCTACTAAAATTCCACTACGCACATTCGTGAGCATGAACAAAGTCATTGCACCTCCAGCTTGAAATCGCCTGTTTATAGAGATTCACTATCATCAGAGATCAGCATGGCTAATATCACCCACATCACAGCACAACTTAGTGATAAGCTGATAATGGTCACAAACGAACCATTTTCCTGGGTAATGATGAACACTAAAATAACAGCACTGCATTTTTTACCTCTCCTTCAAACAATACTAACTACATCTCACAGAGTAGACTGTGGAAAGGTTTCCTCATTGTATTTTACGCTTTGTTTATGTTACAGAGTAGTTCCCTGATGAAGGGCAATCCGCCCGAAATGCATTGGAACTTATACTGAACCAAAAACCTGTTTTGGAATGTATATGGATACACTGAAAATCATGGATTGAAGATATTAAATTCATGTATTGTGGAAAACACATTAAATTCAACAAATTGATACAAATTGTGGATTACATTTTTTTTTGTTCAACACAATAACCCCTACCAGGGGACAGATAGTGCCCAAGGGGGACGCACCCTACACAGGGTACACAACCATTGAATGATTACCTTACGTTCCTAGACCGGAGAACGTTACCCCAGGAGCACACCCAAAGTATATAAAACCACTTTAAACTCTATCCAAATCAAGGTTGTGCGCGAGCACCATAATTCTTGAGCTTTAGAAAGTTGCCACCATATTGCCCAAAGTCTTGCAGTGGCTGTTTACAGTTGCTGACCCCAAGACAGCTTTCTGGCCTACTGGGGGGAAGTGTGAACAACTCTCAGGAAGGAACACTATGGGACTGCCGCTGACCTCTCATTGACAGGAAGGCCAAACAGGATGTGAGCCCAAAAGGCAAGCTTCAAAGGGGAAGCCACCTTTCAAGGGAAAATAGTGAATACACACAAGAGGGCAGTTCTTTTCTTTTTGCAGACAAGTTGGAACCGGAGACAAAGAGGGAGAAGCTGCTACCAAATGGTTTTCAGTGGGCTTGTAGCCCCCAGGTAGCCACACCTTGGGGATGAGCTAAGGAGCTCCACATGCCAAGAAAACGGTCTGCCTTGTTGGGAGTGGGCAGATTGGTGCATTCTGGGCTAGCTGGACTCCACACTTTACAGGAAGTTGTCACTAGAGGAGAGGGTGCCTGGTATCCCATTGGCTTATAGTCCCTACTTCCCCCAGGGCACAAACAGGGTATAAAAGTGAAACCCCTGGTACACAGACCTCAGATCACATGTATACTGGAGAGAGGAAGTGACTCCAGGAGTCAGTTGGCTGACTTCCTGTTACAGCTGAAGGGCTTTAAAAGCTCAAGAAGCCTGGCTTCGTTAGGTAGTAGCCAAAAACGCCGGAAGGGCAGTCTGGGAGACTGAGTCCCAACCCTCAAAAGTTGCACCTGTGTTTGCTGGACCCTGGAAAGTCATGGAGGGCAGTTTGGTCATCCAGCAAGGAAGTTACTATCAGTTAAACGGAACCGTTGGTTTGCTGTAACTGGAGACCAGCAGACCAGTGGCAATCATGTGTTGGCTGGAATTCACCCAGACTTCAAGAGGCATTGACCCCTGTGGCCAAAGTTACCCCACCATCTTTGTGGACTGAGGGGTGGGCCCAGGAAGACCCTCGTCACTGGATTAGCATTCTTGAGCATCTTCATAAACCTGTATCCCTTTCATCAGGACCACTTTATTAAAGTCTCGGGCCAATGGAGACTGGAACTGAATTAGAGACTGCTTTGGCTGCAAGGTAAGTGTCCAACTGACCCTCATCGGTCCCTGTGACTCTCTCCCTGCCGCAGTTGGCCACCCAAAGGCAGCCTGGGTGGTAGTGTACAACTTTATAAAAGTTTTACAAATTTACTGTTAGCCGTCCATTTCAGTGATTTATTGTGGTAATGGAAAAGGTAGTTCTTCATTGCTCCTTTAAAAATTAATATCTCTGAACCTTCTGGTGGATTTCTGTCATTGAGATATCTGTTTAATGATAGAAATACAAACTATTTTTAACAATTGGTGTCAGATTTCTACTGAGTCTTGTGTTTCTATTTATTTAACTGTTTTGGCACTCCTTATTGTTTTACACATGTTCCCTTGATAAAGTCTGACTGCTCAGAGCCACACTTACCCAGGATTGACCTAAGGCTTTTCAACCAAATATGACTGGCGAGCGAGTTTATAACATGGTGAGGTCGCACAACCACATCATATAATATATATACATTTTTTTTTTCTACTGTTTTCCTTTTTCAATGGTTAAGTGTTTTAGCTATTAAACTGTACTATATTTATAAATATTGTTGCTTTTACCCACAATGCTTTATCTTTACAACATATTTCAATGTTACTAGTTTTGTGTATCTTCCAGCCACTTTGGTGGAGTAGAGCCCTGACCATGAGCAACACATGAGATAGCTCTGCTCTCTGAGCACCAAAACTGTATATTCTGTATAGCCTGAGAGATAGATTTGTTGTCCAACTAAAGCGTCAGTAAGAGCTCTATAATTTAACAAAATGCACAGTGTGCTGAAGCAAAACGGTGTTTTTATGTCATTTGGAAGTTACATCTGCTTTGTGAGCCAAGTGCCTTTAATTCTTATTCTGCAGTCTGAAAATTAACACTTATAGGAGTTTTGTAACATAAAGGATAGCTCGAATTTCAAAAGCTAAGAACTATAGCATATGTATAAATTGAGGAAGAGCTAAGCTGCGTGAAGCCATAACCTGTATATTTTAGATCTCCTGGGGATAGCTCAGTACTATCTGTGTGATATCTACTTTGTGATATACAAGCATGTTGATTTTGCATTACCATATTCCATATTTTTGCTTGTTAGGTACGTGGAAGAGTGTGGCCTTCCTTTAAATTCCAGGCTCTCTGAAAAGCCCTATATTTGAGATCACAAATGGCCTTTTAAAAGATCTATGCTTGCCCTCTCATTTACGTGGTATCATCTTCCATCAATTTGTTAAATGTGAGCAACACACGTGCTTTTTTTAGTCATGCTTTGATTTTCAAGTTGTGTCTTTTTAGCACATTGGTAGAATTCAAAATCTTTCAAAGGGCAGTCTGTGGGTTTGTATAGTCTGGGTCTTCCATAGCTGGAGTCATCTCCCTCAAAGCAAGAGTCAGGAGATTGCATGTTTGTGGTGAGGATAAACCAACATTGGATTATCTAAACTTGATAGACCCCCCCTCCCCCACCCCCCATTTGCGTTCAAGGTTTTCTACTAATTGCACTTGGGTCTATCAGAACTCAGTCAACTATTATAAGTGCAGCCAATTGCATTCCTTAATGTACACCTGGAAATGTATGAGAATGTCTACTTAGCAACCAAAATGGAGGGTTTGATGTACTGTTCGGTACACCCAGATGTATTGGGAATTATTAGGAAATGGAAAATATTGAATACAATCAGGCATGTGATCCATCTGGTGGAAGAGGTCTGGAGAAAGAAGGTGCCAGTGATGATATTGGCCCTCAGTGGTGAGAAGACAGCCAACTAGTTCAACTGCTCTCTCTTGAGTTCTGTACATGTCAAAATTGTCTTAGGTAACAACATGCTCAGATTCATTTGAGGCAAAAAGGCATGACCCTTGGCCATGGTTTTGGCTGCAGGAGGGAACTTCGTCCTGGAAAGGCTACACAGCATGAACGCCTCTTACCTCCACATGTCTATGCATTGGTAATATATCCCTATATAAGGAATGACAATATTGTAATGGGTATTGTATCTGTCTCTGACTCAGGATATATCGTTTTGACCCTGTTCGAGCACGAGGATTTAAATCCCATTGTTCTTCAGATGTTGGATGAATTGTTCATATTATCAGGTTTCAAAGTAAATTAGAATAAATCAAAGAGTTTGAACATGTCAATGCAGTGGCCATCATTATACAGATTAAAGACAGTAACGAATTCTTGATGTCATGCCAGAAAGTTCAAATACTAAAATATCAATACCACTCTGACAGTTCGGGCTTTAGGAAAGCAAACCTCCCTGTGCTGCTGGAGAGATTTAGGTGAGAGCTACTGGGAGGACATCCTCTGTTTATATCCTGGCTGGCCAGGATACCTGTACAGAGAATGTGTTTACATTTTTTTCAAGCCTTGCCAACCACTCTGCCTACCATATTGGTAAGCACTATGCAGAGGATGTACAGTGGCTTCATATAAGTGCTGAGACTTTCCAAATGTATAATTATTGCAGTGAGGGAGACTGGAGAGTTGGACATATTTGACTTTAGGATACACTACATCACACACAATTTCACCTGTTCAAATTGTTGCTACAATACTGTGAAAAATACTTTATACATATGGATATGGCGGTGGCAGATAGAGCATCTGTAGGATAGGACAGAGCTGTGGAAAGGAGATAGACTCAAGAATATGTGTATGATTGACAATTTTCATTCACTGATGCTGGTCCAGGAGGGGCACTAGCAGAGCTTCAGCTTCTTTTCCAACTCCTTAAAGGCCTATACTAATCTGCTGTTGACCTCAGCACTTTTGATTAATCATTCATTACATAGAAGATGGGAAGATGTAGGGTTCTAGCAGGCATATTTGCTAGAGGTAAAAGCAAGACTTTAGATATGTGTAAGAGGAAATTTGGGAAAGGTAGTGTTAGATTTTAGTATCTATGCAGGCAGGGAATGTTGTGCATGCTTTAGTTTAGGTCTAACAGTATGAGGTAGGGGACTTCTGCAATGGAATGTGAGGGGCTGGGAAATAAAACCAGTACTGGGTCATTTGATGATTGTGAAGGTTCTGTGCGGATGAATAAACCTCTCTTCTGGATTAATATCTATTTTCTTGAATTGAATTTAACAAGTAGAATAGCGGAGTTATCAGCAGATTAGATTCTGGGTCCAGATGCCTGAGAATGAAGTAGTGGCCACTACAGTGTGGGCTGTCCCAAGATGTGAAAAGCAAACTGTCGACTATAAATAACCCTGTTCAGATGGGCCCTGGGCAAAAAGCTAAAATAACTGGGGGTGTACCTTATGCCACGATACTGCTTAGGAATAACCTCCGCAAGAGGAAACCATTGGAGCCACTTCTAGGCTATATTAAACCACCAGGGCACTTGACACAAACAAATAAAGAAAACTGTGCATGTCTCAGTCAATGGTAAAATGGGCATATATGGCAAAATAGGAAGGGCTTTGGATATCGACAATAGTGAAGACCAATTGCAACAGATTTGTGAAGATGTGACAAAGTCTTAAAAATATGCTGAACATCACAAAACTCAATTTAAGCTAACGTCCAACTTGTACACAATGCAAGGCAGCTGAAGGTGATCTATCATTTGTTGCAGGGAATGTGGTCAAGAGACTGACAAATTGCTTTTTGGTGGTCTTTCCCCCCATTGAAGTGTGTGCAGATACAGGTGAAAAGGGTCATGATTTACCCAGTGCCCGAGAAGCTGACATTGGTAATTTTGGGAATAAGGGGCCCATTTCTGAAGAGTATGTCTAGAGGTGGCAATAGAGCTGTTGACACATACAATACATGATTCCTATAAATAACCTGGAGAGACAGGTCCTTCCCTTGATACCAGCACTACTAGAGGGTTTAAGATTTAATTAGGGGTATGTTAGATTAGCTCTTTATTTCTATTAAACTAAACGTAGGTGTAAATTGTGTTCCATATTTGATGTGGTGATTTATCTCCCTTCTTGGAAAGTGGGAGCAGGAGGGTGGGAAGTGGGGTGATCTTCAAAGATATAAACTCTATACTATGCATTATAAATGTTTGGTTGGCTTTTATCACCCCTGCGTATTTATATATAATTTGTTTCACTCTGTATTGTGTTAATACTTCAAACAAAATTGCCTAGGTAAGGGAATAAAGCTCTGTGTGGAACTTAAAGGTGGTGATTATTCGATGCTCTATCAAAACAAACATGTCACAATCACAGAAACATACACTATTCATAGAAAAATAAACTGCTTTGCAGTAAAAAAAAAAAAAAAGTGTACTGCAGTATTCAATCAGATTTCCAACAAATGTCATCTTCCCTTCCAACAAAACTGAGCTCTAAATTTAGAGAATGGGTTATCATTTTACACTTCCAAGATGAGTCATTCAGTGTGCTTCCTTCCTACCCTGTTCCTAAACCTGACTACATAGGTTTAACAGAGGAAACTTGCATCTCTACCTGCTAACGAAATACACGTAAAGCTACAGGTTTGGCCTTGCCTTTAAACCTCGAATCTTGAATAAGCCCAAGTTACCCTAATATTCGGGTGATTTGAGTTCGCTGAGGCTTTATTTAAGAAGCATTGGGTATTCAGAATTTCTAGCAGATTACCAGCGAAACAACAAATATGGGCCAGGTACAGTGGCAGTCAGGGATCTGTTATAAATTCCCTGAGCCCACCAGGCAGATACAGGTTTTGGAGAGAGAGACAAGGAACAATAGGTGTACATTTTGTCACAGGTTGTCACAGGTGGAGGAAAAAATATGGAGGGGAACAAACATCTTATTCGGGAACACAAAGGGCCTCATTTACAAACTTTTGGCGTAGGGTAGTGCAGCAAGCCTTCTTGCTGTGCTGCCCTACATCAAAAAAGGGCAGGAATAGGCCACATCTTTGAGATTCCTGTCCTCTTCCCCAGCGCTGGTGCACGATTGGCTGCCATGCGCCAGTGTAGGCACCCTTGCACCGTCTGCGTTGTGGGAATTATTGTTTTTGTGCCGGATACAATCATTTGAGGGGATTTCCTCCTTCTGTGTGTGCTGCTGAATGTAGCACACATTGAAAGAGGAAAAAAAGAGGAGAAATAAAGTTATTTCTCCTCGTTGCGACTTCCCTTCTCCACCCCTGGGTAGGCGTAGACTTTTGACGCATTCCCAGGTTTACAGAATGTTGTAAATCTGGGAATGTGTCAAATGCCATATGTGTCAAGTGGGAACACCCACCGTAATGCCCATGACACGCCTCTCCAGCGCAGTGTGAGGCAATGCAGTGACTTGTGCTGCCTTGCCTCTCACCATATCTAAAAAGCCATGAAAAGCCATGCAGGGTGGCTTTACACGGCCTTGTAGATATAGCACTGTACTGTGCCCCCCAGAACGTCAATAAAAGTGACATTCTAGCGGTGCACATGGGCTTGTAAATAAGCCCCAAAATGTCTTCAGATGAGAGTAATCACTGTCAACAGGAACACAAGTACCAGAGCGCCACACTCAGCATTTGCAAAAACAACAGTTGATGGACAGAATGCAGAACAATGTCATACATTTACCCCAGTACAGAGATCTGGGCCTAAATCCATCGTTTTTTTGCTCACCATGCCATTCCAGTTTGAACCCAGCCATATGCAAATCAGTCTTGACCCTGTGCCTCATGGGAACAGTCCAGCCCGAACTGCCAAGCCAGGTCCCTCCCTGGACTGGAAACAAGCATCCTAGGACCGGTTTCTGGGTTTCACCCCTCTTCAGCCAGGATAGCTTGATTCCAGTGGCATGGAGAGCACGGGACCAACGTCTGGGCATACCCGTCCCACTCGGGGTGACAAATGCAAAAACAACAGTTGATGGACAGAATGCAGAACAATGTCATACATTTACCCCAGTACAGAGAACTGGGACTAAATCCATTGTTTTTTTGCTCACCATGCCATTCCAGTTTGAACCCAGCCATATGCAAATCAGTCTTGACCCTGTGCCTCATGGGAACAGTCCAGCCCGAACTGCCAAGCCAGGTCCTCCCTGAACTGGAAACAAGCATCCTAGGACCAGTTTCGGGTTTCACCCCTCTTCAGCCAGGATAGCTTGATTCCAGTGGCATGGAGAGCACGGGACCCACGTCTGGGCATACCCGTCCCACTCGGGGTGACAAATGCAAAAACAACAGTTGATGGACAGAATGCAGAACAATGTCATACATTCACCCCAGTACAGAGATCTGGGCCTAAATCCATTGTTTTTTGCTCACCATGCCATTCCAGTTTGAACCCAGCCATATGCTAAATCAGTCTTGACCCTGTGCCTCATGGGAACAGTCCAGCCCGAACTGCCAAGCCAGGTCCTCCCTGGACTGGAAACAAGCATCCTAGGACCGGTTTCGGCTTTCACCCTCTACAGCCAGGATAGCTTGATTCCAGTGGCATGGAGAGCACGGGACCCACGTCTGGGCATACCCGTCCCACTCGGGGTGACAAATGCAAAAACAACAGTTGATGGACAGAATGCAGAACAATGTCATACATTCACCCCAGTACAGAGATCTGGGCCTAAATCCATCGTTTTGGTGCACTTTTCGTCCTAAGTGGGATGGGTATGCCCAGACGTGGGTCCCTTGCTCACTGTGCCACTGGATTCAAGCTAGCCTGGCTGAAGAAGGGTGACATACCCTGAAACTGGTCCCAGGATGCTTGTTTCCGGTCCAGGGAGGACCTGGCCTGTCAGTTCGGTCTGGACTGTTCCCATGGGGCACAGGGTCAAGACTGATTTGAATATGGCTGGTTCCAAACTGGGGTGGTGTAGTGGGCAAAAGAACGATGGATTTAACCCAGATCTTTTGACTGGGGGAGAATGTTTGCATTGTCAGCATTCTGTCCATCATTTGTTTGCAGTAACACTTTTCGCCGTAAGTGGGATGGGTATGCCCAGACGTGGGTCCCTTGCTCACTGGATTCAAGCTAGCCTGGCTGAAGAAGGGTGATATACCCTGAAACTGGTCCCAGGATGCTTGTTTCTGGTCCAGGGAGGACCTGTCCTGGCAGTTCGGTCTGGACTGTTCCCATGGGGCACAGGGTCAAGACTGATTTGCATATGGCTGGGTCCAAACTGGGGTGGCGTAGTGGGCAAAAGAACGATGGATTTAACCCAGATCTTTTGACTGGGGGAGAATGTTTGCATTGTCAGCATTCCGTCCATCATTTGTTGCATTAACACTTTTCGCCCTAAATGGGATGGGTATGCCCAGACGTGGGTCTCTTGCTCACTGTGCCACTGGATTCAAGCTAGCCTGGCTGAAGAAGGGTGGCATACCCTGAAACTGGTCCCAGGATGCTTGTTTCCGGTCCAGGGAGGACCTGGCCTGGCAGTTCGGTCTGGACTGTTCCCATGGGGCACAGGGTCAAGACTGATTTGCATATGGCTGGGTACAAACTGGGGTGGCGTAGTGGGCAAAGGACGATGGATTTAACCCAGATCTTTTGACTGGGGGAGAATGGTTGTATTGTCAGCATTCCGTCCATCATTTGTTTGCAATAACACTTTTCACCCTAAGTGGGATGGGTATGCCCAGACGTGGGTCCCTTGCTCACTGTGCCACTGGATTCAAGCTAGCCTGGCTGAAGAAGGGTGACATACCCTGAAACTGGTCCCAGGATGCGTGTTTCCGGTCCAGGGACGACCTGACCTGGCACTTCGGTCTGGACTGTTCCCATGGGGCACAGGGTCAAGACTGATTTGCATATGGCTGGGTCCAAACTGGGGTGGCATGGTGGGCAAAAGAACAATGGATTAAACCCAGATCTTTTGACTGGGGCAGAATGTTTGCATTGTCAGCATTCCGTCCATCATTTGTTTGCAGTAACACTTTTCGCCCTAAGTGGGATGGGTATGCCCAGACGTGGGTCCCTTGCTGACTGTGCCACTGGATTCAAGCTAGCCTGGCTGAAGAAGGGTGACATACCCTGAAACTAGTCCCAGGATGCTTGTTTCCGGTCCAGGGAGGACCTGGCCTGGCAGTTCGGTCTGGACTATTCCCATGGGGCACAGGGTCAAGACTGATTTGCATATGGCTGGGTCCAAACTGGGGTGGCATAGTGGGCAAAAGAATGATGGATTTAACCCAGATCTTTTTACTGGGGGAGAATGTTTGCATTGTCAGCATTCCGTCCATCATTTGTTTGCAGTAACACTTTTCGCCCTAAGTTGGATGGGTATGCCCAGAAGTGGGTCCCTTGCTCACTGTGCCACTGGATTCAAGCTAGCCTGGCTGAAGAACGGTGACATACCCTGAAACTGGTCCCAGGATGCTTGTTTTCGGTCCAGGGAGGACCTGGCCTGGCAGTTCGGTCTGGACTGTTCCCATGGGGCACAGGGTCAAGACTGATTTGCATATGGCTGGGTCCAAACTGGGGTGGCGCAGTGGGCAAAAGAACAATGGATTTAACCCATATCTTTTTACTGGGGGAGAATGTTTGCATTGTCAGCATTCCGTCCATCATTTGTTTGCAGTAACACTTTTCGCCCTAAGTGGGATGGGTATGCCCAGACGTGGGTCCCTTGCTCACTGTGCCACTGGATTCAAGCTAGCCTGGCTGAAGAAGGGTGACATACCCTGAAAATGGTCCCAGGATGCTTGTTTCCGGTCCAGGGAGGACCTTGCCTGGCAGTTCGGTCTGGACTGTTCCCATGGGGCACAGGGTTAAGACTGATTTGCATATGGCTGGGTCCAAACTGGGGTGGCGTAGTGGGCAAAAGAACGATGGATTTAACCCAGATCTTTTGACTGGGGGAGCATGTTTGCATTGTCAGCATTCCGTCCATCATTTATTTGCAGTAACACTTTTCGCCCTAAGTGGGATGGGTATGCCCAGACGTGGGTCCCTTGCTCACTGTGCCACGGGATTCAAGCTAGCCTGGCAGAAGAAGGGTGACATACCCTGAAACTGGTCCCAGGATGCTTGTTTCCGGTCCATGGAGGACCTGGCCTGGCAGTTTGGTCTGGACTGTTCCCATGGGGCACAGGATCAAGACTGATTTGCATATGGCTGGGTCCAAACTGGGGTGGCGTAGTGGGCAAAAGACCGATGGATTTAACCCAGATCTTTTGACTGGGGGAGAATGTTTGCATTGTCAGCATTCCGTCCATCATTTGTTTGCAGTAACACTTTTCGCCCTAAGTGGGATGGGTATGCCCAGACGTGGGTCCCTTGCTCACTGTGCCACTGGATTCAAGCTAGCCTGGCTGAAGGGTGACATACCCTGAAACTGGTCCCAGGATGCTTGTTTCCGGTCCAGGGAGGACCTGGGCTGGCAGTTCGGTCTGGACCGTTCCCATGGGGCACAGGGTCGAGACTGATTTGAATATGGCTGGGTCCAAACTGGGGTGGCGTAGTGGGCAAAAGAACGATGGATTTAACCCCGATCTTTTGACTGGGGGAGAATGTTTGCATTGTCAGCATTCCGTCCATAATTTGTTTGCAGTAACACCTTTCGCTCTAAGTGGGATGGGTATGCCCAGACGTGGGTTCCTTGCTCACTGTGCCACTGGATTCAAGCTAGCCTGGCTGAAGAAGTGTGACATACCCTGAAACTGGTCCCAGGATGCTTGTTTCTGGTCCAGGGAGTACCTGGCCTGGCAGTTCGGTCTGGACTGTTCCCATGGGGCACAGGGTCAAGACTGATTTGCATATGGCTGGGTCCAAACTGGGGTGGCGTTGTGGGCAAAAGAACAATGGATTAAACCCAGATCTTTCGACTGGGGCAGAATGTTTGCATTGTCAGCATTCCGTCCATCATTTGTTTGCAGTAACACTTTTTGCCCTAAGTGGGATGGGTATGCCCAGACGTGGGTCCCTTGCTGACTGTGCCACTGGATTCAAGCTAGCCTGGCTGAAGAAGGGTGACATACCCTGAAACTAGTCCCAGGATGCTTGTTTCCGGTCCAGGGAGGACCTGGCCTGGCAGTTCGGTCTGGACTATTCCCATGGGGCACAGGGTCAAGACTGATTTGCATATGGCTGGGTCCAAACTGGGGTGGCATAGTGGGCAAAAGAACGATGGATTTAACCCAGATCTTTTTACTGGGGGAGAATGTTTGCATTGTCAGCATTCCGTCCATCATTTGTTTGCAGTAACACTCAGCATTTGGCACACCACATCTTAGCAGGAAAGTAAGGACTGCAAATTGGGGGTACTGCACAGATTTTTCAGTGAACAGACCACAGGCCTTCTCGCCTCCACAGATACAGGTAAAGATTCCTTTGGCCCTGTGACTAGAGTCAGCTGCCACCGACTGTCAATTACCCCTTAAATGTGGTCTGGGATCAGTTGCAACTTTAGTATAAGTGATTTACACCTTGTGTAGCCTCCTAACTAGCAGGCTCTGCTGTAAAAAGCCACCGTGGAAAAGAGGAGCACCTTGTGTGGACTCACAAATTGTCAAATACATTTTACTGTAGAAATAAATCAACTCAGTTCACAAATGCCCCCTTTGTCCTTGTGCACAAGCATACCTATTTATACTACACAGCACCAGCCACGTAACCCTAAAAGCCACCGCCAGAGCACTGTTCATCCTCTGTGGTAATTCCCCAGAGTGGTACGGTCCAGAGTGATGTTTCCAGAGGTGTGTGGGCTCCCCCGCCCCTAGTATTCTGTGGTGCGGGCCTGAATTGAGCTTTTTTTTTTATTTTACCAGGCCTGCGTTTGGCCCTTCATAAGTTCACCTTCCATGCAGACATCACCCATATTAGGCCCCTGGAATGTCGTTCGCTGGGTCAGACCCATTGGAAGTCGGTTCGCCGAAAGACAGTGTCGCCATGATGTTTGTGGTGCTCTTATGGAAAGGGGTGATTCTCGGAACACCGAGCCGGCAGGTGCTCGCCTGTCCTCTCAGCACACAGCATCAAATGTCTCTTCGCCTCTCTCCAGAATACAAATGGCGTTTCTCTTAATTTAAAAGCGACGTAGCTATAATTGCTTTGCTGCAGTTGCAGGGTCGGCATTTCTCTCTGTCCCGGGTCCTGCTGGACTGGTAAAAGTTCGGGCCGATGCATCACGGAGTGGCGAGGAGACACTGCAGCTCGGGAGTTATACGGGAGCTCGGCAGCGCCATCAATTACCCGCTACTTATTTCTTAGTTATTTTGCAGTTACAGTGTAATTAGTTTCACTTAATGTCAACTTTTGCCAATACGTCCTCCATTAGCCGTGGAATTATAGCTTGATTTTTTTAGACTGTGGTATGATGGTGCTGCACGCGCTGCCCCCAGACAGGAGAGGTTTCTCTGGCAGAAGACAGTGTGCTGAGGGAGCGTTTCTTGCGTCTGGCATCTGTGCCCGCTGCTGCTGAGAAAAGAAAGGGCTACTGGGCAGAGCTCGTGATAGGCATACAGCAGCATGGCAGCGGTGCCATGGACCACAGCACAAGCACGGAAAATAGCTCATTCCCCGGGTGAGTCGTTAAAAAGAGCCCCTGTTCGGGTGCAGTGGGCCCTTCACACCTGTGGGCCCCGGCAACACTGCAACTGTTGCACTGTTGATAGCCACGCCCCTGCATGCACAAAGTAGTCAACACAACACATTAGTCCGCAGTGCAACCACACAAGGAAGAGGGATGAGATAACGTCTCAATGAGAATCTATTACAGGGTCCTATTTGTGTACAAGTGCGGGTGCGTTTGCATCTTGAAGTTGGTCGGGGTGGACCTGCGAGTTGATGCCCACGTGTCCTTGTCTGTGTGTTTTGCATGCTGCTGCGCATCTAAAGGCACGTGGCTGCAGGGCTTTAACTGGGCTGGGTCTTGCCGGTGCTCAGCACCGGCAGTTCTATAAAGCAAGTGCTGAGACGGGTCTCTATCGGGCTCTCCATTTTTGCCCTCACCCTCAGCATGAAAAAAAAAATCTTAACTCTGTGGCAGTACCACCCTTCACTGCCTTCAAAGAGACTTGCTATATTTCTTTCACATTCTCACCATTTTAGAACTATAGCATTTTCAATATGCTCCACAACGAAGCCATAGTTGTTGCTTATTTATCTTATGAAACTAAAAACCATTGACAAAGCCCATAGTCCTGGCTTGTTACTTCTTGTACTATATATCTGGATGCCAATACAGAAGTAGAGAAACACCGGTCGGAGGGCACACTATGCTAAGCACAGATTTTCAGCTCACTGTTTCTAAGCCACGCCCTTAATTACATCGGCCACGCCCCTTTGAGGCACCCCCAGTTTTTTCATCCCACTTGAAGCCCTGTGTGCCTTGTCATGCCAATGGTTACTGCAGGTAAAAAGCAGTGAACTCTTGAGATGATTTACTATCATCCTTCACCCACCTACAGCAGTGTGTGCGGGGGCTGTAGCCACCCTTGACTACAGGTGGGGTACATTTTGCATGTACCCCCTAAAATCATTGCACTCTGTCTGTCCTTGAATTTAAACATAATCGAATACCACTCTGTGCACACACATATATCCATGCATAGTGGTGCATGCAATTCTGTGTAAATCTTTGGCTTCCATTGCATGTCTGTGATAGCGCGTGGAACAGCGGAAAAAGGGGTTTTGGCTAACTAAAGCAGAGTGTGTAATTTTACACCACACGCTAAACCAGTCCAATAATCTCATTTACCCAAGACTGAATTTTGGCCCATATCAACATTAGGTCCTCCGACAGATCGGAGAGCTGACAGGGATTTGGCAAAAGATCCAGATGAATATTCCCCTCATGAGGACCTAGAACAAAGGGAATATTAATCAAACCACACTAAATACAACTATATATAGATCTCATTATTTACATTAATCAATAACGACAGACTCAATTTTTCTATTTACTTTGCTTTATCTATTTTTCTTTTGTAAAGTATATGGAAATGGTCAAACAAAGACACAATATAGAATCTGAATCATCACACAAGAGAACATAAAATCAGTAATTCATAATAACATCTCATTTAAGGAGCATGAGTTGAGTGGATAGAGTAAGAGACAAAAGTGCATAATAATAAGATAAATGCAAATACAGAATCTCATACGAACCTAGGAAAACTACAGCACAGCGTGCTAATGGTTGAAAAGCTAACCCTCCGGCCGGAAGGGGAAGCTAGGGCAAACCTCACAAGGTATGAGGTGCAAAGTTAAAGGTGTCAGCTTACAGACAGCGTCAGCTAAAGGATCTCAATAAGGACTAGCTCACACGAACGCCTCGTCTCGCCCTCTCCTAACCAAGCCTAAAAACATGGATTCTATCACTAATAGTTATACCCTAAAATTTATGAGCCCTGCCCTATTATTGTTTCAAAATCAGCAAAAGTCTCTCTCTAATTGGCCAAGAAGTATAGGGTGTCCAGTCACACCACTTTCATTGTTCTTCTCTCTCAAAAGTTCATTGTTTTGTTTCATGCCGTCAACATCGTCCTTCAGCAGAGGAAATCAAATTCTTCTTCTTCCTCGACAGGCGCACTTTCAAACACAGGTCGATACATTTCTAGCACAGTTATCCGTAAACTAATACTTTGCTTCAAACATTAGGAACCTTCCGCAGATACTCAAAACACGTAGCAGCCATTGGACAAAAAAGTACACAGTGGTCATCTATAATGAATAGAACACAATTTTCTGCATTTCTACATTTTAAAGCAAAATTATCCCTCAGTCAGTTTGAAGATTTCTTTCCAAAGCATGAAGTTTTTCTCTAGGAGAAATAAACTAGATCGATTATTGGTTCAAAATAAAAGCTTCATTTTCATAATTAATTTCAATCTTCATTAATCAATTAATAAACCCAATTCATTTCAAACTATTATTCTATGTAATTACTATTGTTCAGTTAAACGTTAAATCAAACATGTGTCTTCTTTTCACATTTGCTCGTGGAAAATCTCATTGTGCACTTTTTATTAATTTTCCATAAAGCAATTATTTATGGCCTACTTAAACCCTTTGTCATTTTTCCACATCTAAATTATCTAGTAACACTTTATCGGTTAATTTCAAAACTTGTTAATGATTTTCACACAATGGGAAGTTTAATCCGAGCAGGTTTTATTTACGGAAAACCCTGCTCCATCATCTGCGTCTCTGCATGTGTGTTTATTCTTTCTGACATACCTTGAATAGTGTATAGCATACATAAATTAAACTAGTCTGCAACGGTTAAATCATCACTCCTGGCCTGTACATTGCTGTCCTTATCTGGTTACTGATTCAGTCTGACTCCATGCAGACTGGATGACCCACTGATTGACTCTTCAGAGACTGGTCTGCAGTCATTAGTAGATATGGAGTGGATACAAGTTTGCACCCTTGTATGGGCACTGAGAATATTCTAAGTTAGCAAGTCACAGCTTTAATGCAGCTTTTAGGACACATCGAAGAACTGTTTGTAAAATGCTGCACAAAGCTGTACTGTGAGTCCTATGCTATGGTAAGCTGTTTGTCAAGGCAAATTCCACTGAAGGAAGCACAAGATGGGGACACAAACGCATCAAAACCAACCAAATACACCTGTCATATCCACGGTCCGTTTGATAGCTAATAATATCACAACCGTGGAATTGCATTGCCCCATTTTAAACTCAGAAAGATCAATCAAACCTCAGATTACTGCTATTAAGCTTGCTCTGTCCCCTGGATCCTCCCCCCTCCATTATTCAATGCACCAATCCAAAACTGCATTCCAAACACACACAATTCTAAAAGAGTAGGCCATCTCAATCACTAATCTCATGCAATTCTAATCTCAAAGGTTTAAAAATAAACACACCAGTTATAATAATCTAATTCAAATGAAGACCCCGCCCTTAGAACATCAAAGTCCCACTATCCATATATAGAGAAAAGAAAAGCAGTCCTTCACATCTGTAAACCCAGATAATCTAATACAAATCAACCCACTGAAACTACAATAAAGAAATCACCTAGTTCATATGATACATAACTGCAGAAACAATGGAAACAAGAAATGTCCTTTCACTTCTAGATCTGCTTTTCTTATTCCTCATTAAGACATGACTCAATAACCAGCTCTCCATCCATTCAGAACCTCCTTATCACTCGAGGATACACCAATCTGCTCATGGACAATGGGAACAAAATAGGAGTATGAGAGCACAAACATATAAGGATTCCCATTAGGCAAGATCCTGAGTGAGATCACCTTTCAGTACTTACAGTGTTTGGGCATGTAAATCAGACCTTACAACACAACCCCAGTGCAGTGCTAATTTATTTACCTTAGCCCCAGTCAAAGAGCGACTTTCTAGAAGAACTCATGGAGTACATGTTAACCAAAACCCTCCCCAATAGCAAACACTTCATACTGGGAAGGAAACTTCAAAATCTACTAAGGACACACATCAAACTCACCAGCCCTTTTTCATCCTTCATCAAGGAAAATATTCTCACACAAGAGTTAACTGACCCAGCAATCAACAAAAGCATTACATGCAACTTAACCATTGGCAAAGAAGAAAAGAGTATCTTTAAAAACACAATCTTAGTCGAATGCTTAGACCCCCTAGAGGTCCCCAATGAAATCCATTTGTCCTCTCTTAAACAAACAGACCGCCCAAACATTGCTTCATAAAATGGAAACACATATGATCCATTGACGGATCACTGACAGAATATCGGAAACAGAAATATCATGTGGGCATAATATTGTGTCAAAACTATCGAGGATAAAACTATTGAGAAGGTAAGTGCTAATAGGTAAGTATTGAATTACTATTCTAAACTCCACATGTACCTTGAAGATATCATCGAGGTACATATATGTGGAGTTGTATATAGTAAAACTTTTCTTACCTGTATAAACTTACCTTCATACAATTTTGTCCTCAATATTCTTGACACGATATTGTGGCCCACAATATTTCTGTTTCCGATATTCTGTCTAAATACCTTCATTGACTCTCGAGCACTAGGCCAGAACACAGCTATTTACCTCCTATCTCAAACAGACAATGCAGATGTAAACTATTTAACAACAAATTATAACAACTATGTATCAGCGGCACTTGACGAAATAGTAACAATTGCTCTAAAAAAAAAAGAAAAGAAAATAGGAGCATGGTTCTTAAAGAGCTCAATGAGCAGAGGAAAGCAGAGAGAAAATTAGAAAGGGGCTAGAGGAAAAGATAGTCGAGCCCCAACCTAAACACTCTTAAATCTGCCAATGGAATAGAAAAAATATACAAAACATACTTAAAGCTGAAGTTTTCTTTTTCCAACAGGCACAAGAACCATTTGACATGGAAAACAAAATAAATAAACCACCCCATCTGGCCACTCCTGATACCGGTAAAACCAAATGTGATCAATTCGCCAAATTCCTCTTTGAAAAAAATTAAAGTAGAACCACCCTTCCAGTTATGCAGGATAATATTTCATGATGAACACCCTATCCCAGTCTCCTTAACTAAAACCTTAGAGACTGTTTACTGGAAAGAGAATGTTCCCAGGCAGCTTAACAAAGGACAAATTAATTTCCTGCAAATAACAGTAATGGGGCTGCCTTTACCTTTGGAAAAGTAACTAGTCTACCTTTTTGTTCTTCAAGAGCCTGAAGACATGGCCAGCAAACATCTAAAAGAACACATTTAGGATAACGACCCACTAGACTCACACCAAGCATGTTTGAAAAAAAAGTGTAGCACTGAAGTAGAAACCTGTTATTAATCATGATGATCTGAATGTTCTCTAGCCAAAGAAAACTCTTCCCTACAAATTTGTCATGGTCTCAATGCCGCCATTGACACAGTCAACCATAAAGCCCTCCTCAATATACTTAAGAAAAAGATGGAAATGGAGGACACTGTCCTAAAATGGATATGATCCTGCCTGGAAACCAGATCCTGAGCAATTAAAATGGGAAACTTCTCATTAGGTTCATCAAAATCTCCACAGTGTCTATCACAAGGCTCCATACACAAGTTATATGTTAAACCACTCAATGACAAAATCAGAGGTCTAACTCTCCTTCAACACATTGTCGATACCCACCTCTCTCAGCTTTAGTTCTGAATAAGATATTGCTAATCTAAAGAACGTCTTGAAATAATTCAGACAGGCTATTCACACACTTTCTAAAGCTCAACCATGACAGAAGTGAATTCCTTCTCATATTTCCAATAACAACATAATGCCTGAATGAATGAATGTTTTATAAAGCATAATATCTACCCTAAACTAGGGCATCCAAGTACCGCAGTCCACAGGTAGGTAGAGCAAAAGTGTTAATTAGAATTGAAACACCATATTTTCAGACAATATTGGTCTTGAAATGACACCTTGCATTGGCAGGCCATCCAGGAAAGTATTACGTACAAAATCCTATGTCTTGTAAAGAGAGCATTATATCAAATCCCAATGCTTCCTGCGTGAAAATTCATTGTAGAAGCTTGTTGTAGTCTCTACTCATCTACCACCATGCACCTCTCTATTTAGTAGTAGTAAACACTTTATTTCAGCCAGAAGGCCACAAAAAGTACAGAATAAAAACAGAATACACAGACTTACTAGCAATTGTAAATCACAGCAGGGGTGGCTCACCCATGTGGGCGGAGGAGGGTCGCCCCACTGCTTTCTCGCACTGCGAGAAGCTGAAACATAAAATGGTATAAATACCATTTTATGTTTCTGCTTCTCGCACTGCGAGAAAGCAGAAGAAGGGTTTGGTTGGGGGCGGGTGGGTGGGCGGGTCGGGGAGGAGTGCCTAGCCCAATGTTGTGGGCGCTGACTGTTTGGTCGGCCCCAGGGCCGACCAAACCAGTCATGTACACTCTCTAGGCCTGGGCGGTGAACTCCGCTCCGCTTGCGGAGTTTGTGGAGTTTTCTGCACTCCGCGTTACGCGGAGATCCGAAAAACTCCGCTTCGCGTTGCGGAGTGGAGTTTTTTTCCTCGCTCGGGTTCATCAACGTCAAGTTGGCGACCGCGAGCGAGGAAAATCAACCTCCCGGCGACATTTTTCCTCGTTCGCGATCGTCAACATCAAGTTGGCGAGCGTGGAAAATCAACATCCCGGCGAGATTTTTCCTCATTCGCGATCGTCAACATCAAGTTGGCGAGCGCGAGCGTGGAAAATCAACATCCCAGCAAGATTTCTCAATGCGGGGGGGGTCAGGTTTCTCATTGCGAGTGGTCGCGTATGCTCGCGACCCCTCGCGTTGAGAAACTGCCCGTTCGCGTTGAGAAAGCTGCAGCTTGATTAAAAATCTACTCGAGCAGCAGAAAAGGAAAGCTTGCGTTGTGCATGGTGCCGTTCGCAATGATTGCACAGTGCGGACAAGCATCCGGCACTGTGCAATCACCGCGAACGGCATTTTTCTATTATACTCCGCCGCTCGCGGAGCTCTGCGTAGTGCGACAGAGTTTTTTTTGCACTTCGCGGTGTTCCGCGTAGTGCAACTCTGCGAACTCCGCCCAGGCTTAACACTCTCCCATTTTCTCCATGTAGGCTGCATGCAGCCTGCATGGAGAAAATAGCCTCCCCATAGACGCCTGTGCGGTCGGCGTCCCAATCAATCACAACGCTGCCATTGTAGCATGGTGATTGGCTTAGGGGAGGGGAGGGAGGCTGCCTGCGGCTACTTCCTGCCAGGACAACGCGGGAGTCGACCGCCGAAGGTAATTTATTTTTTTTATTTAAAATTACCACCCCCTCCCCGCGCGACCCCCGTCCCCCCACCTGCGAGTCATGCCGGCCGTGACTGAATAAGAGAATGTCACAATAATTGGGAATCACAATCTGCAGATGTAAAATACATTTTGGAGAAAAATAACTTTCAGATAAAGTGCATACTGACATAGCGACATGTATGTATACAGTACACGGTTAGATGAAGACCTACTATAACGAAATTCCCACTGAGGTTGAAAATACAGAGTCAAAACAAGTTTATATAGAGCATTACGTGAGAAAAGTAAAACTAATAAAAACGTTATTGTAAATTAGCACACCTGAGGACCAGGACATCAAAACTAAATAGATTATATGTGTAAATGTATGATAACAAAGCAGCAAGTGTCTATATAGTTCACAGTTAAATGAAAAAATAATACAGCAGAATACCGGCTAGGCTAAAAAATACAGTTGCTAACCAAATTTATTTCAAGCATTACATGAAAGAAAATACAAATAAAACTAATGAAGACGCTATTGTAAATTTGCACACCTGGGGACCAGAACATTGAAACTGAATAAGTTGAGTGTTCAAGTGAAAAGATAAAAGGGGAGAACCAAAACCTCAGTTAAGGGTCCGCTACGTGCTCCTACAATTATGGTAAGTAGATCTAAATTCTTAAACAACACTTGGGAAAAGACCAGGAACCCATTATAACCAATATGTAAACAAACTGGGCAGTAGTACCTTCCAGTACCTAAGGATTGAAGAACAACATGTCCACCTTCAGGGGTGGAAAATGGATCGAACTTGCTTACCTCAACTAGACAGTAGGACTAGGGTCTCAAGGGACTGGGAGGCCATGGTATTTAAGGGTAAGGGGTTAGATGGGCTCAAAAGAAAACCTACATATGCTGGTCTGTCCTTTAGTGATTAAGAATGTTCATAGATGTAAGATGCATAGTTCGACAGGGAGCCTATCGATTCATGTGCAAAGTAAAAAATACAAAAATCAAATGAAGTCCAAAATGTTAGCATAAATTCTTAGGATCAATGGGAATGGACCTAGATCATATGGACCCAGCTGCAAAAAGGTATCTGCTGATGGTAAATGCTATAAGCCTTGAGGAATCGGTTGTGGAGATCCTATGAGACACCAGGAATTTATCAATGCACAAAATGAGGCACAAAGGGCAAATCCGTTTGCATTGAGGGTGCGAGGAGAATGGGCAGAAAAACATGAAGTCATCAATATCCTCGCATTTATGCCCGCACAATTTACAATCTGTCATCAGAGGAAGATCTTGAGGCCACTTGCTGGTGAAAGCCCTAAATGGCAAAATGCCAAAGCAAAATTTGATATATAGGTTTTTTGCCATAGGGGTAATCTCCTTGAGGTAACCCATGAATTTAGGAGCAGGTTTGCAGATCAGGAATTGAAGTGATAAAGAGCCTAGATTAGATGACTGGTGCCACTGGGCCACTAAAAAGTTCCAATAAGCTTCCATTAGGATAGTCTTTGAGATAGGAGAGATACATTCAGGAGAGGTGTAAAAGGACCCCAAATCCAGTTTGCAATCTAATCATTGAGGTGGGTGAATAACTTGATCATGTTGCCTAGGTCTAGGCTCCTAATTTTAAAAAAAACATTCTTTCTATACAAATTCAGTTCCTCATTGGACCAAAGTCTAATCCAATAAAGAAGAGGTCTTAAGGCAGCAAGATGGTCCATACCTTTTGTTATACTGCTGCTGCTCAGACTGAGTGTCTGTGTGAGAGAATGTTGGTGAATGGAATGTTCGTGTGTGTGTGTCAGTTGGAGATGGGCTGAGCAGCAGTGACTCTGCTCCTGGTGGGGCTCTCATCCTTGTAACATCTACTTAATAAATCAACTTGAAGATACTACCTGGAATGGACATTACTTTCATTACAACACCTTTATGAGCGGTATCTATAATTATAGGTAGAGTAGGGGCAGGCGGGAGAAGTTTAAACAGGGACTTAAGGAACTTAAGCTCCTTCGATTTTTAGCAAATTAGAATTTGTATGTCCTTATACCTCGGTGCCATAAAGTGCAGCCGTTTGAGTTTTGGCTCTGTAGACCTTCAGTGCTCGGAGGTCGCCTGCAGTTGTGAGGATGCCAGTCGAGGTGTGAAGAATGATCAAGCTGCTTTTGAGAATTTGGAGGACTACGAAAGGGAGCTGGAGACCCTTACCCCAAGATAGTCAAATGTTTTGAGGGGAGTCGAGCCCAGGGTGAGCTGATACCTGAGGCTTCTATGTGGTCTAAAGGCCATAGGTTTGGTCTTTTGCTTGTTGATTTCCAAACCTCTTGAAAGACAAAAGTTCTCAAATTTAGTTAGAAGATTTTGTAGGCCAGATGGAGTTCTAGAGAGGAGAATGGTGTTGTCAGCGGAGAGGAGCATGGGGATCTTAGTTCTGCTCAACTTCGGGACATCTGCCTTCTCAACATCTAGCTGATCGGTAACCCCATTGATAAAAAGAGAGAACAGAGTAGATGCCAATATGCACCCTTGGCGCACTCCCCTACAAACGGGGATATGGTCTGTCAGCTAACCTCTGGGGCCCCATCTCACCCTCGCAAAATGAAATTGATGAAGCCTGACAAGGATGTTTAAGATGTCAGGATAAACTCCCAAATCACCAAGGACCTCCCACAGAAAAACGCCCAAGGAACAGATCGAATGCAGCCCTAAGGTCAACAAAAGCCACATACAGATGGTCGTTGCATAAGATGGTATCCTTCCAAACAATGAGAAGCACTTGGTCTAAGGTGCTAATCTTGCTCCGAAACCCACCCTGAAAAGGGCACAGAATGTTAGCTTCATCTAGCCAATCCTGAAGCTTTGTAAGTGGGAGGTTGTTTAGAAGGCTGATAGGCCTATAGTTTTTAGGTTCACTTCTGTCCTCCACCTTCTCCCACACATTTCTCTGAAACACTTTGCCTGAATAGATACATAAACAAACTGATCATCTCAAGTTTAACAGAGAAGTTAAAGCCTTCCTATATTCATACTAGCTAGCTGTATTTCAGTCATTGGTGTATTTTCTTAGCACCAAGATGCATATGGGTTTCAGCTGTGGTCAGCAAAACACAATAAATACAAACATGCAAATAACCTACATTCTAAGTCTGAAAAGTATTTTTGGATGGGTGGGGTTTGCAGCATATTTGAGAAACATGGCGATCTGTCCACTTAAGCCATTGCCAGACGAGGAAGATGGAGGTTCAGAGATAACCACGATGAAGCCATGGGCCCTACTCTATAGGCAGCAGCATTGCAAGTGGCCATTGAAAGTTATGTGAAAACAACACTCATTCAAAAACATCCTACTGATGAAAAAAAGGATTTGCAACAATTGTGGAAAAGAAAAATGGAAATAAAAAAAATAAACTTTCAAAATACCACCCTCAAAGTCCAAAACATCCAGTGCATTCACCCTTCACATTCCACCCCTTCTGACCACAAAATACACCACATTGAAACCTGTGTATTTCCTACTCACTCCCTAAGTCAAACATACCCAATATAGTCTTCAAAAGCAAGTTAATATATCCCCTGCACACATCAGGAGAACACCCTTTGGATCACACTCCTCTGTAACCTTAACGCATCAAATGGATACATCATTCACACCTTAGCCATGCCTAACCCAAATAAAGCCCACAACAGCATTTGCGTCCTATATTTTCAATAACCACAAGGTACCCAGTGAGATTACCCATCACAGTCATAACCACTGTAAACCCAACCCATTTCATGAGAACATCCACCATATCCTACTCCTCCCTAATTCCAACACTATTCATGAGAGCACCCTTCACATCTTGACTTTCCCATAAGCCAGATATACTCCACAAAAACACCCTTCAAATACCCGCCCTACCCTGAACTCCGTACACACCATAACAATGGTGATGGCTGTCCTGTTGAACGCTTGAAACGAGTTAACTTATTAGTTGTTGATGTGATATTGGCAGAGAAGATCATCCTCAAATTCATCCATGTCCATATTCTTCTTGTCCTCATCCTTCCCTTCTACTTGTGAGATATTCTATGTGTCAGTTTGAAGAGCAGCATGGTGTCATTATGTGTGTGTATGTGGTCATTTATGACTAGGCGTAACCTTTGACAACAGCTGTCACACCACTTTATGATATTTCAATAGATGCTCATTCATTTTCTTTGCCATTTGGACATAGTTGTGAAGTTCTGGAGAAGTGGCAGTTGTTTGGGTGTGCAGATGTCCGATGAAACGAGGATCAAGTGGATAGATCAGGTCACAGATGGTTGCAGGCCAAAGAAATGAATCAGTATTCAGAAGAATTAGTTTTTTGTGGCAGCAGGTGTCCAGTGTCCAGCTTTCAGCAGGTTTTCCTTTAGCATGTACCTTTAGGTGTGCGGAAGACTATGTGTGGGAGTGCGACAGGCAGCAATTAATGGCACATAGCAGTGATATCACTCAGCAGCGTATGTGGCACTATCCCATGTGCACAAAAACAAATGTAGTAAAATGCCATACACCTATTCTTCTCAAAGACTGTGAAAAACATTGAACAGTTTTAGCCAACTGGTTATTGTAGCATCCTCCCCAGCCTGGGTACCTGCTAATGACCACGCCACACATGGAGCTTAGTATAACATGTCTTTATTCTTCTGCGTGTTACATTCTAAACGTGCATTCACTTCACTATGCTCTAACGCTTACATCACAGTTCTACAGAGTCCATCAGGAGCCAAAAGAGTTCCATCATTGCTAACTCACACAACACTACATCTCCTGCTTCGTTAAATATATATATTTTTTAAATATATACAATTCTCACTCTTCAGTGAGTCTTCGTGGCACTCAGGGGTACTCCAGTTGTCCTCTCAGACCCAGTTTCAACATTGACATCAGTGCCTGACGAGGGCTAATCCTCATATCGGCAATGCAAGGAATCTCGCATAATAGACTTCCCAGGATGCTGAGCAGTCACCATGTGTCCTTTGTTGGTCACAATATGAAATGGCTCAGCATCAAAGGGAGTATCAGATTTCCTTTTTTAAGGCTGAGAGATAATCACTCGATCTCCTCTAGTAAACATTATGGGGTCGATTCCGATCCCTGTCGGAGGCGCACCTAATACCATTCGGTCGGGAAAAAATCCAGGCGAATGCCTGTTTCCCGACCGATCCGCACATACGTCCGAACGAGCAAGTACGATGCGCACAACTACCCAAATCCCGACCCAGTCGTACTCACCCAATACAGGACCTGAACTCAGACCGAGGCGGATCCGGAATCGCAGAATCGAGCCGCACGGAAGCAAAAATGCAGCCCCGTCCGGCCGGACAAGTACAAGCTACGCACGGCACGTCAAAGCATCCGGGAGAGGCGCACATAAGCTCCGATTCGCGCCACAACACGATCCACGGCTACGAGACGAACACGCCAGCGACGAGGTTGAGGCGAAGCAAAGAGAAAGACGAACGAGACGAACCAACCATGAATCCCTTCATGCCGATCCTACCAATATTCTACCTCTATTACCGGAACAGGCACGGACGCGTACGGCGCAGAAGGTAAGTCAGACACCAACAACAAAAACAAACTACACGTACCCGACACATCACACACAGAGGGATGCAGAAATACCTACACCAGCAACAGCAGCACCATAGGGGCGGGATGGCCCTCACCAATGCCACACATACACATAGGGGCCTCTATGCCTACCACTACTACCACCCCTACCCAGGGTGGGCTGGATGCCTGTCACTACTACCACCTCTACCCATGGGGGGCTGGATGCCTACCACCACTACCACCCTTACCCAGGGGTGCCAGATGCCTACCCCTACTACCACCTCTATCCATGGGGGCTGGATGCCTGTCACTACTACCACCTCTACCCATGGGGGCTGGATGCCTACCACTACTACCACCTCTACCCATGGGGGGCTGGATGCCTACCACTACTACCACCTCTACCCATGGGGGCTGGATGCCTACCACTACTACCACCTCTACTCATGGGGGCTGGATGCCTGTCACTACTACCACCCCTACCCATGGGGGCTGGATGCCTGTCACTACTACCACCTCTACCCATGGGGGCTGGATGCCTACCACTACTACCACCCTTACCCAGGGGGTGCCAGATGCCTACCACTACTACCACCTCTACCCATGGGGGGCTGGATGCCTGTCACTACTACCACCTCTACCCATGGGGGGCTGGATGCCAACCACCACTACCACCCTTACCTAGGGGTGCCAGATGCCTACCACTACTACCACCCTTACCCAGGGGGTGCCAGATGCCTACCACTACTACCACCTCTACCCATGGGGGCTGGATGCCTACCACTACTACCACCTCTACTCATGGGGGCTGGATGCCTGTCACTACTACCACCTCTACTCATGGGGGCTGGATGCCTGTCACTACTACCACCCTTACCCAGGGGGTGCCAGATGCCTACCACTACTACCACCTCTACCCAGGGGGTGCCAGATGCCTACCACTACTACCACCCTTACCCAGGGGTGCCAGATGCCTACCACTACTACCACCTCTACCCAGGGGTGCCAGATGCCTACCACTAATACCAGCTCTACCCATGGGGGCTGGATGCCCACCACCACTACCACCCCTACCCAGGGGTGCCAGATGCCTACCACTACTACCACCTCTACCCAGGGGGTGCCAGATGCCTACCACTACTACCACCCTCTACCCAGGGGTGCCAGATGCCTACCACTACTACCACCTCTACCCATGGGGGCTGGATGCCTACCACCACTACCACCCTTACCCAGGGGTGCTAGATGCCTACCACTACTACCACCCCTACCCATGGGGTCTGGATGCCTGTCACTACTACCACCTCGACCCATGGGGGCTGGATGCCTACCACTACTACCACCTCTACCCATGGTGGGCTGGATGCCTACCACTACTACCACCTCTACCCATGGGGGCTGGATGCCTGTCACTACTACCACCTCTACCCATGGGGGCTGGATGCCAACCACCACTACCACCCTTACCCAGGGGGTGCCAGATGCCTACCACTACTACCACCTCTACCCATGGGGGCTGGATGCCTACCACTACTACCACCTCTACTCATGGGGGCTAGATGCCTGTCACTACTACCACCCCTACCCATGGGGGCTGGATGCTTGTCACTACTACCACCTCTACCCATGGGGGCTGGATGCCTACCACTACTACCACCTCTACTCATGGGGGGCTGGATGCCTGTCACTACTACCACCCCTACCCATGGGGGCTGGATGCCAACCACCACTACCACCCTTACCCAGGGGGTGCCAGATGCCTACCACTACTACCACCTCTACCCATGGGGGGCTGGATGCCTGTCACTACCACCACCTCTACCCATGGGGGGCTGGATGCCTACCACTACTACCACCTCTACTGATGGGGGGCTGGATGCCTGTCACTACTACCACCCCTACCCATGGGGGGCTGGATGCCTGTCACTACTACCACCCTTACCCAGGGGGTGCCAGAGGCCTACCACCTCTACCCAGGGGGTGCCAGATGCCTACCACTACTACCACCCTTACCCAGGGGGTGCCAGATGCCTACCACTACTACCACCTCTACCCAGGGGTGCCAGATGCCTACCACTACTACCACCTCTACCCATGGGGGATGGATGCCTACCACCACTACCACCCTTACCCAGGGGTGCCAGATGCCTACCACTACTACCACCTCTACCCAGGGGGTGCCAGATGCCTACCACTACTACCACCCTTACCCAGGGGTGCCAGATGCCTACCACTACTACCACCTCTACCCATGGGGGCTGGATGCCTACCACTACTACCACCTCTACTCATGGGGGGCTGGATGCCTGTCACTACTACCACCCCTACCCATGGGGGCTGGATGCCTGTCACTACTACCACCCTCTACCCAGGGGGTGCCAGATGCCTACCACTACTACCACCTCTACCCATGGGGGGCTGGATGCCTACCACTACTACCACCTCTACTCATGGGGGCTGGATGCCTGTCACTACTACCACCCCTACCCATGGGGGCTGGATGCCTGTCACTACTACCACCCTTACCCAGGGGTGCCAGATGCCTACCACTACTACCACCTCTACCCATGGGGGCTGGATGCCTGTCACTACTACCACCTCCACCCATGGGGGCTGGATGCCTACCACCAACACCACCCCCACTCATAGGATGGACAATGCATGACACAACCAGCACACTACAACCTAGGGAATGCAAGAAAAAGACATCCCCCAACACCATGACAAGCGTGTGTAGACGGTGTCAAATGCCTACAACACTGAACATGACTTTGAACATACAATGTGACCCCCTATCACATGTGCCACACATATATGTGTGTGGCCCCCACAATGCAAGCAGGCCATGACCATTGTGGCAATGGGGATCAAAACCCCATCATTACAGTGAACAAAACATAAGTGTGGGGGCCCATAGCTGAAGCACATTTCGAACATTGTGGCAATGGGGTCTAAATCCCCATCATCACAGTGACCAAAATGTAAGTGTGGGGTCCATAGCTGAAGCACAGTATGAACATTGTGGCAATGGGGTCTCAAACCCTCATCATCACAGTGACCAAAAGGTAAGTGTGGGGTCCATAGCTGAAGCACATTTTGAACATTGTGGCAATGGGGTCCAAACCCCATCATCACAGTGACCAAAATGCAAGTGTTGACAAAGAAAAAGCTGCAACTGCCAAACTACATGGATGATTCCTGGTCACAGAACATAAAACACATCAGTGGCAAAGTAGTGCATGTGTCCCATTGCAACATAGATTGGGGGAGGCAAATACTGCAGTGCAAATAAGACATACCTTTGGCCATGTGCAGACAAACATCACCCATGGGGCTGACACTGTCAACATTCATCAATGACACAATGACAGAAGTGACCATCAGAATGCAGACTCACATATTTGCACCAATGGGCACACAAATGCAGATACCCTGTGGAGACTGTAGATGTGAGGTGAACAGATACCATACCATGGCAGCAATGGGACACACAAACCATGGTCATTGTGCTGAACGATGACCTAGGAGTCCCAGGGACAGCAGGGGAAACCCACCAAACAACATACAGCCAATGGCACACCAAAGATATGCCAAACAGGCAGACCCACACTGCACATCAAACACAACAGGTGAGGGGGGGGGGATGCCAGTGTCCCCAGGCAACCACACAACACATGAGGAGGCCTGAATACCAATTACACAGATGTGCATACAGTGCCACACAAAGGTAACTCATGGATCCAAATCCCCTATGTGGGCAATCAGGCATTGTCAGATGAGAGGGAGCACAAATCACACATGTCACACAAGCATGTAGGAACAGCAACTGACACAGCAAGACACAGACACACCACAGCACTACCCCCAGGGCCCCCACAATGTGGTGACCCTGGGCTGCATTACAATCCCACTGTGATGACAAAGCTAAATGTCGTTCACACTGTGAACCACAGTCATGTGTCCTGAGCAACAAACTACCATCACACCTACACAAGCACAAATCAATCAGCACGGCCAGTAAGCCAAGGCCAACATGGAGGCAGGGGTCTAGCCGGGCAACAACTCTCATCTGCACACACTCAACACCACACACCTCGACCTCCAACAATGTGCAGCAGTGAAGCACACATGCACTGGTGACATTGCACATGCACCCATGACAATCCCAGGGTGGTGGGTGGGAACCAAGGTGCAGAAACACATCACACATGGCCACTCAACAAGACTCCTGAATGTCTGACACACTGCACACTACGCTGTACATGGACATGACGGCAATACCACACCAACCAATGGGATCCCAGCCACAGTCCCACACCAATGAAGAAGCCAAGGTCACCCACAAAGAACACACATAGACAACTACCAACATTGCAGCCCGGACCCTGAGGAGTGCCAGCAGTCACACACACAACGTGTCACAATCACTGAAAGATAACACAAACTGGAAATCACATGACAGGTGTAAACAACAAGTGCCAAGGGGAATCCTGACTGTGACCCATCTGCGTCTGCACACAAACTCAGCCCTGACAGCAAACACACCTATGGGTGACACCCTGATGACCAGTAATGTGCCATGCACCCACATCACAGAGAATCCAGGGAGAAGACTTGGGGGAACATAGGTCAACTCAGCAAGCATCACAAACAGGAACAACACTAGGGATCCCAGCATGCACAGCAAAACGGAAGTGAACACACAGACATGCTCATACAACACACACCTTGGGCGCAGGCAATGTCACAGGAGTACACACTGCCATGAGGGGACTCCACTCCTGTGTGAGGAAAGCTGTGCCATATGTTGCCTCAGTAGGGCTCCATCATGTCAGCTGAGCACTTGGTCACACAGTCAACAATTAGCACCAAATGAAGGCTCCCGTCACATCAGCCTGGTCATGGGAGTGCCAACGAAATCATCAGCACAGATCCAACACACTTGTATAGCAATGTTGCACTGACAACACAGATGAGTCCTTCCCCATTGATGCCCAAACCTGCATGTCCAGTGGAGATGGCCACACGGTCAGGGAAGTAGACTAATTGAACAATGGCAGGCACAACAGATGTGCAGGGGTGGAAGCCACAGATGTGAAATTGCTAATGAAAGTAGGAAATCCCATTGCCAAATATTGAACACATGACACCCTCAGATGCTGCTAAGGATGACATGGATACACCACAGGATAGGACACATTCCCCTGGACCACATGTGTTCCTGCACAGTAACACTTCATTATCATGAGACCAAATATCACCATCACTGCAGCAAGGGCATGGTTAGCATCATCAACAACATGTACATCAGAAGCAAAAGCCCGCTGAGAACAGAAAGGTGCTTTATTCAGCATATGTGGGTCTAACAGTTGATGTCCAGCAAAAAATTAACAAAGGCCAATGGCCAGTCCAACATGAAAGTCAAAACAGGGTGACAGTGGCAGATGTCACCCTACGCATGCCTGCACTGATGAAAACCAGGGACAATCCCCTCGGAGGGGCATACGGGGGGCAGGCCAGGCACCGCAGGGACAGGATCATGGCTCACCAGAAGGAGGCAGGGAAGGGGTGGTGGGTGCTGGAGAGCCACTGACAACTGCAGTGGAGGTGTCTGACATGGTGTGTGCCGGCACAAGTGGGGGGCATGACTCTGATGGTGTGGGTGCCGGCAAGACTGCAGGGGACCGTGCAGATGGAGTGGACAGGTTCCCCACTGCAGTGCCCAAGTCAGACAGGGTTGTAGTGGACTCCACTGCAGTGCCTACCTCCAGGGGAGGAGAATGGGGATCAGGTAAGGTGGGCAGGACAGAGGGGGAGGACACCGTCTCCACACCAGTGGCACAGACAAGCGCAGCGGGGGTGTGGGGCCGGAAGAGCAAGTGGCAGGGGGAGAAGGCCTGATCCTTTTGGGGATGGTGTATCTGTGGGTGGGGGAACCTGGGGCAGGGTGTGGTGGGGGCACCTGTGGAGTGGGGGCCTGAGGGATGGAGGAAGGAGACTTGGTGCCTGAGCTGCAGGGCGGCGGCGGGGTCTTGCTCTTCCGGGTCCGGGGGGACTTGCGGATGGGGGCGTCAGTCGGTCTGCGCCTGGGGGAGGGTGTCCGGTGGCGAGGGGCACTCCGCTCCGTGTGGGTGGGCTTCCTCTTCCCCCTGAATGCTGTATCAGCTGGATCGGAGGGGAAGAGGCCGAGGTCACTGAGGAAGAGCCGCTGGGTCTTTGGGGTTGCAGGTGAGGCAACGGAGGGGGCTTTGGAGGGAGAGGCAACTGTGGACTGCGCAGTGCTCGTGGATGCGTGTGTGTGTGACTGGGCCCCATCCCCTGTGAGTGTGGTTTCAGTCCCCTGACTGTGCGTGCGGTGTGCGTCTTGTCTGTGGCGTGTGTGTGTGTGTGCTGCTCGTGTCTGTGCTGGTGTGTGCCTGTGCCGGTGTGTGTGTGCTTGGGACAGGTAAGGTGCTGGGGAGTGTGGATGGGGCAGAGACAGGAGGGGTGAGGGACTGTTGGAGGAGGGACACTGCTGCCGTCAGGGAGGAGTCCATGGACCTATTGCCCCTCTGTAGGGCAGACATGCCCGATGAGATGCCCTCCATGAACGACACCAGCTGAGTCAACAGAGTGGTGTGTGCATGGAGGACACTCAGCATCGCTGTCTGCCCTACATGGAGCTGGCGAAGGAGGTACACAGACTCCTCACTCAGGGCAGCAGGGGACACAGGGGCAGGGGGTGCGGTGCCTGGCCCGAAGGAGACACGCTCCCGAACATGGGAGCCTCCACGGACCTCGGGAATGGGAGCCGATGGGAGGGCGGTGGTGGTGGTGGTGGCGGGGACAGCAACACTAGCTGGGGTGTGGTGGCTGCTGACACCCGCCTCCATAAGGGAGTCATCCTCCGAGCTGCTGTGGTCCTCAGCTGAGGTGGATGGTGCTGAGGACTCCTCGGTGTGGCTCCCTCGCCCTCCGTGCCACTGGGTCCCTCCGACCACTCCTCGGCTGCTGACCCAGTCTGGCTCTGCGGCTCCTCCTGGTCCGTGGAGCTGTCCCCTCCTGTGGCCGTGGATGTATCTGCAAACAATAGGGAAACAGACAGACATCAGTCACCTGCACCGAACGCACACACCACAGTAAGTACAGCACAATACAGAGCAAGGCCTGGCATCCTTAGTTGAACATTGCTAAAAGTGCCCAAACAGAATAGGAGAAGCCAATTGTCAGTCTGATCGTCAACCATGGCACTCACATCCCACCTGGCCTTGCACCCATCTGTCTGGCGTCCGTTGGCTGGCAATACCCCAGTGTGGACACATGCACCACCTACACAGTAGTTGGACGGTGCAGAGAACACGGTGAAGCATGTGAACATGCACACATCACAACTCTTGCCACTGAGTCAGTACAGGTGTCCGGATGAAAGTGATGCCCAGAGTCAGATATATGAAATGCATGTGATGCATACCAGCGACAGACACCATGATGCACCCATGTGCTGATAGCCATTGCCACTATGGTGTGCATGTAGCACATGTCACTCCCCTGCAGGATCACTCATAGGAAGTCACATGCCATGGCACAGGCATGCCTGCTAAGTCATACATCACTGTCTCCAGTCACATGGGCAGGGCAGCCACACAACAACAGTCTGCACTGTGTCACAATAGTAGGTCATGGGGAATGCAAGTCCTGGAGCTGAACAAGTGCACATGTACATCCCCCACACACCACATCATCTGAACCCTTATCTGTCCAGGTCATACTGATTGGACATATGGGTGACCTGTAACACAAGCCTCTGAACCTGAGCACCTCACAATCTGCTGTGAATGGGAAACAGCTGCATGGACTTCACATTCGCATACCCCAGTCTGCACGGTCAGGTGTTCAAACACCTATGTGTCACACAAGTATCGTCTCCTATGGTCACATCTCCGGTGGCATGCTGAGCCCCAACCGATAAACACCCCAGCAGTCCTGACATCGAAGCCACAGCACACTGACACAGAGGCTGACACCTGAGGGGACATATCACTGAGCACAACGTGTCAGCTGATACACGGGAGTGGGAGTACAGAGTGCATTGCATGGCCTGGAGTAGGCATGACTGTCCTGCCCCACATGAATGAGGGATGAACCCTGGACAGTAGGCAGCTGGCTAAGTATGTGTGACACACGTAATATACACACTCCTGGGGCCCAAACATTGTTCCCACCCGCAGCTTGGGTGTGTGCCAGTTACCCCAGGCACATGTGGTGGATCAGCTCAGCAATTGGACCACATATCAAAGTAACACGCAGATTACATGTCAGAACACAGGCATTGTGTAAGCAATGGACCCACCCATGATGCCCACCACAGTTAGGGGAACAGATGCTGTCCCCCACCTTGAGTCAAGCAAACTGCAAGGACACAGTACCCAAGTGACACAATTCCCTGACTGCAAGGGCCACACCTGGGTATCAGATGAGGAGTGGGCAGTGCACAATCGAGGGACATGGGTCCTGGACCACATGACTGATGTACTGTGGAAGTTTAACCAGGCCAGAGGAGGGCACATAGCATGGCAGACAAAGTTCACAATGCAGTCATGGACTCACCCCTCCTTGCTGCTCTCTGGCCTTCAGCTGCCCATCCAGATCAGGGAAGACCACCGCCAGGATCCTGAGCATGTGGGGGGTCAGGGTCCGGTGTCCGCCCCTCCTGCGAGGAGGCGACAGCTTCAGCTGGACCCGTGCGATCCTCCGGGTCCAGCCCCGAAGGTCCTGCCACCTCTTCTGGCAGTTGCGGATCCGGCGCTTGTAGTCCCCCACGGATCTCACTGCCCGGACGATGGTCAGCCATATCTTCTGCTTCTGGTGGGCATCAACCTGTGAGGATGACAAAGTGAGAATGCTATTACTACACATGCAACATATCCGTGCATTACACAGTTGTGTATACATGTCTCAATCACAGGGGCACATGATGTACACAGGCAGTGCAACGATGGCCATGGACAGTATGCCAGCAGTTACTACATGGTATCATTGCCTGGGAAGTAAAACCTTGTTTAAATGCACTGTCACTGCACTATACCTGTCCAGTGCATGTAACTACACACTATGGGGGGTGACAACTACTCAGTGAGCCTGCTAGCCAGTGGCGTGCAGACTGTTAGCCTTGCTAGTCAGACAACATGCACATTTAGGAAGGCAGTGGACAGAACACTCACCTGCTCCCCTGCTTTCCCATACAGCTTGCTGTACTGTGGAAGGAGGCTGTCCAGCAGGGCCTGGTTCTCCTCAGTGCTGAAGGCTGGGGCTCTCTCCACAGTACGTGCCATTGCAGGGTCCAGAGGGTGCAGATACAGCAGCAGTGGTGGTGGCAGATGTCGTCCTGGAGCATGTAGTGCAGGCAAGTGAGCTCTCAGGGGAACAGCCAGCATTATATGTGTGCTGCAGAGGCAGTTACTGTCCCATGTGTCCAAAGTGATAGGTCCAAGTCGTTAGCATCTTCTGAATCTGGCCAATCCATGGAATTGCACCACTTACACACGCCCACAGCATCCTTCAAAAGTTCAACTTCATGACACCCATGAATTTGCAACATTGTTGTGGGTGACCAACTGAATTTCCAGCATCAGACTCGTTCAAGATTTGAAAACGCGTCCGTTGCCAGGCCAGGCCATAGCCAATGGGTGCGCACCGATCGGTCCATTGCTGTTCAACGCGTACCTAGGATACAACGCGTACCCGCACACATTGAATGCAATGGGCCGGCCGGGCACACCGATCGGTCCATTGCTGTTCAACGCGTACCCAGGATACAACGCGTACCCGCACACATTGAATGCAATGGGCCGGCCGGGCACACCGATCGGTCCATTGCTGTTCAACGCGTACCCAGGATACAACGCGTACCCGCACACATTGAATGCAATGGGCCGGCCGGGCACACCGATCGGTCCATTGCTGTTCAACGCGTACCCAGGATACAACGCGTACCCGCACACATTGAATGCAATGGGCCGGCCGGGCACACCGATCGGTCCATTGCTGTTCAACGCGTACCCAGGATACAACGCGTACCCGCACACATTGAATGCAATGGGCCGGCCGGGCACACCGATCGGTCCATTGCTGTTCAACGCGTACCCAGGATACAATGCGTACCCGCACACATTGAATGCAATGGGCCGGCCGGGCACACCGATCGGTCCATTGCTGTTCAACGCGTACCCAGGATACAACGCGTACCCGCACACATTGAATGCAATGGGCCGGCCGGGCACACCGATCGGTCCATTGCTGTTCAACGCGTACCCAGGATACAACGCGTACCCGCACACATTGAATGCAATGGGCCGGCTGGGCACACCGATCGGTCCATTGCTGTTCAACGCGTACCCAGGATACAACGCGTACCCGCACACATTGAATGCAATGGGCCGGCCGGGCACACCGATCGGTCCATTGCTGTTCAACGCGTACCCAGGATACAACGCGTACCCGCACACATTGAATGCAATGGGCCGGCCGGGCACACCGATCGGTCCATTGCTGTTCAACGCGTACCCAGGATACAACGCGTACCCGCACACATTGAATGCAATGGCCAATGTGTGCGCACCGATCGGTCCATTGCTGTCCAACGCGTATTGCGAATACAACGCGTACCAGCACACATTGAATGCAATGGCCAATGTGTGCGCACCGATCGGTCCATTGCTGTCCAACGCGTCCCTGTACATGTCACTGGCATATGTCACCATGCCTGTCACAGGTGAACATATGCCAGCCACATATACTTCCCAGGGAGTGAGGGGCACACCTACAACACCACAGCCTGTCCAAACTGTATCCTAAGGCATGTAAGGCTGCATTACCTATTCCGTGTATGGGGGTGAACATGTTGTTCTGTGGGTGTCACTTGGGGCAGCCACCCCCAGGCTGTGCACGTGTTCATGGGGACAGTATCCTTGGTGTTTCGTGTACATGACCACTGTGATGTGCAACTGTTCATATCTGAGCATGTGGCATGGTCACATTTCACGGTGGTGTATGTGTATGTCATGTCACATGCCCCCTGAGTCCCATGTGGGACGGTATGTTTAACCCAGGGTGACCCATTGGCACAATAGTGATGGTCCTCCACAGTCTGTGTGCATGTTGTGTTTACAATGTCTCGGATTTCATGTGCACAATGGGAGACAGTCTCCACATCCACGTTGTTTGTGCATGGACTTTGATGTTGTGCGTGTGTGTGTCACAGACGTCCATGTCTGTCCTGCCGAGGCAACAGGGACCACTACCTGTGGGGGTCATGGTTGTTTTGCTGTGGTGTATACATGATACGCCATGTCATGCCAGTGTCCATGTGGCAATACAGGGTCCCTGGGAATCTACCTGTCGTTGAGCTGTGATGCCTGGGGCACATCTGTCCTCACATGTCACTGTGGGGTGTGTTTGTAACGTGGCAGCAGGAGATGGGAAATGTGACACGTCCTCATGATACCCAATGGCACAACCTGGGACTTATTGATGCCACTTGTTGAACTGTGATGTTGGATGTTGGCCATGTATGTGCCATACATGTCCTTACGGAACTGCACACATCATGTACTTGTGCCTCATAATGATGTATCGTGTGATATTGAGTGTGTACAATGCCACATATGTGGGGTGAGTGACAATCTTTCTTTCTTCACCTATGCACTGCAGGGCACCAGCTGTCCATAGACCATTCCCTGACCTGGCAACGATGGTGGAACGTGACAGCATCCGACGGTACCGCTTCACCAGGCAGCTGATTGATGATTTGGCAGTGCGCTTGGCACCACACCTGCAACCTGGCCGGCCGTACCCTACAGCGCTGACCCCCAAGGTGAAGGTGATGGCAGCCCTACACTTCTTTGCCACCGGTACCTTTCAACACACTCTGGCGACTGCTGGTGGGATGTCACAGACCATGTTCAGCCGTGTGCTCCGCGATGTATTGGAGGCTATGTTGATATACCTGAACCAGTACATCTATTTCCCTAGACTCCAACAACTCACTGACGTGAAGAGTGACTTCTATGCCCTGGGGAGGATGCCGCATGTCATTGGCTCCATTGATGGGACACATGTGGCTTTGGTACCACCACAGGCCCAGGAGCAGGCATACAGGAACCGCAAGCACTACCACTCGGTCAATGCACTGGTGGTCTGTCTTGCAGATATGACCATCTCACACGTGTGTGCCCGTTTCCCCGGTTCTGCACACGATGCCTACGTGATGAGGAGTAGTCGCATCCCGAGGATGATGTCACAGATGCGGAACCAGCGTGCCTGGCTTGTTGGTGTGTACTGACTTTGTATCATTGTGTGTGTTCTGCAATGTAGTGTTCCACCCTCTTTTCCAACTCAGCTAATGTGCAATTGTCTGTATGTAGGTGACTCCGGATATCCCAACATGCCGTGGTTGCTGACGCCCCTCAGGAACCCTGTGACACCAGCCCAGATGCGCTACAATGAGGCACATGGTCGGACGAGGAGAGTGATTGAGCGGACATTTGGTCTCCTGAAGAGCCGCTTCCGCTGCCTGGACAAGACAGGAGGGTCCCTCCCATATGCCCCGGCAAAGGTGTGCAAGATTGTCATCGTCTGCTGCATGCTACACAACCTGGCAGTGCGGAAGGAGTTGCCTCTCATCCTGGATGACGATGACCAACGTCCGCCACCTGTGGAGGATCCTGGCCTGGACCACGATGCCAGTGATGATGATGATGATGATGGTGATGTCCGCACACAGCTCATCACCAACTTCTTCAGCTGAATGTAAGTATCCAGAGATGTCATGTAACTGATGTGAGTTTGCATGATATGTGTTGGTGGTGCTCTGGTGCTGTTTGAGTGTGTCCATGTGCTACATGACTGTATGCGTGTAGCGATGTGTCCTTACAGGTAGTCTGTACTCCCCAACAGTGTTGACATGCTTACTTGGTTCTGGGTGGGTATCTTGTGACATGTATTGGGCATGAGTATTGCAGTTCTGTCCTGTTCTTCAGTGCTTTTGACTGTGTGTCATTTCTGTCCTTCACAGGGTACTTTCAGAGTGGTTTGGTCAACTGTGATCCCCGACACCGTGATTCGACTTCCAGGGTGGTAGCTGTTGTGTCCCTACAGGTGATGTGCGCCACACCCATGGACTTCCTTCCTTCTACACTTGTTGACTGTGTGCCCGCTGCCAGGTGGGATTACCTTGCATCTGTAGTGGTTACAACATGTTGCAAATGTGTAATAAACCTGTGCTTCACTTTGTGATGTGCGTTGTCTGTGGTCACACATTTGACTGACATTTGCTTACTGCACCAGTGGGCTAGTTGACTAAGACTGGGAATAGGTGTTGTGTCTGTGCATTGCACCGTATTTCCTGGCAACATCAGTGTAGGCAATGAGTCAGATGGCCTAGGTGTGTATTTGTTGTGTAGCCGTGGTGGTGAGTCTCCCTCATATGTGTCACGTTGCCATGACTCACATGCCTGTGTTGTACTTGCTGTAGCAGTTAGCATGCACAGTGTAATTTCGCTGGTCATCATCTCCATGACAGTAACCACGTTGGAATCACGACAGAGGCAGGTATGGTGTATTAGTGTGTTTATTGTAATACATGTGTGCGAATAGTGCACAGGATGGTGAGTGCTGTACATTTTGATTGCAATCCTAAGTTCCTAGATGAATTAGAAGTCCTGGTAGCAGAAATGTCCTGTATCAAGTCCACAGTCATCTGAGACATTGGTCCAACTTGTACTCCCCATGTCATGTGGGGGGTTGTGTTGCAGTCAACAGGGTGAACAGTTTGCGCACAAAGGTGATTATCCAGAACAGGTGTTGGCTTCCTGGGGGTTGCACATGGCCATCGGCCTCTCAGTTGCCCCTCCTCGGACGACCCCTCTTCTTTGGGGGGGACCCTCAAGTGCAGGCTGCTGCGGTGCAGGGGACTCTCCGCCAGAGTCATCCTGCCTCCCTGTGGCAGTTGCAGTTGTTTCAGCAGCAGATGTTGTGGGCACACAGGGAGGTGTTGACTGGTTGCTGCTCATCTGGCGGAGGCATTGTACAATGTCCCTATGCACCGCCGTCATCTCTTGCAGTGTGTCCCACTTGGACTCCACGCGGGACATGTGTGAGTCCAAGCGGGCATGATGGGCAGCCTGCTGCTGTTTAATGTCCCTGAGGAGCCCCACTACCTGGCTGAGCTCTCCGGTGCTGGACTGGTACGCATCGGCTATGCGTGCCAGTTGTGGGTCATCATGCAGTCCAGACCCCTCTGCAAGCAGCGACCTATGTCTCCCACCCCTCCCACCACCCCTGGCGACACGTGCAGTACCTGAGGTGGCACGCACAGGTGACCCTGGGCCCCCTTGGGGGTTGTTGGTGGTGTTGGTGTCCATGGCCCCACGTTGGTCCAGGGTCCCTGTGCTGGTGGTGGTGGTGCTCCTTGGTCTTTCCATGTCGGCAGGGGTGGTATGTGTGTTGACAGTCGTTGGAGGGGTGGGTGCAGGGGGTGCAGCTGGTGGTCCTGCTGGTGCTGCATGATGACTTGCTCCGGAGGTGCCAGGTGGGTCTTCTTCATCCGAGGAGGGCAGAGGCTGTTCCACACCAGTGAGCTCCGTATCCTCTTGAGCCTGGGACGGGGACTCCTCAGCGTCTGCTGCTGTGTCCCCATCATCACCTGTTTTTGGGAGACACACACAATGTATGTTATGTTTCTGCAGGCATCAATGGTTGACACACCTGACAGTTGTGACTGTGCCTCTGGATGCGGGCCTGTACATTGCATTGTCCTAAGTTGTCACAGTCAGGGGTTGATATTGGTGTAGCACATTGTCCTGCATTATTTGGGCATTTCTATGTGAATGTTGGGGTGTGTACATGGTCTGCATTGGTTGTATTTGGTTGACATCCGGCCCTCCTTCCCACCCAGCCAGATATTCCACCATGGAACGTGCTTCCATTGCAGGGAGTGCAAGTTGTCTTTCAGGATGTCAGTCAGTGGTGTCCTGCTGTTGGTTGGTGCACAGTTGCCAGCAGGGCCTTGTGCTCTCCACAGCAGTAGCCAGTGTCAGCCATCTTGTGAGTTGTTTTCCACTCCCTGTGATGTGTGCATGGTTCAGGGTGGTGTTGATGGGACAGTTGTGGGGGTGACCAATATCTGTGACTACCACTCCCATCATGCTATTGCCTCCACCCCCTTCCCAGCATGCCCATGCTTCCTTCCCTTTGACTCTGCTTCCCTGTGGGGTTGTGTGCCTGTGCTGACAAGATGGCTGACAGTGTTATCCTGGGGTTAGTTTTGCTACAAGTCCCATGTGTGTCCCTGTGCTTCACTCAGCATGACCCAGGGTTGTGGTTCTTTGTGGGATATTTGATTGGAGTGTGAGGCAATGCATTCTCCCAGGTGAGTTTTGTGGAGTTTGTGTTAGGGGTGTGTGTGAGAAACGCTGCTGGTAACTATGGTCAGGGCTGTGAGTCCTCCTTCCCACCCAGCCAGATATCCCACCATGGAACGTGCTTCCATTGCAGGGAGTGCAAGTTGTCTTTCAGGATGTCAGTCAGTGGTGTCCTGCTGTTGGTTGGTGCACAGTTGCCAGCAGGGCCTTGTGCTCCCCACAGCAGTAGCAAGTGTCAGCCATCTTGTCAGTTGTTTTCCACTCCCTGTGATGTGGGCATGGTTCATGGTGGTGTTGATGTGCGCATTGTGAGGGTGAGCAATATCTGTGACTACCACTCCCATCATGCTATTGCCTCCACCCCCTTCCCAGCATGCCCATACTTCCTTCCTTTTGAGTGTACTTCACTGTGTGTGGGTGTGACAGCAATGGCAAGATGGCTGACAGTGGTGTCCTGCTGTTGGTTGTTGGCCAGTTCCCAGCATGGCCTTGTGCTCCCCACAACAGAGCACCAGTGTCAGACATCTTTGATGGGGCTTTCCACTCTCTGTGAGGTGTGCATGCTTCAGTGTGAGCTTGCTGGGCCATTGTGAGGGGAGTGTTGAGCTGTGACTACCACTCCCATCATGCTATTGCCTCCACCCCCTTCCCAGAATGCCCATATTTCCTTCCTTTTGAGTGTACTTCACTGTGTGTGGGTGTGACAGCAATGGCAAGAAGGTTGACAGTGGTGTCCTGCTGTTGGTTGTTGGCCAGTTCCCAGCATGGCCTTGTGCTCCCCACAACAGAGCACCAGTGTCAGACATCTCTGAAGTGGCTTTTGACTCCCTGTGAGGTGTGCATGCTTGGGTGTGTTCTTGCTGGGCCATGTGGGTGGGGGATGTTGGGCTGTGACTACCACTCCCATCATGCTTTTGCCTCCACCCCCTTCCCAGCATGCCCATGCTTCCTTCCTTTTGACTCTGCTTCCCTGTGGGGTTGTGTGCCTGTGCTGACAAGATGGCTGACAGTGTTATCCTGGGGTTTGTTTTGCTACAAGTCCCATGTGTGTCCCTGTGCTTCACACTGCATGACCCAGGGTTGTGGTTCTTTGTGGGATATTTGATTGGTGTGTGAGGCAATGCTTTCTCCCAGGTGAGTTGTGTGTAGTTTGTGTTAGGGGGTGTGTGGGTGGAGCTGCTGGTGACTATGGTCAGTGCTGTGAGTCCTCCTTCCCACCCAGCCAGATATCCCACCATGGAACGTGCTTCCATTGCAGGGAGTGCAAGTTGTCTTTCAGGATGTCAGTCAGTGGTGTCCTGCTGTTGATTGGTGCACAGTTGCCAGCAGGGCCTTGTGCTCCCCACAGCAGTAGCCAGTGTCACCCATCTTGTCAGTTGTTTTCCACTCCCTGAGATGTGGGCATGGTTCATGGTGGTGTTGATGTGCGCATTGTGAGGGTGGGCAATTTCTGTGACTACGACTCCCATGATGCTATTGGCTACACTGACTTGCCCAGCATACACAGTATTCCTTCCTTTCAGTGAGCTTCCCTGTGAGGTGGTGTTGTGGTGGTGGCTACATGTCTGACTGTGTTTGTTGGTTAGATTTGTGCCACTGCCTAGCTCTATTTGTTGTTAGGTTTGTACATGTCATGACACAGTTACATTTCACTATGAGCTGGCATGTATTGTGTTTATCTGGCTGACATACACATTGTGGGATGATCTGTTTTGGTTGGTGTGTATTTGCTAAGGGTGCATGGTTTGACTCTCCCCTTGACAGTGATGTGTGTGTATTGTGGCACAATATTGTGTACATTTGTTGTGTACTCACCAGGCTCTGGGATGTTTTCTAGTCCATAGACGCTCACTGGTGGTAGGATGGCCCGCACCTTCTCCTCCCAGGGCCTGAGGTATACTGGTTTGGCAGGAGGGCCACTGCTGGTGTGTTGGCTCACGATGTAGTCCTTCTTCAACAGCTCCTTGACCCTCCTGCGCACGTCATACCACCTGTTCTGGATGTCTACCTTTGTGCGCAAACATGGTGATTGTGCGTTCACCCTGTCGACGATCCTCTCCCACATCTTGGTTTTCTGCGACATGGGTGTCTGTTGGACCAATGTACCAAACAGCTGTGGCTCTACCCTGAGGATCTCATCTACCAGGACTTCCAATTCACTATCTAGGAACTTGTGATTCTTCTTTGGGGGCATGGTGTTGGGTGGTGCTGGTGTGTGATGTGTGTGTTGGTGTGCAAGTGAGGGTGTGTGAGTGTGTGTTTTGCTGGGTGTATGTGAGGGTGCTATTTGTTGTGGTGCTGCTGGTGTGTGGCTTGTGTGATGGATGAGCTGTGAGTGTGTGTGTGGTTGCTGTCTGTTTGTGTTGAGTGCTGGCAGGTAATTTGAATTTGCAAAGGATCATGGTAGGGATTTGTGTCCTTTATATGGGTGGAGTTGTGGGTGTGTCTTTGTTCCCTGTTTCCCCACCCAGTATTTATTTGCTTTGTGATTGCTTGTTTGGCCTTTTTTGTGTTTTTTTTCCCTTGGTTCTTTTTGTGCATGTAGGAGTCGTTCTTCTGACCGAGTCGGACCCTCCAGTTGTCTCGTGCGAGCCTCTCAGATTCGTTCACGCTGTGTTTGTGCTGTTTTCTGTGCTGCGTACGCGTCGGTCGCGGGGTTTTGGGTTGCTTCGGCTCGCAGTTTTGAATGCGTGTCGGTCGTGCGGCTTGGGCCCCGTGCGACTTGGTCGTGGTTTCCACGTGTTGCATCGTACTTGGCGGGTAGGAGTTCGTGGGTACGTTTCGTTCGGGATTCTTCCTGGAGCGTGTCGGTCGGTTTGTTTCACGTGGTTTTCCGGCCGGATGGCTGTTTTCCGCGCGGTTCGGTCGTTCGGCTTGTGTTCCGTACGAGTCGGTCGTATTTTGCACGCTTCTCATCGTACTTTGCGGGTCGGGCTGCACCGGTACGTGTCGGTCGGTATTTATTCCGGCTCCGAGTCGGTCGGTACGTTTTCCGGCCCGAATCGGAATCGGCCCCAATGTCTTTTGCATGTCTGCGCTTGTCTGCATAGGCCTTCATTTTGTTTCTTAGATCCAAGCCTCTTATAAGGGTTTCTTCCTCAGTACTTGATCTTCTTTTGGTCCATTGAGGTAACTTGGTCGTAATGGCTCTCTCGAGCATTAAAGTTGCAGGGCTTTCACCTCTGCTCGAGTGAGGGGTCGAACGGTAAACTCGAAGTGTAGAATTTAAGACAGTTTTAAGGTCAAGCTTTTCCAATACAGCACGCTGAACAGCTTTCTTGAGAGTACTCATGAAATTTTCGACAAGGCTATTGACTTGTGGCCAAACAGGTGTGCTCTTCTGATGCTTCACATTAAGATGACTGAGAAAGTCTCTGAATTTTCAACTTTTGAAAGATGGGCCATTGTCAGATTTTAGGATAACAGGAACACCCCATTTCATGAAGATGCTGTCTACTTTCTCAATAAGTCTTTCTTTTTTTAAGTTTTTAAAGAAGGAATTTATTTAGTAAGTATGCAAACATAATACAATAAATAAGAAAAAGAAAAGTACATCATGAGCATATAAAAACAATGGTAAGTCATATATGAAGAAAGAAAAGGAAGAAGGGGAAGGGGAAGAAAAGGAGGGAAAAGGATCATATATCATCAACTAAGCAAAACAATTATACATAAATGTTTCCAAATGCATAAGATTAGCATGCAACAATGGAAATATAATCATTAAATAACATTATTTATAAAAGTCAAGGAGGTTTGGTTACTTCCTCAATGCAGGGGTTATGTAAAGATGTCTTTTTGGCCGATACTTTTAAGAACTCAGGGGCATATCAGCAACAGCCAGCGATAATTATCGCTATGCGTGTTTAGCGCGAGCATAATTATCGCCGGCTATCGCTGGAATATATCGCCGAGATAGCGCGTTATCATCAACGCTTATCTCCAATGCGATATAAATCCAGCGATAGCGGCAAAATGTGTGATTATCGCTGGAAATCCAGCGATAAAAGCACAGCGATAGGCGAATCCTTGTTGATAGGGCAGGGTGGACTTATCCATACAATCCACCTCCCATAGGATATAATGGCTAAGTCAGATTGTAAGCAGACGTTAAGAAACCAGCGATAAGAGTGGTTTGCGCTACATTTTACATCGCTACGCGGGTTTGCGGCAGGATTGATGATAGGAGTTAGTTGTGTTAGAGACATTTACCAAGTTATTTTAGTAAGGTACGCCCAATTTGCATATCATTAGCGTTGCGATGCTGGGCGGTAGGAAAACGGGCGCTGAGGCATGGATTCACGCGCTAGCGTGTCCTTGCTGATAGTGCGATACAATTATCGCCACTTTTCGGCTGAAAACGGACGCTAAAGCGGCGATAATTTTATCGCGGCCCCTTGATGATATGCCCCAAAGTTACAGGTAACCAAAGAAGATCTCTTTTAATAGCAAGCGTGATGGGATGTATGTAAGCTCTGTCTAGCCTATGATTGTAGCAGACTCCATACCACCATGCCTGAAAAGATACAGCAGTCGCATCTTTCCATGACTTAGTAATCTGTTGAAAAGCAACAGCAAGGAGTAAATCAATTATACGTACATCGGTGGATTGAGATGACCAAACTTCGGAAATGCTTCCTAGAAAAATATGAGTTAAAGAAAAGGGAATAAATGTGTGAAAGATAGTGTTGATTTGCTGCCAGACTCGAGTCCAAAATTTATGAATAAATGGGCATTTGATTAATATATGTTTGAGATCTGCTGATGGAGTAGTACATGACCAACGCGTAGAGGGAAAGTTAGGATCAATACTGTGTAGTTTAACTGGGGTAATCAAAAGTCTATTATAAATGAAAAACAAAGTTTGAGTGCTATTCGCTGCTCTAGAAGACTTCCTTATTTTAGTTCAAATTTTATTCCATATTGGAATAGGAAAGGACTTGTCCAGATCAGATTCCCAAGAACATTCTACTTCTAATTTATCTCGAGTGAGGGGAAAATCTGTTAAATGTTTATAAATTTGAGAAGCGGACGGAGAATTGCATAAAATCATTCGTATAGCAGGAGGTGAGGAAGTAGGTGAAGGATTATAGGATAAATTATTATAAGAAGCTTGAGCTATTGAGGTCAAGGATAGGTATTTAAGTTGACATGAAGAGGGGAGAGAAAAGCGGGATTGATTATAGAAAAGGGGACACAGAGTCCATCTTGAAAAAGTTGTTGAGTCCATTTAAGTCCGTGAGCTAACCAATCTTTCCCAAAAATACATTTGTTATTAAGCTTGATATGTTTATTATACCAAATTGGTGAATTTAAAAACTTTGTACGTTCATCTTGAGTAGACGAGAAAAGTGGCTGAAAAATTTTACGAGGATTTTTGAGAATGGGAAGAGAGAGTGTTAAAGGAGTATGGGATAGGGAGATATATTCCTCAAAAGAAAATGGATGAAAAATGCCTTTTAACGTCAACTCATAAGGGGTAAAGTGAAACATCACTTCCATTTTCCGACAGTAGAAAAGAAGATTGTTTGAGAAAAAACGCAGTATGATATGAGTGAAAGTCTGGAAAATTAACTCCTCCCATGTGTTTAGGTCTTTTAAGTTTACAAAGAGACATTCTAGCCTTTTTATTCTGCCATAAAAACTTTGATAAAATACTATATAATTTTTTATAATAAGATTTAGGAATATTAATCGGAATACTGGATAAATAAAATAATATTACAGGGACTAACATCATTTTTATAGTATCAAGTCTACCCCAACATGATAAATATAAAGGATGCCACGAGAGGTAGACAACATTAATATTGATTGGAGTTCCTTCAAATTTAGAGCAACCGTGTCTTTAATAGAGGGACTGAACCATAGCCCAAGATATTTGATTTTACTTGAGTTTCAATGAAAGGAAGAAGACGAAAAATCAGCATGAAAACATAACTTATTTAAAGGAAGAATTTCACACTTATCAGCATTTAATTTAAAACCTGAGACAAGAGCAAAATTGTCTACCTCTGACAGAAATGCCAGCACGGAAGTTTGTGGATTAGAGATAAATAATAGGATGTCATCTGCATATACTGAAAGTTTTAAATGTTTGTCACCATACGGGAATCCTTTAATATCTTTGTTCAATCGAATTTTTATTAGAAAAGGTTCTAGAGCAAGAATAAACAGCAACAGAGATAACGGGCAACCTTGCCGAACACCTCTATAAAGAGGGAATCATGAGGATACAAGACCATTGGCCAAAATAAAAGACCTGGGAAAGGAATATATTAGAGAGACATAATTAATGAATTTTGAGCCAAAACCAAACCAAGAAAGCGTTGAGAAAATAAAGGGCCAACTGACTCTATCAAACGCTTTTTCGGCATCTAGTGAAATTGCTGCTAATGAATTTTTATATGCTTTAGATTTACTTAAGACATTAAAGAACAATCTAGTATTGTCAGATAAATGCCTTCCTTTTATGAAACCGCACTGCTCCTTCCCAATGAAGTGGGGTAGTAAAGAGTCCAAACGAAGGGCAAGTATTTTCACAAATATTTTATAGTCTAAATTAATTAAAGAAATGGGCCTATAATTTTTGCACAAAGAATAGTCTTTATTTTCTTTAGGGAGAAGACATATTAAAGGTTCCTGAAAAGATCCACCAGATTTCTGGATAGAGATAAAATACAGAAATAGTTGATGCAATCTAGGAAGAAGAATCGTGGAGAAGTGTGTGTAAAACTCTATAGTAAAACCATCAGGTCCTGGCAGGTCCTGGAGCTTTTCCTTTTTTTATAGCCTGAATAGCAACAAGAATGTCTTTAGGCTGAAAATCTTCGTCTACGGAAGAGAAATCCACATTAAGTGAAGAAGGAGGAGTAATAGCGGATAAGTAATTAAGAATATCCTCTTGCTGCGTAGGAGATTCAGGAGTATAGAGAGTTTGGTAAAAGTTGGTTAATTCTAAAAGGATATCTTCGTTTTTATGAACTTTAGTGTTGGCCGAGGTTAAAATTGAATCAATCTTAGTGCGATCCTTTTTAATTTTAAGATAATTGGCAAGAAGTTTTCCAGCTTTATTTTAATTACCATAATATTTAGCACTGGATTTAAGTAAGTATAAATTAGCAGATTCAGTTGAAAGTTTATTAAAGGAGAATTTGGCTTTGATAAGTTCATCAAGATCAGCTTGAGATGACGTAGAATAAAAGGAGTGCTCTAATTGCTTAATACGAGAATTAAGTAATTGTATGTTCTTGGAAGAGGATTTCCGTTTCTGGGCTACAGAAGAAATAATGAAGTCTCTAGATGCAGCTTTGAAGGTGTCCCAAATAAGTTGAGGAGAAGTATGTGGGGATTCATTTTCTAGAAAGAATGTGTCTGCAAATTTCAGAAAATTTTGGGTAAAATTAGGGTCCAATAGAAGGGAGTTATTGAATCTCTAGCTCCTTCAATGGGGGGGGAGTAAGTCTAAGTCCAAAGAAACAGGGGTGTGATCTGAAATCAATATAGAGCCTATATCAGAATGAGAAATATGTTGTGTAAGAGCTTTAGAAATAAACAAATAATCTATTTGAGATTGAGAAGAGTGTACCGGAGAGAAAAAGGTATATTCTTGAAGAGTGGGGTTACATAATCTCCAGGCATCAAGGAGGGTTCTTTGAGCTATAGTAGAGGTGAATTGAGAATGTACATGAGAGGGAATACACTTAGAATTAGAACGTCTGTCCATAAAGGGGTCAACAACCATATTACAGTCTCCACCAACTAACAAATAATCATCACTATATACCATTAATTTAGATAAAATCTGGGGCCAAAAAAGTTTATCAGGATTAGTAGGAGCATATAAATTAAAAATAGTCATAGAAATCTTGTTGACTAACAGAGACCCATCTACCATCAGTATCCATATCTTGACTTACAATTTGGATATCCAAACGTTTGTGACAAAGAATGGCCACACCATTACGCTTTCCCGACCCAGGAGAGGCAAAGACATGACCCACCCATTGCCGCTGAAGCTTAGAAATTTCCTTGTGAGTTACATGAATTTCTTGTAATAAAACAATATCACCTTTCAACCCAGCAATGTGCGATAAAACCATTTGACGTTTTATGGGTGACCCATTCCAAGATATAATTCTTAACGTCATCTAAATATATAGAACAATTTTAAAGCTTATATATGAATAACAACAGATAACAGAAAACCCTAATGCGATATAAATAGCACATTACAGCAAAAAGGAAACAGTAAAGTAACAGTGGAAAAAGAAAGGATATGAAAGAAGAACGTGAATACGGAAGATCAAAAAACCACTAGTAAGAAAAGGAAAAAGGAAAAGCCAGCAAGAGGAGAAGGGAGAAGAGGAGGAAAAGGAACATAGAGTATATATGAAGAAATTAGGAAGAGAATCAGATGAGAAATCTATGACCGAAAAGATGAACAGGAAGGAACAGTACAGAGAAAAAATAAGGAAAAACAAAAAGACGTACCACAGACATACTATGAATGAACACAGGGGTGGTGGAGCCACATAAGGAAGACGGCACAGCCAACCGGGAACTTCCAGGACAGAGACGGGAAAGGGAGACATCATCCAGGCGGAGTGAAAATCACATATCGAGGGACCACGAAGACCGCTCTTGACATTAAAAAAGAGAAGGAATTATAAAGGAGTACAACAGGGCAATTGTAAAACATGACAAGATAAGAAGAATATAAATAAAGACAACTTTAACAAACACAGTCAGATCAACGATGAACGAGCAACTTCCAAGTCCTTTTCTTTACAGGCATCCAGGAACTGCTGCAAAAGGACCGGACCTTCATAATTTGTGGTTTTATTCTTATAAGTCACCTTGAAGAGGCAAGGGTGAAATAAACCATATCTGGAATTCAAGCTCCGAAGGGCAGGTCTCATGTCCAAAAAATATTTCCGTTGATACGCTGTTGCTTTTGCATAGTCTTGAGAGAAGAAAAGATTGGATCCTTGCCAAGAAATTTTCCTTTGAGTCTTGCAGCGTGTAAGACCTTGAGTAAATCAGTGTATTCCAAAAAATACAAAATAACACCTCTTGGTTTCGTTGACGGAGATAATGCTCGTGGGCCATGCCCCAAATGATGTGCTCTTTGGATATTCAATACAGGAGAATCAAGGAAACCAAGAAGCTTCGGGAGAAAGGATTGAAAGAAGGAAAGAGGATTAGGACCTTCAAGTCCCTCCGCAAGTCCGTAAATGTGTAAATTGTTACGCCTATTACGGTTTTCAAGGTTTTCCACTTGTTGTTTAAGTTGTGAAATCTCCATATGTATAGAAGGCACTTGGTTCGCAATAGATTGAACAGAGTCTACTCGGTTTTCTAACAGATTAACTTTTTGTTCCATATGTGACCATTTGTCATCTAGATTCTGAAGGCGAACATTTGTTTCTTCCATGCATGGTTTGAGAGCACGTATTTCTTCAAGAAGTAGTTCCATAGATATTGGTGATGGAGAGATAGTAGGAGACGGTGGGTCTTTTTTAATTCGTTTACCTTACGAGGATGTTGAGGAGGAGGGTAACTTAGATAACGGTTTCGAAGTATGACGAGGCATATTGGATGACGCACCACCTGTAGCGGAAGAAGACTGACCTGATTCCAAGTCCTCAATACTCTCCTGAAGAATACTGAAAGGATTATAGTCAGCTAATGAAGTGGGGTCATGAGATTGAACACCACTGCGAGTAGACCGTATTTTTGCCATAAAACACTAAATTATCAATATCTCTCTCGTGAGTAGAATAAATAAAGCTGCATACAATGATTTGAAAGAGACAAGGATTCAAAAATTCAAAAAAGTCCCCTGAAAATTGCACTTCAACAATGAAGAAGTCTATTCATAGCATGTAAGGGGGGAGAAAATGCAACTTGCCAAAGCCTTCATAAAGCACAAAATTGCTAATTAGCCTTTAACTTCATAAAAATTAACAAAAACGTTGTACCATGAGCGTCGCATTAATATTGCGAGCATATTCATGCATGAGAAGAGGAGCACCTGAAGTATTCAAAGTGGCAGAAACTTAACATGGCGACCACGAGCTCTGAAGCTGTGAGGTGACCGAGGGAGAGAGAAAAAAGCTATCTCCCGCTCACCTCGGACATTCGAAAAGGCAGCAAAACAAACAACCGACCTTCATCTCCACTCGACTTGCAAATAAAAGTCCGAACAATGGGCAGGGCCACCTGAAGGTCTCCCGTCCCCTCACACTGCTGCGGAGCTCACAAAAAAGGGGGCCATCTTCAAACGGCACCAAGCCACGCCCCCCTCAATAAGTCTTTCTTGAGTGGTGGATGAGAGATCTATCAATGGAAAATGGGAGCAATCATTATCAACAATCATCATCTGGCGATATCCATTGTCAAGAGTACCGAAGAAGTCAGCAGTAATTCTTTCCCTTGAAACTCTGACATGTTTAAGGTGTGTTGAGTGGTTTTCGATGAACGGCAGTTGCACAGATGACAGGCTTTTAATTCTTTTTCAACTCTCTCATCGAGATGTGGAAACCAGACTTGGCCTCGGAGAGCTCATTTTGTGACTCTATTCCACGATGTCCTTCATGAATCACTTCAATTATCTGTTGTCACAGACTCTTCGGAATAACAGTCCTCGAACCTCTCAGGATAACGTTTTCTTGAGTAACAGACAGTTCATCTTTGACATTTTTAAACTTCTGGTACTCACTGTCACTGGTAAGAGGTCAAGTGTGCTGGTTCCAAGACTGATGTGCAATAATGTCTTTCAGTTTTAACATGTCATGATCTTGACTCATGGCAGTGACAATTTGTTCCAACGAAATGGCAGCTGGTGTGAAAATTATGTAGGCTTCAGCTGTCTTAGAAGGGGTACCATGGCACTATAGAGGCACTCATGAGAAGTAGTCGGCCGGCTTTGATCTTTCCCTGGTTGGTGCACAATTGTGTAGTTGTATTCTTGTAATATGCACCCCAATGTTGAATGCGAGGAGGCATCTTGCCCTTTGGATTGCCAAAGATGGTCAACAATGTTTGATGGTCTGTCACAAGCGTGAAAGGCTTTCCATATAAAAATACGTGGAAATGTTCACAAGCCCATACCACTGCTAAACCTTCTTTCTCAGGTTTTAAATAATCACATTCAGCTTGGGACAGACTTCTGCTTGCATATGCCACAATATGCCTTTAAGTTATTTGGGTGTCCAATGGGTTGTGCAAGGATAGCGCCTAACCCGACTCGTGTTTAGACGTCTCACTGTAGCTTTCGTTGTCTTCTAAAGCTTTACACCGGCTGGAGTTGCGCTTTGACTTCACATACACCAAGCGTTGATTCAGCACTTCAACTGAGGCACACCTGGCACGCACGAGCAGCTTGCTGGACCACGGCAAACTCTTTGGGAGAGCACTGCCGATCTTCGGGTTACTTATCCTCTATCTGGTTACTTATCCCCTATCTCGTTGCTAACTCACACGACACTGCAGTTATTTCTTTAACATTTGCCCTAAAGAAAAAGTCAAGCCTGTGAATGTCTTGGCTAATGTTTCCCTATGCATGGTAGTGTGAAAAAGCACGCTTTGTGTTCTCATGAGTATTATGTGTGTGTGCTTGTGATAAAAGGCATCTCTGTGATAAGGTGCTTTAACTAAGAAGGCAATATGAAAAGGAGGGCAATAAGTAATGAAACGATGCAGTTAAGAAAGGACTTCAGTCCTCAAGGAATGAGCAAAACAAATGAAAACTGTCATTGCCCAGAGGAGGCGAGAGGGGAGCTTTGGAGGAAAGGCAGTGAACATAACAGGCTGCGATCCTAGATGTTATTTGAATAGAGGTTTTAATTCGATGTAGAGGATATAAAGAGCAGGCAAGAGAATAGGCAGATTTTCAATGCGCCACGCTGCACACCACACAGCTGGTGAAAGCGAGGGGCTGACCGCAGCTGTGCAGTGATGAAGTCTGCTGACAGAGGCAGGAAATCAAAAATTAGGAAAGTGTTCGAAAAATGAAGTCTTGCAAACCAGGAGGGATCTAGGAGAGACCTGGGGGCTTCCACTAGAGGGCAGGGGACCGTGGACCCCACTCTGTCCAGGGAAACTGACCTCTGGACAATCCTTGCAATGTGCACTGTCCTCAGAGCTCCTCCTGCCACGTGTGGATGCGGAAGGCAAGTGCTGGCAGACAAGGAAAGTCCCACAGTGGTTACTTATGCCTGCTCAAGGCTGAGGGACCCCTGGAGGCCTGTTCTAATCACCTATGCATGTCACTGGCCTCCCCTCAGCCCTGATGTGATTTCAGTGCATAATGCGTCCTCCAGCGGCCTCTCCCTCAGGGCTGCACCGTGGACAAGTTCACAAAAAGGAAACCTGTCACCAGCCCAGTGATGGCCTTAGCTACCCAGACACCCAAAGTGCAGAGGGAGTTGCATAGAGCACCTCTCCGGCACAGAACACATTTTAATGTATGTCCTTTCGGAGTCTTGGAGAAAAATCAGTGATTCTGAGAGCAGGCTCTGCTTCCTTCCCACAGGGAATCCCTTTGAAGCGCATTACAGAGATGAGAGCCTCCCTTCTGCCCTCTAGCTCTCTCCGCTGCTAGCCTGAGGTCTAAAAATAAACAGTATCTGTTTGTTGTGAGATGCATTACCCAGAGGACTACTACTTAGAAATGGGTGCACAATAAGTTCACATTAGTTGGAAATTTTTACAGGGTTGCCGAGGCACATGCACTGTTGGACCAGCACTGTCTGCTGCTGACATAGGACGAGACAGGCCCAGGATGGACCGGCCTTATTTCTACCTCTCTGTGGTCCTTGTAGAAGGTCTGACTTAAGCAGCAGGTTTTTTATATATACATTTGCTGCGCATCATTCCCAAATGATTCACCAATTTTACAAATGCAGTGTTATTGCGTGTTAAATAAACATTGTAAGGGTCACAATTTGTTTTCAAATGTATTCATGTAGTTTTGCCTAAGAAGAATGTGAGTTCCATCTGTTTCATTTCCTCTCATGATTCATCTGAATCCCCAAAGGAATGTACCAGAAATCCAGTGCCTTGTGGCAGACCTTAGTAGCACGATCACTGATTTTAAAATCAGCACAATAACTAAATACCATATATATATATATATATATATATATATATATATATATATATATATGAGAGAGAGAGATATATATATATATATATATATATATATATATATATATATATATATATATATATATAGAGAGAGATATATATATATATTTTTACTCCGTCAACACATCAGATTCCTCTCAAAAGAACGGAGCACGGACCACAAAGTAGTGCAGCAAGATAATTCCTTCATTGCTCTACGACCTCTACAGCCATGACGCGTTTCAGCCCGTCAAGGGCCTTGAACACATGATATATATATATATGTAGATAGATATATAGATAGATATAGATATATAAATATATGGCAGGACACTGGACATTTCAATGTTCTCAGTCACAATAACGATTTTTTTATTAATATCCTACATTTGACAGGTTATTATCTCCAGTTTTAAAAACATTAAGCTAGTAATGGCTTCTGTTTGATGGTTCATATGTTTACTGTCATTTACAGGTCACATTTTCAAATTGGCCAGGCCTGCTCAACCATCCATCTTTCAGATGATGGTTAGTTGAGTACTATTACTTTTGGTACTATGAACAACTTGCTCCTAATGCTTAGATATTACCAAACTGCAGGGCCAACACTCTCTCCCATGCCTCTCAGGCAATAGACTTCTGCTGCAACCTCTCGTGGGGGGGGGGGGAGCATAGTCCCCAGAAGACTGGGCCTCCCTTCTCTTGGATCATGATATGGCCCATCACTTGTGCGGTCAAACTCTGCATACTTCATAACTGGAAGCAGCCCTCCCCCTGTCATCTGATTGGCTCCTTGGAATATATATCACATAGCAGGATACGATAAAATCACCTATACTACGGATGACCAAATGTTCTCGATGACTATGCCAATTTTTTATTAGTATCCTACATTTGACAGGTTAATATCTCCGGTTTTAAAAACCTTAAGCTAATAATAGTTTGTATTTGGTGGTTCAATCAGTTACAATCAGGTTTGCACGTTTTTACAGTTTTATATAGCGCAAACTCGACCCGAAGGTATCAGAGAGCTTTGCATGAGCACCAGTTGTATATCAGAGGGACACATTCATTTTTAGGCATGGGAAGATTACGTGATTTGCCCAGAATCAGAGGATGTTTGAGCTTCCCGCCAGACTCGAACCTGGTTGCTCAGCTGCAAAGTCGGCCGCTCTAGCCGTTAAGCCACATCCTCTCCATATAGCCTCTCTGGCCATATTGGACAGGCCTGCTCAACCATCCATCTTTCAGATGATGGTTAGTTGAGTACTATTACAACTTGCTTCTAATGCTTAGATATTACAAAAGTGCAGGGCCAACACTCTCTCCAATCGCTCTCAGCCACTAGACGTCTGTGGCAACTTCTCCTGGGGAAAGCATAGTCCCCAGAAGACTGTGCTTCCGTTCTCTTGGATCATGCTAGGGCCCTTCGAGGGAGCCACATGAAATTCCTGAACTTTGAAATATTGCAGGGCTGGTACTGAACTCCCCAAAAGCTCAGTGAAGCCAAGCTCCTACCCTATGACCTATGCTGGCAGTGTCACACCACCCACTGTGATCTGCTCCACGTCCTGTGTTCTTGGCATGCTATAGCTCATACTGGTCCCAAGTTTAGGGCACCTACAAAAGTACAGTACCGTCCGAATTACTCGTTCGCCCCACCTTGCCCTTCTTCATCCTTTTTGGGACCTCCCTAGCACGACCTCCAAGGACCACTGATGGCTGGCCACATCACTTGAGACGGTCAAACTCTGCATACTTCGTCACTGGAGGCAGCCCTCCCTCCGCCTGTCAACTGATTGGCTCCTTGGACTATACATCACCAGTGGCGGCCGGCACAGTTAAGAGCGGTGGAGTGGTGGGCGGGGCAGGGAGGGCTGGGGGTCGGGGAAGTCGGCATATGACAGGATAAGTTAAAATAAATACAAAAAGAAATAAAACCACTCATCGAGTCGGCAAGCGCAAGGTAAGTTGTTTTATTTTTTTAAATTTAATTTAACTTATCCTGTCGTATGTTGACTTCCCCGACTCTCACACCGCCCTACCTCTCTGACCTGTTCTGGCCACGACTGGAGACACACTGACACTGAACAATGAGCCAAGCCCCTGGCATATTGAAGAGGATCGCCACTGCCGATTTGCGGCCACTGTATTGCCACTGCAGGCGTCCCGACAAACTTATCTCTCATCATGCCCTCCCCCTCTCGCTCCTCCCTCTCCCATTCCCCACACTCCCCTCACAACCCCCAGTGCCTAACAGTGCTCCCCTCCCCCATCTGAAAAGGAGGGAGTATGCACTGGAATCACTTCACCCCCACACCGAGGACGTGGCCTTACTTCGCCTACAATAGCCGGAAGATGTTGCCTATGTACTTATCATGCTCTACATTTGTGTCCGTCTTCTCCAGGCTAACCCCATTTTGATTACCAATGTTTCTGCCTATACTTCTCGCTCTGTCCTCTTCCCCTTTACGCTGTATCGTAATGGGTGGCACTGTGTGCCAAGTGTATCATCCTCATGCCTACCCTGACATGTTCCTGTATTTTTTTAAATATTAAACTCTCGATAATTAAAGGCTGCAAAAAAAAAAAAAAAAAGAAAGAAAGGAAAATAAGTTCACATTATTTTTATTTTTTAACGAGGTTTGCTAAGGCACTAGCTGTACCTGCTGCTGACATAGGACGAGACAGGGCCAGGATGGACTGGCCTTATTTCCACCTCTCTTTGGTCCTTGTAGAAGGTCTGACTTAAGCGGCAGTTTTTTAAAATTTTATATACATTTGCTGCGCATTATTCACAAATGATTCACCAATTTTACAAATGCAGTGTAAACGCTTGTGATATCAACATTGTAAGGGTCACCATTTGTTTTCAAATGTACGCATGTAGTTTTGCCTGGAAGAATGTGTGTTCCATCTGTTTCATTTCCTGTTATGATTCATCTGCATCCCCAAATGGATGGAGCAGAAACCCAGTGCTTTGTGGCAGACCTTATTGGCACAATCATTGATTTGAAAACGGTACAATTACTAAATACCATGTGTATGTATATTTTTGCATGACCCTGAACAGCTCAATGTTCTCAGTGACTCTACCAATTTTTTTATTAGTATCCTGCATTTGACAGGTTTATATCTTCAGTTTTAAAATCATTAAGCTAGTATTGTCTTCTGTTTGGTGATTCAAAAATGTACTGTCATTTCCAGGTCACTTTTTCGTTTTGGCCAGGCCTGCTCAACCATCCATCTTTCAGATGATGGTTACTTGAGTACTATTACATTTGGTACTATGAACAACTTCTAATGCATAGATATTACAAAAGTGCAGTATGATTATTTAAAAACTGGTGAGGATTTACGAAGGTCTGGCAAATGAGGGCCTGTATTATGTAAAGGGTGCTCCTTTAACTGGGTGCGCTAGGCACAGACGGGTGAGGTGCACCCTGTTACAGTTTAGTTGCTACCTCCAGTAGAGCTATGAACTCCTGCCTGCCCTGCAGGCAGCACATTAGTAAAAAATGGACCAGCTGTTTGAAGCACCCATTGTGCCTTTCATTCCCCTTCAGGTGGGTTTAGGGAATAACTCCTCCCCCCTGCCACTTGGGTGTCGATGCCATAGGCCTCTGGGACTTCAGGCACCCTCCTTGTAGGACTACCTTCATATAGCCCACTGACTGTGCACCACGTCTTTGAGGCGTGCAGTCAGCGCGCCTCCTAACTGCTACTTTATCTTAATGTCTGCGTCTATATTATGGTGAGTGCACAGAGGCAAAATGTTTGCTCATTTGTATGTGCCACGCCCTCATACAAATGAGTGGGCGCCGTTCCCCCAAACTACTTAGTTGCCGTGTAATCGGCTAAAACTCGCCAGGCGATCGCGCCTCAGAATGGCACATGGAGCAGAGCGGACTCGCTTTAATGTGTAACAGAGCGGGGGCCGCGTAATCAGGAGCGGGCCCCGGGAGACTGCATCGGAAGAGCGGCGAGACCCGAAGCTGCCCCCTCTGCATCCCCGGTGGGCGCCTGCAGCAGAAGTGGAGCAGCTGTTACCGATGGTGCAGCCCTGAACACACGGAGCGACGCAGACGCTCAGCCCTCAAAGCAGCAACCACTAAGCCCGAGAACCACCCAACGATCCCCCGGCACCTGTGGAAACTTCATGACAATGCGAGATACAGCATCATACGGTGACCACACCGGGAGCCCGCGGGAGTCGGCTCCGGTGTTGCGAGAGTCCCGCACGCCTTAGCGGACGCGCTGCAGGGGATGAGAGGCAGTGAGTGGGGAAGCGGAGAAAGCCTCAGGCGATCCAATTGGGAGATTTGAGGACCGGAGGGTGCCTGAACCTATCCCCCATAAAAACTTTGCTAATATTTCCAAGCGGGATACGCCCACGCCTGACCCCAAAATGGCGACCGCCAGGGAAATACCACCGGTGAGGGAGGATCCCAATGTATAAACTGGATCAAAGGCATTACAGAAAGAATCACAGAATCAGAGGCAAGACCAACTGCAGAGTCACAGGGTTAAACAGATCCCCATAGTCATCGCTCTTTACCTGGGGCATAGCAAGACCTGCTAATGCAAGGAAAGGTCAGGCCCAGGCTTGCCTGACTCTAAAATGGCACCCAGAATCAATATCTGCAATGTCACTATGGGGGCCTATTGAGGACTAATTTCTGATGAAGTTCAGGTTTCTATTCACAACCCCTCTTCAGTTTCACTCCCGCCAAAGAGGACTGTAGACAAGAACGATGGTCTGTCCCTTAATTCTACAGACTTTGGAACTGTCCCTTGCATCTCTGCTGTCCCCACTCTCGACCTGGGGGTGAAATGGAGGACGAGGTGGTCTGCGTTTCCCTGTAACACCAGGAACAGTGCGTTGATGGATCTATGACGATGCCCCCTGGGCATTATTACGCTAAATTACACACCTGATGTTCCCTACTAAATATAGCGTAAGCGACCGATCTTTTATTTACCTAAAGTGGTTGAGGGGAGGAACAACTCAGATAAATATCAGCAAAGTTGTCATGCCTGGAAAGACCACCAACTCCAAAGTGCAGTTTGAATATTTATTATAAGGCCAAAAACAATTGGATGTAAATACATCTCAATAGCAAAGAATAGAGCTATAGAAAAATTAATACAGAGCCAAGTTTACGAATAGAAGTAATTCGGCCCAAAAGACAAATGATTATAAATTCCAAAATCATAACGCAACACAGAATAGATGCGATATTCAGCTCTCGACTCATTGAGAGAAATAAAAATCTTTCCCTACACTGCTCTAGATGAGGGCCCTTCCTGTCTCTCTTCTATCATTCCCCAACGGTGTCAGCACGTGTCGACTTCCTAAGAAGTACTCACGTCAAATGGGTTGTTTTAGCTTATGGCTATGGAGCTCGCTCTAAAATGCTCCTTCTTCTCCGAAAGCTAGCAGAAGTCTGGACTCTCTGTCCCTGCGCATCATACAAAAGATGAGATTCAACCCACAATACGTCATTCGTCTTAAAATTTTCCATTACACCTCTATGCAGTAGCTTTTTCTTTTCATGGCACAAATTTAATTAATGATATCTTCTTTCCAGTGGCCTTGGCTTCCAGACCAGATACGCAAGGCATCCTCCCTTCTCGCTTCCCAGCCATCTTCAAAGACATTCCGGGTCTCTCCTTAACTCTGAAAATAACGATGTGTTTCTTTCACCTGCAGTAGGATGAGAACATTCTAACCTTGAACACAACAACATTTAATTATTTATTTCTCGAGAGCAAGAAGAGTCAAAACCTAAGACATTGGGCCTATAATTCAGGCAACTTAAACTAACCACAATTACGGTGTATAGAAATAATATCGTCCTGCACATTATGCATGAAGGAATCGTAATACATACAAAGTTCTACTTAAATGCGTTCACTTGTTTTCAACATCAAATGATTCAAATAAATGTTTCTTAATAGTCGTAAAACACTGCAAACAATACGAATACATGTGAGTGCGTTTAAACCTTGAGTATAGTGCACTCATACAAAATAGAGTGCTATCAGCGCTCTATCAGTTCCCCCCTCTTATGACTAGTGTCATAACACCAACTGTCCATTCTCCTGTAGTTTCTCCTTGTAGAAGAGACCGACCTAAACAGAAGCTGTAGCTTGCCGTCCCTGTCTGAATCGTTCTAGCCCCTTAAGGTGCTGGTAATGACTGTCCTGCAGTCATTCAAGTTGGCGCTCTCGCTTTCTCGAAACAGTCTCCTGATGTCGTGCCCTTTGCCATTTGTAAGCCTTGATGGCTCCTAGTAGGACAATTATACAAATGACAGCTATTATAATAGGCTTCAAGATATATCCCATTATTCCTTGTCCCAAACTTCCAAACCAACTGCCTATCTTGCCAAATCCTTTCCCCACTTGCTCCCAGAGTCCTTCAGCAGCCATCTCACGTAACTCTTTTTGTATATCTGAAATATTATTGATACATTTCCTTATATCCCGACTGTTGTCAGGAATATAAGTGCAGCACTGTTGAACTTTCAGCAATTTGCATACTCCTCCGGCTTTTGCTAGTAGCACATCTAGGGCAAGACGGTTCTGCAAAACCATAGCCCTTATCGAAACCATCTCCCCATCTACAAGTAATAAAATCTGAGCGGTATTTATTGAGAGCTTATCCACTAGTGTTGCTAGCTTTCTGATTTTCAAATCATTCAGAATCACACCCATACTCGGTATCATAGCTCCAAATATGTCTCCAATCACTTCTCCTGCACTCACACCACGTTTTCCTCTTTGAGGTCTTTTTCTTTCTAAGGGCCATAAATCATTCACATGAAAAATCTTGGGAAATAACACAGCCAAATAACACGTGCCATACCAATTCTTGGGCAACTTCACATACGCATTCTTTCCGCACACAAAATACACATTGGGCACTATTGTTATTTTGTCCAATAATGCTTTTCTAATTGATTCTTCGATCAAGAAGACATGCTCACAATCACTCTCACCCACAAATATCTTGTTGTAGTAAGTGGTAGGGTGTCTGACACACAACTTCCCCTTCTGCTGGAAATCTAATGCTATGGGGCCAAAACTCCCCTTTGCTTTATGATCTAATTCTTCTTTAGTCCATGGGGTAACCTTGTGCTTTGGATCTGGTCTAAATAGAGTCTGTCTATGCCGATCTTCTATCTGATCTATGAACTTCTTTTCAATGTCAGTTAACATACAGGTTGAATTGTGTCTATGGGCATAGGATGTATCTAAAGTGATGGTAGGCACGAAATACTTTGACATTTGCTCTACTTCCTTATAATAATCATATTTATTCATGTATTTAAGAATGGGGATTTCTGAGAGTACCACATCATAATTTGAGAAATAGTACTCGAAGTGTGCTTTGCTATAAAACATGCTCAACAACACACTACATGTAATTCCATAGGTCAAAGGCAAATGATGATATCGAATGCCTTCTTCTACTGAGGCTGGTAATTGCATACACACATAGCAATCCTTCGCTTCCATGGTATCCACATACTCATTTGCATTCAAAGTAAAATCACCCTTGGACAAATCAACATGTAACCTACGACTAGTTTCCTTAATCATTTCTAGATCCTTTGCGGATGCATCCTCATCTATCTCAGAGAGTGGTGTAGTGAGTGTTGCCTGTACCCTATTCTGTCCGACATCCTGAGATCCAACTAGAGAAGTAACAATCACCACAGTTATAACAATAAGCACCACCACAATGAGGGTGCCAATGATGCACTCCTGTTTGCGTGTTGATTTTTCGGACACCATGGTTTCTACTGATTCGTTCCGAAGCACAAAAGGCAAAGCACAGTCTCTTTCTGTTTTCTTTGTTTAACAATGTCTTTTTCACTTCTCTACTGTCATACAATTAATTATCCAAGTTCCTTCAATTGATACTAAACCTATTGAAGAGATGTCAGCCCTACTCCTCACTCCATTATCTACTAGAAAGTCCCTAATTTTAAATCTTCTTAAACTGGGGTCTAAGTTATCTTCTTTCTAAGGCCTAATGCTTTCTTTGGTTATAATTCAAGCTTCATCGTTAATGATATTTGATCCAAGTATTTCGAGGACAAATTGCAAAATCTCTGCACGAATGTCTCCTAATTCTTGCGCAGTGAGCTGTCGGCCAAATGAAGGGAAAATAACCTGATTGAGGATCAGGAAATGCAATCCACTCAGCTTTGGAGGATTTGGAACTTGCAGAGTTAGCTTTCCAAATGCTTCTATGCCTGGGACCAGCAACTGTATTTCAATCGCGAGGGTGTCCCCTTCGTAGCTCACCGCACCAGCTCCCAACCTCCCGGACTTCACTGGGCCCTGCATCTGCAGCCAGGTACGTCCACTCAGGAGATGCGTATCTTCGAGACGCTATTCTTTCTCTTCTGGAACGTCTCAGACCATCCGGTTTTTCTTCAGGGTCACTTTGATCTGATTCAAATGTTTCAGGAATCGGAGTGAGATTTTTCTTGGATGCGAGCCTTATATTCAGCCTTTCTTTTCTTGCTGGCAACTTCTCCGCTCTGGCATCTATTCTCCTCTCTTCCTCTTGATCTGATCCTTCTGAAATAGACCTCTCACCTTGTTCTGGTGCACAGTTCACTTCTGCAATGTCATCTATTTCAGGATCTGGGCTCAGTTCAGGAGCACTCAGCTCGCGTCTCTCGTGCTCACTCGGCTGTTCCGTTTCATCCGAAACTCTTACAGCTGGGTCTGCGCCTTCGTCGTTGTCTGTGTCAGGTCCACACACGCTCCTCGGGACCAGGGGACTCTCTTCCTCTGCAGGCATTTGAACTCGGCGAGTGTGGGAAGCGTGTATCCAGTTCGGTAATCCTCCACACTTCACAGCGGTTACTTGTGACCAATATCACCTGATATGGTCCTCGCCAGCGAGCATCAAGACAACTCTTCCTCACGTGCTTGCGAACTAGTACCCAATAACCTGGATTAAGATCATGCAGCAGGTCTCTCGAGGTGGATGCAGTCGCAGCCTCGACCTTGTGGGATACAGAAGTAACCACATCAGCCAGTCCCTTACAATAATCCAACACTAAATCATCAGTGATGTTTATCAATGCTGTAGCTGGCACCATAGGCAAACGCATAGCTCTTCCGGTCAAAATTTAGTGGGGAGACAGCCCTGTTCTCCTATCAGGGGTGCTACGCAGACTCATAAGCACCAGGGGCAACGCATCTGGCCATTTCAATGAAGTTGACGAACACACCTTTGCCACTCTCGACTTGATGGTGCCATTAACCTGCTCTACAAGACCTGAAGCCTCCGGCCTGTAGCTACAATGCAGCCTCTGATCAATGTTTAAAGCAGAGCACAACAATTTCATGATTTCACTGTGGAAATGAGTTCCTCTATCTGTCTCCACTGCTGTCGGAAATCCGTATCTCGGGATCACTTCTCTCAACAACAATTTGGCTACTGTGAGACTGTCACATCGTCTAGTTGGATATGCTTCCACCCAACGCGAAAAGATACACACCACCACCAAAATGTGTCTCAACCTATTGCACCTCGGCATTTCAATAAAGTCTAATTGTATCCTATTGAAGGGACCTCCAGATCTTCCAATATGACTCAATGCAACCACAGTTCTCTTTCCAACATTCATTTGTTGACAAGTAACACACCTGTGACATACCGTTTCAGCCCACACACGAAAGTGTGGATTAAACCACGTCTGCCTAAACACTCGCACCATAGCATCTCTTCCCAGATGAACTGCTCCGTGGATTTGCCTTGCCATTGGGCTCAGTAGGCAATTGGGTAATACTGCTTCTCATCTGTGGACACCCAAATGCCATCGTCTCTTTTTGTGCAACCTGCTCTGACCCATGAAGCAGCTTCTTCTTCTGGGACTTCATCCTGCAACCGCTTCATCTCATCCCAAGTATCTGCTATAGCTAACATCATGCTGAGCTCGGTCTCTTCTGTGCTCTCGCCTACATATTCTCCATTGAAAATACAAGCATGTTCAGCACAAAATCGTGCTACTTCATCTGCATAATTGTTGCCCTTAGTCACAAAGTCTTCTCTTTTTCCATGAGCTGCACATTTAACAACTGCTATCTCTTTGGGCTTCTGCAAAGCTTCCAATAGTTGGCTCACATACTCGCTGTTACATATAGGTGACCCTGAGGACGTTAGAAACCCCCTCTGTGACCATAACTGTCCAAAGTCATGAACTACACCAAATCCGTATTGACTGTCAGTATACACAGTCACTCGAATATCAGCTGCAATGATACAGGCACGTGTCAAAGCGACAATTTTGGCCACCTGAGCAGAGAATACTCTATTTAAACAGGCAGCTTCCACTACTCCCATGATGGTGCACACAGCAAATTCTGCTCTCAGATACCCTTCATTGTCTCTTAAGGATGAACCATCAGCAAAAAGGATCAAATCAGATTGGGGCAAAGGTTCATCGACAATGTCAGGTCTGGGTTTGGTAGATAGGTCAGTAACATTTAGGCTGTCATGCTCTTCACAATCCTCATCTCCTTCCTCTGCCGGAACAGGTAACAATGTAGCAGGGTTCAGGGTGGTACAACGTCTCAGGGTAACATTTTCAGCGGCCAAGATAACCTGCTCATACTTGGTAAGTCTGTTGTTGGTCAGATACTGTGTCTTCGTTCGGGTCATCAATAATTCTACTGAATGGGGCACATAAACAATGAGCGGATAACCCATCACTATGCTTTCACATCTTTCAATGCTGACACCGGTTGCAGCAACGGATTTCAGACATCCTGGCAACGCAGAAGCTACAGGATCTAATGTAGCTGAGAAGTAAGCTACTGGTCTACGGGCACCCCCATGTGTCTGCACTAGGACTGCTAACGCACATCCCTCCTTTTCACAGCAAAAGAGCGAAAACGCTTTGTTATAATCCGGCATTCCGAGAGCTGGAGCACAACAGATACTTTCCTTCAGCTCACGGAAGGCTTTCAAGCACTCGTCATCCCATGGTACCGGATCACTAACATCCTTTCGAGTCAATTTCAACAGAGGCTTTGCTTGCAAGGAAAAATTTGGGATCCACTGTCGACAATAGCCGACCATTCCCAAAAACATGCAGACTTCTTTTTGTGTTTTCGGAGTTCCCATTTGCAGAATCGTCTCTATGCGATCTGGTGATACCCTTCGTTTTCCTTTCTCAATCCGGTGTCCTAGGTACTGAACTTCAGACAAACAATATTGCAATTTGTTTGGAGACACTTTGTGTCCATTCTTTGCCAAATGATTCAGCAGCGCCACAGTGTCAATCCTGCAAGCATCCTCAGTCTCTGAGGCGACCAAAAGGTCGTCTATATATTGCACTAAGACTGAGTTTTGGGCCATCACCAGTCCTTCAAGATTCTTTTTCAGACATTGACTAAAAATGGAGGGGCTTTCTGTATACCCCTGAGGAATTCTTTCCCATGTTAAATACACGATCGTCCATCCTAAACCCAAATAAAAATTGACTTTCCTCATGCAATGGTATGGAGAAGAATGCATGACACAAATCTATCACTGTAAACCATTCTGCTTTGCATGGTATCTGGAATAGAATAACAGCTGGATTCAGGACCACAGGACAACATGGGATCACAATTTCATTAACCCGACGCAGATCCTGCACTATTCTGTACTTGCCACTTGGCTTCTGCAGTCCCATGATAGGTGAGTTGCAGGGACTTCCCCTTATCTCCTTAAGAATACCTTGGGCAATCATAGTCTCAATCACAGGTCTTATTCCGGCCACAGTTTCTGGAGTCAACTTATATTGTGGCATTCGTGGGAATTCAGTATTGGGTTTGACCTGTATCCTAACTGGCTCAACCCCTCTCATCAGACCTACATCCTCGCCTGTAAAATCCCACACTTTCGGATCAACTGAGTCTCTCAAGTCATGTGGCAATTCTGCTATTGTGAGCACCACAAACATTTCTGCACACAGACTCATGTTCGCCATCTTAAAATCAGCATCGTCATCATGTGTTTGCAATTCCACACCTCTCGGAGTGCACGATATAGTACAATTGAGCTTGCACAGAAGGTCTCGTCCCAAAAGACAGACCGGACTTGAATTACACACTACAAATTGGTGTTTATCCCGAAATGGTCCTATTCTCACGGGTAATTAGTTTGTCAATGGATTGGTCATTTTCTGACTACTAACCCCCACTACTTGAATCGATTGTCCCGAAAGAGTTAAATTTGGGACTACTTCAGTTCTCACCGTGGAGCGAGCAGCTCCAGTGTCTAATAAGAAGGTAACAGGATATCCATTCACATCTGCATCCACAAACGGCCCACTCTGATCTACTTCTAAGATCGCATCTAAGGTGCATTCTTCATGCACCCCCCTCTGGCACTCTTGTAAATCTTGATTTTGATCAAATCTATCTCGTATCTCAAAATAAGGCATCTGATGGTATAACTGATTTTGCATGTGTATCCTAGGAGGTTGAGGTACTTGCACTTGCGGCTCATGTCCTCCTCCATACATGGACCTGGGTCTTGTCACAGTATTGACAGTCTCGGACAGCTGTCCTTCACCTTCCATCTGTATCTGATTTGCTGGATTCGATCTACACTCGTGCTTCCAATGCCCGATTTTGTGACAATAATGGCAGGCGGTGACCCTTTTCTGTTGGGCCACCCACTCACTTACACCTGGATCCATTCCTCTTCCTCTACCCTGACCAGGTTGGGTCACCATCTGTTGTCCCATTCCTCTTCCACCTCCTCTACCTCTACCTCCTCCAATCCCCTGCGTCATATCAGCGTTTCTCAACTGCACCAACATCAACTTGTCCTTCAATTTCTTCTGTGTCGACTCCACTTGATCACTGCAATATTTAGCGTAACGCAGAATCTCGTCCACCGACTTATTCTGCCAACATATCAAGTGTTGCTGTATCATCAAACTAATATCAGATTTCAGTCCCAACACAAACTTTGAGACAAACTGTCCCATATCTTTCTGTTCAATTGTATCCAATCCACTATGCTGCTTAAAAGCCAACAACAATCTTTCGTAATAATCATGTACTGATTCCTTAGAGTTTTGAGTGGTGCGATCAATCTTCAACCAATCAACAGTTTGAGGAGCTACCTTTGACTGCAACCACGTAATCACTTGCTCGTATTTTCTCATTACATCTGGTGAAGGACCATGAGTCACTGAATCTCTAGGTGGCTCTGCAGTAGGCCACTCAATGGCAATCTTACATGCTGCCCACAAATCCGCCGGCACTACTATATCAAACAAGGTGTTTAAATCAATCCACAATACTTTCGAAATCTTTACAAACCGATCTATTTGCTTGTACCACTCAGCAGGTTTCTCCCTCAGCCGAGGAAAATCATTCGTAAATGCTGCTAAATCACCCCTGCTCCATGGCACATGTACATACCCTCCATTCTGTACCTCCCTAAGGGGGAAATTTCCTGCAGCTCCCTTCCCTCCACCCGGAAGCGGAGTATTTCCTATTCCAGTCTGGAAGCTTTTCTTTTTGGCCCATCTTTCTTTCCATTTGTCTAATTCTTTCCATGTTCGTATCCCTATCACTAGTTCTCTAATTTGTGCTTTCAATCCAATCGTTCGCTTCTCTTCCAAATCCTTATCTGTGTAGTTTAATCTACAGGAACCCTGTGTCAGCTTTGTTTTTGACAAATCAACCTCATACCTTTGTGCCAAAAGCAACAATGCATCATAAGCTCGTTTGGCCTTTCTTGTCATGTCCTTTGCTACGAACAGTAGTTCGCTCGAGTCATACGTCTCAATTCTGATAAGGGGTAAATTACCTTCAATCACCTCATCTAATTCTGCCTTTAATCGTACCACATCTAGCATTGGCGCTTTTATTGCGCTTTTTAACACTTTCTGAATTCCCTCGTTTCTTGTATCTTCCCTGTCACAACTTTGGGTTCTCCTAGGAACCGCACCCTCTTCTATCTTGGCAGCTGGGCGTCTCTATCTTTCCAAGCTTTGACTTCTCCAATGGTCACCTGCACAAACAACCTGTGGCTCAAACAGTACTCTAGGCGCTTCTTGCCTCTTGCTTGTTTCTTCCCTCGGCATCATTGACTCTCTCACTGGTTGAACCCACATTCGAAGGTCAGACCTAGAATTCGCTAGAGCTCCTGTCCGTCTTCGTTCTGACTCACTATCCATTCTTGATGGATCAGCTGTAGCTGGCAGTGGGGTACTAGATTCCACTGGTATCCAACTTAACCCAGTCCCACTCATTGCAAGGCTCCCTCCAGACATTGTCTCTTCCCCTTCACTTATTTGCTGTTGACTGTCATCGGTTCTTTCTCTAGGAGTATATATCGGAACCACCGGCCCTATTGTGACTGGTACCGACAAAGCATCTGGTAACTGCATCTTTCCTGCAGGTTGTACTGGCTCAGGGTCTAGATACGTCATTCCTCCAGACCCTCTGGGAAGGTGTATCATTGTAATCTTGCCTCTTACTCCTGCCGATTTTTCCTCTGAACCCAGTTGTCCCACACCTAAAAGCTCTTCTGATGGGCGCAACCTCTCTGTCTCTGTTTTAGAGTCGCACGGTGGAGGACGATCCGCTAACAATCTGTCGAGGAAGCTGTCATCTGTATCACTGTCCTCCTCTGTCGTCTTTTTTCCTTCAGCCCCCTCTGTTAACGTAAAGAATGGGTACAATCGTTCTCCCTCTATGGCGTCTACTCTCCATCTTTTCAACTGGGCATCCCATCTAGCATCCTGATATGCCTTCATTGCTTTCCTCATTCTTACTTGTGAAGCCTCTCTCCTTTTCGCTAGCGCAGCTCTCATCCATGCATCTAATGCCTCAAATTGTGTGGGTCTAGGGGGAGGTTTCAGTGCATTCATCACCCCCCTCAACTGGGTCAGTACTTCCATACGAAAAGACCCATAACAAGGGAAAGCCAATTCACCCTCTTTCTCTGTAATTTTATGCCAATTCTGAAGCCACACTATAGTATGAAGTCCTACATTCGTTGCCATATAATTTGCCGGTGTGTCTTCTGGCGGAGCTTCTTCTCCTACCCGAGTCACTACCCCTCTGTCGCCTCTACACAAATCTCGCAATACCCTAAAGCATCTCATTGTAAAATCGATCAATTGCAAGCCCAAAATACGCTATTTCACTGCAAACAAACTTCCACCAATCCCAGCGCGGCGTTACACCAACTAACCTATCACAGCACGGCGCACCCTGACGTCACAGCTCACTCCTTGCAGCGGCTCACCCGCCTTTACAATTTCACCGCAAACGCGCTTACACACATTCGTACCACAAGTAACTGTATATCCAAAAGTTATTAAACCAAGTAACTGTTCCTACACAATTACAATAACTTACAGTCACATAAACAAGTAATTGTCTGTCTCTAAAGATCGATAGAACACTCTCACAAGAACATTCAGCCGTTGTGACCCCCAACCTGCGTTGGTCACTCAATCGCCATAATCCACCCCTGGTACCTGAGGCTTTCTACCGTGACCTATTCCTCATTCACACAAAGTTCCCTAACACAAGTGGATCGTTGATAGCACTTCACAACACCCACATTTGATCAGACAATTACAATACAAAACTATCCCAGGATCTTGGACTTCTCTTGAGTCCGCTCACCAAATCTTCCAGCTCCGCACGTGTCCGGACCAGTAAACCAAAAACCACATTCACTCAACATACATTCCAACTCCGCAAGACATCACCCACTTACTCATCACCGCAATCTAACACCACAATTCCTTTCATACTCACGCCACCACTGTTTCCGCCACACCATAAACGTCCGCCAGTCTCCGGTCTCTGCCGTCTTCCACTCCACTTCAGGGCTCTTCAACCTTCAACCCTACTCCTGATTACTCTCCTCACCTTAGAGGTAAACCACTTTAAAGGTAAACCATCCTCTGCTACCATTTGATTACGCTAAATTACACACCTGATGATCCCTACTAAATATAGCGTAAGCGACCAATCTTTTATTTACCTAAAGTGGTTGAGGGGAGGAAACAACTCAGATAAATATCAGCAAAGTTGTCATGCCTGGAAAGACCACCAACTCCAGAGTGCAGTTTGAATATTTATTATAAGGCCAAAAACAATTGGATGTAAATACATCTCAATAGCAAAGAATAGAGGTACAGAAAAATTAATACAGAGCTAAGTTTACGAATATAAGTAATTCGGCCCAAAAGACAAATGATTATAAATTCCAAAATCACAACGCAACACAGAATAGATGCGATATTCAGCTCTCGACTCTTTGAGAGAAATCAAAATCTTTCCCTACACTGCTCTAGATGAGGGCCCTTCATGTCTCTCTTCTATCATTCCCCAACGGTGTCAGCATGTGTCGACTTCCTAAGAAGTACTCACGTCAAATGGGTCGTTTTAGCTTATGGCTATGGAGCTCGCTCTAAAATGCTCCTTCTTCTCCGAAAGCTAGCAGAAGTCTGGACTCTCTGTCCCTGCGCATCATACGAAAGATGAGATTCAACCCACAATACGTCATTCTTCTTAAAATTTTCCATTACACCTCTATGCAGTAGCTTTTTCTTTTCATGGCACAAATTTAATTAATGATATCTTCTTTCCAGTGGCCTTGGCTTTCAGACAGACCAGATACGCAAGGCATCCTCCCTTCTTGCTTCCCAGCCATCTTCAAAGACATTCCGGGTCTCTCCTTAACTCTGAAAATAACGATGTGTTTCTTTCACCTGCAGTAGGATGAGAACATTCTAACCTTGAACACAACAACATTTAATTATTTATTTCTCGAGAGCAAGAAGAATCAAAACCTAAGACATTGGGCCTATAATTCAGGCAACTTAAATTAACCACAATTACGGTGTATAGAAATAATATCGTCCTGCACATTATGCATGAAGGAATCGTAATACATACAAAGTTCTACTTAAATGCGTTCACTAGTTTTCAACATCAAATGATTCAAATAAATGTTTCTTAATAGTCGTAAAACACTGCAAACAATACGGATACATGTGAGTGTGTTTAAACCATGAGTATAGTGCACTCATACAAAATAGAGTGCTATCAGCGCTCTATCAGGCAGATACCTTAACTGTTCGTACTTACAGCAGTACCTAAGCAACCTTGGCCGATGCCCGGTGGAGCTGTCCTATGCAGCTATAGAGGAGTTTGGCTCGAGTTCACCCCCTCGGCCGGCACCTACCCAGCCGGACATCTGACACGGTTTTCCTCGTCTCCCCACTTTGTTTTCCTCCCCTCCCCCTCCTCTTCCCAGTGTCTTAGCTATACTGCGCGTTTAATTACCCATATTATTGTGTAATCTCATGTTTTTCTCCTATGTCTATACTTGGCTCCTGTAACTGACGTAATTATGTAACTTGTAAACCGCTGATCCTCATGTAAAGCGCTCTGATACCTCCCGGTCTAGCCAGCGCTATATAAAACTTTGCAACTAAATAAAATAAAATAAATAAAAAATAAAATAAAATGAGGATGCGCCCCCTAGAGATCGTGCCGTCATACATGTAGCACTTTCGTAGTCTGCATTATAGAATGAGCTGAGCAAGCATCTGCAACCCTCTCTGTAATACCAAAGGGCAGGGCTGGACTTGCCATAGCAGGCATCAGCATTTCCCCGGGAGGCTGGAATGGTGGGGGCCGGTTTTACAGCTGTGGGGGCTGGTTTTGTTACTGGGGGCTGGTTTTGCAGCAGTGTTGCAATATTGGCCCCCTGTAACAAAAGCAGCAGTGCTTCACACTTGCAAACCCAGGGGGGTGGTCCTTCAAAGTTGCCAGGGCTGCTTTGGGATCCCAGTCCGGCCCTGCCAAAGGGCGCCCGGAGGGCAAACAGCAGGAGCACATACTTGTTGAATACCCAGGGATTCGGAGCAATACGGCCCAAGGTGACGAAAAAGCACTATTCTACAAAGGTTCCAAGCCACAAGTTTGAAGAAAGCTGCAATATAGATTGCTTTGCTGCTGCCAGATATGGTTTAGTTTAGATTGTGCCATCACCTCATCATGTGCCCACAAGTTTCTTTTGCTATGGCACACACATAATCTATATCATGTTGAAATCATAATCTCATATAATACTGTGCCAAAGAGATCAAAAACTTAACAAGCCTTGTGCACTTAATATCAGTTTTGCTGTCTAAGGCCAATTGCTCAATATGCTGAAAACAAACATAAATAGTTTGTTGTTAAACGTGAAATAGATACAAGTGTCTGGTCACGGGTCAAAAGGAAATGCGTAACGTAGATATTGCTCTCAAAAGACTGGAACAAACAATGTAGTAAAAAACTACTGTGGAATTTAGGGGGATATTTACAATAAAATGTTGGAGCGCGGTGTTATGCCAAAATTGGTAACGCCACACTCCGACATTTTTTAAATGCAGGGTTGCCTCGTATTTACAAAAATACGGCGCACCTCTTTGTTCCCCTAGTGCTGGTGCTAAAAAAGCTGTCTAGCGCCAGCACAGGCACCCATGCGCCACATTGCAAGGGTGACTGCGCTGCAGGGGCAATTGTTTATGTGCAGGAAGGAACACTTTCCGGCACATAAACAATCTTGAAAGGCGATTTTCTGTTTCTATGTGTGCTGCAGAATGCAGCACATATAGATTTCTGCAGCACACATAGAAAGAGCAAAATATGAGGAGAAATTCATAATTTCTCCTCGCATCGCCAACCTAAGACCAGATTTTACCTGGCCTTTGTTTTGGCATTGCCCTATCCTTGTAAATATGGAGCAGCATCAAAAAGCAATTGGTGTTGCTGCGGAATGCCCAATGCAACACCCATTGCACGCCCCTTTCACGCTAAGTGAAGCAGGAGAAGGGGCCTTATTTACAAGGTGGCATTAGGCTACGTTAAGTGGCTTAACGCCGCTTTGTTACTAAGTAGAAGGGGATATCGCCACCTCACGAAAAGTGATGTTCTGGTGGTGATATCCCCTTGAAAATATGCCCCTTTGGGGGATATTTACTATAAAATGTCGGAGCACGGTGTTATTCCAAAATTGGTAACGCCGCGCTCCGACATTTTCAAAATATGGCGCGCCCCTGCGCTTCCCTTAATGCTGGTGCTAAAAAAGCTGCCTAGGGCCAGTGCTGGCACTTTTGCACCATGTTGTAAGGGTGCCTGCGCTGCAGGGGCGATTGTTTATGTGCAGGAAGGAACAACTTCCTGCACATAAACAATCTTTAAAGGCGATTTACTGCTTCTATGTGTGCTGCAGATTGCATCAAAAAAAACGGGGAGAAATATTATTTCGCCTCGTATCGCTCTCCTAAGACCAGATTTTACCTGGCCTTAGTTTTTGGTGCTACCCCATCCTTGTAAATATGGGGCAGTGTCAAAAAGCAATGGGTTTTGTGGAGGAACGCCTAATGCAACACACATTGCATCCCCCTTTCACGCTAAGTAAAGTGTGAAAAGGGGCCTCATTAATAAGGTGACATTAAGTCACGTTAAGAGGCTTAATGCCGCTTTGTAAATAAGGAGAAGGGGATATTGCCACCAGAACGTCACTAAAAGTGACATTCTGGTGGTGAAATCAATTGCAAATATGCCCCTTATTTACATGTTGAAAATGTTGTATCTTTTAATATTTACTGGATTACCCACATTCACAACAAAAGTGCATTTCAGATTTGTTCCTGCATGCAGGAAAATGATTGAAAGAAAAGGAGAAGGAGAAAGAGTGGTCACTGTCTAGATGTTAACTCTGTCTTAACTCCTAAAAGGCTGGAACAATCTGATTCCTATCAGACAAACTGATTTATGTCACGAATACAACTCACGCTACACTATCTCCCACAGTTAGTGGACAACAATTTTTGTATGACCACTGACCAAAGTAGCAAAAGAGTTAAGCAAATGAAAAGTAAAAGGTCCAAAACAAGTTAGTCAACAATATAAGATTTTAATAGTTAAGATGACATAAAATTAAATTAATCTAATGCAGGGGTCAGTGATTGGTAAACACACAAAAGATAGTTTTGAGGGCACAATGAAACAAAGGAATGTGTGGCTTTGGATTTCAAAATGGTTACTAGGCGACAGCAGAGTTTCTGTTTTTTGGCACTGAAACCCAGCTATGCCAATCAGAGATTCTCTTCAAGAGCGAACAATACATATAAAGCAAATATATACTTTAAATTATCAATTGTGCTTACTTGTAGCCGCAACTGTTCTTGTTTTAAAAGTGGCTCATTAATATTATGTCAACACCTTCAGAAATTGTTCCTCAAACCCCTCTCCATAGTTTCCAGTTTTAGTGGGCTCCCATTATTTCAGTGATACAGGAGGATACCCATTTTCAACTGGTCCCTGGAGGTCTTCTGCAGTGGCACCACTCTTTCTGTATGCCAGGACTTTTCACTCCACAGAGAAGTTTTATCAGGGCCAGTTGAAGAAATGACCAATTGACACAGGTCTACGGGTGCTCTCCTAGCAGAATGCAGCTTTCTCGAGAAGTTGTCACTCTCTCTCCAACATCAGGAATAAGCTTCAGCAGGAAAGCAGGCTCTTCTGGCCAGGCCCTGAATTAATTTGTCCTTGTGGGTTTGCAATCCACTGACTTCCAGAGCCCTTTGAACAGGTTTCCGGATCCAGAGATTCAGGGTAAAGCTGGATACTGTTTCTCCCCAGTCCTTTTCAGGCACATGACAAGCAAGTATCCTGAAAGCAAGTCATATTTTACTCTTTGTCTGCCTTTATTGGCTCTCTCCCTCAAAGTGCTTTGCAGCACTTATTAAAAGGTCTACTCAGCTCTCATTGGCTACAATGCCCAGGCAAGTAATGACACAATTTTTGTACTTTACCAAGTTAGGTTTTCCTACAGGGTGAAGCAGTTCCTTTTCCACAAAGGTTTCTTACTGTTAAGATAATCCGATCGTGTTTTGTGCTACAACCCCTCTAGATTGCTGCTCAAAGCCTTCAAAAGGTCTATGTTCTTCTCTTCTCAAACCCTACTCATGACATATATTTCTGCCCCCAGCGCATCCAAGAAAAATCCTACACTATCATTCTCAACCCATCCTGTGGAAGACTCCTCGATGTTTACCATGTTCTTTCCTCAAAGGAAAGGGAGCAAGTTTTATGTGTCTTGTTGACAGGCAGATGTGCCACTGTATGGGATAAAATTTTAGAAAATCCATTGCAGGGTAGTTGTGCATTTATCCTCAAAGTCTACATCTGACATTTGAGCTTTACACAGCTTGTGCCACTTGTGTGCGCAATAAATCTGACTCTTAAAAGGGTCAAGTATAGCAATGTATTTACAAAATTACTTTCCATCTTTGTGGATGTGCATGTTTTGGTGGGAACTATATACCAGGTTCCATGTGCCTAGAGGAAAATACCAGTTGGCCCAAAAAAAATAAGTAACCCGAGAATGAAACAAAAACATGTGTTTCCTACATAGCACAACCAGGAATCTTAAACTAACCTGTTGGTATATCCAATCACTCAGCTCACAAAGCCACAACAACAACTCCCACACCCACATCTCACTCCCGTTACATAATTCACTTAAAACTAGACCCTCATTCTCCTCCCCTTCTTCTTATGTATACCCTTTCCTCAATTAAGAAACACAAAAGAAAGACACTTCACAACATCTCCTCTGTCCAGCATCACACTATAATACAAACTCCTTGGTCTTCCTATCCCCTGTTCAAAGGCAGCTAAACGTCCCATCCCAACATACACCTCAGACTCCTCACCTCCAACATATAATGGCCCCAAAAAAATCCCTTCTAAGGCTCCTAGACGAGGACAGTGACCTCAGTCCCAGCAGATCTATCACGCCTCCAACAAACCGACCGCATAACACCTAAGAGAATAAAAGGCCAAGCTACAATACCATATCGCCCATGATCTGAGGACCACACTTCTGCTAATTTAACTTACCCTATCACCAATAACAAATCAGCTCACTTAAACTGCCTATTAATAAAAGGACAATCAATGAGCTAAAACAAATACATCTTTGACGTGACTTAGGGCCTGATTTCGATCTCGGCAGATGGGTTACTCTGTAAGAAGGGTGACGGATATCCCGTCCACCAAAATATAAATCCCATAGGATGCAATGGAATTTATATTTTGGTGGACAGGATATCAGTCACTGTTGTGACGGAGTAACACGTCCACCGAGATCTAAATCTGGCCCAGAGACAGAACCTGACATAAATTTCATAACTGTAAAATGGCTCGAGGACGACATGCCACCAGTATTACATGAAGCCATCCCAACAGGCTATCACGCCCTTACACTCAAACACATAGGGAAATGAGGCAGCAGATTAGCCACTGATTTTAAAGTAGTAATTACTCTAATCAAATCTGAGGATGACTTCATACAAGGTTGTTAGATGCAACCCTAGCCCAACCTTCATGTGCAACTTTCTCATGCCCTACAGACCAACACCCAGCATTGGAGCATTTACAAACACCTTTATAGACATAGTCTCAGGACTACTTATTTGCCAAACACTCTAACTTATGTATCCTGGGTGACCTGAACATCTAGTTTGGCAAACCAAATAAGCCTCACCGAAGAAGAATCCTCATTGACTTGGACACCTACCATCTAGAACAACTCATCCCCAACCCCACCCACATTGCAGGACACATCTTAGATGCCATTGTCAGAAACCCAGAATTAGTCTTCTTTAAATGATCACTTCATTCTCATCATCAGATCATCACAAAGTTGTCTTCCAGCACAGGATTCCCTAAGAAACCTCAGTCATACTCAACTTACCTGCAAGCACCTAAAGACCTTGGAAAAAGCTGAACATGCAGGACCTACACTCTAACACTGGTCTGGACTCAATATAGAAACCGAATGGATGGTCATGTACAGATTTGTGATATTATAATCCCACAGGAAATATCAAAGCAGCGCAAAATAAAAATAGCCCCTTGGATGAATGCAGAACTAAAGAAGATAAACAACAAATCACAACTCTTCAATTGACCTGGAACAAATCTAACAACACATAAGACAAAATATACTTACATAGCCATATTGAAACATACAAGTAACTAATCAAAAAAGCCAAAAAGGTTCTTCTCAAACAGAATCTCCAAAGCAAAATGCCTCAATAAAGAACTTTAAAAAATACTTTCAGGGCCATATTATCAAGAACGGGCGATAACATATCGCCACTTTAGCGCCAGGAAACTGCCGCTAAAGCGGCGATAAGGGGCTTGATAATATGCCCTATAGAATTCCAATAGAAGCTCAGGTTTGATGTCCTTCACACCAGAACCTGGGCTTCTATTGAAATTCTATAGGGCATATTATCAAGCCCCTTATCGCCGCTTTAGCGGCAGATTTCCTGCCGCTAAAGCGGCGATAATGTTATCGCCCGTTCTTGATAATATGGCTCATAGACTTTTACACACCAGAAAGCATCCAAGGCACCAATCATAGCAGGACTTTAATAATAAAATGGCAACCTACTACAAAGCCAAAGCAGATATGCTGGATGCATACTTTTTACATAAGAAAACCAAATGCATCAACCCTTTTCTGAAAAATGTCTGCAGTGGAAGGGTAACTCTGTCTTTTCTACCTTTCCAAGCACTGTCAATGACTTAATTTGAGGAACTTGTGAAAGGAAGCAGGTCAGTTGGCTGCCCCTCTGATCCTTGCCACCCACACGTCTTCAAGAACAACCTTCTGTAAACATGAGCAGTCATCCCAGTCAGAGACCTGATCAACAACTCCCTATCAGTAGTATTTTTCCAGAAGGCTTTAAAAAGGCATACACATTCTCGCTACTAAAGAAAACAACTTGATATCTCAAGGACCCATCAATTACAGACCAATAGCAAATAGATAATCAGTTCCTCGGTAAACGTACGAAAAGAGCAGCTTTTACTCAGATGTCAAAACTCTTTACTCATAGGGTTCCAAACTGGACTGAAACCTGAAAGAAGCACATGATAGTCCCTTATCGTCACCTCAGGGGATCTTAAAAACACAGTAGACATAAATGGGGTTGCTGCACTGCTAATCTTGGACCTATCAGATGCATTCATCAGAATGGACCATGATATTGCTTTAGCTTTTTCTAAATGTGGAATTTTTGGTGACACATTATTTTTACATAATAATGATTTTTATGTTGCATTTACTCGTAACCGATGAGTTATTAGTGTTGCACTTAAAGCAATTTGTATTAAGTGTTTAGAAGTGTGTTTATTAATATTGTTTAGGTGTGCCACATTTTTGCAGAGCCACGATTTTATTAATGTGGATTCTGTTTTGGCGTTCTGTTCATCATGCACCTGCTCATTATCCCTCTCAATGAATGTTCCCCTGCATATTTTCTCTCCACACAGTCTTCGCAGAGCACACGATACTGTGATGCAACTGGTTATTTTCCTTAGAGAGCATGTATTGTGAATGAAACCTTCTTTGTGTACTGGATGTATTAAATTGAAGGTCACTTAGGCAAGAAGTTCTAATGTAAGCCTGGTAGGATGCACTAGTGTATGAGTCAGTGTTTGAAAAATGTTTCATATAGGTTTGTACATCTCTGGACTGCAGCAACAGTGCAGAAGCTGTTGGAGTTTTCTTTTCCTTAGAAATGGGTTTGTGTTATATTTTTGTTGTGACGATCTTCATTCTAATTTGCTCAATATGTGTTATCACTGCCCAGCAGCATGGCCGAGTAGCAGCGTTTGCCGCAAGCTCCGCCGGCCCTGAAGTGAATCCTGGACATATCCTGTCTTTCCTCGCCCACCGAGAGTCTCCTAGGGGGCTCTGAGACACGCGGCGGCGGTAAGCTGCCTCTGGGGTTACGAATTTTATCATCCTGCATGCCTGGTGGAGCCTATTTCGGCGTGCAGCTCGGCGCGCGGCCTTGCAAGATGGTGGCAGCGGTGTACGCTGTACGATCGCAGGCTTAAAGGGACCCTTGACTGGGAGGCCTGCGGTGTGAGAGAGATCGGCGCCGCCAGCCACCCGAGGCGGTCTGCCGCGAGTGCCGCGGAGCGAGGGTGGCGAGAGACGGCGAGGGGGAGCTGAGGCTTTGCGGCCCGGACACGCCGGCGGCTGATTAACAGAACGGCCCGCGGCTATGACTGTGGGCAGAGCTGAGATATGAGCGTTGGTGCAGCCGCGGACCACACAGGAGCTGAGGACCCGTGGGAGCGGCGCCTGGGAGAGAGCGGCCGAGCGAGTGAAGGGCGGGAGCCGGATGGCCTTTCCCCCGCTGTCAATGTGAGGCGCAGTTCTATAAGGCGCGCTCGGTGAGTGCTGAACTGGGCAGTTTTGGGATTCCTAAGGAGGCACGCCTGCAGTTACTTCCGCCGGTGGAGGTGGGAGAGTGGATGCCTTGTGGAGAATTATACGTGCACTGCTGGGTCTAGAGGTGAACACTACCCCTGACGACCTCTGGGTGTGAGAGGCAATACCCGGTGTGCTGTGGCACCTGAATGCGGTATGGTCCTACCCCGCGGTGGGCAAGCTGATTCTGGGAGAACAATTTGGATGCCTTGAGGAAGGGAGACTTACCTGGAGCCCGTGCTGTTTGGTGGACCTGCCTTCCAGATCGGGCCTGCTAAGCTGGTGAGTGCTACGGAAGGGGTCGAGGACTCACCGCAGATGATTGAGGGGTCGTGGGGTCCGCAGCTGAGTAAGGTTCACTTGCCGGCACGGAGGCGGGGGCTGTTGGGTGCTCCACCACAGTGAGCGGAACGGGACCCTGACATTCTTGGCGCTGTGAGCCTCCTGTTTCCCCCCGCACCCCCCCCTTTTTTCCGTGGTGCCCTCTTCGCCGGGCTTGAATTGTGCCCATTGAGGCCGAGGGATACTCTGGTTGCCCGGGTCATTGCAAGGTGCCACAGATAACGCTTCCTGGGAAGTGCTGCGGATGAAGACGCCCCACTTGGACACGGGAGAGCCTGCGTCTGCAGCGGAAGGTGTCCTTAGACTATCCCCGGCGATACAGCTGCGGTGAGGAGTTAGGGCCCGGGTGGTCTGAGCCTGTTATGATCAGCACATTCGGAGCTCACCGCTATGGCAAGAGACAAAGAACCCAAATCTTCGTCAAGGCAGGGGAAATTGGATCGCTTCACTAAAGCCATGCCGCCGCCATCCGGGCGGAGGGGATCCTGCCCCACGGCAAGACACGGACACGATACTGCAGGCTATCCATGCCACGCGTGAAAGTTTGGAAGGCAAATTGGCGGAGGTGCGGACGGAAGTCTCCTTTCTTCGCCAAGATTTGAAAAAGGTGTCCGAAAGGGTAACTGAGGTAGAGCAACGGGTGTCGGAGCTGGAGGACACCTCTCAAACCACAAGCAACGACGTAAAAGGCCTCCTGGCGACTGTCAGGGATGTGGCTTGGAGAGTTGATGATGCGGAAAACAGGGCGCGGCGGAACAACCTTCGCTTTATAGGTTTTCCAGAAAATGTGGAGCGCTCGGATCCGGGACAATTCCTTTTACAATTTATCAAGGAAAGCCTGCCGGAGACCAGATTCTCACCTTGCTTCCTTATTGAGAGAGCGCATAGGATGCCAGGTGTCAGACCGCCGCCGGGAGCCCCTCCTAGACCACTGATCGCCAGGTTCTTGAACTTTCAGGACAGAGATACAATACTCAGAGAGTATCGGAAGAGGGGTGAGATCCGGTTCGGGGGTGCCAGGGTGATGGTGTTCCCTGATTACTCGAGAGATGTCCAGAAACTGAGACGTACCTTCGATTCCGTCAAAGAGAAGCCGGACGCTAGGAATTCAGTATATGTTATTGTTTCCCGCAAAGCTCAAAGTTATCTATCAGGACAAAACATATTTCTTTCAATCCCCGGAGGAGGCCTGGTCCTGGGTCGAGGAGCGACCCCGACTGCGGCGCGGGTCACCAGCCGCTGGGCCGAGCGTACTCAGTGGGGTGTCGAGTTCTGCGCGAGAGAGACCTCTGGAGCGACGACCAAGAAGAGTGCAGGCACGGAGAGTTATCAGGGGAGCCACGCCGGCGAAGAGACTGGAGAGGAGTGGCCGGTCACTCCATGTCTCGGAAGCGGATGAAGACACGGCACAGGACTGTGCATCTCCCACCTCACAGAGAACGGATGATAATATGGACTCTGATAAATCGGAAGGGCGAGAAGTGGAGGAGTCCGCTACTGCGCATCCCCTGCTGAAAAGCATCCAACGGATGGAGGCCTCCGGGTTGAACCCATCGGGAAGTGACCTGTCGTTGCGGCAGATACATCATGTGGACGAGGAGGAAAAAAGATGCGGGCCGGAAGCCCACAAAGAGACCCTGTAGAACCCCCGTGATTGGGCAGTCATTCTGGACTCCTGCCACTCTAAAGGGAAGTACACAGTGGACTTTTATTATTGCGTAACGTGGTTGGTTGTGTAAGTGAGGGGAGGTGGGTGGGCCACAGACCTCTGATTGGGTTCCTACACCAGTATTGTCCTGTTGATGATTTTGGGATGGTGGGGGGCCTGCGGAGTGTGGGGAGGGGGTTGGTTGGGTGTTGTACTTTGTTTCTTGCTAAGTTTTTTGAGGGGGTGGGGGAGGAGGGATGGTTGGGTGACATGAATACTGAAATGATTGAGAATGCTGTAGCCCGGTTATCGTCCTGGATCAGTACTGTGGCTTGGGATTCTAGTGAGGGGCTGGTACGTAGGACTTAAACATATACTCAGGCTGGAAAAGACTGGGAGTCACACTCCCCAACGCGGGGACTGGGCGCCGCTTGTGGTATGCATGTCTTCAATATGGCAACGGAAGAGTACACTGTATTGACGTGGAACGTCAACGGGCTTGGAAGTAAAATCAAACGTGGGCTGGTAGCTAACTATCTTAAACGACTTAAACCAGTTTTCGTCTTTACTGCAGGAAACTCACCTTCTGGGACCGCACTGCTCCTTTCTGGGTAGGGGCCAATACACCACACTGGCACATGCGGGCTTTACCCGGGGTCTAGGGGAGTAGCGATTCTGGTGCGCAAGACACCCCCATTTAGGGTCACGCAAAAATGGGAGGACCCAGAGGGTACCTATGTCGCAGTCCGCGGGGTGTGGAACCACGCCCCATGGTTATTGATTAGTGTGTATGCCCCACCACGCCTGCAGCAACGTACTCTAGATAAGGTAACTGAAATCCTCTTACAAACAGGGCCTGCCACACATATTGTGGGAGGGGATTTTAATGACGTAAGCGTCCCCACCATCGATCGCACTTTAGTGAAGCCAGGGTCCAGTGAGACCACCATGCTAGCAAGATTTCAGGAGACTTTGGGGCTAACTGATGTGTGGAGAAGCCAACATCCAGACAGGCGAGCATACTCGTACTTCTCCGGAGCCCACAGGGTGTTCTCAAGGCTAGACTACCTTTTTGCCCCAGCGGGGGAGGTAGGACACATAGACGAGGTGGAATATTTGGCCAGGGGTATTTCGGATCACTCCCCACTTTACTTGAGAGTAAGACAGCGGAAGGATAGGCATAACACCTCCTGGAGATTGAATGCCTGGGCCCTGAGAGACCAACAAGTGGCCTCTGAGGTTAAAGTAGAGGTGGACCTTTGTTTTCGAGAAAACTGTGGTTCAGTAAACTCTGCCATTACGCTTTGGGAAGCATTTAAAACTGTCCTGCGAGATAGGGCGCAAAATATTATCGCCTACCGTAAAAAACGCGAACAGCAAGAGATGCTTGCCCTAGAGGAACAGTTGTTAGACCTGGAAACTAAAGGGGCCCATACGCTAGATGTGCACACACTCCGTCAGTTAGACGTTACTAGGCGGGAGTATCAAGCACTGATCACGAGGGAAGTGAGGCGCAACAGCTCGCGACACATCATCGTTTATATGAGACGGGGGATAGAACGGGTAAGCTACTGGCATGGCTGGGTAGGCGGGAGCAGGAATCTCGATGGGTTGCGTCCATTGCGGGCGGAGATGGGTCCTATACCTCGCCACAAGAGATCTCCGAGGCCTTCGCCCAATATTACACAAAGCTATATGCGTCCTTGCCCAGCAGCAGCGATGACCAGATAATGGAGTATTTAGATGGCATAGACCTCCCTCGTCTTCCCCCAGAAGAGACTAAGGCACTAGACGTAGACCTCACGCTGGCGGAGGTAACCGAAGCCATTAATAAACTGAAATCGGGGAAAACCCCAGGGCCCAATGGCCTCCCGGGAGAATTTTTAAACGATATAGTGCGCTGCTGGCGCCGCATCTGCTCAAGCTGTTCCTGGAGTCCAGGGAGGCCGGGATGCTCCCTTTGGATCTTAGAACAGCGACAGTGGTAGTGATACATAAAGATGGGAAACCTCCGGAGGACTGTGGGTCCTATCGCCCGATCTCATTGTTAAATATTGAAACCAAAATATTAGCCACGGTCCTTGCGACACGACTTATAAAAGTCATTACTATGCTAATCCATGACGACCAGTCCGGCTTCATGCCAAGACGTGCGACACGTTATAACTTAAGGAGAGTGGCCAACTGGGCAGACACCGTCCGAGAGTCGGGAGAGGAGCATCTGCTCCTCTCCCTTGGCGCCTGAAAAGTTTTTGTTTTTTTTTAGAAAAAAATAAATAAAAAAATAAAAAAATTAAAAATAAAATAAAATATGTGTTATCACTAGTCATGCAATGCTGAATTTGCAGTTTTTTTCTTATTACCTATTCATAAAATGTGTATAAAAACCCCATGTCTTAAGGCTGAGCCTTCATTTTCCTCACAGGACTCTGTCCATTTCTTAAGAGAGTTCCCTTACCATTAGAAATGCCATCTTTATGACTTTATGTTGCTTTTTGGGACTCAGAAATTTCTGATCTCTGACTATGTAACCTATATCTGAGCCTTCAAAGCATCTATTTTGCATTTCTCTATATTGCCTATTACCCTTTAACTTTTCATTGATTTAGAAATCAGTTATTCAGTGGTCCTGGTCTTCTGCTAATTTGTTGAGCATGATGTTGAGGAGGGTGGTGACTCTTATTGTAGGATCAAGGGTGCTGGAGCAGAATCGCCTGAGATAAATTTTGGGGTGATCTGAATTTTGGGGTGCAATAGAATATTGGGATTCTGCTCTCACAATATTTTAATCCTTAGACTTAAATACATTGATATTGCGGGTACCCCTCTCACCTGGATGCCATTCAACATATGCAATCATTATCAACATGTCTATTTTTGGATCAAAAACTCTACAGTGCAAAAGAAGGAGTCCCTCAAGGTTCTATCGTTTCACCTCCTCTTTTCAAATGTACATGAAATCATTACCAGAATTAGTCAGCAGTTTAACCTCACATTCTATAATTACAGTAAAGCTACACAGAGAATACTTAATCTGGAAAATACCAAGGATATCAGAAACTCAGAATCTTCTACTTCCTCACGGGCATTGACTTTTGGATGACATGGAGTCACCTCCAATTAAATGCTTCAAAAACTGAGATACTTACCTGTGGGGATTGGAAAAATTATGATCACATTTGCTTCTGGCCAGGCGAATTAGACTGAAGGAAATGGCCCGATTCGGGTCACTCGGGTCACCAATGACCACCTTTATGCCTTCTATGAAATGAAGAGTCGGTCAGACAGTAGAGAATACAAACCAATAATAGTTTATTCAAAATTCGCTCAGAGGCGGGGCGTGGCCAAGATGGCGGCCGAGTAGGACGTGCCCGCTCGCTTCTCTGTATAACCGCCTAGGCCCGGTAGAATAATCACCGTTTAGCACCGGGAGCAGCACAGATCTGTGCCCCCCCAGCATCTAGAGGAACCGGAGAGCGGATCCGGCCAGGAAAAGCCGGGGAGGCGCTGCCTGACCGGCACCCATAAGCGGTCGTCTCCCTATGTGCTGCGCCTCCCCTGGAACTGGGACTGTGAGAACGGAGCGGCTGAAGGGCTTGGGATCTGCCTGAGGCGATCGCGCCGGCTTTGGTCGGGGCTGTGACCGGAGCATTGCCGACCGCTGATGGTATGACGGCAGTGGAGGCCCCTTGAGCAGGAGATCTGGCTGGGAGGCCTTCATTTGAGTGGCCTGGGAGGAGCGAGTGGTGAAGCCCCCTGGGGCGGTGCGGGGCAGAGCGGAGTCCAGAGCGGAGAGGCTGTGCCTGTGGTTACGGCGAGGGAGAGAGGTGATTGGCGTGCGGACCGCTCCCCCCCCTGCTCCACGAGGGACACTGAGCAGGGGCCTGTCTGGGCCGGAGGGCCTGTGCTTCATCGGACTGCAGAAGCGGAGACACCCCCCGAGCGCACCAGTCGGTGAGTGGGCCCAGAACTCTACCCGGGTCTGGGGGACGAGTGATCCGGTCCGTCCAGAGTCAGCGAGGGCCGTGAAGAAGCGGACTGGCAGATGTGGCCTGAGATCGGGCTATTGAGGCGGTGGCGCACTTCTTCTCCCTCCCCCCCCCGAGACGGAAGGAGGAGGGACCGGGGATCGGGCCAGACGGAGAGAGCAGTGACGGAGAAGGGCTGAGCACGGACTTGAGAGGTGAGCGACGCTGGCCCCCCCCCCTCTTCATTACTTCCTGGAGAAATACCGCGAGGAGGCCCACGAGGCAGGTGGGCCCGGTCACTCGGGGAGACCATCACTATCAGAGCTGGTCCTGGACTGTGCCTGACCGCTTGGAGGCGGTGTCACGGCCTGGAGACGAACAGTAGGTACCGACTGAGCAGCAAAGTATAGGGCGAGGTCCTCCTTCATCCCTTATGCTGAGTGAGAGCCAGGCCACAAGAGACTGCAAATAGCGTCAACGAGTGCGGGGCCTGCAGGTCCGGCACACTCTAGGGGCTGGTGGCAAGGGGAGCCGGGCCTCGGCCGCGGAGCGACGTAAGGCCCTTGCTTCCAGAGACTGGTAGTGGGGCTGCCACACTTTCCACAGTGAAGTGTTGTATTCTCTGCATGTTATTATTTGATGATCTAGCCTTATGCTGTAGCCCAATGTTCTATTGCTTGTGTCATCTTCTAATGAATATGGGCGGTTGGAGCTGGACGGTGAACTGCCTTGGTCTCTTGTCTGCCGTGCAGCCTATTACGATTAAACTCTTCAAACCTGATTCAGTGCCTGCTTCTTCACTACAAAATTGTGGTGACGAGCTGGCTACATGGTAACACGCTGAACCCTGCGTGTGCATCCTGTCATCCATCATCTCTACGTTTGAAAATATGAAGTACATATCTTCTACGGCGGCAAGGCAGCTTAATTTTTCTTTGATTACCGTCACGCGGAGCACCCGTCTGCCCAGCCTCTATTTCTCGTAATGCGACGCCAAGCATAGTAATCCATTTTGACAGAATCTCTTTCCTCAATACTGTGCGTGCCTGTTTTCAAAAGTACCGTTTCTACTGGCTGCCGCTTGTTTTCACATTGCGCATGTCCAAACTGTCTGGTTTCCCGTTTCCTTCTATGCGCATGAACTGCGTTTAGTTTGGGCCTAACGTCCTGCTTGACTTTGCCTGACATTCATTTTGCGCATGCTACGCACTAGGCCAAACCTGTGCCTGACTCTGCCTGGCCTTACTCGTCAAATTTCACGCACGAATCTCTCGCTGCACGTCGTGCCTGACTCTGCCTGTCATCACCATTGTGATGTCACCGAGATTCTCCAATACGTAAATTCATCGGCACCCAGCAACTAGCATCGTTGCCTGGCAACATTCTATCTTCATTAAACTTTGCAGCGTTTCACTCGAAGCCGGTCACGGTGATTTGCACACCGTTTTGTTGCGTTTTGTATACAGTTTTCAGCGCGGTGATCCGCACACCACTACAGTTGTTTACTCTTGCGGATCTCTTTGCGGTGATCCGCACACCATTTCTGCTATTTTTTTTTGCTATTCTAGTTTCGCTTACGGATATTTACTCAGTGATCCGCACAACCTCTTGCCTGCTTTATACTTCCTGTTGTACGTCACAGCGGATCTAAACACAGTGATCCGCACACTTCTGTTTTAATTTTTTTTTTTTTTACCCTTTCTGTCTCATTTCTTGCTTTCCGCAAAACTCTTCTCTATTTATCTTTTGGTTCTTCACAGTACTATGCAGTCTGTTGCTCCTCCTTCGTTTCTAGACTGTCCAGGAGAACCCCCTGTTCGATGGGAGATTTGGTTTGATGCTTTCAAAACCTATCTTGGAGCAATTGGAGTTTCCAGATTCAGCAGTGAACGCAAAAAATGTCTTCTTCTTCATTCCTTAGGATTCGAGGGAAGGTCCATTTTTAAACATCTACCTGAAATACCTCACCTTCCAGGTGATGACGTAGACGATTATGAAGATACGATAACAAAACTCAAAACCAGATTCGATAAACAACCTAGTTTAATGGTCTTGCGTCACAAATTCTTCAAAAGACATCAAGGTGATGGAGAAGATGTTGACTCCTACATCTCTGTGTTACGCAGACTGGCCTCTGTCTGTCGTTTCGAGACATTTACAGATCAATTGATCAGAGACCAATTCGTTTGCCAATGCAAAGACAAACATATTCGTCAAAAGTTGTTGTCTTTAAGTAACCCCAGTCTTGATGAGACAATCAAAATTGCGAAAAGTATTGAGACCTCCCACATTTCTCTGAAAGAACTAGAAGACAAATCTCTTGAATCTGTAAATGTTGTAATAGGAAATGCAAAGGATAAACAGATTGATTTTCGTATTCTTCACCAAGCAATACAGTGGGTAAAAATTTGACAGACCGTTCAAACACAAAACAAATGTGTTATCGTTGTGGGAACCCTCCACATAAGAAGGGTGGGAAATGTCCAGGTGCCAATGTGGTATGCAATTACTGCAAAAAAGTAGGCCATTTTGCTAAGGTATGCTTAAAGAGGAAAAATCAAAAAAAGGTTGTAGCGAGTGTGGTTGAATCCGACCACGAGTCTGACTCTGAGGTAGTCTCAGTTGTCACGGATGTGTGTGATTCTGAGCCAGTTAAAGGTGATCCATCTAACTGTGTCGATCCCATAGTCGAGATTTGTGTTGGTGGTAAGTCTCTAAATTTACTAGTCGATTCTGGTGCCAGGATCACAATGATAATGCACAAACTGTTCAAAGAAACGTGGGGAGACAGAATGCTCGAGCCTCCTGGCCGCTCCCCTGTTTCATATGAAGGACGGAGAATTGAACTCTTAGGTTACATTGAGGATGTTTTGGTATTCAAAGGGAGGAAGATTAGAGGTAAAGTTTACGTCGCTCTCAAGGGGTTAAACATTCTAGGTTGGTACCACCAAGGGTTATTTGGGATGATTCTTAAGCCAGGTTCAAAAGAACAAGTTCTTGTAGTTTCGGAGGAGCATCATCAGTGTGTGTGGAAAGAAAGGTTTCCTTCTGTCTTTAGTGATAGTTTGGGAATGATTCGGGGATTCAAACACAGGATCATTGTGAAAGATGGAGCCCTTCCTGTAAAGCACAAGTTAAGAGGTGCACCTTTTAGCGTCAGGGATGATCTTGAAAAGGAGCTTAAGTCTTTGCACGCTCAAGGCATCATCGAACCTACAGAGTCTTCTCTTTGGCTTTCGCCTTTGGTCGTCGCACGCAAGAGATGTGGGAAGTTACGCGTTTGCATTGACTTGAGGTCTTTAAATAAAGAGATTTGGGTCGACTCCCACCCTCTACCCAAGATTTGTGACCTTTTTGCGTGTGTCAGAGGCTCAAAGTACTTCTCCAAGTTAGATCTTGCCAGTGCCTATCATCAAATAGAATTGCCTCCCGATTCATGCCCCCTCACAGCTTTTGTCTTGCCCCTGGGTATGTTTCAGTACACACGTTTGCCCTTCGGGCTAGCTTCAACCGCCTCTGTGTTCCAACGCGTCATGCAGAATCTTTTGGGTGGCATTGAGGGAGTTTTAGTGTTTCAGGACGATGTTTTGATCCATTCCAAAGATGTCCTGTCACATAACTCCTTAATGAGTAGAGTTCTGGAGATCTTTCATGAGCATGGTGTTGTGGTCAAATCAGAGAAGTGCAAATTTCTCAGTGAGGAGATCGAGTATCTCGGACATCTTATTTCTGGTGAAGGAATTAGACCCAGGAAAGGTCTGTTGGATGCCATTACTCATGCTGCTATGCCAGTTGACAAGACTGGAGTCAAGTCACTACTTGGTCTTTTGGAATATTATTCCAAATTAATTTCCAATTATGCCTCCATTGTACGCCCCATTAGCTGCCTTCTTAGGAAAGGTGTTGAGTTTACGTGGTCTGATGAGTGTGCGTCTGCTCTCCAGCGTGTGAAAGAATGTCTCGGCAACAGTGAGGCACTCAAACCTTACGATCCTGATCTAACCTCATGCATAACTGTTGATGCTAGCCAAGTTGGGTTAGGGGCTGTATTGACCCAGAATTCTCGCAATGACGAAAACACCACCACATTTGCTTCTAGAGTTCTAAGAGATGGGGAGCTCCAGTATTCCGTAATCGAGAAGGAACTCCTGTCTTGTCTTTGGGCCATTGAAAAGTTTCGCCCATATGTATGGGGCAGACGTTTCCTTTTGAGGACTGACCACAAGCCTTTGGTCAGTATCCTTGGTTCTGGTACTAGTAAGTGTTGTTCCCCCAGGATTGTCCAGATGGTGTCTTGCCTTATGCAGTACCAATTTGATATCATCCATATCTCTGGTGGCAGAAATATCAGGGCTGATTTTCTTTCCTGGTTTCCACTGAAAAATGGGGAAGTGGAACATAGTTTTCAAGATTTTTGTGAGGAAGACTCTGATGATTGTTTTGTAGCTTTCCTAGATCTACAGAAACATGATATTGGCTCAGAAGAGAACTGGTTGAGTGCTCTAAGCAATGATGAAATTTTGCAGCAAGTGTGCGATTATGTCAAGTGTGGGTGGCCCAGAGAACGCGTTTTTTCTCCACTTCTCCAACCGTATTGGGAGGTTGAGTCAGAGATATCTCTGGAGGGTGGAGTCTTATTACGCTCAGCCAAGCTTATTCCCCCGCTGAGCCTCAGAAAGAGCATCATTTCAAAAGCTCATGATGGACATTTGTGGTCTACTCTCACTAAGCGACGCATCCGTGAGACCTTCTGGTGGCCCTCAATGGATGCTGAAATCAATGATGTAGTAGAAACGTGTGTTGTGTGCCGGTCAGCTGACAAAGGGTTGAAAGTTATGACTCCACCCCTCCTCCCCATTGAGTGTCCATCCGGTCCATGGGTAAAGGTTGGTCTGGACATCATGGGTCCTTTTGAAGTTTTGCCTGGTGGTTGTCGTTTCATTTTTGTACTCATTGATTATGGGTCCAAGTGGACTGAGATCAAACTGGTCAGGGACCCCTCCTCTGCAAATGTCATACTATTTCTTAAAGAAATTTTCTTGAGAGAAGGGTTTCCTGAAGCCATGGTCACAGACAATGGAACACAATTTATCAGTGCCAGTTTCCAGTCATTTTTGCAGTCTTGTAACATCAAACATATAAAAAGTTCTCTTTATCACCCTTAGTCCAATAGCCTCGTCGAGCGCATTAATCGAGTGGTGGGTGACTGTATCAAATGGGCCAAATCTGGTAACTATGATGTTGTGAAATTCCTGGACAACATGCTCTGGTTCTACAGAACGACTCCTCATTCTACGACCAAAATATCTCCCTTTGAGCTGCTAAGGGGAAGGAGAGCCAACACTAGCTTTAAGCCTGCCTGGATGAATAAATGGGTTAAGACCATATCTGATGTAGAATGTCTTATGAATCTCACCAGAGAGAATGTTTCTGTTTCTCAGTCAAAACAAAAGTCTTGGTATGACAAGAAGAGAGCTGTAAGGACTGTCCCTGTGGTCGTGGGAGATTTAGTACATATAAAGTCTCCCACACATGTTAAAAAGGGGGAAAGTAAATTTGGTGCGCCCATTACTGTCATTAAGGTGGGAAGGAATGCTGATCAAGTTGAGGAAGGAAAATGGTGGAATGTGGGAAAGATTGTTAAAGTCAGGAACATCCCGCTTGAGGAGTCTGGTTCTTCGCTAGGTCGTGATGTTCTTGTGCCTCCCAAGGTTTCTGTTAGGAGAAGCTCAAGACCTAAAATTGTTCCCAGCAGGTACCGCCTTTGAACTTTGAAATTCTGTATCACTGCTATTTCTTTGCTTGTTATTGTCTTACTGTTGTTATCTTTTTTTTTTTTTTTTTTTTTTATTGAGAAAGGAGGATATGTTGTATTCTCTGCATGTTATTATTTGATGATCTAGCCTTATGCTGTAGCCCAATGTTCTATTGCTTGTGTCATCTTCTAATGAATATTCCACTGTTGCCTAGTTGCCTTGTTGTTGGGTTTCGCCTTGTTTAAAAAGGTTTGGTGGGCGGTTGGAGCTGGACTGTGAACTGCCTTGGTCTCTTGTTTGCCGTGTAGCCTATTACGATTAAACTCGTCAAACCTGATTCAGTGCCTGCTTCTTCACTACATGAAGATAAGCTGTGGTCATCTGTAGTAACAGGGCAGGAGCTATAGAAAGGTGGTCACTTGTCATACCAGGCTAGGCTTCACGTCATGCCTTAAGCTCAATATAGTAATAATCGAGATGGCTTCCACCAAATCCAAGAAAGACCGTTCAGTCAAAGACCTCATCCTCAGGTCTGGTGCCGGGGGCTCTGAGATGCTCTCTTCCACGGCTGGTACTCCTGCGGACTCGGAAACAGCGGATGCTGAAAGTCCGATCACTCGTGCCTTCTTAGAGTCCCTATTTGCCTCCCTGAAAGACGACCTCCATACCATGAAGAAGGAGATAACCCAGGAACTGCGAGAGACGTGGAAAGACTTGGGGGATATTCACAAGAACGTGTGCTAAACAACACCAAAAAATGTTAATGCAACTTTACACATCGCAGCCTATCGCGGGAAAATAACCCTGTGTCAACGTGGAATTCACAGCAAGGCGGTACCATGCGATAGTCTGCCGAAACTGCGGACAATGTCCGCGATACAACAACCACAACGGTGATAAAAACACTAACCTCAACGTGAAAAAACATGCGATGGGCCAAAGCGCGATGAGGAAATCAGCGATAAGCATCTGCAGGCCTGCAATACACAAATGGCAGGCGGGAAAAATCACTATAAAAGTAGAAAAAACACACAAACACAAAATGACCAACACCGAAGCACCATGGAAGCAGCCGGAGCAGGCGCAGAGGTCGAGCGCAACCCCACAAGCACCCCAGACGACCAGCCTGGGACCTCGGGGACAGGGAAGGGCAAGGACAAGAAGAAGATTAAGACGAAGTTCAGTCCGCAGGAAAACAGGATCCTGGTCACGGAGGTGACGGAACACCATCAACAACTGTTCGTCACCTCCAACGGGTAATTGGGCACCAAAAATGGAATATGGTGGGACATCGTGGACAAGGTGAATGCCGTCGGAGAGCACAAGAGGTCAATGGACGAGGTCAAGAGGCGATGGATTGACATCAAGCGCAAGACCAAGGAGAAACTCGCAGGCAACCAGAAGGCAGCAATGCAGACTGGAGGTGGGAGCCCAGCGCCACAGCTGGAGCTGGATGACATGGAGGAGCTGGTGTCGACAGTCATCAGTGTGGAGACTGTGGCCGGAGACTGGACACTGCTCGACACAACACAACCGCAACAGGGTGAGTGACCACCAGGTACTGGGGGGATGGGTGGAGATGGCCACAATGGCACACATGCACAATCAAGCAGAGCACAGTGCACACCCACAATGACTCTGGATCATGGCCCTGATCCACAGACTGTCACAATGTCCAATGCCATGCTGTCTGAATGTGAACCTGTACCATGCGGCCACATTCATGCGGACACATTGTAATACACCATCTCCCCTTCACATTGCAGGGGCACCGTCAACACCTCCTGCAGAGCAGTCCCAGCCACTCTTCACTGATGACGAGGAGGACACCCCCAGCATCGACACCCAAGCCCTCCAAGACATCATTGACATCACCTGCAACTCACCTCCAGGATCAGGGCAGCCCAGCTGCATCGAGGAGACCCCTCCCACTACCCAAACCACCCAGCAGGAGGCACCCACAGCCCCAGCAGTCTTCCAAGACCCCCAGGAACAACACATGGCCTTCCAACGCCGTGTGCTGGAGGGCCAGAGGGAGACGGCTGAGCAGGTGCGGTGGGGTTCGACCTCATGGCTACCAAACTGGATGTCATCCATGGGTGTCTAGGTCCCATCAGGGACCAGCTCCAGTCCTTAACGGACACCCACGGCCCGCTCCATGGTCTCCAACGAGCCCTGACTGACATCGCTGGAGTCATGACTCGGAGACAAGAACACCTGTCCGCTCAGAGTGGCTCCAGCGATCCCAGCCGTGAGCTGGCACACATGCATGCGGAGGCTCATGGAGGACATGGTGCGGATGGAGGCGGAAAGGATGGCAGCCACCGCTGCACATAAGCGAAATGTAGCTGGGATCTACCATGCCCTGCAGATCCTCATCATGGCATTGCTGCCACAAGGTGTGGCGATGATGAATGCTGCTGCCCCCACACCATCCACATCCGCCCCCTGGTGTGTCAGTGCCTCCCAGTGCGGCAGTCGTATCCACTCTGGCACCTGATGTGTCACTGCCACACAGTGCGGCCGACAATCCTCCTCCGGCCCCTGATGTGTCAGTGGCACACAGTGCCGCAGCCAGTACTGCAACACCCACAGGTGGGGCAGAGCACACATCCGAGGACGAGGACGTGGATGGGATTGAGTTCAGAAGGAGGCACTAGCATTCATTTCCGCCACCTGGCCTGTTTCTGCTTGGTGCCGCACATGGACCCATGATCTTCCACTAACCCCCGATACACTCCGCTGCACTCACCTTGGACCGCGACATGGACTGCCATATCCTGTTTGATGACCAATGACACGGCGACCAGACTGCGGACAGTATCCTTCCTCTTCCGCAGTACTTGTCATCCCCGGATGGACTCTGGCTGGCCCTCCACGGGCCCATATTGTGTAGTGTGCTTGGCATGGCCCTGTACCGCTCCAGCTGCAAAACTCCACTGGATGTGCAATAAACATCCAGAAACGCACTTCTGTGTCATGTCTTTCATCCTTCATGTATGAATGTGTGGATGAATGTAGGGACAGTGATTTCCCTTACGTCAATGATGCTCATCTAGTGGGATGCCAGTCACAGTGTGCTACATTGCCTATTGTGTTCCGGGTGCCGTGGACACTACAACAGGGACACACGCATTAGTCACTTCCTTGTCCGGACATGGACTGAACCACGCCCAGAGCCCCCGAGTCATTGTTGCAAGCCCTGCGCTGGTCCGGCGTACGCCAGGCCAGACCACTCTGCTTACGCTCCGAGGGGGGCCCACATAGCTACATGTCGCAGGCGTACTTGCTGGTGGTATCCAGGTCACTGGCCTAGTTGTCAGCATGTCACGGCCACTTCCTGAGGGCAGGTTTGCACACACACCACACCCATCCGGCACAGGCGTCACAGGCCATGTGACCCCGCCAATATAAGGGGCCGACAACGTCACATTCCCCACTGCCAGTGGTGACTGGATGACGGACGCTCCACGGTTCTCAATCATAAAGGGCCCATGAGTTGTTGCGCACAGGGTTGGTCGCACCCGAAGCCTTGCGGCTGTCACGGGCCTACCACCACGTGGCGCTGACTGGGGTTGCACAGGGTTAGTGGCACCGAAATAGCTGAGCGGGTGTGCAGCCTGCGATGATGACGTGTGCACTGATGTGGTTTCTGCCATTGATGCCTCAGGACTCAGCGTCATGTGTGGGACCTGCTGGGCCGCGGGGCGGGTCCGCATGATGTGGACCATGCCATGGTGGCGGGACCGGGGCCTGGAGCTTGCACGGGCATGTGGTGTGCCCACTGGTGGGCACACCGTTGGCGGCAGGTGAGCAGTGGGCCTGGGGCGCTGGCCGGCGGGAGGGGGTGGGGTGCGGCTGCATGCGTGCGCAGGGACGGACAGGCGTTGTTGCCGTGTGCTGTGTGATGGACTCTGCCATGATTGAATCTGGCCTCGATTACAGATTGCAGACCTGGTGGCTTGCACTGTATCCCGGCACGTGGTTGGAGACCCACCGGTGGCAGCAGGTGAACAGTGGGGCCTGGGTGCGCAGGGGCGGCAGTGTCTCTCTTTCTCTCCCTTCCTTCCCTCTCTCTCTCTCTCACTCTCTCTCTCCCTTCCTTTCCTTCTCTCTCTCTCACTCTCTCTCCTTTCCTTCCCTCTATCACTCTCTCTCTCTCTCTCCCTTCCTTTCCTTCTCTCTCTTTCTCTCTCTGCCTTTCTTTCCTTCTCTGTTTCTCTTTGTCTCGCTCCTTTGATGTGCGCATGACACACGTTCTGATTTTTTGCTTTATTTTCCAGGCTGTGACATCGAGATTGTCCCGGAAGGACCCGACAGGAGTCTTCTGCATTGGTGTTTTTTGTGGTATTTCAATAAAGTTTTTGGTTGTTACTTCAGTGCTGTGTGACTGTTTCTCGTTCTTCTGGCCACACATGTGTGTTATTTTTTGACAATGTGCGTCATCATGCGCTTTTTGTGGCTCTTGTGTCATGCACGGTATGTGTATATCCGGGGGGGAGGCCGGAGGGGGGGCTGGGGATGGTGGCGGTGGGTGTTGTGTCCCTCATGGGTATCGGAGCTGCATGATCATTGTCTCCATGGCATCTGTGGGTCTTCAGGTGTGGCTCTTGGCTGGGCTCCCTTTCATGCTGTAGGTAGTCGTCCTACTTCACACCAGCAAAAGGCAGGTGTTAAATCACTGGTGCTACCGCGGCTTATCGCCTGTTTTTGGTTCGCATCGCCGATCTGGCAGTTCATTGTGAAAGTGGTGTTGTGGTTTTTTCGTGTGTTTTTGCACGGGTACGCCTACTCTGCATCTCATTAGGGTTAGTTGGTGGTGTCCACCGTGGAGTTACATTTTGGGGCAGTTATCGCAGGAATACTGGCGATGTCTGAAGTTTGCATCCGCTTGTGAATGGGGTGTTAAATCTATCTCCACTTTTGATGCGTTATGGTGGAGATAAATTGGCGGTAGGTCCTTGTGAATATGCCCCTTGGACTCTTTGGGCGATAGAGTAGATACACTGGAGACGCAGGCCACAGCGAGAGATGAGGAGATAGAACAGTTCCAACAAGAGGTCATCCAACTGCAGGATCAACAGATGGACCTCCAGGCACACGCGGAAGACATCGAAAACCGTTCCAGGAGGAACAACATACGGATCCGAGCTGTTCCACAAGGGTCTGAGGGGCAGGACATTGAGGCTTTTGTGGAGGAACTCTTCCGCTTCATCATGGGAGCCCCGCCAGAGCAACAGATTAAGCTGGACAGAACCCAACGGGTGGGCCCGAAAAGAGCAGCCATGCCCCCCCAGACATACTCACGTGTGTACACGATTTTCAGCTTAAAGAAAGGATCCTCGGGGAAGCCCGAGGTAAGCATCCAATCGAATTCCGATCTATCAAGCCCCTGCTCTTCAAAGATCCAGCTGCGTCTACCCTGCAAAAAAGAAAGGAGTTTGGGCCGATCACTTACCACTTCCGATCTAAAGACATCTCTTACTCGTGGGGTCATCCCTTCCGTTTGATCTTCAGGTGGGAGGGTTCGCTGGTCCAGATCCGCTCATTGCAGAACGCCAAAAAGCTGTTTGGCCTATCTGATGATGATTTGAATGGGTCCACACAAACAGGGTCTAGACGGCGCCCACCCCGAATCGAAGGCTGGAAGAGAGTTGGTCGATATCCACTTCGTCTGCGACCGGACCCTGAGACTATCGCCAAAGAGAGGCAGGCGGTCATTGCCTCACTGGGAGAAGAGATAGCTAACGCGGACTAGGCGAAGTCTGGCCAGGCTGAATCGATGGGGGGATTGATGTAGAAGCTTGTAATTGAATGCTCCCTGGGTATCACTGCATGGGGCCTGGGCGGTGCGGGGAGGCGGGATGGATCCTGCTGACATCTTACGCCTTCCATGGGATTGACAACCCAGGACTATAAAAATGTTCGAAGTTTTATGTTTCTCTATGTGGGTTTCGAATTGGGGTTTTGTGGGTTCCCTCCTCCCTTAAGTGCACGTCCTTCTTCGTATCGAGGCTATCATACCGGGGATTACCCCCGGTTACTCGACAGGCTTTCACCCCCTAGCGAACCTGGCCCATGTTCTGATCATGGTCTTATAGTTACACTTGGCGCTCCCGCAAAATTTCCCTATGGCTGCGTCCCTTAAAATAATCTTGCTTAATGTAAAAGGCCTTAATAGCCCAACTAAGAGACGGGCCATCCTTTTGTTCCTCGAAAACTCGGACGCACACATCTGCCTCCTTCAAGAGACACATCTGCTGCCCCGGGACACTCATAGGCTGTGGGCAAGGGCATTCCCTCACCAGCTATTCTCATCCCACTCGGCCAAAACAGCTGGCATCGCTATTTTAGTTTCCGTGACCTTCCAAGGTAAAATAGGTCCCAAATGAGCTGAAATTAAGGGTAGATTGCTGGCGCATACATTCACTCTGGGTCAGCATGCGTTAACTATAGCCACAGTCTAAGCCCCGAACTCTGGACAGGAAGAGTTTCTTTATGAGGCGGTAAAAGGCGTTGCAGGCTCTCCAGACAGATCACTCATCTTGGGAGGAGACCTCAATCTTGTCCTTGACCACGAGTTAGATAGATCGGCCCAGCGTTATGGCCAGACTGGGGCTCTTTCTGAAAGGGGGAGACAGATGTTAACAGAGATGGGGCTGATGGACATATGGAGGTCCCAACACCCGCCGTCTAGGGAATACACGTTTTACTCCCACCCCCACAAGACATATGCTAGGATCAACTATATACTGACCACTGACACGATGTCCCAACAAACTCAACAGGTCGAGATACTTTCTTGCTCTCTTTCAGATCACTCGGCAGTGCACATATCCCTAGCCCTCTCTTGTCCATGCCCTATTCGTCGGCTGTGGAGGCTAAGGGAGACGATGTTGCAACGCCCCGCGGTTGTTCAGCGTACCACTCAGGCTATAGTAGACTACCTAGCCAACAACGACACGCCGGATACCCCCATTGCCATACTATGGGATACATTGAAAGCGGTAGTCAGGGGGGAGTTCCTAGCTATATCCGCGCATGACAACAAAACCCGGAGAGAAAAGAGGGAGCAACTCTCGGACGCGGTGGCAGAACTAGAGCGATTCCACCAAAGAACTGGTGCTCCCAGGGTTTGGAGGCAATTAACAGCGGCGAGAGCCCAATTGGTGGGCTTAGACATCGATAGAACTGAGCATGCGGCACTGCGGCTCCGACACGCATTCTACTCCAAAGGGGATAAATGTGGGAGGCTTTTAGCCAACAAGCTGCGGGCACCATGGCAACTGTCCGATATCTCAATGGTCATAGACCTCTCTGGGCAGGAGCCAGCCACCGATCAGGGCATTGCAGATAGCTTTAGACAATACTATGCATCCTTATACAAAGCACAGGAACTGCCTGATGAGGCACCTATTCAATACCTACAAGGAGTGAAGGTTGCCAGGCTAGTTCCTAGCCAGGTGAAGGACCTCGAATCACCAATCAGACTCGAGGAAGTTATATCGGCCATATCAAGGCTAAAACTGCTTAAGTCCCCTGGCCCAGACGGATTCTCCTCACTTTTCTATAAGGCCTTTTGCGCTACCCTGGCCCCACTGTTGGTGAGGTATTTAATTCGATTGGTTCGTCCTCTCCCATACCGCCCACGATGCTGGAAGCGCTAGTCACGGTTATACCTAAGCCGGGGAAGGACACACGGAACTGTGCATCCTATCACCCTCCTTAACGTAGATCTTAAAATATTCACAGGGATTCTGGCGCAGAGGCTCTCCTCTTGCCTCCCCGGGCTAATCTATCCAGACCAGTCGGGCTTTGTGTCGGGGCGCCAGTGCTCCGACAATACCAAACGCCTGCTACATATAATAGATAAATCCGAGCGCTTTCTGGACGAGCGCATGGTACTCTCAGTAGATGCAGAGAAGGCGTTTGATAGGGTGCATTGGCCCTATCTCAAAGCCACCCTACACCACTTTGGACTACCAGACCAATTTGTAAATTGGGTTTTCGGCAGTTACACCAACCCTGCTGCTCTGGTCCGGGTTAATGGAGTGGTCTCGGCCCCCTTCTCAATCCAACAAGGGACAAGGCAGGGGTTCCCCCTCTCGCCACTCTTATTCGCTCTATACATGGAGCCCATGGCCCAAAGAGTGCGGGATAACCCCACTATTTCCGGGGTAAGATTTGGTGGAGAGGACCACAAAATCAGTCTGTATGCCGACGATGTGGTGGCCACCCTTGAGCAGCCGGAGCTGTTGCTGTCCGCCTTGCTGGCTGAGCTTGATTGCTTCGCGCATGCGTCGGGATTTAAGGTCAATGTTAGTAAATCCCAGGCTCTGGGTCTGACTCTCAGTCTGGCAACGCTGGAATCCCTTAAACGCTCACACCACCTTCAATGGGCTCAGGGATCTATTCCCTACCTAGGTTTACAACTTACAAACAGCATACAAAGCACTGTTTCCTTGAACTACACGGCATTGCTGCGGCAGATCCGCGCCTCCGTCGTTGGAGACCGTACTCGCTGTCCTGGCTGGGCCGTATTGCAGCAATAAAAATGACAGTACTACCTAAAATTATATATCTATTCCAAGCCCTCCTGGTGGCCCCTCCTTCAGGAGTGCTGCGGGCATTGCAGACAGATTTAGAGCGTTTCGTGTGGCGGGACCAGCGGCCTAGAATGCACACAAAATTAGGCTACAGAGCGCCAACCGCGGGGGGATTGGTGATCCCAAACCTGCAGGAATACTACTGGGCAGTGCAGTTGCAGGCTCTGGTTGAATGGTCTCGGCCGGAATCCGAGAAGCACTGACTGTTCATGGACAGGGCACTAGCTAAGCAACCACTGTGGGGGGGTCCCCTTTCTCACTAAATCGGCCAGACCGCGTAACCTGTATTTATCTAAGGTAACGCATTCCACTCTATCGGCCTGGGATAAGGTGGCTGTCTCATGAGGACTCACAACGTTCCCGTCACCGATCACGCCTATAGTCAATAACCCGGACTTTGCTCCGGAAATTGGACGCAACCAACTTCGCGCAGTGGTCACAAACAGGTTGCCGCTCAGTAGGACACTTCTTTGACGGGGAAGGGCCTTTACCCTTCAACGACCTACGCGCACAGCATAATCTTCCTGAAAAAGAGCGTTACCGTTACCAACAGATTAGGCATTGGGTACTGCAGCCACAGATTTGAGGGGGAGCAGAGAGACAGCTTACGTAGTTTGAAAAATGATTACTCACCAGACATACAGACTCTCGATTGACAACGGACCTTTATAAACACATCCGGAGTTATCCCGGTACCGAGAAATCTCCTGGACAGCGGAGGTGGGAGGGGGAACTGGGCAGGACGTTATCGCAGAAGGAATGGCTGAATATTTATTATAGGGCTCGCCATTCTGCGCATAGTGTTGCCAATATAGAAACTGCAACAAAAATAGTAACATATTGGTATTTGACACCTCCACGGCTTCACTGAGACAACCCCTCACATAGCCCCTTATGCTGGAGAGCCTGTGGGTCACTGGGTACTTTGACCCACATACTATGGGAGTGCCCTCAACTATCAAATTACTGGCAACAGGTATTGGATGACATTGATTCCCATTTCAAAACCCAAATACCTCTAGGCCTGCCCAATCCCATTACCTTCCCACTTAGATCAAGGAGGGGCAAAAAGATGGAAATTGGCGCTGGGGCTGCTTTGCAAAACATCCTCATTGGGGGAAGACAACAACACCTACCTATGTCAGATGGGTGCATAGACTGTGGGGGGTTCTTGGGATGGAAAAAATCTCTCTTTCACTGGCTAATCCGGGGTCCTCTTTCCATGATCTGTGGGAGCCTATCCTATCGCTATTGACTTCGGAATTCAAGGAACTCACTTGTCCGAAATATTTAAGACTGTTACGTATAGCGGATCCACCGCAGAGCGTACCTTTGGATGATGGGTCCTCTCAGGGCACACAGGGATAGACAATCGGGGGTGAGTTTGGACGTACTACTTATACATGCCTTAAGCCTCTAAAGGATGGGGGAGGGGTGGACAGAGGGGGGGGAGGTTTTGTTGTTGTTATTTGTGTCCTTAACTTTTTGGTTTTGTGGCTTTTACCTTAGCTTACCGCCTGGCGTAACCTGTCGCAAGGATTATGGAGCATATTTCACTCCTGTATGTTGTATGTTTACCTGAAACTAATAAAGAAATATAAAACAAAATTCGCTCAGAGCAGAGCCCTGTCTGCCCAGTCGCTAAGAATGCTACAGAGAGAGTCTGACTTCAGCAAGCATAATGATACATTATGTACATTTCAGAATTAATGAAAACCCGCCCACCATGGACTTTTCCAGAGGGACGCAGCTGGACAGTAAATTACAAAGGAGTAAGTTTCGGTTCTGAGGCCTGGCACACATTATCTATCAGCCAAGGTCATTCCTGTCTGTGCCCGCCACTAGACAAGTGGGAGAGGGCTTACATCTAGAGGAAAGGTATGCGCTAATAAGAACAGGGCATTCATTAGTGTGGCAAAACTCAACTCCGGAGAAACATAACCTAAAGAAGACCATTTCTCGGAAATGGTGGAGAATCAGTTTCAATCATGATACAAAATGGCGCCCATACACAAAATGGCGCCGCAAATGCTAACTTACGTAAAAGCAATACAAAAGCACAATTTTTAGTCTAACAAGACCTAGCACACAAAATATCTAAATAGGTATAAAAGCTTGGATTTACCAGGGATTCCAGACTGTCCAATGAACACCCAAGTTGAAAAACAAAAGAAGCCTTGCTTATCATGAAAACCTTGCAACACATTTCTCCACACCTAGGATTCCTACGTAAGTATCAAGGAACAATATCCCTCATCGTATTATGCTAATGGCCTATAGAATAGATCTCCAGCATCAATCATAAGAAAATTACAGAGAATTCTGAACTCTGCTGCTAGGCTACTCCTACATGAAAAGGCACTAGCCCTCACCTCTCCTGCCCTGAAAGCGCTTCACTGTCTACCAGCTGCTAGAAGATCTACCTTCAAGCTGCAGCAAATACTTCCAGCAAAGGAACCTCAGCTCTAGACTACCACCTCATCTCATAATCTCAGCACACATAAAAGAAACAAACCATTGATGGCACATTGTTCTGAGCACAAGCAGCCAAACTGTGAAACTCTTTCCCAGCACAGATAAAGGCTACTGAGGACAATCGGACCGTCTGAAGACTGGCCAAGAGCTGGCTCTTTCCAACAGGATCACAATTAAGCAATTACACTAGATGATATTCTAACAACTTAAAGCAGTATGAAGAATATGACATCAAAATTGAACCTGCATCATTTGATACCAACCTACCATTCAAACCACATAACCAGGAAGAGGCACTCCAGCTCACAGAAGGCACAACTAGCCTCAAAGGGAACACACCATCACCTGCACACATCAGGGAACCTAGATTCATAAAAGAATGCACTGTTCCCCTATAGAAATAAATCTGTGTGTATTTGCATGTTTAAATACTCTGGTCTGTGCCAACTAACATGGCACACCTCATCCTTTCTCCATTACTGACTCACCTCAAAAACGTATTAATCTACTTCTATTCACCAAACTAGTAGTGAGTACTTCGTATTCCAAGAGCACAAGAATAGCCAAATAATTATTCTTCTATCCTACTACCACTAACCTTGTCCGGAGTACTGTGCTACTCACTGCAAAGTGATTCAACACTTAGGGGCTGATTCCGATCTCGGTCGGAGGCGCACCCAATACCATTCGGTCGGGAAAAAAGCCATGCGAATGCCTGTTTCCCGACCGATCCGTACATCATCCCGAACGAGTAAGTACGATGCGCACAACAGCATAGAATCCGGCCGAGTCGTACTCACCCAATCCAGGTCCTGTTCTCCGACCGAGGCGAATCCGGAAACGCCGAATCGAGTCGCACAGAAGGGAAAAGGCAGCCCCGTCCGGCCGGACAAGTACGATGCGCTTTCCGTACGCGCCGAACCCGTCGCTACGTCCGGCACGTCAAAGCTTCCGGGAGAGGCGCACATAAGCTCCGATTCGCGCCACAACACGATCCACGGCTACGAGGCGAACACGCCAGCGACGAGGACAACGCGAAGCAACGAGAAAGACGAACGAGACGAACCAACCATGAATCCCTTCGTTCCGATCCTACCAATATTCTACATTTACTACCGGAACAGGCACGGACGCGTACGGAGCAGAAGGTAAGTCAGACACCAACCACAAAAACATACAACACGTACACGACACATCACACACACACAGAGGGTTGCAGAATTTACTTACACCAGCAACAGCAGCACCATAGGGGCGGGATGCCCATCACCAATGCCACATATGCACACAGGGGCCTGGATGCGCACCACCACTACCACCCCTACCCAGGGGGGACTGGATGCCTACCACTACAACCACCCTTAGCCAGGGGGGTGCCAGATGACCACCACTACTACCACCCTTAGCCAGGGGGGGGCTGGATGCCTACCACTACTACCACCCTTAGCCTGTGGGGCTGGATGCCTACCACTACTACCACCCTTAGCCATGGGGGTGCCAGATGCCCACCACTACTACCACCATTACCCAGGGGGTGCCACATGCCCACCACCACTACCACCCTTAGCCAGGGGGGTGCCAGATGCCCACCACTACTACCACCCTTAGCCAGGGGGGCTGGATGCCTACCACTACTACCACCCTTAGCCAGGAGGGCTGGATGCCTACCACTACTACCACCCTTAGCCAGGGCGGTGCCAGATGCCCACCACTACTACCACCCTTAGCCAGGGGGGCTGGATGCCTACCACAATTACCACCCTTACCCAGGGGGGGCTGGATGCCTACCACTACTACCACCCTTAGCCATGGGGGTGCCAGATGCCCACCACTACTACCACCCTTACCCAGGGGGTGCCACATGCCCACCACCACTACCACCCTTAGCCAGGGGGTGCCAGATGCCCACCACTACTACCACCCTTAGCCAGGGGGCTGGATGCCTACCACTACTACCACCCTTAGCCAGGGGGCTGGATGCTTACCACTACTACCACCCTTAGCCAGGGGGTGCCAGATGCCCACCACTACTACCACCCTTAGCCAGGGGGCTGGATGCCTACCACAACTACCACCCTTACCCAGGGGGCTGGATGCCTACCACTACTACCACCCTTAGCCATGGGGGTGCCAGATGCCCACCACTACTACCACCCTTAGCCTGTGGGGCTGGATGCCTACCACAACTACCACCCTTACCCAGGGGGCTGGATGCCTACCACTACTACCACCCTTAGCCAGGGGGCTGGATGCCTACCACTACTACCACCCTTAGCCATGGGGGTGCCAGATGCCTACCACTACTACCAACCTTAGCCAGGGGGGCTGGATGCCTACCACTACTACCACCCTTAGCCATGGGGGTGCCAGATGCCTACCACTACCACCACCCTTACCCAGGGGGCTGGATGCCTACCACTACTACCACCCTTAGCCATGGGGGTGCCAGATGCCCACCACTACTACCACCTTTACCCAGGGGGGCTGGATGCCTACCACTACTACCACCCTTAGCCAGGGGGCTGGATGCCTACCACTACTACCACCCTTAGCCAGGGGGTGCCAGATGCCCACCACTACTACCACCCTTAGCCAGGGGGCTGGATGCCTACCACTACTACCTCCCTTAGCCAGGGGGCTGGATGCCTACCACTACTACCACCCTTAGCCTGTGGGGCTGGATGCCTACCACAACTACCACCCTTACCCAGGGGGCTGGATGCCTACCACTACTACCACCCTTAGCCAGGGGGCTGGATGCCTACCACTACTACCACCCTTAGCCAGGGGGTGCCAGATGCCCACCACTACTACCACCCTTAGCCAGGGGGGCTGGATGCGTACCACTACTACCACCCTTAGCCAGGGGGGCTGGATGCCTACCACTACTACCACCCTTAGCCTGTGGGGCTGGATGCCTACCACAACTACCACCCTTACCCAGGGGGCTGGATGCCTACCACAACTACCACCCTTACCCAGGGGGCTGGATGCCTACCACTACTACCACCCTTAGCCATGGGGGTGCCAGATGCCTACCACTACTACCACCCTTAGCCAGGGGGCTGGATGCCTACCACTACTACCACCCTTAGCCATGGGGGTGCCAGATGCCTACCACTACTACCACCCTTAGCCAGGGGGCTGGATGCCTACCACAACTACCACCCTTACCCAGGGGTGCCAGATGCCTACCACTACTACCACCTCTACCCATGGGGGGCTGGATGCCTGTCACTACTACCACCTCTACCCATGGGGGGCTGGATGCCTACCACCAACACCACCCCCACTCATAGGATGGACAATGCATGACACAACCAGCACACCACAACCTAGGGAATGCAAGAAAAAGACATCCCCCCAACACCATGACAAGCGTGTGTAGACTGTGTCAAATGCCTACAACACTGAACATGACTTTGAACATACAATGTGACCCCCTATCACATGTGCCACACATATATGTGTGTGGCCCCCACAATGCAAGCAGGCCATGACCTTTGTGGCAATGGGGTCCAAAACCCCATCATCACAGTGACCAAAATGTAAGTGTGGGGTCCATAGCTGAAGCACATTTTGAACATTGTGGCAATGGGGTCCAAACCCCCATCATCACAGTGACCAAAAGGTAAGTGTGGGGTCCATAGCTGAAGCACATTTTGAACATTGTGGCAATGGGGTCCAAACCCCCATCATCACAGTGACCAAAATGTAAGTGTGGGGTCCATAGCTGAAGCACATTTTGAACATTGTGGCAATGGGGTCCAAACCCCCATCATCACAGTGACCAAAAGGTAAGTGTGGGGTCCATAGCTGAAGCACATTTTGAACATTGTGGCAATGGGGTCCAAACCCCCATCATCACTGTGACCAAAATGCAAGTGTTGACAAAGAAAAAGCTGCAACTGCCAAACTGCATGGATGATTCCTGGTCACAGAACATAAAACACATCAGTGGCAAAGTAGTGCATGTGTCCCATTGCAACATAGATTGGGGGAGGCAAATACTGCAGTGCAAATAAGACATACCTTTGGCCATGTGCAGACAAACAACACCCATGGGGGCTGACACTGTCAACATTCATCAATGACACAATGACAGAAGTGACCATCAGAATGCAGACCCACATATTTGCACCATTGGGCACACAAATGCAGATACCCTGTGGAGACTGTAGATGTGAGGTGAACAGATACCATACCATGGCAGCAATGGGACACACAAACCATGATCATTGTGCTGACCGATGACCTAGGAGTCCCAGGGACAGCAGGGGAAACCCACCAAACAACATACAGCCAATGGCACACCTAAGATATGCCAATGCAGTGGTGCAGATGCACAAACACAAACAGGCAGACCCACACTGCACATCAAACACAACAGGTGAGGGGGGTGCCAGTGTCCCCAGGCAACCACACAACACATGAGGAGGCCTCAATACTAATTACACAGATGTGCATACAGTGCCACACAAAGGTAACTCATGGATCCAAATCCCCTATGTGGGCAATCAGGCATTGTCAGATGAGAGGGAGCACAAATCACACATGACACACAAGCATGTAGGAACAGCAACTGACACAGCAAGACACAGACACAGCACAGCACTACCCCCAGGGCCCCCACAATGTGGTGACCCTGGGCTGCATTACAATCCCACTGTGATGACAAAGCTAAATGTCGTTCACACTGTGAACCACAGTCATGTGTCCTGAGCAACAAACTACCATCACACCTACACAAGCACAAATCAATCAGCACGGCCAGTAAGCCAAGGCCAACATGGAGGCAGGGGTCTAGCCGGGCAACAACTCTCATCTGCACACACTCAACACCACACACCTCGACCTCCAACAATGTGCAGCAGTGAAGCACACATGCACTGGTGACATTGCACATGCACCCATGACAATCCCAGGGTGGTGGGTGGGAACCAAGGTGCAGAAACACATCACACATGGCCACTCAACAAGACTCCTGAATGTCTGACACACTGCACACTACGCTGTACATGGACATGACGGCAATTCCACACCAACCAATGGGATCCCAGCCACAGTCACACACCAATGAAGAAGCCAAGGTCACCCACAAAGAACACACATAGACAACAACCAACATTGCAGCCCGGACCCTGAGGAGTGCCAGCAGTCACACACACAACGTGTCACAATCACTGAAAGATAACACAAACTGGAAATCACATGACAGGTGTAAACAACAAGTGCCAAGGGGAAACCTGACTGTGACCCATCTGCGTCTGCACACAAACTCAGCCCTGACAGCAAACACACCTATGGGTGACACCCTGATGACCAGTAATGTGCCATTCACCCACATCACAGAGAACCCAGGGAGAAGACTTTGGGGGAACATAGGTCAACTCGGCAAGCATCACAAACAGGTACAACACTAGGGATCCCAGCATGCACAGCAAAACGGAAGTGAACACACAGACATGCTCATACAACACACACCTTGGGCGCAGGCAATGTCACAGGAGTACACACTGCCATGAGGGGACTCCACTCCTGTGTGAGGAAAGCTGTGCCATATGTTGCCTCAGTAGGGCCCCATCATGTCAGCTGAGCACTTGGTCACACAATCAACAATTAGCACCAAATGAAGGCTCCCGTCACATCAGCCTGGTCATGGGAGTGCCAACGAAATCATCAGCACAGATCCAACACACTTGTATAGCAATGTTGCACTGACAACACAGATGAGTCCTTCCCCATTGATGCCCAAACCTGCATGTCCAGTGGAGATGGCCACACGGTCAGGGAAGTAGACGAATTGAACAATGGCAGGCACAACAGATGTGCAGGGGTGGAAGCCACAGATGTGAAATTGCTAATGTAAGTAGGAAATCCCATTGCCAAATACTGAACACATGACACCCTCAGATGCTGCTAAGGATGACATGGATACACCACAGGATAGGACACATTCCCCCTGGACCACATGTGTTCCTGCACAGTAACACTTCATTATCATGAGACCAAATATCACCATCACTGCAGCAAGGGCATGGTTAGCATCATCAACAACATGTACATCAGAAGCATAAGCACTAGAGAACAGAAAGTTGCTTTATTCAGCATATGTGTGTCCAAAAACTCAGAGAACAGTAATGCTCCAACAAAGGCCAATGGCCAGTCCATCAAGTAAGTCAATACAGGGTGACAGTGGCAGATGTCACCCTACGCATGCCTGCACTGCACAAAACCAGGGACAATCCACTAGGAGGGGCAACCGGGGGCAGGCCAGGCACCGCAGGGACAGGATCAGGGCTCACCAGGAGGAGGCAGGGAAGGGGTGGTGGGTGCTGGAGAGCCACTGACAACTGCAGTGGAGGTGTCTGACATGGTGTGTGCCGGCACAACTGGGGGCATGACTCAGATGTTGTGGGTGCCGGCACGACTGCAGTGGACCCTGCAGTTGGAGTGGACAGGTCCGCCACTGCAGTGCCCAAGTCAGACAGGGTGGTAGTGGACTCCACTGCAGTGCCTACCTCCAGGGGAGGAGAATGGGGAACAGGCAAGGTAGGCTGGACAGAGGGGGAGGACACCCTCACCACATCAGTGGCACAGACAAGCGCAGCGGGGGTGTGGTGCCGGGAGAGCAAGTGGCAGGGGGAGAAGGCCGGATCCTCTTGGGGATGGTATATCTGTGGGTGGGGGAACCTGGGGCAGGGTGTGGTGGGGCACCTGTGGAGTGGGGGCCTGAGGGATGGAGGAAGGAGACCTGGTGCCTGAGCTGCAGGGCGCGGCGGGGTCTTGCTCTTACGACTCCGGGGGACTTGCGGGTGGGGGCCTCAGTCTGTCTGCGCCTGGGGGAGGGTGTCCGGGGGCGAGGGGCACTCTGCTCTGTGTGGGTGGGCTTCCTCTTCCCCCTGGATGCTGGAGCAGCTGGATCATAGGGGATGAGGCCGAGGTCACAGAGGAAGAGCCGCTGTGACTTTGGCGTTGCAGGTGAGGCAAGGGAGGGTGCTTTGGAGGGAGAGGCAACTGAGGACTGCGCAGTGCTTGTGGATGCGTGTGTGTGTTCCAGGGCCCCATCCCCTGTGAGTCTGGTTTCAGTCCCCTGACTGTGCGTGCGTGTGCGTTTTGTTTGTGGCGTGTGTGTCTGTGTGCTGGACGTGTGTGTGCTGGTGTGTGCCTGTGCTGGTGTGTGTGTGCTTGGGACGGGTAAGGTGCTGGGGAGTGTGGATGGAGCAGAGGCAGGAGGGGTGAGGGACTGTCTGAGGAGGGACACTGTGCCGTCAGGGAGGAGTCCATGGACCTATTGCCCCTCTGTAGGTCAGACATGCCCGATGAGATGCCCTCCATGAACGACACCAGCTGAGTCAACAGAGCGGTGTGCGCATGGAGGACACTCAGCATGGCTGTCTGCCCTACATGGAGCTGGCGAAGGAGGTACACAGACTCCTCACTCAGGTCAGCAGGGGACACAGGGGCAGGGGGTGCAGTGCCTGGCCCGAAGGAGACACGCTCCCGAGCATGGGAGCCTCCACGGACCTGGGGAATGGGAGCCGATGGGAGGGCGGTGGTGGTGCTGGTGGTGGCGGGGACAGCAACACTAGCTGGGGTGTGGTGGCTGCTGACACCCGCCTCCATAAGGGAGTCACCCTCCGAGCCGCTGTGGTCCTCAGCTGAGGTGGATGCTGCTGAGGACTCCTCGGTGTGGCTCCCCTCGCCCTCCGTGCCACTGGGTCCCTCCGACCACTCCTCGGCTGCTGACCCAGTCTGGCTCTCCGGCTCCTCCTGGTCCGTGGAGCTGTCCCCTTCCGTGGCCGTGGATGTATCTGCAAACAATGGGGAAACAAACAGACATCAGTCACCTGCACCAAACGCACACACCACTGTGAGCACAGCACATTACAGAGCAAGCCCTGGCATCATTAGTTGAACATTGCTAAAAGTGCCCTAACTGAACAGGAGAAGCCAATTGTCAGTCTGATGCCAACCATGGCACTCACATCCCACATGGCCTTGCACCCATCTGTCTGGTGTCTGTTGGATAGCAACACCCCAGTGTGGACACATGCACCACCTACACAGTAGTTGGACAGTGCAGAGGACACGGTGTAGCATGTGGACATGCACACATCACAACTCCTGCCACTGAGTCAGTACAGGTTTCCAGATGAAAGGGATGCCCAGAGTCAAATAGGAAATGCATGTGATGCATACCAGCGACAGACACCATGATGCACCCATGTCCTGATAGCCATCGCCACAATGGTGTGCATGTAGCACATGTCACTCCCCTGCAGGATCACCAATAAGTAGACACATGCCATGGCGGAGGCATGACTGCTAAGTCATACATCACTGTCTCAGTGATGTATGACTTGGCAGCCAGACAACAACACTCTGCACTGTGTCACAATAGTAGGTCATGGGGAATGCAAGTCCTGGAGCTGCACAAGTGCACATGTACATCCCCCACACAACACATCATCTTAACCCTCATCTGTCCAGGTCATACCGATTGGACATATGGGAGACCTGTGACACTACCCTCTGAACCTGAGCCCCTCACAATCTGCTGTGAATGGGAAACAGCTGCCTGAACTTCACATTCGCATACCCCAGTCTGCACGGGCAGCTGATCAAACACCTATGTGACACACAAGTATCGTCTCCTATGGTCACATCTCCAGTGGCATGCTGAGCCCCTACCGAGAAACACCCCAGCAGTCCTGGCAACAAATCCACAGCACACTGACACAGCGGCAGACACCTGAGGGGTCAAATCACTGCGCACAACGTGTCAGCTGATACACGGGAGTGGGAGTACAGGTGTATTGGATGGGCTGGAGTAGGCATGACTGTCCTGCCCCACATGAATGAGGGATGAGCCCTGGACAGTGGATAGCTGGCTATGTATGTGTGACACACGTAATCTGCACACTCCTGGGGCCCAAACATTGTTCGCACCCGCTGCATGGGTGTGTGCCAGATACCCCAGGCACATGTGGTGGCTCAGCTCAGCAAGTGGACCGCATATCAAAGCAACACGCAGATTACATGTCCGAACACAGGAATTGTGTGAACAATGGACCCACCCATGATGCCCACAACAGAGTTAGGGAAACAGATGCTGTCCCCCACCTTGAGTGAAGCAAACTGCAAGGACACAGTCCCAAGTGACACAATTCCCTGAATGTAAGGGCCACACCTGGGTATCAGATGAGGAGTGGGCAGTGCACAATAGAGGGACATGGCTCCTGGACAACATGACTGCTGTACTGTGGCAGTTTAACCAGGCCAGAGGAGGGCACATAGCATGTAATACAGAGTTCACAGTGCAGTCTTTGACTCACCCCCTCCTTGCTGCTGTCTGGCCTTCAGCTGCCCATCCAGGTCTGGAAACACCACCGCCAGGATCTGGAGCATGTGGGGGTCAGGGTCCGTGTTCCGCCCCTCCTGCGAGGAGGCGACAGCTTCAGCTGGACCCGTGCAATCCTCCGGGTCCAGCCCCGAAGGTCCTGCCACCTCTTCTGACAGTTGCGGATCCGGCGCTTGTAGACCCCCACGGACCGGACAGCCCGGACGATGTCCTTCCAGATCTCCTGCTTCCGATGGGCATTAACCTGTGAGGATGACAAAGTGAAAAGGCCATTACTACACATGCAACATATCCGTGCATGACACAGTTGTATATACATGTCTCAATCACAGGGGCACATGATGTACACAGGCAGTGCAACGCTGCCCATGGACAGTTTGCCAGAAGTCAATACATGGTATCATTGCATGGGAAGTTAAACCTTGTTCAAATGCACTGTCACTGCACCATACCTGTCCAGTATATGTCACTACACACTATGGGGGGTGACAACTACTCAGTGAGCCTGCTAGCCAGTGGCATGCAGACTTTCAGCCTTGCTAGTCAGACAAAATGCACATTCAGAAAGGCAGTGCACAGAACACTCACCTGCTCCCCTGGTGTCCCATACAGCTTGCTGTACTGTGGAATTAGGCTGTCCAGCAGGGCCTGGTTCTCCTCAAGGCTGAAGGCTGGGGCTCTCTCCACAGTACGTGCCATTGCAGGGTCCAGAGGGGGCAGAGACAGCAGCAGTGCAGTGGCAGATGTCGTCCTGGAGCATGTAGTGCAGGCAAGTGAGCTCTCAGGGGAACAGCCAGCAATATATATGTGCGGCAGAGGCAGATACTGTCCCATGTGTCCAAAGTGATAGGTCCAAGTCATTTGCATCTTCTGAATCTGGCCAATCCATGGAATAGCAGCACCAATACACGCCCACAGCATCCTTCAAATCTTCAACTTCATGACATACATGAATTTGCAACATTGTTGTGGGTGACCAACTGAATTTCCAGCAACCGACTCGTTCGAATTTCGAAAACGCGTCCGTTGCCAGGCTAGGCCATCGACAATGGGTGCGCACCGATCGGTCCATTGCTGTTCAACGCGTACAGGGGTACAACGCGTACCCGCACACATTGAATGCAATGGGCCGGCCGGGCACACCGATCGGTCCATTGCTGTTCAACGCGTACAGGGGTACAACGCGTACCCGCACACATTGAATGCAATGGGCCGGCCGGGCACACCGATCGGTCCATTGCTGTTCAACGCGTACAGGGGTACAATGCGTACCCACACACATTGAATGCAATGGGCCGGCCGGGCGCACCGATCGGTCCATTGCTGTTCAACGCGTACAGGGGTACAACGCGTACCCGCACACATTGAATGCAATGGGCCGGCCGGGTGCACCGATCGGTCCATTGCGGTACAACGCGTACAGGGGTACAACGCGTACCCACACACATTGAATGCAATGGGCCGGCCGGGTGCACCGATCGGTCCATTGCGGTACAACGCGTACAGGGGTACAACGCGTACCCGCACACATTGAATGCAATGGGCCGGCCGGGCACACCGATCGGTCCATTGCTGTTCAACGCGTACAGGGGTACAACGCGTACCCGCACACATTGAATGCAATGGGCCGGCCGGGTGCACCGATCGGTCCATTGCGGTACAACGCGTACAGGGGTACAACGCGTACCCGCACACTTTGAATGCAATGGGCCGGCCGGGTGCACCGATCAGTCCATTGCTGTTCAACGCATCCCTGTACAAGTGACTGGCATATGTCACCATGCCTGTCTCAGATGAACATATGCCAGCCACAAATAGCTCCCAGGGAGTGAGGGGCACACCTACAACACCACAGCCTGTCCAAACTGTATCATAAGGCATGAAAGGATGCATTTCCTATTGTGTGTATGTTGGTGTACATGTTGTCCTGTGGGTGTCACCTGGGGGCAGCCACCCCCAGGCTGTGCACGTGTTCATGGGGACAGGATCCTGGGTGTTACGTGTACATGACCACTGTGATGTGCAACTGTTCATATCTGAGCATGTGCCATGGTCACATTTCACGGTGGTGTATGTGTATGTCATGTCACATACCCCGTGAGTCCCATGTGGGACGGTATGTTTGAGCCAGGGTGACCCAGTGGCACAATAGTGATGGTCCTCCACAGTCTGTGTGCATGTAGTGTTTACAATGTCTCTGATTTCATGTGCACAATGGGAGACAGTCTCCACATCCACGTTGTGTGTGCATGGACTTTGATGTTGTGCGTGTGTGTCTCACAGACGTCCATGTCTGTCCTGCAGAGGCAAGTGGAACCACTACCTGTGGGGGTCATGGTTGTTTTGCTGTGGTGTATACATGATACTCCATGTAATGCCAGTGTCCATGTGGCAATACAGGGTCCCTGGGAATGTACCTGTCGTTGAGCTGTGATGCCTGGGGCACATCTGTCCTCACATGTCACTGTGGGGGGTGATTGTGACATGGCAGCAGGAGATGGGAGCTGTGACACGGCCTCATGATATCCAATGGGCCAACCTGGGACTTATTGATGCCACTTGTTGAACCGTGATGACAGATGTTGGCCATGAATGTACCATACATGTCCTTACGGAACTGCACACTTCATGCAGTTGTGCCTCATAATGATGTATGATGTGATATTGAGTGTGTTCAATGCCGCATATGTGGGGTGACTGACAATCTTGCTTTCTTCTCCTCTGCACTGCAGGGCTCCTGCTGTCCATAGACCATTCCCAGATCTGGCAACGATGGTGGAACGGGACAGCATCCGACGGTACCGCTTCACCAGGCAGCTGATTGAGGATTTGGCAGTGCAGTTGGCCCCACATTTGCAGCCTGGCCGGCCGTATCCTACAGCGCTGACCCCCAAGGTGAAGGTGATGGCAGCCCTACACTTCTTTGCCACCGGTACCTTTCAACATACTGTGGCGACTGCTGGTGGGATGTCACAGACCATGTTCAGCCGTGTGCTCCGCGATGTTTTGGAGGCAATGTTGCTATACCTGAACCGGTACATCTATTTCCCTAGACTGCAACGACTCACTGACGTGAAGAGTGACTTCTATGCCCTGGGGAGGATGCCGCATGTCATTGGCTCCATTGATGGGACACATGTGGCTTTGGTACCACCACAGGCCCAGGAGCAGGCCTACCGTAAACGCAAGCACTACCACTCGGTCAATGCACTGGTGGTGTGTCTTGCAGATATGACCATCTCACACGTGTGTGCCCGTTTCCCTGGTTTAGCACACGATGCCTTTGTGATGAGGAGTAGTCGCATCCCCAGGATGATGGCACAGATGCAGAACCAGCGTGCCTGGCTTGTCGGTGTGTACTGACTTTGTGCCATTGTGTGTGATCTGATCTGTAGTATTCCGCCCACTTTTCCAAGTCAGCTAATGTGCACTTGTCTGTCCGTAGGTGACTCGGGATACCCCAACATGCCGTGGTTGCTGACACCCCTCAGGAACCCTCTGACACCAGCCCAGATGCGCTACAATGAGGCACATGGTCGGACCAGGAGAGTGATTGAGCGGACATTTGGTCTCCTGAAGAGCCGCTTCCGCTGCCTCGACAAGACAGGAGGGTCCCTCCCATATGCCCCAGCGAAGGTGTGCAAGATTATCATCGTCTGCTGCATGCTCCACAACCTGGCAGTGCGGAAAGAGTTGCCTCTCATCCAGGATGACAATGACCAACATCCGCCACCTGTGGAGGATCCTGGCCTGGACCACGATGCCAGTGATGATGATGATGATGGTGATGTCCGCACACAGCTCATCACCAACTTCTTTAGCTGAATGTGAGTATCCTGAGGTGTCATGTCAATGATGTGAGTTGGCATGATATGTGTAGGTGGTGCTCTGGTGCTGTTGGAGTGTGTCCATGGGCTACTTGACTGGATGTGTGTAGCGATGTGTGCTTACAGGTGGTCTGTACTCCCCAACAGTGTTGTCATGCTAACTTGGTTCTGGGTGGGTATCTTGTAACATGTATTGTGCATGAGTTTTGCTGTTCTGTCCTGTTCTCCATTGCTTTTGACTGTGTGTCATTTCTGTCCTTCACAGGGTACTTTCAGATTCGTTTGGTCAACTGTGTCCACCGACGACGTCATTGTACTTCCAGGGTGGTAGCTGTTGTGTCCCTACAGGTGATGTGCGCCACACCCATGGACTTCCTTCCTTCTACAGTTGTTGACTGTGTGCCCGCTGCCAGGTGGGATTACCTTGCATCTGTAGTGGTTACGACATGTTGCAAATGTGTAATAAACCTGTGCTTCACTTTGTGATGTGCGTTGTCTGTGGTCACACATTTGACTGCCATTTGCTTACTGCACCTGTGGGCTATTTGACTACAACTGGGAATAGGTGTGGTGTCTGTGCATTGCACCGTCTTTCCTGGCAACATCAGTGTAGGCAATGAGTCAGATGGCCTAGGTGTGTATGTGTTGTGTAGCCCTGGTGGTGTGTCTCCCTCAAATGTGTCACGTTGCCATTACTCACATGCCTGTGTTGTACTTGCTGTTGCAGTTCGCATACACAGTGTAATTTTGCAGTTCATCATCCCCATGACAGCACCCACGTTGGAATCACAACAGAGGCAAGTATGGTGTATTAGTGTGTTTATTGTGATACATTTGTGTGAATAGTGCATAGGATGGTTAGTGCTGTACATTTATATTGCAATCAGAAGTTCCTAGATGAATTGAAAGTCCTGGTAGACAAAATCCCCAGTATCGGGGCCACAGTTGTCTGAGACATTGGTCCAACTTGTACTCCCCATGTCATGTGTGGGAGTTGTGTTGCCGTCAACAGGGTGAACAGTTTGAGCACAAAGGTGAACATCCAGAACAGGTTCAGGCTTCCTGGGGGTTGCACTTGGCCATCGGCCTCTCACTTGCCCCTCCTCGGACGACCCCTCTTCTTTGGGGGGGGCCCCTCAAGTACAGGCTGCTGCAGTGCAGGGGACTCTCCGCCAGAGTCATCCTCCCTCCCTGTGGCAGTTGCAGTTGTTTCGGCACCAGATGTTGTTGGCACACAGGGAGGTGTAGACTGGTTGCTGTTCATCTGGCGGAGGCATTGTAATATGTCCCTATGCACCGCCGTCATCTCTTGCAGTGTGTCCCACTTGGACTCCACGCGGGACATGTGTGAGTCCAAGCGGGCATGATGGGCAGCCTGCTGCTGTTTAATGTCCCTGAGGAGCCCCACTACCTGGCTGAGATCTCCGGTGCTGGACTGGTACGCATCGGCTATGCGTGCCAGTTGTGGGTCATCATGCACACCAGACACCTCTGCAAGCAGCGACCTCTGTCTCCCACCCCTCCCACCACCCCTGCCGACATGTGCAGTGCATGCAGTGGCACGCACAGATGACCCTGGTCCCCCTTGGGGGTTGGTGGTGGTGGTGGTGTCCATGGCCCCACGTTGGTCCAGGGTCCCTGTGCTGGTGGTGCTCCTTGTTCTGTCCATGTCCGCAGGGATGGTATTTGTGGTGACAGTCGTTGGAGGGGTGGGTGCAGGGGGTGCAGCTGGTGGTCCTGCTGGTGCTGCAGCTGGTGGTCCTGCTGGTGCTGCATGTTGACTTGCACCGGAGGTTCCAGGTTGGTCTTCTTCATCCGAGGAGGGCAGAGGCTGTTCGACACCAGTGAGTTCCGTATCCTATTGAGCCTGGGACTGGGACTCCTCAGCGTCTGCTGATGTGTCCCCATCATCACCTGTTTTTGGGAGACACACACAATGTATGTTATGTTTCTGCAGGCATCAATGGTTGACACACCTGACAGTTGTCTGTGTGCGGGCCTGTACATTGCATTGTCCTAAGTTGTCACAGTCAGGGGTTGATATTGGTGTAGCACATTGTCCTGCATTATTTGGGCATTTCTATGTATTTGTTGGGGTGTGAACATGGTCTGCATTGGTTGTATTTTGTTGACAGCCGTCCCTCCTTCCCACCCAGCCAGTCAGTTATCCCACCATGGACTGTGCTTGCATTGCAGGGAGTGAAAGTTGTCTTTCAAGATGTCAGTCTGTGGTGTCCTGCTGTTGGTTGTTGCACAGTTGCCAGCGGGGCCTTGTGCTCCCCACAGCAGTTGCCAGTGTCAGCCATCTTGTCAGTTGTTTTCCACTCCCTGTGATGTGAGCATGGTTCAGGGTGGTGTTGATGGGACAGTTGTGGGGGTGAGCTATGTCTGTGACTATGACTCCCATCATGCTATTGCCTCCACCCCACTTCCCAGCATTCCCATACTTACTTGCTTTTGTGGGGAGTTCAGTGTGTGTGGGTGTGAGAGCAATGGCAAGATGGCTGACAGTGGTGTCCTGCTGTTGGTTGGTGTGCAGTTCCCAGCATGCCCTTGTGCTCCCCACAACACAGCACCAGTGTCAGACATCTTTGATGGGCCTTTCCACTCTCTGTGGGATGTGCATGCGTGAGTGTGAGCTTGCTGGGCCATGTGGTGGGGGATGTTGAGCTGTGACTACGACTCCCATCATGCTATTGCCTCCACCCCCTTCCCAGCATGCCCATGCTTCCTTCCTTTTGACTCTGCTTCCCTGTGGGGTGGGCTGCCTGTGCTGACAGGATGGCTGGGAGTGTTGTCCTGGCAGTTGTTTGGCTAAAAGTCCCAAGAGTGTTCTTGTGCTTCACACAACATAACCCAGGGTGGTGGTTCTTTGTGGGATCTTGAGTTAGGATGTGAGGCATTGCATTCTCCCAGGTGGGTTATGTGGAGTTTGTGTTGAGGGGGTGTGTGAGGGGAGGTGCTTGTGACTATGGTCAGTGCTGCAAGTCCTCCTTCCCACCCAGCCAGATATCCCACCATGGAACGTGCTTGCATTGCAGGGAGTGGAAGTTGTCTTTCAGGATGTCAGTCTTTGGTGTCCTGCTGTTGGTTGTTGCACAGTTGCCAGCAGGGCCTTGTGCTCCCCACAGCAGTAGTCAGTGTCAGCCATCTTGTGAGTTCTTTTCCACTCCCTGTGATGTGAGCATGGTTGTGAGTGGTGTTGATGGGCCAGTTGTGAGGCTGAGCAATATCTGTGCCTACTACTCCCATCATGCTATTGCCTCCACCCCCCTTCCCAGCATGCCCATGCTTCCTTCCTTTTGACTCTGCTTCCCTGTGGGGTGGGCTGCCTGTGCTGACAGGATGGCTGGGAGTGTTGTCCTGGCAGTTGTTTGGCTAAAAGTCCCAAGAGTGTCCCTGTGCTTCACACAACATAACCCAGGGTGGTGGTTCTTTGTGGGATCTTGAGTTAGGATGTGAGGCATTGCATTCTCCCAGGTGGGTTATGTGGAGTTTGTGTTGAGGGGGTGTGTGAGGGGAGGTGCTTGTGACTATGGTCAGTGCTGCAAGTCCTCCATCCCACCCAGCCAGATATCCCACCATGGAACGTGCTTGCATTGCAGGGAGTGGAAGTTGTCTTTCAGGATGTCAGTCAGTGGTGTCCTGCTGTTGGTTGTTGCACAGTTGCCAGCAGGGCCTTGTGCTCCCCACAGCAGTAGCCAGTGTCAGCCATCTTGTGAGTCCTTTTCCACTCCCTGTGATGTGAGCATGGTTGTGAGTGGTGTTGATGGGCCAGTTGTGAGGCTGAGCAATATCTGTGCCTACTACTCCCATCATGCTATTGCCTCCACCCTCCTTCCCAGCATGCCCATGCTTCCTTCCTTTTGACTCTGCTTCCCTGTGGGGTGGGCTGCCTGTGCTGACAGGATGGCTGGGAGTGTTGTCCTGGCAGTTGTTTGGCTAAAAGTCCCAAGAGTGTCCCTGTGCTTCACACAACATAACCCAGGGTGGTGGTTCTTTGTGGGATCTTGAGTTAGGATGTGAGGCATTGCATTCTCCCAGGTGGGTTATGTGGAGTTTGTGTTGAGGGGGTGTGTGAGGGGAGGTGCTTGTGACTATGGTCAGTGCTGCAAGTCCTCCTTCCCACCCAGCCAGATATCCCACCATGGAACGTGCTTGCATTGCAGGGAGTGGAAGTTGTCTTTCAAGATGTCAGTCAGTGGTGTCCTGCTGTTGGTTGTTGCACAGTTGCCAGCAGGGCCTTGTGCTCCCCACAGCAGTAGCCAGTGTCAGCCATCTTGTGAGTCCTTTTCCACTCCCTGTGATGTGAGCATGGTTGTGAGTGGTGTTGATGGGCCAGTTGTGAGGCTGAGCAATATCTGTGCCTACTACTCCCATCATGCTATTGCCTCCACCCCCTTCCCAGCATGCCCATGCTTCCTTCCTTTTGACTCTGCTTCCCTGTGGGGTGGGCTGCCTGTGCTGACAGGATGGCTGGGAGTGTTGTCCTGGCAGTTGTTTGGCTAAAAGTCCCAAGAGTGTCCCTGTGCTTCACACAACATAACCCAGGGTGGTGGTTCTTTGTGGGATCTTGAGTTAGGATGTGAGGCATTGCATTCTCCCAGGTGGGTTATGTGGAGTTTGTGTTGAGGGGGTGTGTGAGGGGAGGTGCTTGTGACTATGGTCAGTGCTGCAAGTCCTCCTTCCCACCCAGCCAGATATCCCACCATGGAACGTGCTTGCATTGCAGGGAGTGCAAGTTGGCTTTCAGGATGTCAGGCAGTGGTGTCCTGCTGTTGGTTGTTGCACAGTTGCCAGCAGGGCCTTGTGCTCCCCACAGCAGTAGCCAGTGTCAGCCATCTTGTGAGTCCTTTTCCACTCCCTGTGATGTGCGCATGGTTCATGGTGGTGTTGATGGGACAGTTGTGGGGGTGAGCAATATCTGTGACTACGACTCCCATGATGCTATTGGCTACACTGACTTGCCCAGCATACACAGAATTCCTTTCTTTCAGTGGTCTTCACTGTGTGTTGGTGTTGTAGTGGTGGCTACATGTCTGGATGTGTTTGTTAGTTATATTTGTGCCACTGCCTAGCTGTAGTTGTAGTTGTGTTTGTACATGTGATGACACGGTTAAATGTAACTTTGAGATGGCATGTGTTGTGTTTATCTGACTGACATACACATTTTGGGATGATTCTGTTCTGGTTGCTGTGTAATTGCTAAGAGTGCATGGTTTGACTCTCCCCTTGACAGTGATGTGTGTGTGTATTGTGGCAGAATATTGTGTACATTTGTTGTGTACTCACCAGGCTCTGGGATGTTTTCTAGTCCATAGACGCTCACTGGCGGAAGGATGGCCCGCACCTTCTCCTCCCAGGGCCTGAGGTATACTGGCTTGGCAGGAGGGCCACTGCCGGTGTATTGGCTCATGAGGTAGTCCTTCTTCAGCAGCTCCCGTACCCTCCTGCGCACGTCATACCACCTGTTCTGGATGTCAGTCTTTGTGCGCAGACATGGTGATTGTGCGTTCACCCTGTTGATGATCCTCTCCCACATCTTTGTTTTCTGGGAGATGGGTGGCTGTTGGACCAGTGCGCCAAACAGCTGTGGCTCTACCCTGAGGATCTCGTCTACCAGGACTTCCAATTCACAATCTAGGAACTTGTGATTCTTCTTTGGGGGCATGGTGATGGGTGGTGATGGTGAGTGATGTGTGTGTTGGTGTGCAGGTGAAGGTGTGTGAGTGTGTGTTTTGCTGGGTGTATGTGAGGTAGCTATTTGTTGGTGTGCTGATGGTGTGTGGCTTGTGTGAGGGATGAGCTGTGGGTGTGTGGTTGCTGTCTGTTGAGTGCTGGCAGGTGAATAGCATTTGCAAAGGATCATGGTTGGGATTTGTGTCCTTTATATGGGTGGAGTTGTGGGTGTGTCTTTGTTCTCTGTCCCCACCCCCCCCCAGTATTTATTGGCTTTGTAATTGCTTGTTTGGCCTTTTTTTTGTGTATTTTCCCTTAGTACTTTCTGTGCATGTTGGAAACGTTCTTGTGACCGAGTCGGACCCTGCAGTTGTCTTGTACGGTCTTCTCCGTTTCGTTCACGCTGTGTTTGTGCAATTTTCTATGCTGCGTACGCGTCGGTCGCGGTGTTTTGTGTTACTTCGGCTCGCAGTTTTGTATGCGTGTCGGTCGTACGGCTTGTCCTCCGTACGACTCGGTCGTGGTTTTCGCGCCTTGCATCGTACTTTGCGGTTTGGAGTTCGCGGGTACGTTTCGGTCGGATTTGTTCCGGGTGCGTGTCGGTCGGTTCGATTCGCGTGTTTTTCCGGCCGGATTGCTGTTTTCCGTGCGGCTCGGTCGTTCTGCTTGGGTTCCGTACGTGTCGGTCGGATTTTGCATGCTTTGCATCGTACTTGGCAGGTCGGGCGCCACGGGTACGTGTCGGTCGGAATTAATTCCGGCTCCGAGTCGGTCGGTGCTTTTTCCGGCCCGAATCGGAATCGACCCCTTAGTCAGTGGTACTAAGTGCTAAAAAAATACAATTACAATATCTCCATAATACTCCCACTGATGGAAAATCCAAGGCTTCTCTGGAAGATGAAAAAGTTCTCTGGTTTAGTTAATATATTTACCATTGGTTGACAGTCTTGGTTCTTTGATGCCAACTCCTTTGCCTAAAGTGAAACCACCTTGAATTTTTCACTTTCAAAGAGAGAGAAGCTATGCTGCCTTATAGATGATGACTAGAAAGGTGGGATGCTTCTTCCATAATTATTGCTATTTTATCCAGATATATTTTCGATTTCTGGCAACTTAGGAAAATTTGAAGTCTACGCTGTGAAGATCAATTGATGTATCTCAATTATTGGGGTGTTTTACTGGCTCTTTCCTCAAAGGCAATCTATCAATATTTCTATAGGAGGCCACCCTTTCTTTAATGCAGCCATGTCTCATAAAGGCCTTTATCAATGATAGCTATCAAACATTTTTTTACTATGTCTGCTAATCAAATTTGAGACATGGGTACCATTTTTTCAACTACTTGATTGTTCTTCATCAAGGGTAAGATGATCCTGATTCTCACAGTGTCCATTTAAGAACTTAGGGGTCCATTACGATGGCGGGCGGACAAAGTCCGCCCGCCATTGCAACGGAGCCAGGGACCGACCGCCGAAGTGGCAGCGGTCCTGCCATGAGAATTAGGATGCGCCCGCCACACTGGCGGGCGCATCCTGGGCCTTTTACATTGCGGGTGGATCTGCTGGCTTCAGACCCACTCGCAATGCAAAAGGTCTGTGCACAGCATTGCCATGCACTACCTGGCAGGCACCACGTGGTGCCTGCCAAGTGGTGCATTGCAATGAGGGGGGGTACCATAGGTACTCCTCATGTGCACCCCCCAACACCCTGGGGGCCCACAACGGGCCCCCAAAAGCAAGAACCGCATGCCGGAAAGGCGATTCACCGCCTGCATCATAATATGGATGGCGGTGTCTTGCAGACACCGCCACCATATTATGCCCTTTTTCCGCCCGGTCGACAAGTCGACCGGCGGAAATGCGGCGGACGGTCTTTCCGTCCGCCGCGGACCCCCCAGCCATACTAATATGGCGTGGGGTCAATCAGGAAAGGATGGCGGGCAGATCGCCCCCGCCGGGCCAGCGGTGGCTACCGCCGGCCCGGCGGGGGCGATCCGCCCGCCATCCTAATGGGCCCCTAAGAGACTCTATTATTGGCCTCTAGGGAAATAAGGAGATTTCATAGTATGCCTCATGCCTGCAAGGCCAGTTAGGGATTGGGCTTGTTCTGTCACATTTCAGATTTATCATGAGATCCACTACACTGCAGCAGCCTGGAACATTTTCAGGTATCATCTTGTTAGGTACTCCCTCTATTTCAATACAGATCAGATCAAAGAAGTGGTGAAAGAATGGAGCATGGCGGATTTGGACTTGGAAGGTGTTTCATATTCTAGGAGCATGGAAAGAGAACTCCTGGCATCTTGTCCTCACCTTCCAGCATTTTATGATTCTCAGAATGATTAGTCCTATGATCAGTGGCGGCCAGCGGCCAACAAAACAGGTGGGGTGACGAGCAAATATATGACCACTGACAGGCACTAATAAAAACCAGCAGTGCCCTTAGTCTCAAAGCCAAAGTTCTCAATAGTGGTCTGTTTTAAACAGTGTTTATAACGGGCCATGATTGAGAGCCCTGGAGTTGAGACTGAAGGCACTGCGAGTTTCCCACAGTGCCTATCAGTGAGTTAAACAACTTTTGAAAAAAATTAAAAGATTGACTTACCTACTACCTCGGTGCAATGCTCTTGTTCTGGGCAGCAGAGGCTCCCGGAACTACAGCCAGCAACTCCCCTCTACCAATCAAGATGCTTCTCTCAGCAGCATGAGAGAAGCCCCAGGATTGTCTGCAGTGTCCTGGTGCGATGCTCCTTAAAGCACTAGGGTTCTGTGCTCGCTCTCCACCCAGCTGTCTGAGACAGCTTGGGTTGGAGTGTTTAAAGTGCGCATGTCAGGCTGGCCATCGCAAGACAGCCGGCCAAAGTGACATACGCACTTTAAACTGAAGTGCACAGTATTCCTCTCTGCTGCTGCCCAGACCCCAGATTTGGCTGCTGCCAGCACGAAAAATAAAATGGTAATAAATCTGTTTTATTACCATTTTATTTTTCATGATTTTGGCTCTCCAGCGGAAGGGCAACGATCCTCCGTTCTCATGAAGACACCGCCACTGCGTGTTGTGCGTGGTCCAGATGGGGTCTTATTCTTGGCTCCAAGCTACAGTGTGTTGCCAGATTTCACAGGCTTGAAAACAGTGCAGGAGATCTCCAGCTAGATCTTGGCAGGCAGTTTACAAGCCCCTACCGCCACCTCAACATCACTTTTAGTAACGTTGAGGTGGTGATAGGGGCTTCACCTTATTTACAAGGCAGCGTTAAGCCACTTAATGAGGCTTAACGCTGCCTTGTAAATAAGGCACCCTTTCACGCTGTGCTTAGCGTGAAAGGGGAGGGCAATGGGTGTTGCGGATGGCATTCCACCACAACACCCATTGATTTTGACACTGCCCCCTATTTACACGGGTGGCGTAAATAGGAGTCAGCACTAAAATTAAGACCAGGCAAAACAAGGAGAAATGCTTTATTTCTCCTCGTTTTTGCTGTTTCTATGTGTGCTGCGTTATGCAGCACACATAGAAACAGCAAAACGCCATTGATTTTTTTATGTGCAGGAGGGTGTCCCTTCCTGCACATAAACAATAAAAATAAATGATGTTTTGCAACTTCTATGTGTGCTGCATTAAGCAGCACACATAAAAGTTACAAAACGCAATTTAAAGATTGTGTATGTGCAGGAAGGGATACCTTCCTGCACATAAACAATGTCCTCCTCAACGCAGAACCCCTTGCACCATGGGTCAAGGGTGCCTGCATTGGCGCTAGGCTGCTAAATTTAGCGCCAGCGCAGGAGGAAACACAGTATTGTTGTAAATATGGTGCAGGCCTGTGTTTCTGCAGTGGCGGAGCGCAGCGGTAATCAAAGGAGACTAACTCCACACTCCGCCACTTTGTTGTAAATATGCCCCTTACTGTGTTGCAGAAAAAATGGTATATGGTAAGAATCCTGTTAGGTAATATGTCTGTTTCCAAGGCCTCTGCAAGGCCAATAGAGGTGAGGAACAATCAATCACATATTAGGCCTGACCTGAGACTATGCAGAAGCCCAATAAACATATTTTGATTTAGTCATGTCAGGTGACCTCTCAATGTCCATGTCATCCAGTCTGTCTCTGAAAGGCTGGTAGTTATGGGGCACAGTACATCATATTTCAGACTTCACATGCGACTGACTAGATGAAGCCGTTCCACTCATTAAAGCACTAGTCTTATGGATAACCCATCATCTCTGGTCCATAGGACACATAAGCCCAGTATCGAGATGCAGTATGCACTCATTTCAATGGCCGCACTATACCATGCGAATCAAAAATGTCTATTTTCATCAGTGCTGCATAAGGCTTTGTCTCCAGACCCATATTTGTTTTCTTCCCCTCCTTCCTTTCTCGCATTTGCTGACGCTTCTTGGAAGACTCTAGGTGATAATGCTTTGTCAGCAAACCCAGGCAAACCGGAATTGCCAACGTAAATGCATTACTCGCATAAAACAATACAATAATTATAGCTTTTAAACATTGCATCGTCCCTGGTTCGAGGCTATTATTCTGTTTCATTAGAGCCATCTCCTCTGTTCCCTTTCATCCCTCCCCAGACATATTAAAGCAATAAATGCAAAATATAATATCATGTCTGTCAACAGAACGCCAGGTTTATTTATTCAGGCTCTCATGGAGCACACTTGAAACCGGCCCGGCCTACAGAGCACTTAAGATGGAATTTTGGCAAAACTGAAAGGATCAATAGATACAATAAGAAACAGCTGAAAAGAGCATTTTTCTCGCAGGGAGTCGAAAAAAGTGATTACAGTATTTAAACAAGCATTTGCAATGCAATAGGTCTCGCATTTTCAAACTTTTGACCTATTGATATTGTAAATGACATTGCCTTTTATCATTGCATGTTTTTTAAACACATAAATAAAACGCTTTGCCATTTACAATGCCAATAGCTCAAAATCTCACAAATACGAGACCTATTGCATTGCAAATGCTTGTATTCTCTGGAGGCGACCAGTAGACTTGGGATGGACGCCACTCAGTTGATCGAGCAGACAGGGCAGGCTGATACAACAGCATGGGCTGCTGTACATGCTTTCTGTCTCACTGCAGCACTGATCCACCCTCTAGCAGCAGTTCATATGTCCAGCACACAACTTGTGCAGCTGGCTACAGGCACACCCACCTGTTACAACCTCGGCCTACTGACTAACGGGAGTGGGCAAAATAATTTCACGTGCAATGGTGCTTTGGGCTTCATGGGCTGTTTTGTAACTGGATGACTTTTCAATAATGATTCAGTGGGGGGTCCCCGGATTCAAGTAATGAATAAGTGGGGTCCGCAGAAGTAAAAGGTTAAGAACCACTGTTCTACACAAAGACTGTATTGAAGTATTGGTTTGTCAACATGAAGGCAATGTGACTGTTAAGAGTGTCTGCGTGGTGACGCATCCTCCGGCACTTATGCCCACCCCTCCAAGAACATCAGGGCCTCACATGTCAAAGAGACAGTGCGTGGCTGACTTCAATAGAGAGTATCTGTCTGCACCGATGAAGACAGTGCATGACTGGAGAGAGAGACATGCTAGAAACTAAGCGGGGAGGAGCAGAGGTTTACTAGAGCATCTACAGTTATATTCCATATACCCAGCAAGCTGTGAAATCAATCCTCGAATTCAGCAAGACTGCATGACACGGAACAAATAATCTTCCACAAGCCTCTTGTACTCAGTCTACTCCTGGCAGAGGAACATTCACCTCTAACACTGAAACACCATATCTTCTCCCCTGGACAATCAGAACACAGCATTCCACACACGCCCCTATCCCTCCCCTCCCCTCCCATGTGGCTGGTGTTTATCGGGACTGACAGTGTTGGGAAGTGATGACATGTTTGTATTTTATGCACAGGAGAATCATTAAACAAAACGTTGACGGACCAAGTATCGGTTTTAAAAATAAGGAGAGAAAAAGACCCTTAACCGGAAGATCTTGAGCAGTGATTTCATGTAAATTATGCGGATGCCAAAGGAAACGCCAAAGATGGCGGGCACGATGATGAAGACCGGCAGGAGGGTGAACCAGAGGGCGAGGGAAATGCCCAGTAAGTTACAGAACAGGCTATCGAAGGGCAGCAGGAGGGCAGCAGGAGGTACATGGCGAGATGTGCCCCTACTTGGGCGTCCCCCAAAGTCAACCGCAGATGTTCAGCACATTACATCCATGTGGAATGCATGCAGTCTCTTGAAGACAAAGGGATCCCTGCAACCCCCATGCCAAGTACTTCATCAATGGTCAGAAGAGGGTGAGGCCAGCTCCCTCCAAGCACGCGCTCAGAGTGCTGGAACTTTCTTGATCCAGTCAGCGGCGATCCCAAGTGCGCACTCCGGAGTCAGTTGGGGGCCTCGAGACAGTGCGCTGGGGAGGAATGGGGGTTCCACGCTGGTGTAGAGGATCCGTGGGCGACGAAAGTAAACTCCAGCTATGCTCAGAGGGTATTTGCGCCACTGTTAGCCTTCTCACAACACGAACCTTCAAGAGCGACCCCCAGTGAGCACTAGTTCAAAGACCTGCCGGTTATGAGAGGCACCGGCGAAGTGAGGGATGGCGAGTTAGGGAGCAGTGAGAGCAGCATTCCGTGCACAGCGCAGCAACGACAGCTGAATATTACACTTCAGCATAAAGTCTAGAGCTTCTCTTCCCGGAGCCGGGCTACGTCCCCCGGGCATGTGTAAAGCAGGAGCTATCTCCCGGGAGTCCCCCTCGCATGGCGCTGCCTCACTGCTGCTGCCGCCGGGGAGCTCAGGCCGGTAAAAATAAATAAATAAAGTGAGCACGGTGTCCCTAGCGGACGCCGCGCTCATTAAAGTAATAAAAAGCATACCATTTTGAGCGCATAGCGATGCAGCCGCCATTGTCCCCATCTGTGTCCATTTTAAAAATAGTGCTCACCCCCCAGATAAAGCCCACCGTGTAACGCCGCAAGTAAACGATCCAGTCCGGATGGGCCGTCAGAGAAGGAGACAGGGCGGTAACAAAGAAGCCTCATTTTGAATCGGAAGCCAGCGTTTAGCATAAACGATGACGCCAGCCAATAGGAATGATGGGCGGGGCTTCAAGTCCCCTTCTGAACTCTACTCGATTACAAGAAACCTCGCAGAGCAAGCAGCGCATGCGCGCTGCAACGCAGGTCTGTGAGACCTAAAAAGAGACAGTGACAGGACCACGATTAGTAACAGTCTTCTCTCATGGTCTCGATGGATGCCTTCAGCTGAAAGATAAAGGGGGAGATTTACTAAGCTTTTGCGCCGTGTTTGCGTCACAAAAGTGACGCAAAAGGGTGCAAAATCTTTTTTTCTAATTTACTTTCCAGCACTAAACTTGTTTAGCGCTGGAAATAACGCCATTGTAATGTGAAGCAGCGCATAGCGCTGTTTCGCATTATGGGGCCAAAGGGGGCGTGTCAAGGGCGGTGCATGGGTGTTCCCATGCAACCACTCAAGGTTTCTCTCGCTAAACCCAATTTACTAAATACAGTAGTTTGGGGTTTAGCATGAGAAAACTGCGCCCTTTTTAAACTAGGCGCAAGGATGGAGAAATGCTTTAATTTCTCCTTCCTTTTCCGACTTTGCATGCATGCTGCACTGTGCAGCACGCATGCAAAGTCGGAAAAGCTTTCCCTCATGTCTAGGCATAACATTTTGTACAGGAAGGGTATCCTTCTTGTACAAAACCTATGCTGGACTCACACACACATACACATTAGCGCTATGGCGCTAAGTTGTGTGGGTGGCACACGGCGCAAGGGAAAGGGGAGGAGAGAACCATATCTTTGAAAATATGGTGCTCTCCCGCTACCTCTCTGTCGGGCAACGCAGCACAGCCTCGCGGGGGACTGTGCTGCGTGAATTTTTTGTAAATCTCCCCCAACGAGTTAAAGGAGAGGACGCATGCACAGTACTGAGTTTTTGGATATGATTTTCAGAATGACACGAGCTCCACAATGAACTGTTCCAAGCTCTCTGTTCTGAAGGTAGATGCCATGACGAGGACTTTGGTAGACCAAATATTTCAAGGATTCCGTAAGACAATCTGGCAGAACAGCTTTCACTTATGATTATAATTTTGCATTGACAAGATAGTGATAGAGATGGAATTAAGATGGCGGAGTTTACAAAGGAAGAGAAATGAAAGGGGAGATTGCCTGAGAGGTGGAGGGAGAAACTAGGGAAAGAAAAACAAATGACAAGTCCTGGATGAGACAATCAGGACAGCAAAAAAAGCAGACTGAAAGAAGTGCAGTTAGTGTAAAGGAAAAGTAAGAGGAAAGACAGGAGAACGTAGAGGGAAGAGGAAAGAGAAGAGAGAGAGAGAGGAGAAAATGGATATATGATCAAGAAACAGACAAATTAAGAGCTATGTAAAAAAAAAAGAGGCAACATTAAGAGAAAGAAGATTAGAGAGTTTTTGATAAACCGCTGCTGGAGGAAAGGAAAACAGGTAGGGAATAAAAAAGACTCTCGAGAGCATTAGACTCAAGGATTTCTGCCAGAACCATAAACTACCAGAAGCATAAACTGTCACAGTGTGAAGCATCAGAGGTTAGGATTGTTAGTGCAGGGATACAGTACAGTATGTCAACAAAAATATGCGCCCTGCTTTAAATCAAGGTGATGGCGAACATAAACCATATAAAGCATAGCCCTCTTGCCATTCTTGTGCATGCAGCACGTGACTGATGCCACCTCATCTCACACGTGAGCAAAGGCCACAAGACACCATTTTCTTTGACTGCAGTGGGTTTAGAGAGGATTAAGAATCGGAGGACTGAATATGAATTTGGGATTGTCTATTTATGAATTGGGTAAAACGGTAAACATCGTTTACCACACATGTGATACAACGCATGCCATTATAATGTGGTCATTACAACGACCGCGTTGTTACATCGCATACCATTGCAACACAAGTCATTACAACGACTTGCTGTAGAGGGCAGAAGGTGTTGGCTTTAAAATCCAACACCTTCCCTACTGTTGCACATACTGGATTTGGAAAAATACATTATACTATTCCAAAATCCAGCGCCCCCCCACAGCAAGTCGTTGTAATGAATTGCGTTGTATTGGTATGCGATGTTACAACGCGGTCGTTGTGATGACCGCGTTGTAATGTCATGTGTTGTAAACGCATGCAATGTAACGGTAAATAGACATAATATCGAATTCAAAATATAGAATGGACAGAATATCGAATTCAAAATATAGAATGGACATAATATCGAATGGACATAATATAGTGGTTAATAATATCGAAATGAAGGTAAGTAATATCGATTGTCAAAATATAGAAGTACATAATATAGGCATTAAAAAATATCGAATTTTTAATAATATCGAATTTTTTGTATGTTAGTATATGAGTTAAAAATGTATATTATTTTTGTAATGTATATTTAATATTTTTTAAAGTTACGAAATTTATGTCAAATTATTTTTGCGTAATTTAATTCCGTAGTGGGTTGTGGGTTTATAGGGGAATAGGGTGGGAAGTAATTTAATTATAGTAAATTAAATATTAATTTTTAGGAATGATTAATTATTTTTAATTTAATTTTGCGTTTTAGTTCTGTAGCGGATTGTGGGTTTATAGGGGAATAGGGTGGGAAGTAATTTAATTGTAATTAAGAAAATATTTATTTTTATTTATTGGTATTGATAATTAATTTATTGTTAATTAATTATTAATTGGTAATACATTTTTATTAATTGGTAATTTTTTTTTTTAAATTGATTAATTGATAATTATGTTAATTGTATTAATTTATTATTCGGAGCGGGTTGTGGGTTTATAGGGGAATAGGGTGGGAAGTAATTTAATTGTACTTAAGAAATTATTGAAATTATTTTTGTGTATTGATTAATTTATTGTTAATTAATTATTAATTGGTAGTTTTTTTATTACTTATTACATTTTTGGTATTGAAAATTAATTGGTTGATTAATTATTAATAGGTAATTAATTTTAAATTAATAATATTTATTGGTATTTATAATTAATTAATTATTAAATATTTTGTAATTGGTAATTAATATTAATTAATTTTTTATTGGTATTGATAATTAATTTATTCTTATTTAAATATTACATCATTACTTTCCCTACTGTTGCACTCATTGGAGTGGGAATAGTAATTTTTACCCCTACGCTATCCAACGCTTTCCCTACTGTTGCACTCACTGGAGTGGGAATAGTAATTTTTACCCCTACGCTATCCAACGCTTTCCCTACTGTTGCACTCACTGGAGTGGGAATAGTAATTTTTACCCCTCCGCTATCCAACGCTTTCCCTACTGTTGCACTCACTGGAGTGGGAATAGTAAATTTTACCCCTACGCTATCCAACTCTTCCCCTACTGTTGCACTCTCTGGAGTGGGAATAGTAAATTTTACCTCTACGCTATCCAATGCTTTACCTACTGATGCACTCACTGGAGTGGGAATAGTAATTTTTACCCTCCCGCTATCCAACGCTTTCCCTACTGTTGCACTCACTGGATTGGGAATAGTAATTATTACCCTCCCGCTATCCAACGCTTTCCCTACTGTTGCACTCTCTGGAGTGGGAATAGTAATTTTTACCCCTACGCTATCCAATGCTTTCCCTACTGTTGCACTCACTGGAGTGGGAATAGTAATTTTTACCCCTACGCTATCCAACGTTTTCCCTACTGTTGCACTCTCTGGAGTGGGAATAGTAATTTTTACCCCTACGCTATCCAACGCTTTCCCTACTGTTGCACTCACTGGAGTGGGAATAGTAATTTTTACCCTCCCGCTATCCTACGCTAAAAATATTGAATATTTTTTATTAATATTAAGTTAATATATATATGTATTAACCTCTTCCGTGCTCATGACGGCTCCCGGCCGTCATGAGTCACGGTAGTCGTGTGCTCATGATGGCCGGGAGCCGTCCGAACGTTGCCGCTCCACCCACGCGTGGTTAATTCCCCGCCTGTGCGGGAGAATTAAAGAGTGGGCGGAGTTCGAATGGCTCCCGGCCGTCATGAGCACACGCCTACTGTGACTCATGACGGCCGGGAGCCGTCCTGGGCACCCGAGCGCCACGCCCAGCCCCACCCCCCCTCGCACCGCGGCGGAATTTGCCGCGCAGCGAAGGGGTTAAAAAATAAAAATGCATGTTTAATTTTTTTTTTTACTTCCATTAATTATTTATTACATTTAAGGTTATTTAATTATTTTTAAGTATGTTTTAGTTAATTATATTTATTATTTCATTAATTTTACATTACTTTTAAGACATTTAAACAATTTACAACGATATTTTGGATTCGATATTTTTGTACTTACCTGTTGTAGATAGGAATTCGATATTGTGGCATTCTATATTTTGTCCACGATATTTGGCAGGTCTATATTTTGGTATTCGATATTCTGTCAGTGATCCCAATGTAACAGGGCTATTCATAATGTGCAATATTTCTGTAAGAACTTAATTCTGGGAAATAAAATATTTTGATTGAATTGGGTGCTACTGTGGGCTCAAATTGCATTCCTGCAAGTTACCATTTGCACGGGTCGTGGTAATTATTGGGTGATCAAATTACACACAATTCTGAGTTACAGACCTTGGAACGAGTTGTAACTCCCTAACCCAGCATCTCTTCCACCATTCATAGGTGCTCTAAATGTCAATTTGTACTATTTGCCCTCACGATTTGCAGCAGGCTTTAACTATGTTCATTTTAGTTTGCACCCAATTTGTAATACCTTTTCTAAGTCAAAAGGCGGTTTGCGCCAAAACTGGATTTGAGGCTCAATTGTAAGCAGGAGCAGAGTCTTGAATTTGGGTTTGTAAATTGCTGCACCGAACAGAAGTGCCCCCAGTCGAGTTTTTGGAGAAGAGCTCCCCCCATCATGTGATGTTCATAGTACGGTGAGTGTGCTCCATGTGATAGCTACAAGCTACCCAGAGACAGGGGGGACAGGGACAAGGGCAGACTCTGGCAGGAGATCCGCAAAAGAGAGGGGAACTTCTGCCCCCCCCGTTCCTTACTCCATAAATAGCCATTAACAGATACTGAGTAAGGAAACGCTCCTCACCTATGCAAGAAACCCTCCTAGCGTTAGAATTTATCAAACACCCATGAGAGGGAAACTGGCTAATGAGGCCTAGGCACATATGTACACATTGACCTTCTCTGGTAACCAGCCACTGCCACTAAATCCTTTGACTCCCATATAGGCATGGACAAACATTGAAAAGATGTAGTTATTACACTCTGATGAAATGTATATATATGTCATGTAGGCACAAATGTCAGGGAAGTATTCCCTCAATTGTACCATGTGTCTACAAACATTCGCACAGGAGTGTGCACACACACAAAGACAAACTCTAACTGGCTTATTTACACACCCTTGCGCCACTTTTGCATCATTTTTAACATGGGAAAAGTGGCGCAAGGGGCTTGTAAATCTGCCCCTAAGAGAGGACTATGGAAATGTCTCAAAATACGGAGACCTGTTGACATGCTTAATGATGTTGTGTGGTGTTGTGGTACTCACTGGCCATTGATGAAAGTGAGGCATTTAGTAGATGTCAAAGTAAACCACTGGAACAGTGAGGATGGCTTTTGTCTGCACTAAATAAGACCATGTAGTGAAATGGGTTGGTCAACTCCTAACATACAAGGTTGGTCCAGGTCCAGGTCCATCACAAAGGGGGAGAGGCACCGATACTAATTTACCAGGATCAAAATTTTGCAAAGTGCCATTCTAGTATAAAGCAACTGAGCATTGAAAGATTAATTGATCATTAAAAAGTAAGGCTTTGCTGTGACACTTTATCCGTTGAAGGAGATAATTCTGATCCATTTAAATGTTCTAAATCTGGTCCAGACTGATGTGCAACAGTAGGTGCTTACACAGGTCCCTGACCTAGTATAACAGAGGGACCACTGGTCATGATGGAGCCAACAGAGCCATTAGCTAAATATCAGAAATGGAAAAACAGGGGGTGCTGCAGGTATGGAGCTTAGTGTTACAATATAACACCATGCCATGAGAACTCATCTTTTCTAGTCCTCAACTTTGCTTTTTTGTTTTCAGGTTTGGCTGCCCATGAATAAATTGATGTTTGCAATTAAAGTCCAGGGCTAGAAACAAGAGATCCTTGCAATACAAAGTCATCTTAAAACCTTAGAGATACATTTTTAGTGCTGTGCCTTTCCAGTACCGGACAAGGAAGCTATTGAAGCAGTGCGCTGACAAAGCTGGTAGTTTTGGGGCAATTTTGATGCCCTCCTGCAAGTGAACGGTAATCATTTATGCATTTCCTTTCCCTAAGAACAGCGTGATTTTTTAGGGCTTGGGCACCCTCATATAATTGCTTCTGGTGGTTCCATAAGTCAACTGCCTACAGTGGCCTTAATGCAGCACGAATTCTGACTGTGTGTCTCCGTTCTGGCACCATAGGAATGCTTTAGGTCAATAATTGAGTGCATTATTTGTGCAGACTCTGTGCTCATGTAAGGCCTTGCTCGCGGACGCACGGACGCGCGTGAGCTAGGCTGACGCTCGCTTTTTTCATGGAAGTATTGACGCTTTTACATTTGTTTTAACTTTGCACTTATTTGCACTTCTGCTCTTACATTTGTATTATTTTATACTAGTTGTTGGCATTTCTACCCACCTTCTGGTTGCCTCTCCCCGGTCCACCGCGGGATCGCCCCGTTTGCGTGGAGGGAGACTAGGGTGACTTCCGGTTGAGAGGGAGGTTGGCGTTCTAGCGGCCTCAACCCCCTCTACAAAACCGGATGCTTAGCAAGACGCGCAGCGGACGCGCGAGCAAGGCTGACGCTCGCTTCTTTCATGGAAGTTTTGCCGCTTTTAAATTTGTTATAACTTTGCACTTATTTGCACTTCTGCTCTTACATTTTTATTATTTTATACTAGTTGTTGGCATTTCTACCCACCTTCTGGTTGCCTCTCCCCGGTCCACCGCGGGATCGCCCCGTTTGCGTGGAGGGAGACTAGGGTGACTTCCGGTTGAGAGGGAGGTTGGCGTTCTAGCGGCCTCAACCCCCTCTACAAAACCGGATGCTTAGCAAGACGCGCAGCGGACGTGTGCAGCGGGTGCGCCGGTGGCGCGCCAAAGGCGCGCCTAAGGCAAGCCCGTCTGCGCCCGTCCGCGCCCTGCCGTCGCCAGGAGCCAGGAACCCTGCCCGTTCCGCTCCTGGTCAGGGATCGATTCCTATAGTGTCTTACTCTAGCAAGGATTTACTTGACATGAGGAAAGACTCACCGTCCCCCTGTATGTATCACGCTCGGGACGCAGTCTGGACCCTGCCAGCACTAGAGGGACCATTCTCTTGTATATCCTGCCGGTACCAAAGTAATATAACAGAGATTGAGCAAACTCATGGAGATCCTCGGCGCTTTTCTCAAAGTAAACGCCCCCACATCCCCAAGGACGATACTTCATCCATTTTAGATTTAGAGAAGCCGCCAAACAACTCCAACCTTGGTTGGAAAGGTGTTCTAAGTAATGTTAGATCCCTGCCAAAACACGCGGTGGAGGTTTAGGATCTCCTTACTTCCGAGAACCCAGACTTAGGTTTCCTGACGGAAACTTGGCTCAAGCCTAACTCTACCCCCGCCATTACATTAGCTCTGCCTGAAGGCTATAGGATCGTAAGAATGGATAGACAGGCTAAGGTGGGGGGAGGGAAAGCTATTATCCATAAAGACAGTATTAAAGTCTCCACACTTGAGCAACGGTGTAACGCTAATATCGAAATTTTAGTCTTCCGCATAGACTTTCTTTCACAACTCAGCTGGAAGGGTGCCTTAGTTTATCGGCCCCAGGCCCCTTGGCAGATTTCTCACTCCAGCGCACAGAATTAATAGCTCCCCACGTAATCTCGACCAAAAACTTTTTATTGTTGGGAGATTTCAATGTACACAGCGACTGCATCGCTAACTCCGACGCGTCGATGCTTCTAGCAGACCTTGCTCTCTTAGGCTTAGCTAAGCTCAACGACGGCCCGACACACACAGCAGGTCACACTCTAGATATTATTTTTAGCAACTCACCTAATATTCTGTGTGAATCCCCCCGGCCGCTGATTTGGTCAGATCACGCATTAATCGAATTCCACATTCAGGGTCTTAGGGTGGATGATGCACCCCATCCTGCCTCTCATTGGTCCGTAGACAATGGCATAAAATCTCTCTGGACCTCTTCCAAGCTGCCTTTTCGGCACCTTGGAATGTAGAACCTAACAATATAGAGGACGGATTAGCCCGGTACAACTCCGCTGTTAAATGCGCCATCGATCAGCTTGCGCCTCTGAAATCACTCCCCAGTTCGGCTAGGCGCCCTCAGACAGCCTGGTTTTCTCCTGAGCTCCGTGCCGAAAAACGACAGTGTAAAAATCTGGAGAGACGTTGGCGCAGAACCCATGATGAGAGGGACAAAGATAGATTTAAGACAGCTCTCTCCCTCTACCATAAAAATATAAAGGCTGCGCAGAAAGCCTTTATCGCATCACAGTTAGCCCGGGCAGGGAATGCCCCTAAAACCCTATTCCAGATCCTCAAGTCCTTTACCAATCCCAAGGCCTGTGACAATATAGAGGCCCCTTCCCAAGTCCTCTGCGATGATATTGCTCAGTATTTCACACAGACAATTGAGCTCATTTATGACAAGATCACTTCCTCAGGGAGCCAGCAACCGGATACTACGTCTTGTAACCCGCCTGCATACGCAAAAACACAGCTGCTGGAGAGCTTCCCCCCTCTGACCTCCGAGGATGTGGAAGCATTACTACGAACAGTAAAATCTGGCTCCCCCCTTGACATTATCCCGGCCAAAATCGTTGCTTCTCTATCTAATCAATTGTCATCGCCCATAGGTACGCTTCTCAATCTCTCTATGAGAGAGGGTTATCTTCCTTTGGAATGGAAGGCGGCACAGGTCATCCCTATTCGTGAGAACACCAAGGTCCCTATGGAAGACCTTTCCAATCTCCATCCCATTTCTCTACTACCTCTCCTGAGCAAGCTACTGGAAAAGTACATCAATAAACATATGTCCGACCATGTCAAATCTACTGGTAGTTTGCATTCTTCTCAATCTGGTTTCAGGCCCAAATATAGCACAGAGTCTGCCCTGGTGGCGGTCACGGATAACATCAGGATGACCTTAGATAGCGGCTAATTTACGATTCTTCTGCTGTTGGACCTTTCTGCCGCGTTCGACACGGTCTCTCACCAGATCCTGCTGAGGAGACTGGAGGAGATTGGACTCAGAGGACCAGCCCTTCAGTGGATGATGAGCTTCCTTTCCTCCCGCTCTCAGACCATTAACTTAGGCCCTTATTGGTCAAAGACGATGGAATTGACCAAAGGAGTACCTCAAGGCTCATGTTTGAGCCCTACCTTGTTCAACATTTATGTGGCTCCCCTGGCTAACCTCCTTAGGACCTGTGGTTTTACTCCCATTTCATATGCTGACGACACTCAGCTTCTCTTCTCATTTAATAAATCCACTGACTCTGTTCAGTCCATTTTCTCTTTTGGAATGATAGCCATCTCAAATTGGATGAGAAGCAATTTTCTCCAATTCAACGTAGGGAAGACTGAGATTATGCTTTTCGGAGAGGCACCTTTGCTGTGGGCACCAGAGTGGTGGCCGGCGGACCTTGGGGCTCCCCCTGCCCCCAAGACCCTTGTCAAGAACTTGGGCATCCGTCTTGATCAGGCTCCGACCTTGAAGGAGCATGCCGCTTATACCGCTGGCTCCTGCTTCCACGTGCTGGGTTTATTACGGCGAGTCTTTCCTTTTCTCCCAGATTCCACACGTAAAACTCTTATTCAGACAATGGTATTAAGCCGCTTAGACTATTGCAACGCTCTCCTGGTCTCAGCCAACGAGTCCGCGTTATGCAGATTGCAGGTGGTTCAGAACACCGCAGCGCGCCTTGTCTTGAATGCCCTCCGAAAACTGCCTCCCTTCGTCTCCTCCAACAGCTTCATTGGCTCCCGGTGTGCAAGCGGATTAAGTTCAAAACCTGCTGCACCGTTCACAAGGCCTTGTATAACAATGGCCCCTCCTATCTCGCTGAGAAATTTAATCACTATGTTCCCTCCAGGACTCTTCGCTCAGGAACTAAATCTCTTCTCTTGGTCCCCCGGGTCAGGAATTCAAGGTTGGGTGGGAAAGCTTTCTCCTACCTTGCTCCCCTTTATTGGAACCAGCTCCCCATCCATCTGAGACAATGTTCGGACTATCTTCAATTTAGAAAGATTCTCAAGACCGCCCTGTTCTAAAACCTGCCCGTCAGCCTTCGCGCAGCACTGCTCGCAGCGCAGAGATACCCCTTCGGGGGTGATTCAGGCACTATATAAAACCTATAAATAAATAAATTCCTGGGCCACCCAGTAGCTAATGGGCAGTTCTCTGATGAGAACCTCTTGTTCCCTACTGGTATTTATTTATTTATAAAGTTTTATATAGCGCGAACATGACCCACGAGTGTATCAGAGCACTTTACAATACACTGTTTTTAAACATTAGATGATTGGGGTAATATACATACATTCGATATTTGACCTTCATTACAAAATGGTAGACAGTGGTATATGGATAGCATAGGTGGCTAATAGTCATCAAAGAGCTAAAGTCTTAGGATGTGAATTTGTTCATTAGAAGCATTTTTACTTCTTTTTTGAAGGAGGTAAAGGAAGAGATTCTGCGTACATCTGGAGGTAAGGAGTTCCAAATCTTCGGTGTGATACCTGAGAATGCTCTGCAACCAGTTCTCTTTTTGTGGAAGGACTGTGGTTTCAGTAGTAGTGAACTCGCACTTCGCGATTGTCTGCATCCTCCCGACCGCTCTAGCTTTTGTGCTAAGTAACTGGGGGTATTGCTATGCAGGGCTTTATGGGTCATGCAGGCGATCTTTAGTTGTATTCTTGCCTCGTAGGGTAGCCAGTTCAGAACTTTCAAGGTCGGAGAAATGTGGTTATTTCTTTTAGTTCCAGGGACCAGTCTGGCTGCAGCATTAAGAGATGCCCTCAGCGGGGCCAGCTTGTATTTGGGAAGACCGCATAGCGTGGAGCTTCCATAGTCCAATCTTGGTAAAACTAGGGCTTGTACCGTCATTTTTAAGTCGGTCTGTGGGAGGAAGGGTTTAAGTTTCCTTAGGATACTCATCTGATGATTAGCTCCCTTGGTGGCATTATTGATTTGCGACTGCATATTTAAGTGTTTGTCAAGGGTGATTCCCAAGGATTTCACGGAGTCAATGATGTGGGGAGCGCAGTCAAAGGAAGTTAGATGCTTCAACCATAAGTCTATCTTAGGTGTGTGATTGGGGGGGGTGAGGAGGAATTCCGTTTTTTTGGTGTTAAGCATGAGGTGGTTGCAAGTGAGCCAACTTTGAGTATTATGTAGAATAGCGTTGAGGAAGATGAAGTCATCTGGAGAGGAGATTTTCATATACAGTTGTGTGTCATCCGCATACAGGTGATATAGAATGTTCGCAGAGTTCAGCGCGTTTGCCAGGGGTTCCATGAGTAGATTAAAAAGAATGGGTGATAGTGCTGAGCCCTGTGGAACCCCTAGGGTGACCATGGAGGGTTGAGAAAGTGATTGCTTCATCTTGATTCTTTGGGTTCTGTTATTTAGGAAGGAGGTGAACCATTGTAACACTGGGCCACTTAGGCCCATCCTTCGTTCCAGTAAGGACAGTAGATTGTCATGCTTAACCGTGTCGAAAGCGGAGGATAAATCAAGAAGTATCAAAAGACATGATTCGTTATGGTCTAACATTTTTAGTATGTCATCCATTATGTGGGTGAGTGCTGATTCAGTGCTGTGACCTTGACGGAAGCCGGATTGGTGTTTGTCTAGGAGGTTGTAGTTCTCAATGTGGTTGCATAGTTGAATTTGTACACATTTTTCCAGCAGTTTCGCCAGAGTGGGGATGTTGGATATAGGGCGGTAGTTGTTGAGATCTGAGGAGAGGGAGTTGGCTTTCTTTAGTATCTGTGTGACCTGCCCTACTTTAAGACAGTCAGGTATGGAGCCTTGCCTCAGAGAGGCGTTTACAATCTTTGACCATAAGAGTAGAATAGAGGTTTTTATCATTTTGAATAGAGAAGGAGGTAAGGGATCAGAGAAGTGATTGGAGGGGTTAATCGCTAGAAGAGTGTTATAGATTTCGTATTCAGGGATGGGCGAGAAGGTGTGCCAAGAGGCATTGTTTTTTGGAATTTCGATTGGAATACTAAAATGGTCCTTGATCTGTGAGTAAAATGTTGACTCATGAGCAATAGTTTGTGGAAGGGCATTCTTAGATTGAATGTCGTATTCAATGGATTTTGTCTTTTCTAGGAAGAAATTGGCAAGCTCATCGCAGTTAGGGGTAGCCGAATCGTTTAGTTCCATAGCATTAGGAGTGTTGCGCGATTGTTGTTTGACGATTTCGAATAGTTTTTTGGGACGGTTAATGGCTTGGTTCAGCTGGGTTTTGAAGAAGTCTGCCTTTGCCTTTAAGATTTTCCTGTTGTATGTATTCCTCAGCGCTCTAAGGTGATATAGGTGATCCATGGAGGGTGCTGATTTCCATATTCACTCAGCTGATCTTAGCTTGCACCGATCAGAGTTCAGGTTCTCATTGAACCATGGTTTGGAGATTTTGGAGGAAACGTTTTTTTCTTGGAGGGGCGCTGTAGAGTCAAGAATTTCAAGCATAGTGGAATTGTACAAGTCTGTGAGGTCATGGACGTCAACCATGCCTGTCGTGGGGATCAGGGCGGAGTTGCATCGGTTTACCAGGGCGATAGGGTTAATATTTTGGATATTCCTTTTCCATTGTTTTGTTTTTGTAGGTTGGCATCTTTTTGGAATTACCTCAATATTGATGGAGAAGAAGATGCTGTAATGGTCAGTCCAGTCACAAGGGATTATGGATTCTAATGATACAATGTTTGTGTTCGCTATGATGAGGTCTAATGTCTCTCCCTTATTGTGGGTTGGACTGTCACAGAATTGGGACAGATCCTGATCTGACAGAAAGGATTTAAGACAGCTAACATCATGATCGCCTGTGTTGTTCCAACGAAGATTGAAGTCTCCCAGAAAAATCTGCTGCACTTGTGAGTTGTCGTTGGATGTAATGATTTCCATTAACTCATCGATGAACGGCAGATTATCACCCGGGGAGGGGTATATTATGTGAAGTTTGCTGGAGAGGCACTTGTCATCTGAGATGTTGATACAGAGATATTCACAGGAGGATAAAGAGATGGAGTCATCTTGACTGACTGAGATTGTGTTTCGATAAATGCAGGCTAACCCGCCACCAGGTTTCACGGTTCTGTCTAGGGGGATTATGTCATGACTAGGAGGGACCAGTAGGTCTAGGATGGGAGAGGAGGAACTATTTAGCCATGTTTCGTTAAGGACGATAATGTCCAGATCATTCGAGAGGATGAGATCGTAAATGTCGGGAGCATGTTTGCTAGCAGATCTGCAATTGATGAGTGCACACTTCAGCTTGCTAGTTGAATGGGTGAGAGCAGTCTGCACTATGTTGATATTTGTGAGGTTTTCTCTATTTATGGATCTGTAGTTATGAGTGGGTTCTCTGTAGGGGTTGGTTTGAATGGTTTGGATAATGCCACATAGAGACTTACTGTTGTCTGTAGGACTGGCATAGGTTAGGAGGAGGTCATATATGTAATTGTCAGATAGTTCAGTAATTAACCTCCTAGGACGAGACGGGTCGTTGGGGAAAGGTATTTTACTCTGTCTAGTGTACTCAGGAAGTGAATTCTTGGTGATGTATCTGCTAGTTTGGTAACTAATTCGGTTCACGGTGGCACTAGTGGCTCTGTGTGAGATTAGGAGTTCTTTGGTGATGGTTGATAGATTTTGCATTTCGTCCTTGAGATGGGATAGGCCGATGGCTAACTCGTTGAATTGTGTGATCCAATCAGAGTTAGGGTAATTAGTTATGTCTAGAGGCGTGTGTTCTATTATAGGGGGAGGTCCGCAAGTAAGGTCTGGTTGCATGGGGATATCGTTATTAGGTTCCGCTGGGGTTAGTTGATCATGGAGGTTTGTTGGTGGGTCTGAATGAGTGTGGGAGATGGCCTTGAGAGGGGATAGCATGGTAGGGGCTGATGCATCCGAGCGGGGTATGGTCGATGTTTGGTGAGTTTGGATGGGCAGAGAAAGTATCGAGGGTGTTAGGGGTCGATCAAAGATCAGGGAAGGTGGCAAGTCATGGGGAGCTTTGCAGGACAGCTCAACTGTAGGTGGGGCGAGTGGGATGTCGGGGGTGGAATCCGAGTTGGTGGATTCTCCATTGGTCATCAAGGATATCAGGGGTGTGTCTGCATTGGGATGGCCGGTAGCTAAGTGTATCCCTGTCCATTCTGGGCCAGGGGACCCTGGTGAGGTTGAGACCGTTGTGACGGACGGGTAGGGGTCATTGGGGGTGTGGAGAAATTTAGGTTCAATTGATGTCGTTATGGGATTTTGTAAAAGAGTTGGAGTGTCTTCCGGACAATCGAGATGAATAGTGGCGGGGAGAGTGTTTTTCTTGCTGTTCACTGCTTACTTGAGAATAGGAAAGATCTTATCTATGATAGCGAGATTGACATTAGAAGCTTGTATAAGGATATTACCATTGTTGTATATGGATATGGTATGGTAGCATTCGCAGTGCATCCCAGATTGGTATCCCAAAGCCTTATGCATTATCGCACTATTGAGTACTGAAAATGTATTATTGAAATTTATATCTCCAAAGGGTAGGTGGGCAAGCACTCTAGAATTACTCTAAGAGGTGACGAGGAGTTGGAGCTCAAAACATGTTCATGAAAAGTCATTGTCCAGCAAGAGCTTTATTTTCAGGTCTTGGTTAGCCCAGACCTTTTGATTTTAGTAAAAGTTTACGTTTAATATCCTTACTTAAAGGGGCTTTCAGCCACCTCTCGACATCTATTGTTGTTGTGTTATGCACGTTTTGCCTCTGCCCACTACAGCATATAACATGGCTCAAGGGGCCAGCCTACTTAAGCCACTTGTTAACTTCCCTTTGAATGGCTCCATTTTACCATTTAACGAGAGGACAACTGCACACAAAGTAGTTCCCTCAAAGCCAGTGTTTTTGTTTTTATTTAATAATTACATTAGTGCTGCCTTTGTGTTTAAAGCTGGGTGTGATATCAAGACACTTTTGAAGTGAACACAGGGCACATTCCAGCATTATTAGTTTCTGTCTTCTGCCAATGCTGCTGTAAATTCCTTTGAGAGTGATTGATTATCTAATTGGTGCTGCTTCACAGCATACCAGAATGTGTCCATTGAAATGGTTCTGTATTAAGTTATCCTCTTTTCACTATGCATACAATGAAGTTTAATTACATCCATCTATTCCAACATGATACAGAAATGAAAGCTTCGATATTATAGGATGTGAACTCATAGGTGGACAATTCTGCAGAATTTTTTATCCGGGACTCATTTTCACCAATGGTTCTTTAATTAATTTTGTCCAGGAGGAAAAGTGACCTTTAATGTATTTAATTTGCAGCACACTTGTAACACTTATATGTAAACATAGGTGGGGGGAAAGTTAGGTTTTAGTATCCAATATTTTATTCTGCGACCTTTAGAAAAAAACTAGAAACTTCTGGGTGCTTCAGTATCTGAAAATGGAATTACATTTATCTTCATGTGTCAGGAAGTTATTTCATTTACAATATATCATGGATACATTTGAAGCCCGCAAGATCATTTGTTATTAGTGTAATTATGTATGCATCCATGAGCCAGGTAGACAGCTCATTACAGTGGAATCAATGATACCTTCACGAGCTGCTAAAATATCACAGTGGGTAATATATGAGTAAGCTATCTGAATATGTAATGCAAAATGTGTCCTTCTGGTGCTATGTATTCTATAAATGGTCACCCTGCAATAACAATAGTGCATTAACTCTGGAACAAGTCTGTAAAAATTGTGGAGAACACAGCCTTTTGAAGGACAACAGTAATACAAACAGCAGCTCACTTGAGCTCTGAATATAAGCTCATGAGTGTGCTCAATCTTTGAAACCCTAACTCCTTCTTTCTTTCTTTCTTTCTTTCTGCGTATGTAAATTCATTATTTTTGTGGTCAATGATTTGATGACAGTATTTTGTACCACAATATCTTTGTGGGTGCTATTTTGTCAAACAACCATTTGGTTGTTGTACCTACGGAATTTCTCTGCCTGTAATTTTCCTGTTAGACTTGGCATCTTTGGCGTGGTTTCCCCAGACTTTTGCTTCTACCTCCTGTATTTTTGATGCTGTGGTGGATTTCGTTTTTGCTGGCTTAGATGCTTTGGGCACTTTGCCACTGCTGATCAGTGTCAAAATGCAAGTGCTCCCTGTGTAAATTGTTGTTACAATTGGTTCTCCCTGATTGGCAAATTTGATTTACTGGTAAGTCCCTAGTAAAGTGCACTGAAGTGTGCCAGGGCCTGTAAATCAAATGCTATTAGTGGGCCTGCAGCACTGATTGTGCCACCCACATGAGTAGCCCTGAAAAGGTATCTCAGACCTGCCACTGCAGTGTCTGTGCGCAGTGGGAAACATCCAGAACAACGAGTCCAGAGTCACGAGTTCCGGAAGCCCACAAGCCGAACAACGATGTCCCCGAACAATGACTTTGCCTTAACCACGCATGTGCGTGGTTAAGGCAAAATCGGACTAGTGTTCAGGAAGAGTGGGGAGAGAGGAGCGTCGGAAAGCGAACAGGACAGGTAAGAGGGGTTTGAAGTAATTTTTAGGGGGTGGGGGGTTCGGGGTAGTTTTTAGGGGGTGGGAGGGTTCAGAGTAGTTTTTAGGGGGTGGGGGGTTCGGGGTAGTTTTTAGGGGTGGGGGTAGGGGGTTCGGTGTAGTTTTTATGGGGTGGGAGGGGTTCAGAGTAGTTTTTAGGGGGTGGGGGGGTTTGGGGTCGTTTTTAGGGGAGTGGGGGGTGCAGGGTAGTTTTTAGGGGGTGGGAGGGGTTCAGAGTAGTTTTTAGGGGTGGGGGGCTCAGGGTAGTTTTTAGGGGTGGGATGGGGTTCAGAGTAGTTTTTAGTGGGTGGGGGGTTCAGGGTAGTTTTTAGGGGGTGGGGGGTGAGGGGAAGTTTTTAGGGGGTAGGGGGTTTGGGGTAGGTTTTAGGGGGTGGGAGGGGTCAGAGTAGTTTTTAGGGGGTAGGGGGGTTCAGGGTAGTTTTTAGGGGGTGGGGGGCTCAGAGTAGTTTTTAGGGGGTAGGAGGGAATCGTGGTGCAAGAACGGACACATCAAGGGATCGTGGCTGAAGAAACCAATGCAGCGCCGCTCGACGCCACTGTATCTATCGCTGACGCATCCGGGATTTCCACACATCGTACCTGTGTGGCAAGTTTTCCCGATGCATCACCCGTGGTCCAGAACTGTCTTGGAGTCGACGCATCACTTCCCCCTACAGACTGGATTCGAAGCATCACTTCTCCTGCGTGCAGCAGAACTGTTGCATCGCCTCCCCATGATCTCTGGAACTGATGCATCTCTTTGTTTCTCGACGCTTCCCATCTCTGCAGCTGTTTGGCCTTGTGAATTTTGATGCATCTACAGGTACTTTGTGAGAAATCATGCATCTATAGTTTTCTATGGACCAATTTGTTTGAAACCTTTTTAAAGTCATATTCTTATTACATGTATGTTGGATTTTTGTCACTTTGGTCTTGTTGAGTTTAGATAAAGATACTTTATTTTTCTAAACTGGTGTGGTTTCCATTTGTGGTGTTATCACTGTATTACTGTGTGTTTTGAGTATAAATACTTTACACATTGCCTTTGGGATAAGTCTGTCTGCTCGTGCCAAGCTACCCAGGGGGTGAGCAGGGGTTATCTAAAGTTTGTATCCCCCTTAACCAGACTAGAAGCAAGGGTCCCTATTTGAACAAAGGTACCTACCTCTGCCAACTAGAGACCCCCATTTCTAACATTGGTGGCAGCGGTGGGATTTGAACTTGTATTTGTACTTGACCCACAGTGATTGGTGTACATCAATAGTTTAGTGCAGACCACTACACAACAACATATTGTGTTTATTTTTGGTTCTATTTTTGATCTAACCCTTGAAGTATCCATGCACCATGTCTCTGAATGGTAAATCAGCAAGTGAGGCTGCAGAATTGGAGTTTCACATTGAAATGCTAAGTAGTTACAAAGTAGAGCAACTCAAGCAATTCTGCAAGAGCTTTGGATGACTCTAGGAAAGAGGAAAGAGGAGCTACATAAGGACTTAGGGGCCTGGTGGGAGGCCAGACAAGCTGAGGAGGCAGATAATGCAGATGTGGATGGGGGTGTCAGATGTCGGTTTCAGATCCCAGGATTTGCCTGTTGCGAGAGCAGCCTCTAGGGCTGGCAGCAATCATTCTTCCAGGAATTGGGCTCCAGAGCAAATGGAGGAAAGGCGAAGGGCCAGGGATCATGAATTAGAGGTCATGAGACTAAAAGCAGAGGAGAGCAAGAATGCTTGTGCCTTAGAGGAAAAGAAATGGCTTTTGGCACATGAATTGAGCATGAGAGAGCTGGACCTCAAGGCCAAACAGGCGGAGTCCAGTACAAATGGTGGCAGTGTACAGCCAGTGCAAGTGGGTAAGGTTTACATTACCAAGGACCTAGTACAGAATTTCCAGAAGGGGGAGGATATTTATGCATGGTTTGCATCTTATGAGGCAGCACTGCGTATGAATGAGGTCCCTGAGAAGAATTGGGGGGTGAGCCTGTGGAGACACTTTGAGGCCAATGGGAGGAACACCATGACACTTTTGGGGGAGCGGGTGCTCTGACCTATCTCATTATGAAGGAGGCTTTATGCCTCAGGTATGGGCTCACACCTGAGCAGTACAGGGAAAAGTTTAGGTCCTTCAAGAAGATTGAATCCAATATGTGGGTTGAGTGTGTGAACCTTTATTGCAGAGCACTGGATGGTTGGATAAAGGGCAGCAAGGTAACTGATTACCAGGGGTTGTACAACTTGATTGGTTGGGAGCACTTGAGTGGTCTTTGTGTTCCAGAGCTGCGCCAGCATCTGATGGATAGCAAGCTGACTGATCCCAGGAAGCTTGCTCAGGAGGAGGACCGCTGGACGAGTAACAGTATCCACAAAAGGTATGTGGGAAACCCAGACATAGGTGGGCAGGGACCTCAGCAGGAGAGTGGGGGGGGACAAGGGTAACCAAAAGGCGTTCTCTAAAGGGCCGTAAAATAGTTCCCAGGGTAAAGATTCCCACCCCGAGTTCTAAGAAGCCATGGCCTCCTAAGGGTAGGCAAGTGTTATGCATGTGGTGAGGAGGGTCACATGCAGATTGATCCCAAGTGCCCCAAGGCACCACCAGCACCCACTGGTGCACCGTCATCTGGGTTAGTTAGTGTAGTGCTGGGGGAGAATTTGGTTCCTAGTGAGGGTGGAGAGCCAGCTGTGATGACCCATATCTCATTAGGAGATAGAGAGATGGTCCAGGAAACCTGCCTGCCGGATAACACTAAAAAGTACCTGCACTGGGTGACCATCAATGGGAGGAGGGTGGTGGCTAAGAGACGCAAGAGCAAGTGTGACATCTGTCAGGTGTCAATGGGTGTCTGAAGAGCAGGTCATCCCCAATGTATTTCACCCTGTCGTTGCTGCAGACAACTCTGAGCGCCTGTGTAAGGTGGCACAGGTTCCCTTTGAGTGGGGGGGTCTCAGGTTCCTTGAAGGTCGTTGTAAGTCCGTCCATGCCTGTTGTTTCTGTCTGCTTGGCAATGACCTGGAAAGCTCACTTTGGAAGGAGGTGGAGCGCCAGACTCATTTAAAGATGTTGGGGCTGCCTGAGTGGGCCTGTGTGACCTCTCGGTCAATGGCAGCCAGTAGGGGTGATCAAGAGGACCTGGAGCCTGGAACAGTGGCCCAGGTGCTTGCCAGAAAGAGGAAGGGCAGGGGAATGGGAAACCCACCGCCGAAGTTCCCAAGGTCCAGGAGGAGGCAGAACCTGAGAGGGATGCCCTGGACCCTACAGGGGAGCAAGTGGCCGAACTGGGAGGCCTGCCTGAGCTGACCCATTGGCAGCAGGAAGGGAGTCCCTCCAGGGAGGAGTTCTGCAAGGCGCAGATGGAATGCCCTACTCTTGTTGTTTTGTCTCGTAGCAGGCTGCAGACCAGGCGGCAGGTGGTCCATCTGGAACACATTTGATTTATTGGGAGAATGGTCTCCTTTACAGGGAGCCTAAGGTTGCTGAGCCCGGGTCAGCCCATGTGCTGTTGGTACACGCGTGCTACAGGACCTTCCTACTGGGACTGGCTCATGATGTGCCTTTGGCAGGACATTTGGGGTGCGAAAAGACCTATTACAGGCTTGTCACCCACTTTTTATGGCCCCAAATGCAGAAGCATGCTGGCACACATTGTAGGTCTTGTCAGACTTGCCAGGCAAGTGGCAAGACTGGAAGGAAGCGTAAGGCTCCCCTCCAACCCTTTCCTGTGATGAGCACCCCTTTCGAGCGGGTGGGCATCGACATTGTGAGACCACTGGAACCCAGGGCAGCCTTAGGCAACAAGTTTATCTTGGTGGACCATACCACCCGGTACACAGAAGCTGTCCCTCTCAGGACAATCACGACCCCTGCGGTGAGTCGTGCATTGATGAGGATCTTTTCTCGTGTTGGGTTCAGATAGGGCAGGGATCTGTGGTGTATTTAGGGCACCAGATAAGAAGCGGCCAGGTGGCGCCCCTACAATCTAAGATCAACACAATTCTGGCTTGGGAGCCCCCCAAGACCCAGACAGAGGTGAGAGCCTTTTTAAGACTCACCGGGTACTACAGACAATTTGTCAAAGGGATATGGCACCATTGTTGCCCCCTTGACAGCTGACTTCAAGGAAGCAGCCAATTAAAGTGATCTGGACCGATGCCTGTCAGACCGCTTTTGATGCCCTGAAATCTGCCATGTGCACAGCGCCTGTGCTCAAGGCACCCAACTTCTCCCAAGAATTTGTTGTGCAGACAGATGCTTCAGAGCATGGTGTGGGAGCAGTACTCTCACAATTGAATGACGAGGGCTTGGACCAACCCGTAGCTTTCATTAGTAGGAGGCTACTTCCCAGGGAACAGAGGTGGAGTGCAATTGAAAGAGCAGCTACTTGTTTGGGACTCACTTCCGGGTTCAGACAGACCACAGGCCCCTCAAATGGTTGATGCAAATGAGGGGTGAGAATCCAAAACTGCTGCGGTAGTCCATCTCCCTATAGGAAATGGACTTTACAGTGGAACACCACCCTGGTACAGAACACGCCAATGCTGATGGTCTGTCCAGATTCTTCCACCTTAGTGATGAGAACTCCCAAGAGGGTGGGTAGTTCTCCCCATCCTTCAGCTGGAGGGGATACATGTTAGAAATGACATCTATGGCGTGGTTTCCCCTGACTTTTTGCCTCTACCTCCTGCATTTTTGATGCTGGGCTGGATTTCGTTTATGCTGGCTTAGATGCTTTGGGCACTTTGCCACTGCTGATCAGTGTCAAAGTGCAAGAGCTCCCTGTGTAAATTGTTATTACAATTGGTTCTCCCTGATTGGCATATTTGATTTTCTGGTAAGTCCCTAGTAAAGTGCACTGAAGTGCGCCATGGCCTGTAAATCAAATGTTACTAGTGGGCCTGCAGCACTGATTGTGCCACCGACATGAGTTGCCCTGAAAGGGTATCTCAGACCTGCCACTGTAGTGTCTGTGCGCAGTTGTTAACTGCCATGTCGACTTGGCATGTGCACACACTTACCAGGCCCTAACCTTCCCTTTTCTTACATGTAAGGCACCCCTATGGTAGGACCAAGGTACCCCCGTGGGCAGGGTGAATTGCATGTTAAGGGTAGGACATGTACTGGTGTGCGTGACATGTCCTGATAGTGAAATACTGCCAATTTCGTTTTCACTATTGAAAGGCTATCTTGCCCCATAGGATAGAATGGAAATTGCTTTGTAACATCTTGCAAGTATAACTACCCATTGGGACAAGATAGAGAAATAAAGTTTAGGCTCTCATAATTTAATAACACATCTTTTAGTAAAGATGGATTTTAAATTGTGTGTTTGAAAATGCCTCTTTTAGAAAGTAGGCATTTTCTTGTTTAACCATTCTGTGAGCCTCTGCCTGTTTGTGTATTGACTGTCTGGTTTTGGAGTGACAGGGGATGTGCATTCACTGTAGACAGCTACTGGGGGAGGGTTTGATGTGTGCCTGGCCCTTCCTGAGCTGAATACCCCTTGACTGAATTTAGAGTAGTGGGAGGAGATTTCCTTGCACCTGAATAGGGCCTGGCTTCCTTGCTCAATGCTGTCTCCACCCCTGTGGTCATACTGCACCAGTGAGGACGAAACTGGTTTTGACTGGGCTCAGAGACCCTTGCACAAAGAGACCAAATACATTTTGTGATATAAGTATTAGACCTAAACCCCCAGAGATTTAGATTACTTCTGCACTCAAGAGGAACTTTTGCCAAGGAGAAGAGCTGAAGAGCTGTGAGGAGGAGTACTGCCCCTTTGCGTGGGGGTTGGCCTGCAGTTGCTGTTTCTGCCAAGGAAAGGACAAAGACTGGAACTTTGCTTTGAGCCTGATTGAAGAAGATCTCCAAGGGCCTGTGTGTGCTGGCCTCCTGTTCTGAAGTCTCAGGGACACAAAGACTTCATCCCCAGCTCCCCTGAACTCTGCTGCTTAAAGTTCTGACCTGCCAGGAGGTTCCTGTTCCAGTTCTGGGTCTCTGGAGGTTGTGCTTGCTGCTGGGAGCTGGAAGAAACCTACAGAACTGAAGAAATCGACGCATCGCTCTTCTTGCGGCTTTTTTTCCGACGTAGCACCGCTGTGCGAGAAGAATCTCCACGCATCGCCACGCCGCTGCTGAAACCGATGCAGCGCCTGACGCCGCTGCACGAACTGACGCATGGTGGGATCTTAACTGAAGAAACCAATGCAGCGCCACTCGGCGCTTCCACCTCGATCGCCGACACATCCTGGATTTCCACACATCGTACCTGTGCAGCAAGTTTTCCTGATGCATCACCCGTGGACCAGAACCATCTTGGAGTCAACCCATCACATCCCCCTACAGACTGGATTCGACGCCTCGCTTCTCCTGCGAGTAGCAGAACTGTTACATCGCCTCCCCATGGTCTTAGGAACTGACGCATCTCTTTGTTTCTCGACTCCACCCATCTCTGTGGCTGTTTGGCCTTGTGAATTTTGATGCATCTACAGGTACTTTGTGAGAAATCACGCATCCATAGTTTTCTATGGACCAAGTTGTTTGAAACCTTTTTAAAGTCATATTCTTATTACATGTACGTCGGATTTTTGTTGCTTTGGTCTTGTTGAGTTTAGATAAAGATACTTTATTTTTCTAAACTGGTGTGGAGTCCATTTGTAGTGTTATCACTGTATTACTGTGTGTTTTGAGTACAAACACTTTATACACTGCCTTTGGGATAAGTCTGTCTGCTCGTGCCAAGCTACCCAGGGGGTGCGCAGGTGGTATCTAAAGTGTGTATCCCCTTACCCTGACTAGAAGCAAGGGTCCCTATTTGGACAAAGGTACCTACCTCTGCCAACTAGAGACCCCCATTTCTAACATTTCCATTATAAATAGACATTCTTGTCAGACTCCCTGCTTCCAAGTCGTTCTTTATTGCTCCGTCACCTCGTTAGCAATAACATTTGGTTCAGGCATATGCTGGCATGCTTATAGCTCGCCCTTAAGTGGTTCTACAATTGTGGCTCACTTCATCTTTGAAGGACATATCCATTGGTTTACCTTCATCACTCCAGATTTCCACATCTTTATCATTTAATGGTTCCTGATGTCTTCTGAAGTGTGGCCTCGGGTGAAATGTTGTGGACTGGTGGCATGCCCTGTGTTAGTCCCATTGAATATGTAAGCCACGCTTTATTCAGTTTCACAGATTCTACAACTTCTCCCTCGTACATATGACATAACATCTAGACTTTCTGTTGTTGCTTATCTGGAGAGGTCTTGTAGAACCTCTACATCCTTGTCTTGTGTCCAAGTGATATGGGCTGGGATTCCCTTTCTCAAAAAAATGATGCACTCGATGGTGAGTGTACTTATGTCTTAATCCAGGTGACCACCTGTTTCTTATCTATTGTTCTCTAAGGAGTCAATAGACCTCATTTGCACCTTTAGGAAGTGGATGGGAAAAACTTTGGCAAATATCTTTCATTCCTTAGCTCGTGTGTGACAGGAGCCTTCTTGGTACCATTACTCTGTGAGTGGCAGACACAAACAAATCTACGTATACCAAATAAGTGTTTTGTAACAGTTGAGAGACTGGATGCCTTGGAAGTCAGGAGAGCCGGGTGCTTACAACCTTAGCCCTCCAAGCATGTATGAGGCTTCTTGGTTCCTTTGAGAGGCCAGTGCTATTCCTGGTAACTAGTTGGGCCCTTTTTTCCTGAGATCCCAGCAGTGATGGGAAGTCAAGCTGGAAAATCCCTTCATTTTGGGAAACTAACCTGTGTAAGGAGAGTGTGGTGGCAGGGGCAGCCTTGCCATTACCTCAGTGGTGCTGGTGCCAAATTAGGTTGGGCTTTAAAGGCTGTGGGATCACCCGCCTGCTATTTTATATCCTTTTAATGTAGGTTTTCACGTTCTTCATTATTAGTATCTCTAAATGTGAAAGTTTTTCTAAATCGTATTAGTTCTGGACACTTTTTACACAGCAGCACCCCCATACAGTCACCATGACAGTAAACATTGGCCCCTCTGAGGTCCTTGTGTTGTGCAAAAATCCGGTTCAATGTGTGCAATAACAGACCACTGGGGTGGCCAATTCCTCAATGGTTGCTGGTCTTCTAGTGCCACTCATATCTTGAGGTTTCACAGCAAAATTGCAACTGTAGCTGCATTACTGCTTGCGATTTTCTCCTCCAGCAGGTGTAGTTGAGGAGGAAGTGAAGACAGACTCATTGACAAGACAAGATTTAAGGTGCTGGCAGTGATTTGGAGATCCCACACCATTTGTGAGGTGGAATTCAAGTATATCTAGTCTTCCTAATAGTAGCACTACTACAACCTGTGACACACTATAAATAACCATAACCAAAACAAATAATGAGTGAAATGTCTTTTATACTGGCATAATCTCGTATATTTTTCAGTATTTTGAGTTACGATTGTTATGTGTAATACCTGAGATTATACCAGTAACCACATTGCATAATCAAGATTTTGTTCAACAATGTGAACAAATCGAATAATGGAGGCTGTTGTTCACATTCTGCACAAGTAATCACTATTTTGTAGCATGATTTTGCATAATTGTAAAATGCACAAGTCCATGCTTTGAAATAACAAAACATAATTAATAAAATAATGCTGATTGCCTGCTTAGCCAGTGTGATACGAAAAAGTCAAGGCTGATGAGCTCTCACTCCCCAACCTACATGAGCCCACATTTACGCACCGATGCTGCGGCACCCGAACACCCTGGGCCTGATTCACAAAGATAAACTTACAATTTTGTGTTAGTTTATGACTGTTTGCTATTAATTGAGATTTTCCTAGCCTTGATGTCAGAAAGGCTAGATTTTATTAAAGGCAAGGAGACAAGTATTATGCTGTCTTTTCTTGCTTTTACTTAACAGCAGCCAGGCAAGCTAAAAAACTGAGGGGCATATTAGCAAGACCGGCGATAAAATTATCGCCGTTTTAGCGGCAGGAAACTGCCGCTAAAGCGGCGATAATGGGCTTGCTAATATGCGTTATAGAACTCCAATAGAAGCCCAGGTTAGATGTGCAGGACATCTAACCTGGGCTTCTATTGAATTCTATAACGCATATTAGCAAGTCCATTATCGCCGTTTTAGCGGCAGTTTCCTGCCGCTAAAACGGCGATAATTTTATCGCCGGTCTTGCTAATATGCCCCTAAATTTCCCAGAAAAACTGGTAAAAGTAATAGAAACAGTGACTTCACAATATATCAACCAATGGGACGCCGAGCAACCCAAAAATTATCTTGACTGGGAGCAACACATCCTCTTTTCTTGTAGCGAGTAAATCAGTAAGAGGCATGGAAAGAAACAATACCACTGAATACAAAGTAACCAGCATAGTCAAAATGTCTGCCAGGCAATCCAAAAGGAGGTGAGGAACTCTGGTCTGACCAGGAAGAGACAATCCATGGAATGATTCAGCAAATTGAATCAGAGAGGAGAATCAAGCTGGATTAGGTTGAAGTGACAGAAGTGGAAGAAGGGTTCACTGACAGAATATCAATGTAAAAAATATATAAGTAAAAAATATTGATGAAAAAATATAGAATGCAAAAATATCGACTCCCTATACTTAAACAGGTAAGTACAAAAATATATAGAAAAAAATATCGATGTAAAAAATATATTTGTACAAAATATCGATTTTTATATATATATAATAAAATAATAAATATTAAATATGTTAAATAATTGAATTCATATAAACAAAGTAGATTTAATTTAAATTTTAACAAATATAACAAATAAACGTAATTAAAAAAAGTTAAACACACATACATAATAATTAATATATATATTTACTTTAAAACTATTAATAAACGATTAATTTTAATTTATTTTATAATTTTAAAATTATACTAAAATTATTTACAAATATATATATATATTTGTAAATACTTTTTGTATAATTTTAAAATTATAAAATAAATTACAATTAATTGTTTATTATGTATATGCATATATATGGACCAATAACATAAAATCTAATTTAAAAAAACATTCTATTATAAATTAAAACATTAAACTATTTAAAAATCTTCAAACTTACATTTTCCAATACAGTCAGTGCAACTGTAAGGAAAATGTTGGATAGCGGAGGGGTAAAAATTACTATTCCCATTCCAGTCAGTGCAACAGTAGGGAAAGCAATGGATAGCGGAGGGGCAAATATTACTATTCCCTCTCCAGTTAGTGCAACGGTAGGGAAAGTGTTGGATAGCGGAGGGGTAAAAATTACTATTCCCACTCCAGTGAGTGCAACAGTAGGGAAAGTGTTGGATAGCGGAGTGGTTAAAATTACTAGTCCCACTCCATTGAGTGCAACAGTAAGGAAAGTGTTGGATAGCGGTGGGGTAAAAAATACTATTCCCACTCCAATGAGTGCAACAGTAGGGAAGGTGTTGGATAGCGGAGGAGTACAAATTACTATTCCCACTCCAGTGAGTGAAACAGTAGGGAAAGTGTTGGGTAGCGAAGGGGTAAAAATTACTATTCCCACACCAGTCAGTGCAACAGTAGGGAAAGTGTTGGATTGCAGAGGGGTAACAATTAATATTCTCACTCCAGTCAGTTCAAAATTAAAAACAAACAGAATATTAACAACAACAAAAATATTTAGAAAACAAAATAAATTTAAAAATAAATAAATATGTTAAAAATTAAAATACAAATATATTTAATAATAAAACATTTAAAAAAAACATATAATGTTAAATACATATGAGAAATACCTACAAATATTGTATTAAATAAAATAAAAAATAATGTTCAAACAAATAGTATTTTTAATTAGAAATTATTTAGAAACAAAAACATTAATTATTACACAAATTGAGGGGCGTGGCCAAGCGGTCCGACATGGCGGACGCGTATTAACATCTCTCCCGCAGCCCACCGCTAATCCTCCATTAATCCTGCCATCTCATCGCAGCTACCCCTACATCGACCCTCCACGGGTCACGGCGAGCCGGCGGGGCACCCGCAGTACCTGCATCGGGCGCCTCCTGCCGCTGTGGAACCGCCGTATTTGCTGGTGTGGCTGGGCCCAGGACTCGCCCTAGATGTGCTGTTCCTTCGGTGTGACGGGCCTGCCGCCGCTGGTCGTAGGGGGCTGTGTGCTCTGCCTGCTTGCTGGGGCTCATCCGGACGTTGCCTGGGGTGCGGCTGGAGCTGCCCTTCGCCCCCGAGCTCTGCGGCGGCCTGTTTCCTGGGGGAGTGAGCTGCCAGCGGCCGAGGACGGATGGCTCTGCCATTTTGTGAGCGGCGGATCGGACCCCCTGCTCTGCTACTCCCCCGAGATCCCTGCTGTGAGTGCCCGCGGCACCGGCGATCGGACCGGGCCAAAACGGTGTCACCTTCCTCCCCGCACCTGAAATACACCCTTGGGCTCCCGGAATCGCCCTAAGCGGCTTGGTGTGAGGCTGGGGAGTCGCAAAAGGTCCCAGACGTGTGGCTCCCGCCCCCCCTTTCCTCCTGCCTGTGACGGGGCCTGGCGGGCGTGACCTGCTGCCTCCCTGCCCGCCTCCCTGCCCGCCCATTCTCGATGCGGTGCACCTGGTGGCCCGGGGCCTCGGTGGTGGTCCTCGCGGCACGCAGCTTCTCCTGGTCTTTGGTGGCCGGTTCGCCTGCGCCCCGTGAGGCCTACTTCCTCATGTTGTCATCCTGGTGAGTGATCTGGCTCCCGCTCACCTTCTACTGCCCTACGTTGGGGAGACTGCCATATTGTCTACAGCGCCGCTCCGGCCTGGGAGGTGCCTTCTCTACGTGGCATGAGGCTCTTCCCATGACTGGACGATGCCACTGCCTTGGTCTGCCCGTTAGGGGGGCGTGGGGGGTCACCACCTACGGTGGCGGCTGGGCTATGCCCCGGTGCGGCTTGTGGGTGTCGGGCCCTCCCCCGGTGACCGTTTTTGGCCGACCAGTGGTGTGTCCCTGCGGTGGGGGCTGTGTTATTCTCTCACTTCCAGTAGACCCCCAAATTGGGCTGTCCCTCCCCACTATCGCTCACAATGGCAAACAATCTACCATGGACAAGTACACCGGCCAACGCCCAACCACCCGGCCCGGAAGCCGCTGCGCCTGCTATCCCTGATAATGCCGCACTCTTGGTGGCTATCACACAATCTCGGGATGCACTAGAAGCCAAAATTGGTGCTGTGGGGTCAGATGTCATGCTCCTTCGGCAGGACCTCCGTAATGCGGTGCAGCGGATCACCGAAACAGAAAAGCGAATCTCCGCGACAGAAGACGCTGTTGCCACCCTCCAGAAAAGAGTTTCCAACCTGGAGTCACTAACGCGTGGACTGGCGGCTAGGGTGGAGGACGCAGAGGGCCGAGCTCGGAGGAATAACTTCCGCTTCATGGGTTTTCTCGAGGGCTTTGAGTCCAATGACGCCGTTGCCTTCTTGACCAAGTGGCTTATGGAATGGCTCCCTACGGAATCCTTGTCCCCCTGCTTTATCATCGAACTGGCGCACTGTGTTCTGCAATGGTAGCCACCCCCGGGAGCTCATCCCCATCCACTAATCGCCCGATATCTCTCCTGCTTAGACTCCGTGCGCATCCTAATACTCATTCACTGGTCCATTTATGTGATGTTAACCCGACATGATGCTCACTCAGGCTAGGCGCTTCCTAGCTGGAACGTCCGGGGCATACTGGACAAGGTTAAAAGAGGGGCAGTACTCCGCCAGGCCAGGCCATACAATACGGACATCCTCATGCTACAGGAAACACACCTGTTGGGCAATAAGACGCTCTGCCTGGCACGCTTTGGTTTTGCTCAGACCTATCACTCTGGCTTCACTAGGGGATCCCGGGGTGTGGCAATATTGATCCATCGCAGACTGCCGTTTGTCCACGACCGTTCTTGGTCCGATCCCCAGGGCAGGTTTATAGTGGTGTCTGGCATGCTTTATGGTGAGTCTCTCACGCTGGTGTGTGTGTATGCCCCCCCTCCTCTGTCGTCGTCCTTGGTGGAGCGGATGACCTCCCTCTGGGCTGAATTTCCGCCGAGCCTGCTGTTAGCTGGGGGTGACTGGAATGATGTTATGTGTCCCTCGCTGGATAGATGGCGTAGCACAGGGCCGATGACTGGCACGCGCAAGTCGAAACTACACCCGCTAGCCCAGGGATTGGGGTGGGTTGATACCTGGCGGAAACTACACCCTGCTTCAAATGAATACACGTACTTCTCGACCACACACAATTCCTTCTCACGCCTTGACTATATATTTATATCTGCCTCACACGTCCACAAGATTGAGAGGGCTGAGATCTTGCCCAGAGGTTTGTCGGATCACTCCCTCATTACACTAGTAGTGCAGCTGGGCCAGGCTCGCTCTCCACCCCGCAGGCGCCTCTCAACATGGTTACTACAGGACGACTCATACCACCAACAGATTTACGTGGCCCTTACTGAATATTTCTCACATAATATTGGCACTGTGGATTCTTCGGGGACCCTGTGGGAGGCCATGAAACCAACTCTGCGGGGGGTAGACATTGCCTTTTGCACTGCGTGGCGTCAGCAGCGCCATGAGAAACTGGTTCATTCAAAAGCACAAATCTTAGACCTGGAACGCAGGAGTAGAGAGGCTGACGGTACGGTAGCGCGTCGCCAGCTCCCCATCATCCAACAACTATACGCCAGTGACCTACTAGACGAGGCCAAGCTGTACCGGCTGGCCACAAGTAGCCGCATCTATCAATGGGGGGACAAATCCAGCGCCCTCCTGCACCGCCTGTGCCAGCAGACACTTCGCCCCGTGACCCTTCCCGGGATCCGGGGACCGGCGGGCCAGGTCCTTACTGACCCTGCTAGCATCGCCGTGAGCTTCGCAGATTACTACGCAAACTTATACGCCCCGCAGAAGACTCTCCCTGTGGACACCATCGACATATTTTTGGCCGATCGGCCCTCGCGGTCTCTAGCAGATGACGTACGGGACGATCTAGATGCCCCGATCACCGTGGAAGAGGTCCAAAGTGCCCTTACGGATATCTGCTCGGGTAAATCACCGGGTCCAAACGGATTTCCGTGTGAGTTCTTCAAGAAGTACTCATCCCAAATATCACTGCATTATTTGGCAGCTCTTCAGGCTGCAGTGGACGATGGCCGTCTCCCGGCTGACTGGCGTCATGCCGAGCTAGTGGTCTTTTCAAAGCCGGGCCGACCCCCTGAGCTGCATGCTTCCTACAGACCGATTTCTCTCCTTAATATAGAGGCCAAACTACTCGCCAAAATTATCGCTAACCGCATTGTCTCACATATCACTACTCTTGTCCATCCTGACCAGGCGGGCTTTATGCCCAATCGCGCTACTCGACACAATATTCGTCACATAATGCTATCGTCTCCGTGGACCGGCTAAATGAGCCAGCTGCGCTCCTGCTTGCCGATATGGATAAGGCCTTTGATTCCCTCAGCTGGACCTATCTATTCGCCCTCCTTGACCCCTTAAACATTGGCCCTAGACTTCTTCAATACATTCGCCTCCTATATACTGACATCACAGCCTCGGTGCGGATCTATTTCTCCACCTCGCGGCCTCTACATGTCGGGAGAGGCATTAGACAGGGTTGCCCTTTGTTTCCCTATTTGTTTGCACTCGCCATGGAACCACTTGTGGCTTGGGTGCGAATCGATGCCCAGGTCTACGGCTTTGAGTGGTCACGCGAGGTGTCCGATCGTATAGCATTATACGCTGATGACGTCCTATTCTTCTTCACACGTCCGAATAGATCTGGCCCCCGCCTGCTCCGAGTAATGGAAATCTTTGGCCTTTATTTGAACGCCCACAAGTCTTATCTATGGCCTCTGTGTGGGAGCGATCAGTTTGGGACTTGGACGCAACAAGTCACGGTTGTGCCCGATGGCTTTAAATATCTTGGGATGTTCTTGTCATCATCTCAACCTGACTCCTGGTCTAAAAATCTGGCCCCCCTACTGCCTCAGATGAGACAACAGGTGAGCTCCTGGTCGCATCTGCCCCTTACGTTGTTCGGCAGATTGGGCATTGTTAAAATGTTCTTGCTGCCTTACCTACTCTACCAACTCCAAAACTATCCCTACCCAATACCGCACACATGGTTCCGACAACTGAACTCAGCTCTTAGCCACCTCCTCTGGGGGGGGTTCTGTACGGGTCGCCTTGCGAACATGCTTCCAGTCCACGTACTGTGGGGGTCTTGCGACCCCGGATGTCCTGACTTATCACGCAGCGTCCCACCTCCTCGTCTTAAACGACTGGTGGTACGGCGACCGGTGCGACCCTGCCTACGCGCTTGAACGTTGGCTAATGGACTCTAAATCTCTGCACATGATTCTACACTCTAATGCAGCACTTAGAATGCTACCGCCCGCAACCCGGACCGTCTTTACGATCTGGCGGCAGGCTCTGCATAAGATCGGTTGGTGGGGCACACTTACCAAGGATACTCCCCTCTGGCACAATGGCCTCCTACTGCAACTGCTTGAACTCTCGGGGTTCGCGGGCTGGGACGCTATCGGAATCTCAAAGGTCGGCGATATCCTCCGGGGCCAAACCCTCAAGTCATTTCAACAACTACAGGCTGACTTCCACATGCCCCTCTCCCAATTCTACAAATACCTTCAATTTTGACACGCCTTCTCCCCTTATCTTTCGCGACAAGACACCATTCCAGATTTTAACCCCATTGAGGCCAAGGTGTTCATGGGCGAGATGGGCGCACACAAAATCACAGCATTATACTGCACCTTGGTCACCAATAGTGACGATACACTTCACAAGACTAGGGAGGCTTGGCAGGACGATTTGGGTCCACTTGACGAGGACGACTGGGTGGAGGCCCTTAAATCCCCGACTTATACAATTCAAATACCTCCATAGGGCATACTTTACCCGCTGTAGGCTCTGGCGCGCAGGGATGATCGCATCTCCCTCGTGCCTGCGCTGCGGGTCGGCCGATGTCCCCTTCCTTCACACGGTATGGGACTGTGCCGCCCTGTCGCGCTTCTGGCGCGGAGTGCTGGCCTGCCTCTCCGAGGTACTGGGATAAGACGTTCCACGGTCTCCGCGTCTAACCATGCTCCACATTACCGATGAGATCGGAGGTAATAGATACAAAAGGCATTTGCTATTCTTAGGGCTTACCCTTGCTAAGCGCGACATTGCCAGGGCGTGGAAGGTGGCTTCTCCGCCCTCCGTTGGGGCCTGGACGCGTGGCCTTGACTTTTCAATGGGGCTAGAAATCCCAATTTTCAAGGCACGCGGATGCCCCCAGAAGCACCCGAGAATATGGAAGCGATGGGCCGATTATCGCGGTCTTTACCTCGAACCTGTCCCCCCGGCACGAAGTATTGATGATCTGTCATGATGATTTAATTTTGGGTATGCACACTGGGACCTATTGTACATATACTATTCTATCGCGACTGGAGTCATTTCCAAATATTAGTTACGTAGATCATGTGACACTTTTGTTCTTTGTTTTAATGCGTATTCTCCGTTGATTCTGTCCTATGTATCCACGTGTTCTAGACGAACTCACTGTAAAAAGTTGACATCTTTACCAATGCCATACTATGTATGCGATGTATTGCCCCGGACCCTCCTGGGCTCTCTTCTGTCTGTCTGTTGGTAGGTCGCTCCCCCTCCGCACAGCACCGCCTGTGTGGTCCCTGCTCCAGCTGCCGCTGCTGAGGAAGTTCGAGGCCCTCCTCCACCCGCAGGCTACCACCTGCGCCTCATCCCTGGTGGCCAGTGGTAGGCCGTAGGTTTGTATCTTCCTCTTCTGTACTGCCTTGTACTGCCATTTCTCTTTCTGTTGTCTGTGTCCTAATTGTTCTGTGCCCGTTTTTTCATTCTGTGCCCCTCGCTGTCCTGACTGTTCTGTGCCCGTTTTTCATTCTGTGCCCCTCGCTGTCCTGATTGTTCTGTGCCCGTTTTTCATTCTGTGCCCCTCGCTGTCCTGACTGTTCTGTGCCCGTTTTTCATTCTGTGCCCCTCGCTGTCCTGACTGTTCTGTGCCCATTTTTCATTCTGTGCCCCTCGCTGTCCTGATTGTTCTGTGCCCGTTTTTTCCATTCTGTGCCCCTCGCTGTCCTGACTGTTCTGTGCCCGTTTTTCATTCTGTGCCCCTCGCTGTCCTGACTGTTCTGTGCCCGTTTTTTATTCTGTGCCCCTCGCTGTCCTGACTGTTCTGTGCCCGTTTTTTCATTCTGTGCCCCTCGCTGCCCCCTGTGCGCTCTGTGCCAGGTTCTGTCTTCTGCTCCTTGCTGTGCCCCTAATCCCGTGCCCTTTTGCCTTCTGTTCCACCCGTCGCCCCTCGCCAATCCCGTTCCCGCCGCTGCGTCCCCTGCGGCCCCGCCCCCTCTCTGCCCATTCGCTGCCCCTGCCTCCCGCCTCCCAACTGCTCCTCCCTCCCACCTCCCCATATATGGCGGCCGCTGCGCGGTGAGGAGAGCGACCCTTGACCTGTTGGTAGGTCGCTCCCCCTCCGCACAGCACCGCCTGTGTGGTCCCTGCCCCAGCTGCCGCTGCTGAGGAAGTTCGAGGCCCTCCTCCACCTGCAGGCTACCACCTGCGCCTCATCCCTGGTGGCCAGTGGTAGGCCGTAGGTTTGTATCTTCTTCTTCTGTACTGCCTTGTACTGCCATTTCTCTTTCTGTTGTCTGTGTCCTAATTGTCCTGTGCCCGTTTTTTCATTCTGTGCCCCTCGCTGTCCTGACTGTTCTGTGCCTGTTTTTTCATTCTGTGCCCCTCGCTGCCCCCTGTGCGCTCTGTGCCAGGTTCTGTCTTCTGCTCCTTGCTGTGCCCCTAATCCCGTGCCCTTTTGCCTTCTGTTCCACCCGTCGCCCCTCGCCGATCCCGTTCCCACCACTGCGTCCCCTGCGGCCCCGCCCCCTCTCTGCCCATTCGCTGCCCCTGCCTCCCGCCTCCCAACTGCTCCTCCCTCCCACCTCCCCATATATGGCAGCCGCTGCGCGGTGAGGAGAGCGACCCTTGACCTGTTGGTAGGTCGCTCCCCCTCCGCACAGCACCGCCTGTGTGGTCCCTGCCCCAGCTGCCGCTGCTGAGGAAGTTCGAGGCCCTCCTCCACCCGCAGGCTACCACCTGCACCTCATCCCTGGTGGCCAGTGGTAGGCCGTAGGTTTGTATCTTCCTCTTCTGTACTGCTTTGTACTGCCATTTCTCTTTCTGTTGTCTGTGTCCTAATTGTCCTGTGCCCGTTTTTTCATTCTGTGCCCCTCGCTGTCCTGACTGTTCTGTGCCCGTTTTTCATTCTGTGCCCCTCGCTGTCCTGACTGTTCTGTGCCCGTTTTTCATTCTGTGCCCCTCGCTGTCCTGACTGTTCTGTGCCCGTTTTTCATTCTGTGCCCCTCGCTGTCCTGATTGTTCTGTGCTCGTTTTTTCATTCTGTGCCCCTCGCTGCCCCCTGTGCGCTCTGTGCCAGGTTCTGTCTTCTGCTCCTTGCTGTGCCCCTAATCCCGTGCCCTTTTGCCTTCTGTTCCACCCGTCGCCCTCGCCGATCCCGTTCCCGCCGCTGCGTCCCCTGCGGCCCCGCCCCCTCTCTGCCCATTCGCTGCCCCTGCCTCCCACCTCCCGCCTCCCAACTGCTTCTCCCTCCCACCTCCCCATATACGCCGAAGGTGCGCCTAAGGCAAGCCCGTCTGCGCCTGGACCGCGCCCAGCGCCAGAACCCCTGGGCCGCACGCCACGACGATCGCCGCCGATACGATGCCAGCACACTCCACGCTCTCAACCCTGGACGGACCCACACCTGCTTCAAGGCCGCCCCGAAACGCACACATGGTCCCTTCGCCTGCCAGAACTGCAGCTACACCAGCCTCAGAGCCGCCGAACCGCCCGCCAAGAAGGACCTCAACCACCTCCGGTGCATCCTACTTAACACCCGCTCCGCACGCAAACACGCCGTCAAGCTCTGGGACCTGCTCGACGCATCATCACCGGATGTCGCCTTCCTGACAGAGACCTGGATGAACGACTCCTCCGCACCCGACATCGCCATAGCCATCTCAGACGGCTATAAGATCACCCGCAGAGACCGCACCAACGGAGTAGGAGGAGGAATCGCCATCGTCCACAAGAACACCATCAGGGTCTCGACCAGCACCGACGACACTCTCTGCACCGCCGAACACATGCACTTCCAGATCCACACGGACCCCAACACCACCCTAAGAGGCACCCTCGTCTACAGACCCCCCCGGACCCCGACCCCAATTCAGCGACTCCATCGCCGACTTCATCAGCACGCACGCCCTGACCTCCACCGACTACATCCTCCTCGGAGACCTGAACTTTCACCTGGAGAACAACAACGACAGCAACTCCACCACCCTGATCGACAACCTCGCCAACCTCGGACTAAGACAGCTCGTCACAACACCAACCCATTCCGCCGGCCACACGCTCGACCCCGTCTTCTCCTCAAGCTCCCACGTCTCCTTCAGCCACACCACCGAACTCCTCTGGACCGACCACCGCTGCATCCACTTCACCTTCCAGAAACCCACCACACACCACCGCACCCAACAAATCCCATGCCGCTGCTGGAGCAAAGTCACCGGAGACCAACTACAAGCAAACCTCGCTCTCAGCCCTCCCGCCGACCCCTCCAACACCAACGACACTGCCCGCAACCTCACACGATGGATAGACGACTGCGCCAACACCCTCGCCCCGCTGAAAAAACCCATCTACAGAGACACCAGCAAGAGAGCCAGCTGTTTCACCCCGGAACTCCTAGCATCCAAGCGCACCTGCCGGAAACTAGAGAAGAAATGGCACAGTGAAAAGACACCGGACAGCCACGCAGCCCACAAAGACGCCATCCGCAACCACCATCACCTCATCAGATCCGCCAAGAGGATCTCCTTCAAAGACCGCCTCGACAACAACGCACACAACAGCAAGGAGCTCTTCAACATCGTGAAGGAACTCTCCAACCCAAGCTCCAACACCAACGACATCCCGCCATCGCAAGCCCTGTGCGATTCCCTCGCCACCTTCTTCCACCGCAAGATCACCGACATCCACGACAGCTTCGACACCCAGACTGCCCCAACAGACACCGACACACCAGACTCGCCGCACACCATCGACCACGACCCCTTGATAGCCTGGGCCAATGTGAACATCGATGACACCATCAAGACCATGAGCACAATCCACTCCGGCTCCGCGTCAGACCCTTTTCCGCACCACATCTTCAACAAAGCCAGCAGCTCCATCGCACCCCACCTGCGCAACGTCATCACCCTCTCCTTCGAGACCGTGACCTTCCCAGAGAGCTGGAAACACGCCGAGATCAACGCCCTACTCAAAAAACCCAAGGCGGACCCGAGAGACCTCAAGAACTTCCGGCCCATCTCCCTGCTTCCGTTCCCAGCCAAGGTCATCGAGAAGATCGTCAACAGACAGCTAACCCGATACCTCGAAGAAAACAGCATCCTGGACCCATCCCAGTCAGGGTTCCGCAGCAACCACAGCACCGAGACTGCCCTCATCGCCGCCACCGATGACATCAGGACCCTGCTGGACAACGGTGAGACCGCAGCCCTCATCCTGCTGGACCTCTCCGCCGCCTTCGACACTGTCTGCCACCGCTCACTACGCGCACGCTTCAACGACGCAGGGATCCAAGAGAAGGCCCTGGAGTGGACCACCTCCTTCCTCTCCGGCAGAACCCAGAGAGTCCGCCTCCCCCCATTCCGATCCGAAGCCTCCGAGATCATCTGCGGCGTACCCCAGGGATCATCCCTCAGCCCGACATTGTTCAACATCTACATGACCCCGCTCGCACGCATCGCCGGACAGCACGACCTCAACATCATCTCCTACGCCGACGACACCCAACTGATCCTCTCCCTCACCAAGGACCCCTCACCGCCAAATCCAACCTCCACGAAGGAATGAAGGCCGTCGCCGATTGGATGAAGAGCAGCCGACTAAAGCTGAACACGGACAAGACGGAGGTCCTCATCCTCGGCTCCAACCCTTCAGCCTGGGACGACTCCTGGTGGCCTACGACACTGGGGGCAGCCCCGACACCCACCGACCAAGCACGCAACCTGGGAGTCATCCTCGACTCAACGCTCTCCATGGCCAAGCAAGTCAACGCAGTCTCCTCCTCCTGCTTCAACACCCTCCGCATGCTCCGCAAGATCTACAGGTGGATCACGACAGATACAAGAAGAACAGTCACCCAAGCCCTCGTCAGTAGCAGACACGACTATGGAAACGCCCTCTACGCGGGAGCCCCGGCCAAGCTCATCAAACGACTGCAACGCATTCAAAACGCCTCTGCACGCCTGATCCTCGACGTACCACGCAGTGGCGTCACTAGGGTTGGTGTCACCCAGTGCGGTAACTCATGGTGTCACCCCCTCACGTGATAAATAGGTTTGTAACGAGATGAGGCTGCAGCGGGGTGCGGCGCGCCGGGGCTCGTGCCGAAGCCATGCCGCAACTTTACGCAGCACGCGCGCCCCCCGTCGGCGCAGTCTATCCGCGCACGCCCGGGCTTTAAACATGAGTTACTCCTGAAGTGGGCGATGAAGAGCTCTGACAAATGAACTCTCCCGTCTATCCACGGGCGGTGGAGGCGTCGCCCACGCACAGGAGGAGCAGCTTGGGCTGCAAGCTTCCCTCACGCACAGTGGTGGCCGGTGACATTTGAAAGTGGTGGGGCGTAAACTTTCTGTCGGAGTGCACCGTGGCGAGCGAGCGCAGCGAGCGAGCCCGAACATCATAAGGGAGCAGGAGTCCAGTGAGAGAGAGGTCGAGAGAGATGTCCACCCACCCCATATCATCTGCACTGGGTTAACCAGTCCCATTGAAAACCCGTCCTGCCCCCTCTGTGCCTTCAAGGACCTATCGCCGTTCAGTGATCTCAGCCATGCTTGGACCCACAGGTCAATGCTGCCTCTTCCACGAGAAGAGGTAAACCGAAGCCCTAGGACACCAACTAGTGGTTTTTTCCCCAATAACAACAAAAGAGCTGAAATTATTTTGGCTACTATGTGTGGGGAGTGCTCCAAGGGCAAAGTAGCATTTTGCTCGATGTACTTAACATTCTCTCACTGATTCTGCTCCTGTGAGAGTTGCCAGCTACAGACTCACACCAGGAAAGGACGGTGGGATAAGGTCTGCGTTGCAGGGATAAGGTAGTGAATGTATCCAAATGAATTTCATCTATGGAGCGGTTTGCTGTGGGACGCCTTTGCAACAGGCAGATGCTGACCTTTCTGACAAAGCTTTCCCGTTAAGATGCCACCTACTGGGATCTAAGGTTCCCCTGCCGAGGGACCCTGCCTTTACTGGTGCTGGTCATAAACAGATGACATTGCGCATTTGGGTAGCAGGGGTAGGCTACCTGGGAGTCCAATCTACTTTTCCTTTGATTGGTGAGTCAAAACACAATTGCAGGCAGTCTCAGTAAAACTGGTTCAACCCTTCATCCTTTCCTAGGCAGGAAAGGTGTAAGTGTTTTCAGCAGTCGAGGCAAAATAGGATTTTGTTTCCTCGAGGTGGCGTCTTACATTGCTTTATGGGCGCACTGGACCTGTTTGCCAATTCATTGAAGGACACCCAATATTTAAATGTAGAGACAATATATTTGTGGTGTGTGTCGTCTGTCATGGGTCAATTTAGTGCGAAGATGACTACCCCATGGAGTTCAGAAGTACTTTCACTAGCAGTGCAGTAGGGCATAAAACATCATATTCCCTTAACTCTCAAGGGGGGAAGCGAGCAGGCCGGCTACGTTAATGACACTCACAAAAGGTACCCTGGAGAACAGGGAGGGGAAGGCACTGACAGCCTCACTGCTCCAAGGTTGGTGTTGCTGCTGGAGCAAGGGGGAAAACGAGTGGGCCCAGTTACCTTAATGACACACAAAGCGCACTCCAAACAAACAATACTGGGAAGAGAACGCACAGAAAATACCGCACTTCAACGGGCCTCGGTGAGAGTTAAGTTGCTTGTATCTAGGTCTTTAGCTTTGACCAGTCACACCATGTAGTCGGACAGTGATACACACCACTGCAGTGTATTCAGATTTAATTAAAAGCAGGCAGGATGCCACAAGTACCACTAGGAGGGTCAATATTTTAGGTAAATAATTATTAACATCGTGGATTGGCTCTCTAATAACCAATACAATGTGAGCTGTCCTACTCAACTAACACGTTTCTGTACACATTCAGGGTACACATTTACTATAACATGGCTGGCTTGAAGGATTAGAGATACAGATATTCAATAGATATCGCTTTGATTGTGAAAGTTTTCGCTCATGTTTGCTGTGGTCCTTCTGAGCTGCCACTACGATGCAGTTAAACATTATTTTAGCTGCAGCTGTAATTGGATTTAACAATTGATCATCATGGTCTACTTGCATGAAATGTGGAAGTCTTTCTAACAAACGAAGACAAATGGTCCTTTGCAGATGCGCTGCTCTCCGGGATGCTTTGGAGTCACGCACACTTCACACCTGCTCAGCTGGAGCACAGCAGCAGCACAGGTTCAGCTCTCCCTGCACTTGGCCAGATCTCACGGTGTCACCCCATGTGATGGTGTCACCCGGTGCGGTCCGCACCCTCCGCACCACCCTAGTGACGCCGCTGGTACCACGCCACAGCCACATCACCCCCCACCTGAGAAACCTGCAATGGCTCCCCGTCGACAGGAGAATCTCCTTCAAACTCCTCATCCACGCACACAAGGCACTCCACAAGACCGGCCCAGCCTACCTCAACAGACGACTCTTCTTCTACGTCCCCAACCGCCAGCTCCGCTCCGCCGACCTCTCCCTCGCCACCGTCCCTCGCATCTGAAGAACTACCACCGGCGGCAGATCCTTCTCCCACCTCGCCGCCAAGACCTGGAACACCCTTCCACTTAGCCTACGTCAGACCCAAGACCTGCTGACCTTCAGGAGGCTACTTAAGACCTGGCTGTTCGACCAGTAGCGGCACCCCCCCCCCCTTCTTCTCTTCCCCAGTGCCTTGAGACCCTCGCGGGTAAGTAGTGCGCTCTACAAATTCTGAATTGAATTGAATTGAACAATAAAATATGTTGTTAAAAAAAAATTTATTACACAAATTTCCTTTCTTAATTTCCTACCCTATAACACCACACAATTCAGAACCCACATCTAAATTTTAAAAAAATGTACTTCCTTAATAAACATAATGAATTACCAATTAAAGAAATATTATTAATTAAAAAAGAAATTAAAACTCATAAAAATTAACTTACTGCCCACACTTTACCCCTATAATCCCCACAAACCACACCTAAATTAAACAGTAAAAACATTAATTACACAATTAAAACTTATTTTCAATTTAAAAAACTAATAGTATTTAACAACTAATTATAAAGTAAGTAAAATTAATTTACTCCCCACACTGTACCCCTATAAAAGTAAAACCCACACACAAACAAATATAAAAAATACCATAATTAATTTTCAATCAATTAATTAATATAAATTAACAACTAATTATTAATTAATCAAAAATTACTTCCCACCCTTTACCCCTATAAACCCCACAACCCGCACCTAAACAAAATTACACAATTACCATAATTATTTGCCAATTATTTAATATTAATTAACAACCAATTATTAATTAATTACAAATAAATTACTTCCCACAATTAACACTATAAAATCTCAATTAAATAAATATTAATAAATAAAAAAAAAATTATTATAATTAAATTACTTCCCACCCTATTCCCCTATAAACCCACAACCCCCGCTACGGAACTAAAACACGCAAAACGTACTTAAAATAAAATTGATAACTTCTAAAAATGTAACACATATATTAAAAAAACATAGACAATACTTATACAAAAAACATACATCAATACATTTAAAATATAAACTAAAATACATAACACTAATTAAAAATCGATATTTTAAACAACTATATTTTTGCAAATGATATTAATGACTTCTATATTTTTGAAAACGATATTTCTTACCTTAAATTCGATATTCTTTACCACGATATTCTTGCTGTCGATATTTCTGTGTCACGATATTTACAACTCGATATTTGTGTAGGTCGACATTTCTAACTCGATATTCTGTCTGAATACCGTAATTAGGTGTTGGAACTGCAGAAAAAACAGACCAGGGAGGGTTAATGAAACAGTGGTGGGAAAATACTCACCTCTTTGTCTTTAATAAAATCTAGCCTTTCTGACACCAAGGCTAGGAAAATCTAAATTTTATTACAAGACCAGATTCTCATATTATGCTTGTTCAAATCATTGCAATAACAGAAACATGGGAAATTGGTTTACAATAAAAAGTTCCGAAAGTATTAATGTGCGACCAATCTGCATATTTGAGAATGTCATGCAAACTAGCACCTGCCCAAAAGGCCCTAGAGTCCATAGCCCCTATGGCCGAATGGGCGCCAAAGGAATCAATATTAATACCAGCCATAGACATGATCCATTTTACCTAGCGGACCGAAGTGGGAGAAAAGACGGGTTCATGGGGTTTCTGTAAAAATAAGCAGTTGAGTAGAAGAGGGAATTCTCGAATCTGCTGTTTGTGAAACGTAATATTTTAGCCAATTTCCTACACATAATTTTTGTTGAGAAGGGAAAAAAAGATACTGAATTGTTGATAGATTGGTTTTGGTATGTCTGTGACCTTGAAAGGAAACACCAAGAAGTGAATAGTGGAAAGAGGACACATTTAATGCTTTGACATCGGAAACACCTTTCAAGGAAATTAAACATAAAAGCATTACCCGCTTTGCAGATAACTGTTTGAGAGAAAGATATATATTATCTTGCCATGAAATAAACATTTTTAACACCAAAGTAACATTCCACATTGTATTATATTTGGAAACTGGAGGATTAATATATCTTACTTCCTTAAATAGTCGGCAGACTAAGGGGTGTTCTCTAATGGGTTTTCCATCCACCCTGAGATGTTCAGCTGAAATGGCCGATCTATAAATATTGATTGTACGATAGGCATTTCCTTGAGAAGCTACAGAGGCTAAGAAATTAACTACCAGAGTTAAATCTACTGAAATGGGATCTCAATTCCTGTCCGTACACCAGCTACACCAGGCCAACAAGGCTGAATTGTAGAGTTTTGAAGTGCCAGGGTCCCAGGATTGTTGAATGAGGTTGATAGCCTCCTCGGAAATTCCTGGGGTTCTCCAGGAAGAACCAAAATTCTCCAGGCGATCAGAAATAGAGACCTCTCTAGAGTTATGCTGTGTCGAAGTCCCTGAGGGTTGAGAAGCAAATCTGGAAAGTGAGGAATGCAAACTGGGAAGTCCGAGGCCAGCTCCAACAGAGTTGGATAACAAGGTTGAGCTTGTCAAAAGGGAATGATTAGAACCAGTGATGAAAACTGTCTGCGAGACTGTGCTAGGACTCGCGTAGTCAATAGAAAGGGGGAAAAGCATAGAGAAGAGTCTGCGCCCAAGATTTAAGAAGCGCATCCGTAGCCAGAGCTTGAGGATCTGGTCTCCAGCTGAAAAAGGAAGGAAGTTGGGTATTGAGTTGAGAGGCAAAAAGGTTGATTGACATGTTGCCAAAGATGGAAGAAAGACGATTGAACACTGAAGGATGCTGTTGCAAATCGCTTCAGTCTTGAAGATGTCTGGAGTACCAAGCTGCTACGACATTCAAGTTTCCTGGGAGATAAACTGCTCTGAATGAGAGATTCCGTCAAAGACAATATTCCCAAAGATGTTTGACGAGACCCACCATAAGTATGGACATTGTACCTCAAGATGATTTATATATCTGACCGTTGTTAGGTTGTCCATCTATAGAAGAATGGTGCATTTTGCTTTGTCTTTTGTAAAGGATTGGATGGCAAAGGAGCCTGCAAGCATCTACAAACTGTTGGTATGCAAGAATAACTCCTGACAAGACCATGGACCTCCAGTCGAGTATTGACCCAGCCTGTCTGATTTGCATTGAATTCTAAGACAAGATCTGGGGCGCCAGAGAAAATTGTTCTCCCGTTCCAGGTGTCTAAGTGAGTCAACCACCAGAGGAATTCTTCTTTGGACTCTGGATCTAAAGAAACGGGGTCTGAATAAGCAAGACCTCTGCTGAGATGCTGGATTTTTAATCTTTGAAGGGCCCAATAATGAAGTGGGCCGAGAAAAATTGCTTGAATCGAAGAAGCCAGAAGCTCTACAAGACTGGCCAGAGATCTGAGAGAAAAATGGGCAAGAGTTAAGGAATGTCGGATCTCCTTTTTTATGAGAGTGACCCTGTGTTGAGGGAGTTGTAGATTGACTGAGAGGTATCAATCAGGAACACTAGGAATTCCAGTTGTTGAGAAGGAACTAGAGCTGTCTTCTGAACATTGGTAAGAAAACCTAACCAAAGTAGAAGATCTTGGCAAAGCTATAAATGAGAAAGAAGAACATTCTTGTCTTGGGCCATAAGATAAGCATCCTGAAGATCCAATCTGACTAGGCAGTCATCTTGGAGCAAAATATCTCTGAGGTGGAGAATAGTCTCCATCTTGAAGTGGAGATATACTACAAAGTTGTTGAAATCTTTTAGGTGTATTACACAGTGAAATATTTTGTTCTTTTTCTGTACAAAGAAGATGGTACTGAGGAAACCTGTGGGATCTAACTGAATTTGTTTGATAGCCTGCTTGGAAAGAAGAGATTGAATCTTGTCCTGGATCAGAAGGAATTTATCCTGAGAAAAAAGAAGAGGATAGGGAAGTTGCAGCTGTACTGGAGGTTGACAGAATTCTATGTGATACCCTTGAACTGTTTGTATTATCCAGGGATCTGTGGTGAGAGAACACCATGGATTTAGACAAAGAGCTACTCTGCCTTTCTACAGGAGGAAGGCCAGAACTGGAAACTCCTACCTGAGTATTATTCTCCTTTGTTTCTGTATCACCTGGACCGGAAGCCTCTGGAACAACGTGGATAGAACTGGGGTTTGTAACCAGTGTAGAGGTTGACTTGGAAGTTCTGATCGAAGGAGACTCTGTTGAGGGATTGTCCCCTTGTCAGTTAACAGCCAGCAAAGTGACTCCTACTTTGCCGGCCCTGGCAGAAACCCGAGACAAATAGGTTTTCCTCATTGAGAGTTGGGTCTTATCCATCATGGCAAAGGTGCAGACATATTTCCCAAGTTCTTTGATAAAAAAAATCTTCAAATAAAAGGCCTTTAGCAAGAGGTCCTTCTTCCTTAGTGATGACTACTAAGTTTAGGATCTATTTCCAGTAGCAAACTTTTCCACCTATCCTGTGAAATGTGAGCGTTGGCATTGCCCAAAATGCATGTATCCCATTGGGCCCAATTAGAGAGGGTATCCGGATCCAATTGTGTGCCCTCAATTTTTGCCTCTTCGACCGAATCCAATATCCTGGTCAGGGGACCAACCAAGTCTAAAATCTTGTCTTGACAGTTGAACCAGGCCCTTTCAGCTCCTTTCTTCTGGACTTTCCCATATTTATTAAAAAACTTTAACATGTTTGGATCAATGACAGGAGTAGCCATAATGTTATTGGGAAGGAAAGGCTGGGGCATTCTGATTTCAATTCATTTTGAGAAGATTTATCAAGAGCATGGCGAAGGTAAAAAAAACTTATTCAGCCACATGCTCTGAAGGGAACCATTCAGTGGAATCAGGATGATGAATAAGGGAGGGATCGAACCTGGGTTCCCCAAGATGGTCAACTAATTCATTAGACACCGGATGAGAAACACTACCATCATTAGGATAAACTCCACGCCTTTTCTCTGGCCCATAATTAATAGGATCAAAAGATCCATCAAATGTATGTGTGTCATCGAAGACATCCTAATCATCATCATCGTCTGTGTCTTTTAAGAGGGTAACTTGGAGAGGGGAAGAAGGGAGCCCCAAAAATGAAACCTCTCGGGTGGAAGGATCATTATTTAATAAAAAGCCTTCAAAAGACCCTCCAGGGGTTGCAGCATGTTTCTTGCCCTTTTTTGAGGGAACTTCAGAAGGGGAAGAAACCATTTTTGAAAGGGAAGCTTCTAAATTTTTAGATACATCCAGCATAGAGACAGTTACAGCCTGCTGAACAAACTCCTTACTCAAGGATTTTAAATTATCCTTAAAAACCTGAGTTTCTGCCTCCTCAGACATTATGACTGATAAGTTTCAAAACCCCAGGAAATACAACTAAAATTAATAATTCCTAAATATTGCCTCAAAGTGATAGGAAAGGGTTACTGGAGGCAGGAATTAAAGGTAAAGGAACATTTAAGGGGCATAGCAATGAGGAGAATGGGTGTGTAGAAGGGTAGGAGTTGCCAGGTAGGAAATGACTGCAGACCAGAAGGAGCAAGGAGGGGAAAGATGTTACTGCAAAATGGTTCAATGGAAAATCACCAAGAGACGGCAAAACACTGCAGGAGGCGGCTGTGAAGAGGCGACCTGAGGAGCACAGAGGGCAGAATTTCTGTGATGGGGGAAGCGCTCGAGATAGACCAGAGCGTTACAAGGAAGTTTGTGCACGCACAAAGGCAAGTGAGCATATCACAAAGAATATCAATAAAATGGTAAAAACTGATATATTAACAATAACCGCAGATTACAGTGGAAAGTGAACATAATACTTGACTGCGAGCAGCAAGAAAAGAGTATTTGTTGCTCTCAGTCATTGGTTGTTCTATTGTGATGTCACTGTTTGTAGTCCTTTTACCAGTTTTTCTGGAAAATGTAGTTTTTTATCTTGCTTGGCTGCTGTTAATTAAAAGCAAGAAAAGACAGCATAATATGGGCCCCCGTTTTGTAATAAAATAAAGGTATTTTACTTGTAGTATCTTTACGACTGCAGAGTCTCCGCACATAAAAAAGAGCGGTCTATCTTATCTTTTTATGCACGAAAACTCCGCAGTCGTAAAGAAACTACTAGTAAAATACCTTTGTGAATAGGTAACAATTGTAAACTTACACAAAAACCAGGCCCATAATGTGCAACGTGTCTCAAAGTAAAACCTGCTCTCCGCCCTGCCTCACCCAATACACTCTAGAGACCCTCTCTCACCTCAATCTGTATCTGCCCTCTGCCTCCCCCCATCCCCACTCTCCCTTGTACTCTCATCTGGCAAACACTTGGAGCATTTATAGCTAACACTTTAGAGCTATAAAGATTTTTACCACAGCAAAATCTGTAACAAATAATCACTTTACTCTGTGCTGTTCATCAACAAATGTACTGGGAGCAGGTTGGGCAATAAATCTCGATGCGATGTTTGCCTGAGTCTGGGTGATGGCTGCCAGGGACATCCGGCGCCCGTCGCTCGCCGAGTGCCAGCATCTCCGAGCTAAGAGGAGCCACCGTCATGGGCATTAGTGATGGCACAGAAGATTCCAGACGCCTGGCTCCCTTTCTGAAAGAGCGATTTACTGCATTCTGCTATATATTAGCAATCATGTAGCACAAAGGGCAGCAGAGTTGCAGCTCGAAGCACTGTAAACTGACTTTGTCACACAAAGAATTACACAGAGGAGATTTTTAGGGTTCTATAAGCATATTTATGTGCAGCAATGGACAGTGTTTAGCTCTGTTCTTCTCCAGCTAGGTTCGCACGTGATGACGTAATGACGTGCTCCCAGTCTGCAAATCACAAACTGAAGCTCAGGAAGTTGACATGGTTTGGTGCAAGCTCTCATTCCTCTCACTGTGGGGCAGACACAGCATCATTGCTGTATCAGCCCCAGTTATCATGTTTCTTATTGCAAAACGTGTGCTCTGCTGCCCAGGTGAGCATGCTACAGTGTGACTGTGAACACGTGGCCTGTCCAGCTCTTGATGGAGGCCCTGGCGTGTGCCATGACACGGTTCCATAAGGTAACCTCCCTTGCAAAGGCCCTCAGCTCTTACCTGACGTTATCAAGGTACTAGGCACCCTGACCAGGGGCGGCTCCTCCGCTGTGGCGGAGGAGCGTCGCCCCACTGCTTTTGAGTAGTGAAGTAAAGGAAACATAAAATGATAATAACTTTAAGTTATTATCATTTTATGTTTCCTTTACGGGCGGGAGGGTGAGCGGGGCTGCTCTGCTCTCGGAGCAGGGCAGGAGTGGTTTGCCCACTCTTATGTGGGCAATGACTGTTTGGTCGGCCCTCTCGATCCGTCCAAACCAGTTATGCGCACTTCCCCCCCCCTCGCGCCCTCCTCTCTCGCCCACTCCGCACGCCGGCACCCACCCTACCACCCGGAAATAATGCCGGCCGCCACTGACCCTGACGGAGGTGACTCTGGTCTCCCCATAGAGAGCAGTAGTATTTGACTCCTCGCCCCTTTAAGCAGATACCCTAGATATACTATGGAGAATACATGGCCAGAGAGGTGCATGTTTGCCAAATATCTTCCATCTCAGAGGTGGCAGGGGTGTAGTGCAGGCCCTGAAGCCTCTGCATCACGGGGGGCCTCTTACTTTCCAGGAGGCCCCCCCAACCCATCAGTGGCTCTACTCAGCCCAAGGTCAATGAATATTAGCAAGATCACATTCTGCAGGGGGCCCCAGTGTTTACGTTAGGCCACTGAATGGTGGTGGACATTCAGCATTCCCACCAGGTGCCTTTTTGCCTGTGTGCATACATTTGTAATGTGAACAGTGCACGTGGAGGGGCAGACTGCAACATATGGCCCAATGTGTCTTCGTATATATGTCAATGAAAACCGGATAAGCTTTTTTTTCGACTCTTCCATTGCAGAGATGGGGGAAAAATGGATTCCAGGGCAAATCAGCCTGTTAAGCCATATGCTTCTGTGGACATAATGGGAAGCTACTCTTATGAGCTACTCAGCACTATTGGTGTACATGCAGTGCCTAATAAATAGAAAATAAACAAACAATAACACACAAAATTAGAGTAAAAATGTTACCACCTAATTTTTATTAGACATGTTTAACCAGTAGTGTTTTTAACTATGTCAATACTAGTTTCAGGTATTCATCTGCTGCATTCTGACAACAGATGGAAAGTTGCGAGCTTGTTTCGATCTAAGCTCACGTCCCTGTGGATGCCAACGAAGGCCTTTAAGGAAATAGTTCCAACTGTGACCATGTCCATCTTCTTATCCTTTTGATACCTATTTGTCAGGAAGATTGTAAAGTATGTGACTTCCGCATACTAATTCTAGACGAATAGGCCAAGTTACAAAGCTTGCGATAGATCGCATGCCATTACAACGCGGTCATTACACTGACCGCGTTGTTACATCGCACACCATTACAACACAACTCGTTACAACGACTTGCTGTAGGGTGCGCGCTGGATTTTGGAATAGTATAATTTACTATTCCAACTCCAGCCTGTGCAACAGTAGGGAAGGTGTTGGATTTTAAATCCAACACCTTCTGCCCCCTACAGCAAGTCGTTGTAACGACTTGCGCTGTAATAGTTTGCGATATAACAACGACATCATTGTAATGATCGCTTTCTAATGGCATGCGATGTATCGCATGCGTTGTAAACGATGTTTCCTATTCTAGACTACATATTGAACTACTAGTCGACTAATAACCCTTCTCTGGCCTCACTCTTTTGGAGTACGACCTTGTCATGGTCATTTTGTACAACATGATCACTTCACAAAGACCTCTGAAGATTGTAAGGGGGGGATCGTCAGTAAGTCATGGCTTCAGGCTGCACGTTTTAGTGCCTGACACTTCGGAACATAGGGTACCACAGATGTGCTTGCATTTATTTGAGGTTGCAAAAAACACCTCCATTTGAAGCCTCTTACATCCTTAAACCACATCTCATTTTCAACTTGTATTCATATGCGTGTTCAAGGATGCAGAAGAAATGGCTGGAGGTACTTCCACATCCAAGCTTATACATAAGTTCTGAAGGATGGCTAAAAGCATGCTGTTATCCTCAAATGCTTCTGAGTATGCAGCTCTGAGTGCCAAATTGCAGCATCGGTGAAATAGTTTTCCTTTTAGCGTCCCAAGAGTTTTACCCACTCCTGTCATTTCTGAATCCTGGCTCACTGGTCCGCTGAGTCATTTTTAATATAAAAATGTCATTTATAAAAAGGAATCCTCCCTCGCGAAGGCTGAGAAACACGTGTTGGTGTAGAACGAGGCAGCCTGGGTGCTATATTTACCATTTGAGTCCTTGCAATCCCCCTTCTGTTTGATTGCGATGGTTTCACACGTGCACCTGATTACCACTAAGTGAACTTTGCGTGCATTGATTTATAAGCTGGGACTGTAAAATGTATGTTTGGAAGGGCCAAATCCATGACTATTTTTAAGCAAAACCAGTGACTATGTAAATGGGTTTTATTCAGATCGGTTTTATTCGGTTACTAAAAGTTAATTCCATGAAAATCTGCGGGCACACTGCCCTTTGAATTTATGATAGACTTACTTAGTGGAGCATTAAAGTGAACCAATATGTAAATAATACCTTCGTACTATATGGTCACTTGATAAAACCACATTTGGACAACTAACAACTGAGTTTTCCTTAGATCTGATAGGACTACTTGCATTTGCCTCATAAAATAATTCTGGAAGCATCAAATGGACATTTGTGACCTATACCTGTGCCTGCCTTGCTGAAGGTAGACTTGTATAGACTTAAAACCAAAGAACAGCTAAAGGAATGAGAACAATCCCAGGCACGTTTTAATCCAGATGTAGGATGTGCATTGACTTACAGTGCAAGAAATGTGCATCCTAATCATAGAATGCTGGATATGTGCTCTTTGATACAGCCAAACAAAGCAGGAGCCTAGCATCATTAACATGTTTGACTCATACAGGCCGATGAGCAACAGTGCAAATGGACACATGGTACAAGATCTGCAAGTCAAAATACTGCAGGGCAGAATATCAACATGCAACAATATACACTGCATGATATCAACTTGCACAATATTGACACGGTATGCATAAGTAAGTGTAGATATATTTTTCTACCTCTATGTCTACTTAAGTTGGCTACACTGTGCTGCTTATCTTGACAATATTGTGCAAGTTAATATTGTGCAGTTAATACTGTTGTAGATCGATATTTAAAAGTCACTATTGTGGTACTACACTAGTACAGGTCACTGTCAATAACATCGGGTGAGCATTCAAGGTGGTGGAACATAAATACCTTCCCTAAAAGGAACAAAGTAAGGGAGAAAAGTGAGTGAGTCTGAATTCGTCTTTGGAGTTCACTATTGAGAAAATTGAGGAAAAACCTGGTCCAAATGATACAGTGCTTAAATTGAGCCAGTGCTTTCCGGTGGTCAGCACCGGCACTTAATTGGTTTCCGGTGCTCGGCACCAGCACCTAACTGTGCTAAGTATGGTGTTGACAGTCTACCACATGGTGGCGCTGCTCATCTAATTTAGAGATGAGCAGAACAACAGTTATTTAGGAATACAATATACATTAAAATAGTGCTAATACCTGCCTCCTCAGCCATTCCTTTAGCTTTGGGGACCTGGAATAATCTGAACTGTCGCATTTACATGCGAGAGAGATGGATAGTAGTTGTTTTGGCAGCGATGATAAGGGCGATGTCTGGTGCAAGCTGCAGTGGCCTCCTGGTCAGAGCCCTGGCACTTAATATGTTACAAATTAAGCACTGTACACATAAGATCATACAAGATAATAAAGTAGAAATAGACTGAGGCCATACTGAGGTCATAAGACAGTAATAATCATAACATTCAAACATTCTATCAATATAGATGATGACGTTATCCATAAGTAAAAACAAATAACAGCCACACCATTATGTTACCGGGAATCACAATGAGCAATAAGCATCCCCTTCCCTTCTGGCTCCACACTGTCCTCTGATGCAGAAAACAGCAGGTGGCAGGGAAGGAGGGAGCTGTGTGCCACATAGCAAAGCATCGTGGCCATAGGACCCCCATGTCACAGCAGTTTCAGCTCTATGCCTCCTGAGCCCTTGGAGGCCCAGCATCTACATTTACTGGTCAGGGACTTCTATGGAGGAGTTAGAGCTGACTGTCTGTGGTTAGTGGGAGACAGGTACAGTGAACAATAGAAGGCAGTATATGTCGAGTGTAGCTATATGCACGGATAGCCATAGATGATCTGTGCTCTGTCTCTCTCCTGGATCCCGCACTCACAGCAAGGGGAAGCCAATAAAATTAGGAGGTAGGGCAAACGCTGAACCACAACCAGAGTTTCCTCTTTAGGTAGTACCTGACTGCCCTCAACACTTACTCACATACACTGGGCATGTGAAATTGGGGCCTAAATGAAAGTCCCTCCCACCCTTGCATGCCCAGGGTATGTCTGTATAATGCTCTACTACATCTCTACCACCATACATGGCAGTGGGCGGGCAGCATGCCCGTTTTTCAATCTATTACTGCACCCTCCTACTAGTCTAGTGCGTCTTTGTGACCCTTGTCTAATGTCATGAGGAGGATACCGGGCCCTGCAGAATGGAATGTTCAAAGGTCCACAATAAAGAGACTAAACACAACTTCCTGCTCCAGGGGACAAGGGCTGTAGGAAGGAGCATGTCATGCCAGGCTAGAATATCGCAGAGAATGCATCAGTGAGACAAGTCCCCCAGAAGTAATCAATCAAGCAATCTGGGTTCTCAAAGAGCATGACTAATCACCCGTTAGGGTCTCAAGGCACTGAAGGGGAGGGGGGATAGTTATGTAGTTATGCAGTTCAGTCAAAGAGCCAGGTCGTGAGGTACTTCCTGAATTGAGGCAGTGAAGGTGATTGCCAGAGATGTAAAGGTAGAGAGTTCCAGGACTTTGCAGCGAGGTAGGGGAAGGATCTAACTCCAGCCGAGGTCTTGCGGATCCGTTGGATAGTAGCCAGGGCCAGTTAACTGGAGCTGCGATGTCTGGTGGGTGTGTGGAAGGGGAGGCGGTGGTTGAGGTATGCAGGTCCGGTGTTGTGGAGGGCTTTGTAAGGTGATTTTTTGTTGATCAGGAGCCAGCGAAGGTCTCTCAAGTGACTGGAGGTGTGGCTGCGGTGGGGGATGTCCCGGATGAGTATGGCAGAGGCATTCTGCATGCTGTTTTGGAGTTTTTGGGTGGCGTAGAGTGAATTCCCGTTGTTGAGCTTGCTACTGATGAGCGCCTGGGTGACCGTTCTCCTGGACTCGGTGGGGATCGAATTGAAAATTACCCAAGCAGGTGGAGCGTGTGGAAGTAGGAGGATGAGATAGCATTGATTTTGCGGTACATTGAGAGTGAGGAGTCGAGGGTGATGCCGAGGTTGCATGTGTGGTCGGTGGGTGGGGTCAATCAGTCGATTTGTATAGCACGGCTAATCACCAGAGAAGATATCCACACGGTTGCATGATGCGAAAGACTCCGTTCAATAGCCAGGTCTTGAGGGCTTTCCAGTAATTCTGGTAGAGATGGGGAGGTCCGGAGCTGCAGGGAGAGGCTGTTCCATGTTTTCGCTGCAAGGTAGGAGTAGTAGCATCCTACACTTGTGCTACTGTTAATGTGGGGGCTGTGAGCAACTGAGAGGGAGGCGGAGTGTAGTTGTCTGGCTGGTTGATGGAAGTTTAGGCGTTGGTTGATGTAGGCAGGTCCTAGGTTGTGAAGGGTCTTGTATGCATGGATCAGCAGCTGTAATTTGCAACTCTTCTGTTTTGGGAGCCAGTGGAGTTCCTGGAAGTGATGGGAGATGTGGGTCAGTTGGGGGACAAACAAATGCAATAGATTAGGCAACCACAGTATGAATCATCTCTGTACCTGTGTCTGTGTGTTTTTCCACCTTCACCACAGACACAATACCCTAGCCATTGATTAATGCCGATAGGGACAGGAGATCTTCATCCCCTGCTTCAGTATTGTAGATCGTGCCTTATAAAGGGGCAGAGGCACAATGTATTTGAAGGACTTCCTTCACTGAAAGATGAGGCGTGGATAGGATGTCTGTACCAGGCCACTTATTATATTCCATAGATGGCTTGTTATGTCCCGTATAGAGGCCCTAATGCAGACCCATTCATACATGCCCTAAAATGGACGTATTCGTATTTGCCCTAATACGGTCATATTCGTACTTACCCTATTATGGTCAAAGCCGCATATGCCCTATTACGGTCATAACTGTACATGTCCTATTATAGTCATGATTCCTTATATAGGCATGATCTTTCACCTACATTGGTCCTCGCTAGTACACAACGAGCTCTGAGGGCTGAACATTATCTAGTCTGTGGTTTTGAATACAGCAGGGTTTTTCCCAAACACAGGCCCACACTGTACTCATCAATTATGCATGGCTCTCTAGGAATACACCACCTGCATAATATGTATGTACAAAGTTCACCCCTGACGTCTTCCTCACGTCTAACAAGGGCCAATACAAACCATACGAAGCAACTAGAGTCTTCTGTCGTGTAGCTCCTATAGTACCCCTGCAGGACCTGCGCGTTTGGATAACATATACTGCGGGCTTGGTGGCAGACTGATTCCGTGCACCCCCACCGTATATGTTAGCCTAGTTTTGCATTAGCTAGCTCGCAGTGCCACTAGTGTCTCCTCTTATCGGGGAGAGATTAGTTTCTGGCAACCTTAGACCATGACAACCCTGATTCCCTCAGAGTCGTGGAAACAATGTGCTACCTTTCGCTCAGTCACTCGTGCTCACTTATTCGGTTTGTCTCAGAGAGTTACACAGAATAAACATTCGGGCGTTTCAATAAGTATTTATTGAACAGTTGTTATTCTAGTGTAAAATATATGTGCTGCGGTAACCAGCAGACAATAGCAGAGATATATTATCAGCAGTACGATAAAAGCAAAGGGATAGAACAGTTCTACCATATTGTGATAATCATGAGTACATACATGAATATAAAAGCATTATGCAAAGTGTGCGTACTCCTACGATGCCTACCTAGATGTACCTGAGTGTACCTAGCATATGTGTGTAGGTCTTAGAAGCTAAGAGCCAAGAACCCTCCTAGGATTTAGTCGAACCCCCATACCTGAATAGAGAGAGTGTGGGACACCGTCCTGGTCTCGAGTTGGACACCCCGTCCGGGTTGTGTCAGACCACTGTCAGCTTGAGCGACTGCATGCAGGAGCCTCAGCGTCTCTGGTCAGTGTGTCAGCATGGAAGTCTCGGTTCCCTCTACTTTACCAGGGGCAAGATGTGGTGTATTTATACCCTAAAGAGTCTCGGTCCTCAGTATGGTTTGTATTGGACATGAGGAAGACGTCAGGGGTGAACTTTGTACATACATATTATGCCGGTGGTGTATTCTTAGAAAGCCATACATAATTAATGAGTACAGTGTGGGCCTGTGTTTGGAAGAACCCTGCTGCATTCAAAACCACAGGATAGATAACGTTCAGCCCTCAGAGCTCGTTGTGTACTAGCTGGGACCAATGTAGGTGAAAGATCATGCCTATATAAGGAATCATACTATAATAGGACATGTACAGTTGTGACCATAATTGGGCATATGCAACCATGACCATAATTGGGCAAGTACGAATATGACCATATTAGGGTAAATATGAATACGTCCATTTTAGGGCATGTACGAACGGGTCTACATAAGGGGATCTATGCGGGATACAATACTTCAGGGTATAAATACACCACATCTTACCCCGGTAAGACAGAGGGAACCGAGACTTCCATGCTGACACACTGACCAGAGACGCTGAGGCTACTGCATGCAGTCGCTCCAGCTGACAGCGGCCTAACACAGCCCTTGCGGGGTGTCCAACTCGAGACCAGGACGTGGTTCCACACTCTCTCTATTCAGGTATGGGGGTTCGACTAAATCCTAGAAGGATTCTTGGCTCTTAGGCCTTTAGGCCTACACATATGCTAGGTACACTCAGGTACATCTAGTTAGGCATCGTAGTAGTACGCGCACTTTTCATAATGCTTTTTATATTCATCTATGTATTCATGATTATCGCAATATGGTAGAACTGTTCTATCCCTTTGCTTTTATCGTACTGCTGATAATAAATCTCTGCTATTGTATGCTGGTTGCTGCAGCACATATATTTTACACTAGAATAACAACTGTTCAATAAATACTTATTGAAACGCCCAGACTGTTTATTCTGTGTAACTCTCTGAGACAAACCGAATAAGTAAGCACGAGTGACTGAGCGAAAGGTAGTACATTGTTTCCACGATTCTGAGGAATTAGGGTTGTCATGATCTAAGGTTGCCAGAAACTAATCTCTCCCCGATAAGAGAAGATTCTAGTGGCACTGTGAGCTAGCTAATGCAAATCCGGCTAACATACGCGGTGGGGGTGCACAGAGTCAGTCTAACACCAAGCCCACAGTTTATGTTATCCAAACGTGCAGGTCCTGCATGGGTACTATAGGAACTACACGGCAGGCTATCTAATAATGAATGGTTACTACCTATCCTGACTTCTGCATTCTGGCAAAAGGTATTTGATAAAAAGGTTTCACCCATTTATTCCATTAGATTTTTCAATTTTTAGACTTTAGACTACCAGGTTTATGAACTGCCATGAGCAATTCCCAGTACCTGAGTTCCACTCACTGTAAGCTCTATTATACTGTATTGGGAGTGCTAGCCACCACCTTTTAAGTTAAAGGTCTGCTGCTGGTTAGCTAGGGTAAGAGGCTGTAGGCTTGTTGAATGTGAACATGTATCACAAGTGTGTGCACCTGTGTGTGAGCTGAGCTCGTGAGACTACCATCTAGCTCAGTCCAGCATCTGCACACAGATAGCCTGATAGAGAAAGGGCTCTTCAGGGATAAGGAGGGCCTTGTAATATGAGCGGTCATAATAGTGTGAGTATGTACATCTCTAGTGATTACTGAACTGTCTGTGTGCTTCATTGTATTCTACACTATGGGCGAAATCTACACCAAACTACAGTTTCATCCTAGTTAGGCCTAGAGACTCATATGACGCACCAATATGATAGTAAACAGTGATCCCATATTCATATTTAACATTCATTTCCAGATAACGACTCTCTTTGTGGCACTTCAAGATTGATCATTTTTCGCTGACTCAACTTCCAATTAAATTCCAGGCTTTTGTTCCAGTTGCTGAGCCAAGGTAATTATTCTGCTGTCCAACTGGAGGATCAAAGACCTCCCCACACAATAGCAGCATTAGCCAAAAAATAGGCCTGCTCCTAGGAAAGGAAAAGGTGAAGACAGAATCTGACCTGCAAGTGCAAATTACTTTTCACACTGCACCTGACCTAGGAAGGCTCAAACTCAAAAGAATAAAGGGGGAATCAATCACAGGACGGGATGTCCCTTGAAGGTTTGCAGGGAAGGAGGCGGACAGCTGTGGCAGTGGAGTGATGATGCTTCAGACTAGGATTGGGCACAGGTGCTTAGCTTCTAGAAATTTCCACCCCCAGTTAAAATCCCTCATTTGGGAGAGACATTTGAGTATAGTCTGGACCCAGGAGGAAGCAACGGTGGAGGAATGCCCAGCTGAGAGAGAGGAGACATCTCACCCTTACTGCAAGGATGAATTCAAGAGCTTCTGACTTCAGTTGACACCAAGGGACTAGGATTTGTTTCTCCAGGGCAGTGGCACTATCCCCCTACACTCTCCAGGGACAGTAGAGGGATGAACCTAATGGGAGGATCAATGAGGGTTCCCGTGATCTTCTGTCCACTAGTCCTGCAGATGTGTTACCTCCAAAACAAAGAGGCCCCTGACTTCTGCTGACACACAGGTTGCTTGCTGGCAGCCAGGGAAGTGTAGGCAGGTAGAACACTTTGTTTTGGAAGCTTTGAGGCAGCTACTGACAAAGACAGGGGGCCAAGGAAAGGAGCTAGGCTCCCAGACAGATGGCAATTCCTGGGCAAGGAGGGAGCACAGTAAAATCCAAGCTCCGAGAAGGAAACAAACATTTTGAGGCCAAGAGGCCTAAAGAATAATAGCTAGAGGCAGCCACCAGTAGCTGAAAGACACCAAAGTCACTTAAATTGGCCGAACTGGGCCCAAAACAATCCTAAGAGAAATTTGGTGTCCTCGGGTGACCAGGTCTGTCCAGGGGGTCAGTGCAATAAAGATGGACTAAGGGAGAGGGCAGGCATGGTGTCCCCTCCCCAGTAATGCCTTAGTCCTGAGGGCCCTCAGTTCCCAGAGACTGGCGCACGGAGAAAAAAAAGAAGCTGTGGCTGAAAAAGAAACATGAGAGCTACCACTCTATCCCCCACATGCATCAAACTAAAAACCGGACGCAAACGGCAGCGAATCTGCCCCTTTGCGACTGGTATTTTTGCATTTGGGATGCATCATCCCAAATGCAAAAATCGCAAATTGCGATTGCATTTAAGGACTCGCAAATTGCGATGCCTTGAATGCAATGCAAGATGCCATTTAAAATAGCAATTTCGCTATTAGGGGCCGTTAATTACTGAAAAATTATACCTAATGGTAATTAGCGAAAACTTTGAAAAATGCACTAAAGTGCATTTTTCAAAGTTCCAGGTTACACACACACATGCCCTTGGGGCATGTGTGTGCACGACATGTGTTCACATATCAATTTCAGGGGTGCAACAGGGTGTCCTTTTGGCACCCTGGCACCCTTGAAATTGCATGCGCGATTTGCGAGTACCTATTGGGTACTCGCATATTGCGCATGCAATTCCCATTCATTCCTATGGGCCTGTAGGCCCGTAGGAATGAATGGGAAGCCATTCCTTAATTGCGAGTCGCAATTTGCGAGTCGCAATTAAGGAATGTTTAGGAATCGCTATTTTTTAGCGATTCCTACATGCATAGGCTTTTGCGATTCCTTAATTGCGATTCCTTAATATTCGCAATTAAGGAATCGCAAAAGCCTACCTTGATGCATGTGCCCCTATAGTCTTTAAAGGTTCCCAGGGAGGACCAGAGCCCCTGGGGCCTCCACCAGGAATGAAGAGCTCCAGGGCTAATGAGGAGAGGCGCATGAGGCTGGTGCTCTCCTGCAGGAGCATGGCAGAGCTGAAAAAACTATGTTCCTGCTCTACCTGAAGGAATGAAGGTTGCCGGCTCGCTTGCTGGCATCCCAGGAGTGCAAGCCAGGCAGGGAGATGGCTTGGGACACATAGGTTTGGACCCCTCAGCAGCCCTCTGACTAGCTTTGTTTAGTGCCTCATAGGAGGGGCAGCGGCATTCCAGAAACAAATAAGTAAAAAAGGAGTGATGCAAGTCCGCAAGCTTAAAAGCAAAGGCCTGGTTGTGGCACAAGGCCACTAATCAAGTATGCATAGCCTAGGGCTAAAAGGGAAGGAGAAACATTGGCATATTTTTCTCATGGTGCCCCAGGAAAGACAGGGGCACCACCAACGTCCATCAAAGTGCTTGTGGTGATGCCAGGAGCGTGGTAGCCCCCACAGGAGCCCCCCACAATGTTTTTTCTCAAATGTTGCCCTACGTTTTCCTGGGGTATTGCATTATTGATACTGGGCGGGGATTTCTTTGTTCTCAAGCACTCCTAGAGCTAGGGCTTTTGCTCAAAGGCTCTGGAATATGGAGGTCCCTGCTGGCTGGCTACATGTTAAAAATATGGCTCGTGTTATGTTGAAATTAAAATGCTTTATTGACAATGAAAAAATTAACAGTTAATGAGTACATGTGTTAATTAAAATATTGGGAAGGCTTTATCTATATCCTCAAAATTAACATTGACTCATTACATGTTTTTTGGAAGATCACTGAACTGTTTTGAAAGGCTTTATTGACAATCACATGGTTAACAGTAAAACATGACATGCCCAAATGAGAGTCATTGTAGGGTGGAACCATCCTTAGTTATTATAAAGGTGTTGTATTGGTCCACTGTGACATTTTCTGCTTTTATTAAAGTGGTGACACCCTGGCAAAGGCAGCAGGTCTGCCTTGTAATAGCTACACCCCATTCTACTGTGACTAGACTATATGGGGGAGTTGTGATTATGGGGCTTAGGGATCACTATGGGTGTGAACTGTTGATAGTGTGTCACCATAGTTACTTCCACCTGCCATTATATGTATATTCGTAAATTAGTGCGCAGCATTGAGTTGTGTCTGAGTAATAAAGTTTTCTTCCTTTTTATATGGAAGCACACTGAATTCACATGATTTATTGGGTGTTGCTTGTTGCGTGCCTGCGGACTGGGTTACTAGCCACGCCACCACCCCTTAGTAGATCTTGGACTGCTCCACGTCGCTTGGTTCCCAATACATAGAACATTTCACACTTATTTGTGAGACTCACATCCTTCTCTACACATAACATTTCACACTTATTATTTATGAGACACATCCTTCCCTACTAATAGCCCAATTGTATACAGTGCACAATATTGTAAATCACAAGAAAGGGCTAGCACTCCAGATGTGACATTATTGTGATTGTGACTCTATCAGTAAACATCTGGCCACTGTAACTCCAACTTTGTACTGGCTCTTTGAGATTTAGGAAGAGAAGACAGGGAAATACCAAGGTTGTGATACATAAAAAAATTGGGTTAAATCATCTACTCTGTAAACAACAGTTCAAGGATTCAATGCTGTGTTGGATAGTGGAGAAAAGTGGTCGATTTCTGGATAACGTGGCATAGAAAAATGCAAGATGCATATCTTGGTAGAAACTAGTCTGATATCTGAGCATTTTCAAAGAACATGAAATGGTTATATTTGGTTAGGAGAAAAAAATCATGTGGTCTGTCAAATAGAATGGAACGTTCCTGTAAAATCAAGTTTTACATATTCCTGAATTTATTAAGCATGCAGGCCACCACTCCCTGTCGAATGTTGTAAACAGCCAGCTGGCGAGCTTTTATTCTGAATGTTATCTGGTGAGAAAGAGGCTATGAGACTGACTGGAGACAGAGACTCTCTTTAAGCAATTTCGGAACTGAACATGACAGCGCCAGGCTAATGTTTTGCGGCTCCTTATTCTGGGAATTATGCAAAGTAAGCCCACAGGAATACGGCTATGTATAATTATTTCACGCAGAACCTAAATGGAGCATCGAATATGTATGCGTGCGGGGGAGGGAATACAAGTCAGCATTTACTTTTATATATGAAAGGGCTGGACAGAGGCGGAGGAGTCTACAAAAAATTGAGAGATTTTCTGACAGGCCTCTGCTACCTCCGAAAGGCAGTTAGAACTTAGGCAGAATCAGCCAGATAACATGACTCATTCTACCCCAACCCTACAGGCATTTTGGAGGCATCTGTGATAACGCCGATTCTTATCTAATTATCTATAAGAACCTTCTGGTCGCCAAGATCTTTTTACCTGTTGAATAGTGTAAAGGAGAGAATCTCATCAGGTTATATATCAGCATTTACTTTGTTTGAAAGGACCACTGACTCCGAATTCAAGTTTGAGAATTTATTATCGCCAAAAATAACTGAACGTGCAAGCACCTCAACACGAGGTTAAAGAAATAGATGGGCACTAATACAAATAATAATCTACGCAGGAATCGCATCCGACTCAGGATGAGGAGAATAGAAAGTTCTAGAAGGATCAACCAGACTATGATTGCTCCAATTTCTAAGTTGCTCTTCATTGGACTAAACAAGCTTAAAATCAATAGCTGTCCCTACACTAACGCTAAGTGACATCCCTGCATAACGATTTTCCCAGGCAAGAGTGAATAAAGGTGTCAGCTGTGAGGACTTCCTAAGAAGTGCAATCACATAATACCTAAGCTCAGCTCTGTCCTTCTCTCAGGTCTCCCCTACCTCTTCTCTGGCCTCCTCCCTCAGGGCACTATCCCTAATACAAAACCACAATACAATTGTACACGCCTTTGTCACGCCTCCTTGGCCAGGTCTTCTTTCTTGTGCTTTTCCATCGAAACGGTTACTTCATCCTGGACGGTTGCGATGACCTTGAGTCCCAGGCACCTTCTCCGCTGAAAGTATCATCCCTAAATTCCATTTCACTCCCCGTACCATGCCTCCCCTCTCTCTAGCTTTTGAAAACAAAGAGTTAGTCTTACTAACGAGACATGTGTCCTTGCACCTGCAACGAAAGATACTTTCAACAGAAACCTTCTACTGTGCAAATTAAATCTACCGTTTGTGCCCAGAGAGCCTTACCAAGAGAAACTTTTCTCGGCCTACAACATAAGCTAACATAAAATAAACCAGGCCTTCCCTAAGCATATATGTAGTCCGGCCTTTACATATAATTTTTAAACACTCATCTTACGTTTCCCTACAAGCATTTTCATTACGATTCATATGCAAACAATGAATTACATGTGCAACTTTAATATGGTGCACGTTTAAACTACTGCAATTACATTACACACAAACTAATTCCTCTATGCATTATGTTCACACAATTCAATAAGCATTACATTACATCATTATCCTAACACCATTATGTAACTGAGTTCACTTTGTCTCAGCGAACTATTCATTCTTTACTAAACATGCATGAGTATACAATGGAATATAAACGCATATATGTCTGAATACATGTGGGTGCGGCCTATCAGTGATTATGATGCACCCCTACAATTCACAAGAACATTTCGCTCTATCAGTTCCCCCTTTGATGACTCCTGTCATCACATTTCATTCTACTCCCTCGGAGAAGGAACCGACCTAAACAGAACTTGTTGCCATCTTCCCTGATCTAAATTTCTCCATGCTCTTGAGCCTTTGATACTGACTGTCCTGCAGTCTTGCCAATCTCATCTCATTTTCCCTCAAAGCTCTCTTGACTCGGCCTGCTCGATACCACTTGTAGGCCTTGATCCCAATCCACAAGCCAACCACACAACCCACCAAGATAAGGAGGGGTCTCAGAAAGTACCCAAGGAATCCCTTTCCTAGGTTCGCAAACCAACCTCCCACTTGACCAAAACCCTTTCCGACCTTTTCCCAGGCCCCTTCTTCGGTCAAATCCGCTATCTTTGTGTGGATCGTAGTGATGTTACTTATATATTTCTCCAGATCCTTGCTACGGTCTGGTATATAAGTGCAGCACTCTTGAACCTTCAACATTTTACAGACTCCGCCCTCTTTTGCCAATAGGACATCCAAAGCAAGGCGATTCTGCAAAACCATTCCCCTTATCGACAACATCTCTCCTTCCACCAACACCAACGACTTTGCTGTGTTCATCGAAAATTCATCCACCACAGTCGCTAGCCTCCGGATCTTCACGTCATTCAAGACTACTCCCAGACTAGGTATCATAGCTCCAAAGATATCCCCCACAACGATTCCTGCACTTGCAGCTCTTCTCGTTCTTGAATGCTCTCCACCTTCCAGAAGATTTAAATCTTCCGTATGGTAAATCTTTGGAAATATTATTGCCAAATAACATGTTCCATACCAATTTACAGGCAACCTCACATAAGCATTCTTCCCACATACATAATACACCGTTGGTATCACTTGTACAGGACCTTGGAGAAAATCTTTTGCCACATCTGCCATGGTGAAAACGTGATCACAGGTACTCTGTCCCACTGCTACCTTCTCGTAGTAAGTCTGATAACGCCTTATACACAACTTACCCCTCTGCTCCTTATCTAACGCTATAGGACCATAGCTTCCCTTGGTCTTATGCAACTGTTCTTCCTCTGTCCAATCAGTCCTGTGATGCCCCAAGTCTCGGGAGTGTGTCAGCTTTCTATACCTATCCTCGACCTGATCCACAAACTTTCTCTCTACATCTGACATCAAACAAGTCAGATTGTTTCTGTGTGCGAATGCTGTATCCAATTCCAAACTCGGTATGAAGTACTTCCTCAGTCTGTCCTCGGTCTTATAATAGTCATACTTATTCAAATGCTTGTAAGCTGGGACTTCAGGAAGCACTGCGTCGAAATTGGAAAAGAAATACTCGAACTGATCTCTCTCATAAAACAAACTAAGCAAAAGACTACATGAAATACCATAAGTCAGTGGAAGTTGGTGATACCTAATGCCCTCATCCACTGAAGTAGGCAACTGCATACACACATAACAATCTTTCGCATCCATCACATCAACATACTCATACAACAACTTAGCATATGCATTCAACTTAAAATCCCCTTTAGATAAATCTACATGTAATCTACGACTTTCTTCTAATAGCAAAGCTCTCTCAGCTGCCCTGTCTACCCCCTTCTGACTAGGTGTGATAGGTGTCGGTGTCCCTGTCACTGCCTCTACTTCTTGCTCATGCGAACCAGTGTATGAGACTACAACTACTATGATTATAGAAATTATTACACTACTTATAAGAATGCCTACAATCCACTTTGATCTACGATTGGGATCTCCCGGCTCCATGGTTTGGAAAGTTCTCAAAAGTCTTGGTTATCGCAAAGAACCCTGAAGAAGTCTCTGTCCTTTAATTGTGACTTGCTTAACCAGCTCGAGCAACCATGAAATCTCCGGACTTTCCCTTTCCGATCACAGTCTTATTTACACAGTCCAGAAAAAGACTTCCTAGTTTTCGTTCCTCTTCTGTGGAAAGTCCCTAAGTTTATTCTTCTTCCACTCGGACCTAGGTTATCTTCTTCTTTTGGACTTTTATTTACAGTTTATAGTTGATCCACTATAAGATCCTCATTGAGCAATACCAGAACGTGATACAAAAGTTCAAGACGCAAAATCAGCATTTCATGTGAAAACGGCTCAACTCCAAAAGGCGGGAATTCGAGTCGATGCAAAAACAAGTTTCGGACTTCACTCAGAAGCGGGGGATTCGGTACCGTGAGGGTCAGTGTTCCTTCTATCTCGAGCCCTGGCAACTGCAGCACCACCTTCACCACCACATTCGGGCTCCGACGGACCACTTGCACTGACCTCAGCCTTCCCGTGCTCACCACCCCCGCATCAAACACAGTGTAAGTCCACTCAGGGGTAGAGTATCTGCGACAAGGCACTCTTGTTCTTTTTGACCTTCGCCGACTGTCTTGTGCTTGGTCTTCGTCACTTGCTTCCGTTTCAGATACTTCAGACACTGGTGCAAGGTCTCTTTCAGGTGCTAACCTCAGGTTCAGTCGCCTCTGTCTTTCAGGCCAACTTTCTGCACCTCTGTTCGTTCGTCTGCCTTCCCCTTCTATACCCAGTGCACTACTTCCTCTTTCTGCTGAATCTGACTCTTCTCCGCCCACTGCACCGTTTCTGTCTTCGGTGTCTGTGTCAGGGTTCGAACTGTGGAAACCCCCTTCAGCTTGCTCTAGTGCACCACCAGCTGTGTCAGCGACCCTTACAGCTTGACTTGTCCTCCCATGTGGCCCTGCCACATCAGCTGGATTTTCATTTACGAGAGGAGCTGTTTCTTCCAAGGGTGCTGGAACTCTGCGGGTATGGGAAGCATGCACCCAGTTCGGCAATCCTCCACACTTCACTGCTGTGTTCGTGATAAGTATCACCTGATACGGGCCACGCCAACGGGCATCCAAGCAACTCTTCCTCACGTGCTTCCGGACGAGCACCCAATCTCCAGGACACAAGTCGTGGCACAGATCACTCGAGGCTGGGACCACTGCTGCTTGCACCTGCTGGGATACAGAACGGACCACATCAGAGAGTCCTTTACAATAATCGAGAATCAAATCATCAGTGATGCTTATCAAGGCTGTAGCTGGTACTGCTGGCAATCTCATTGCCCTCCCCATTAATATCTCATGGGGGGACAACCCGGTCTTTCTGTCTAGGATACTTCGCATGCTCATTAGCACGAGTGGCAAGGCGTCGGGCCATTTCAGGGATGTCGAAGAACACATTTTTGCCATCCGGGCCTTCAAAGTTCCATTAACTTGTTCCACCATCCCAGAAGCCTCTGGTCTGTAACTACAGTGGAGTCTCTGGTCAATGTTCAATGCAGCGCAAAGCAACTTCATGATTTCGCTATGGAAGTGCCCTCCTCTATCTGATTCCAAAGAGGTCGGGATCCCGAATCTAGGGATGAGCTCCCTCAACAGTAATTTAGCCACTGTGAGAGTGTCACACCTGCGTGTGGGGTAAGCCTCCACCCACCGTGAGAATACACATACTAGCACTAAAATGTACCTCAATCCATTGCACTTAGGCATCTCCACGAAGTCCAACTGTATTCTATTGAAGGGCCCTCCTGATCTTCCAATGTGACTCAACGTAACTACAGTTCTCTTTCCAGCATTCATCTGCTGACACGTAACACACCTCTGACATACCGTCTCAGCCATTGCTCGGAACCGTGGGTTATACCACGTCTGTCTAAACACTCTCATCATTGCGTCTCTACCCAGGTGTGCCTGTCCATGTATCAGTCTTGCCATCGGACTCAGCAATTCTTCAGGCAACACGGCTCTCCCATCGTTGGATACCCATACATCCACATCTCCTTTCTCACAACCAGCTTTGATCCATCCCTCTCTCTCCTGGCTTGAAACCTCATCCTGCAATCGCTTAAGCTCTTCCCAAGTGTCTGCCATGGTCAACATTATGCTGAGCTCGGTTCCTTCTTGGCTCTCCCCTATCTCTCTTTCTGTGTATATGCATCCCTGTTCTGCACAGAAGCGGGCAACTTCGTCCGCATAGTTATTACCCAAGGATACAAAGTCCTCCCCTTTCCCATGGGCTGAACACTTTACAACAGCAATCTCCTTTGGATGCTGTAATGCATCTAACAATTGTCTTACATATTCTCCATTACGAATGGGTGATCCAGATGATGTCAAAAATCCCCTCTGAGACCATAACTGTCCGAAGTCATGCCCCACGCCAAACCCATATTGGCTGTCTGTGTAAATCGTGATTCGAATTCGATCAGCGGCCAAACAGGCACGGGTCAAAGCAATGATCTCAGCTACCTGCGCGGAGCGTACTCCTTCTAGGCAAGCAGCCTCGACCACTCCTGAAATGGTACATACAGCAAACGCTGCTCTCAATTGCCCCACACTGTCTCTTAAGCATGAACCATCGACAAAGAAAATTTCATCTGGGTCAGACAATGGCTCATCGACAATGTCAGGTCTCGGTTTGGTGCAAAGTTCGGTCACATCGAGACAATCATGGTCCGCACAATCTTCATCATCCGTGTTCGGTGTAGGCATCAATGTCGCAGGGTTCAAGACAGAGCACCTTTTCAGAGTCACATTCTCTGCGGCAAGTATGACTTGCTCGTACCTCGTTAACCTATTGTTCGTTAGGTGCTGAGTCTTGGTCCTGGTCATCAATAACTCAACCGAATGTGGCACATGTACAGTCAATGGATGTCCCATTACAATGCTTTCACATCTTTCAATGCTGACACCTGTTGCAGCAACGGATCTTAGACATCCGGGCAACGCAGAAGCTACTGGATCTAAAGTAGCTGAAAAGTAGGCAACTGGTCTACGGACACCTCCATGGTTCTGAGCTAACACTGCTAATGCACATCCTTCCCTTTCGTAACAAAACAATGAAAAGGCCTTATTGTAATCAGGCATTCCCAATGCCGGAGCCCTGCACAAATCCTCTCTCAATTTCAGGAATGATATCAAGCACTCCTCGTCCCATGGTACCGGATCACTCACATCCTTGTGCGTAAGCCTCTGCAGAGGCTTTGCTCTCAAGGAGAAACTAGGAATCCACTGTCGACAATAGCCAACCATTCCCAGAAACATCCTAACTTCTCTCTGTGTCGTGGGTACTGCCATGCTCATTATTGCCTCAATTCGATCTGGTGACACCTTTCTCTTGCCTTTTTCCAATCTGTGTCCCAAGTACTGTACCTCTTTCAAACAGTACTGCAACTTGTTCGGGGACACCTTATGTCCGTTCTCTGCTAAGTGGTTCAACAAAGCTACAGTGTCAATTCTGCAAGCATCTTCTGTTTCTGAGGCAATGAGCAAGTCATCTATGTATTGCACGAGAACTGAGTTCTGCGGCAACACAAGACTCTCAAGGTTCTTCTTCAGGATCTGGTTAAAGATCGATGGACTTTCCGTATACCCTTGAGGGATACGACACCATGTTAACACACGATTTTCTAGCCTGAACGCGAAAAGAAATTGGCTTTCCTCGTGGAGCGGTATCGAAAAGAAGGCTTGACACAAATCGATAACCGTAAACCACTCGGCTTCACATGGGATCTGGAACAGTATTACTGAAGGATTCGGTACCACTGGACAGCAAGGGACAACTATCGTGTTGACCTTTCGCAGGTCTTGCACGATCCTGTACTTCCCGCTCGGTTTCTGTAGTCCCATAATGGGTGAATTACAGGGGCTACCTCTGATCTCTTTCAAAATACCCTTCTCAATGAAAGTCTCGATCACAGGTTTTATTCCTGCAATCGTTTCTGTCGACAGGTTGTATTGAGGTGTTCTTGGGAAATCAACATTCTGTTTCACCTCAATCCGCACTGGTTCAACCCCTCTGATGAGACCTATTTCGTCGCCTGCGAAATCCCACACCACAGACGACACTGCGTCTCTCAGATCAAGTGGAAGTTCTTCCACAGTCACCATTGGGTACAGATCTATACACAGATGCTGGTTGGCAATTTTAAAGTCAGCATCGTCATCTCTCGTCTGGACTTCCACTCCCCGTGGTGTACAATAAATCGTGCAGTTCAACTTGCACAACAGATCTCTCCCCAGAAGGCAAACTGGACTCGTATCACACAGTACAAACTGATGTCTAGTTTGGAAAGAACCTATCTTTACTAGGATCGGTTCTGTTAATGGGCTGCTTATTCTCTTGTTCGCTACTCCAACAACCTGGATTGATTGTCCCGAGAGGGGTAGGTTAGGGACTACTGCTGATCTTACAGTAGACCGGGTAGCACCAGTATCAACCAAAAGTGTGGCAGGATGACCCTCAATCTCTGCCTCCACAAAAGGTCCTCTCTGGTCTACCTCCAAGACCGCTCCAAGTGTGCAGTCTTCCTCCCCCTCAGGCACCGTCAGGATAAAGGGTCTAAGCTATCTTCGTCGAAATCTTCGAACAGGGGCATCTGTTGGTACGTTCGTGTTCCTTGTGAAATCCGTGGAGCTTGGGGAACCTGGGCGTGAGAATTGTAAACCCCCCCTTTCATCGTCCTTGGTCTCGTTATTGTGTTAACTACCTCTTGCGCGGGTGCCTGAGCCCCTCTTCCTCTTCCTGCAACTGATTAGCTGGGTTCAAAGGACACTCGCGTTTCCAATGTCCGACCTGGCGACAAAGATGACACGCAGTGGTCTTCTTCAATGTGGCCACGTCCACTCCTGTCTTGGGGTCTACTGGTTTTCCCTTTCCCTGTACCTGCCCATTCTGGTTTCCCTGGAAATTTCCTTGCTTTCTTCCTAAGGTCCCTCCACTAGGCTGACTCTGTGCTGTCTGCATCTGGACAAGCATCAATTTGTCTTTTAGCTTTCGATGTTTCGATTCCACCTCATCACTACAATATCTCGCATACCGCAGAATTTCATCTAGTGGCTTGTTCTGCCAGCAGATCAAATGGTGCTGTATCATGAGGCTGATTTCCATTCTCAGACCCAGTACAAACTTTGAGACAAACTGTCCCATATCCTTGGGATCCAAGATATCTAACCCACTATACTGTTTAAAAGCTTGCAGAAGTCTTTCATAATATTCATGCACCGTTTCCTTGGGTTCCTGTACAGTCCGATCTATCTTAACCCAATCTATATCCTGAGGTGAAATCTTCAGTTTCAACCATGTAATCACCTGCTCATACTTTTTCATGACTAGGGGTGATGGACCATTTGTAACCGCCTCTCTATCCGGTTCCGAAGTCGGCCACTCAATAGCGACTTTACAAGCTGTCCACAAATCTCCCGGTACCACTATGTCAAACAAGGTGTTCAAATCAATCCACAGTACTTTTGAAATTTTCACAAACCGCTCAACCTGTTTGTACCACTCTACTGGTTTTTCCCTCAGCCGAGGAAAATCATTTGTAAATGCAGCCAAATCACCCCTATTCCACGGCACATGTACGTACCCTCCATTCTGTACTTCCCGTAAAGGAAAATTTCCAACACCCGTCGCCCCCCCCTCCTGGCGGCGGCGTTTCCCCTTCTGCTCTCTTTACTGGTTTCTTCTTGGACCACCTTTCTTCCCATTTGTCCAACAAAATCCATATTCTCATTCCTATAATCAGGTCTCTGGTGTGTGTCCTTAATCCTGTGATTCTCTTCTCCTCTAGCTCCTGATCACTGTAAAGCAATCTATGTGGTCCCTGCAACGCTTTAGTTTTATTCAGGTCCACCTCATATCTTTTGGCCAATTCCTTCAATCTATCATGAGCCATTCTAGCTTTTCGAGTCACATCTTTTGCTACAAACAGTAGTTCATCTGATCCATAAATTTCTATCCTTTCCAAAGGCAGACCCCCACTGATCATTTCGTCTACCTCTGCTTTCAGCCTCACCACATCTAGCAACCTTGCCTGTACTGCACTCCTCAGTACATCTCGACAACCCGAGCCATCTCGCTCATCACAGTTGCTATTCTGTCCTTGCGACCTATTCCCTTCCATCATATTCCTGGAACTTGGTCTGTCTTCCGAGACGTTCTGTGCCCTATCTCCTTGCATCCTATCTTCTTGGTTCGTTACTGTTGGTGTCCACTCCCTCAAAGCTGACTTAGATTCCCGCAAAGACCTCGGTCTTTCTGGTCTCTCCTCTTCTCTCCTAACGGAAGAGTCCGCAGTAGCCGGTAACGGCGTACTTGTGTCTATTGGTCTTGGGAAATGAACCACTCTTACTCCGAACCCATTCCCACTCTCACTGTTTCCTTCCTCCCTTCCCGTCGGTACGGAGCCCCCTTCTCTCACTCGGTCTGGGTCATATACCGGTACTATAGGGCCTATGGTAACCAGTACTGTCAAGGAGTCCGGTAATCTTGTGTTCCCAACAGGAGGCTGTGTTATCATAGACGCCGTTGCCCCCTCCGTTCCTGTGGAAATCCTTCCCACCACTCTCATGCTAGTCTGATTCTGGCTCTCATCAACTATTGCTACTGCTGGGGTCGTCTTTCCCTCTTCTGAATCTGGATTAAATGGTGGTGGCCTCTCTGCCAACAACCTATCTAACAAGCTGTCGTCTGTATCACTATCCTCTTCATCAATTCTTATAATCTTCCCATTTTGTACTAACAATGGGTACAACTTGTCCACTTCAACCGTTGCCACCCTCCACCATTTCTCCAGTGCATCCCACTTTGCATCCTGAAATGCCCTGATCGATTTCTTCACCCTTTCCTGACTTTTGTCTCTATTCCTCTCGTGTGCTGCTCTAATCCACGCATGTAATGCCTCAAACTGTGTCGGTCTAGGTAGTGGTCGTAACGAAGCCATTACACTTTTTAGCTGGTACAATACCTCCATCCTGAAAGTACCATATCGAGGGAACGACAATTCTCCTTCTGCTTCTGTCATTTTATGCCAATTCTCAAGCCAAATTATAGTATGCAATCCTACATTCTTTGCCATATAATGTGCTGGTGTATCCTCGGGAGGAGCTTCCTCTCCTCCCGAACAACCACATGTCTATCACCTCTACAAAGTTCCCGTAAAGCTTTAAAACATTTCATGATGAATCAACTTTTTGTTTGCACTCAAAATGTCCGCTTTTACTTCCTGATTTCAATCCACCAATACCAGCGCGGCTCACACCAACCGGCCTATCGCAGCGCGGCACTTGTCTGACGTCACTTTTCCTCCGCTCGCAGCAGTTCCCCTCCTTTCTAATTCACTCGTTCTCACTCGCACCTGTCCCAATTATACTCTGAAATAATGTCCGTCCTACCGAACAATTACCTCTCTGACCGTCGGTTTTACCAATAACCGATCAACCTCTTGAGCTTGTTGACCTCAATCTGGCAATCGTCTGTCCGCGAACGACCGGACAATCGCCTTTAACACACTCGATAGGATTCAATCACTCGATGTTCTGCACACAATAACCTACGACCTGCGTTGGTTATTCACACACTCACACATATGTTCCCTATCTTCAGTGGGTCTGTCAATGACGTCTCGTGACCCCCACAACCTCTGGTCAACGTTCTCACTCTGGGTGTATTCTACACCACAATAAATCTCCCGGTCCCGCGCGCGCTCACGGTCCGTTTCTCAATCACACAACTCTCTTTCCAACTCCGCAAGACATCACACAACAATAAAACACCGCAATCTACCAAACATCACTCTTTTCATACTCACTCTACTACGAACTGCTACTTCCGCCGCACCGTCACTCTCCGTCAGTTTTCAACGACCTCCGACATCCTTCTCCCGCGGTCCTCTGGGTCTGCGTCACTCGGGCTCTATGGGGCAACTTAATCTCCTATCTTGCTCTAGATCTCCCCTTACCATCAAAGGTAACCATCCTACTCTGCTACCAACTGATAACGCCGATTCTTATCTAATTATCTATAAGAACCTTCTGGTCGCCAAGATCTTTTTACCTGTTGAATAGTGTAAAGGAGAGAATCTCATCAGGTTATATATCAGCATTTACTTTGTTTGAAAGGACCACTGACTCCGAATTCAAGTTTGAGAATTTATTATCGCCAAAAATAACTGAACGTGCAAGCACCTCAACACGAGGTTAAAGAAATAGATGGGCACTAATACAAATAATAATCTACGCAGGAATCGCATCCGACTCTGGATGAGGAGAATAGAAAGTTCTAGAAGGATCAACCAGACTATGATTGCTCCAATTTCTAAGTTGCTCTTCATTGGACTAAACAAGCTTAAAATCAATAGCTGTCCCTACACTAACGCTAAGTGACATCCCTGCATAACGATTTTCCCAGGCAAGAGTGAATAAAGGTGTCAGCTGTGAGGACTTCCTAAGAAGTGCAATCACATAATACCTAAGCTCAGCTCTGTCCTTCTCTCAGGTCTCCCCTACCTCTTCTCTGGCCTCCTCCCTCAGGGCACTATCCCTAATACAAAACCACAATACAATTGTACACGCCTTTGTCACGCCTCCTTGGCCAGGTCTTCTTTCTTGTGCTTTTCCATCGAAACGGTTACTTCATCCTGGACGGTTGCGATGACCTTGAGTCCCAGGCACCTTCTCCGCTGAAAGTATCATCCCTAAATTCCATTTCACTCCCCGTACCATGCCTCCCCTCTCTCTAGCTTTTGAAAACAAAGAGTTAGTCTTACTAACGAGACATGTGTCCTTGCACCTGCAACGAAAGATACTTTCAACAGAAACCTTCTACTGTGCAAATTAAATCTACCGTTTGTGCCCAGAGAGCCTTACCAAGAGAAACTTTTCTCGGCCTACAACATAAGCTAACATAAAATAAACCAGGCCTTCCCTAAGCATATATGTAGTCCGGCCTTTACATATAATTTTTAAACACTCATCTTACGTTTCCCTACAAGCATTTTCATTACGATTCATATGCAAACAATGAATTACATGTGCAACTTTAATATGGTGCACGTTTAAACTACTGCAATTACATTACACACAAACTAATTCCTCTATGCATTATGTTCACACAATTCAATAAGCATTACATTACATCATTATCCTAACACCATTATGTAACTGAGTTCACTTTGTCTCAGCGAACTATTCATTCTTTACTAAACATGCATGAGTATACAATGGAATATAAACGCATATATGTCTGAATACATGTGGGTGCGGCCTATCAGTGATTATGATGCACCCCTACAATTCACAAGAACATTTCGCTCTATCATCTGGACTGCACTCACTAAAGGAGGGTCTGCCCAATGAATTCGAGGCAACAGTTGGAGAAGGCATGCAAGAGAAGTAATGGACTTATGTATCAGAAGTATTTACCAATTGGGTGCCCAAGGGGAAATGTGTTAATACTTAAGGGCCTAATGAACTGATCAGGCTTCTCCAACGAGTAGCTCGTGAGCTACTGGTAGCTCTCCAGCCACCTGTAAGTAGCTCTCCTACATGCAGCCCAGCCTACTAAAGTATAAGCTTTTGCTTGGTTGAATTCATATATGAATACCAAAAATGAAAAAAGTGTATTTGAGATCAAAATGTTTGTATTTTAAGAACTCATAGGATGATATTTGGAAAAAAATGGTTGGCTTTGTAAAATACATTTAAAGACGATATTTGAATGATAAATCATATGGCGATGGGGAGACTTATTACTCATAATATTACCTTGGTACCAGGAGCATTACAGCAGTGGCTAATATGTATCACCCATTTAGAGGCATTAGACAAATCCTTTTTTTTCACTACTGGAGGCAACTCTAAGGCACTAAGGTGATCACTGCTGGTAATCTTGAATGGAGTGGCCACTAATGTAATCATATCTGATATGCTCACTACTAAAACAGTAATAGCAGCAGCACGGGATGATATTCACTACACCTAAGTAGCTCTTGTTACTGAAAAGGTTGGCGACCCCTGGACCAGATGTATTATGAGTACATTAAAAAAAGTAGTCAGAAATTGCACAACAACATTTTACAGATGCAATCTGATTTTTTGAACCGCACTATATACAGGTAGGTCAGTTAACAAAGTACTGATTCGCATGCAGTTGCAGAACGACCTGTGAATTAATAATCACTAAGCGGGTCACTATTTGTGACAATGCGCGGGTTGTGCAGGTAAGAGCGGTGGGGCGGGAGAGGGGTGGGGGAGTTGACATACGACGATGAGGGAAACTTAAATAAAAAAATGTAAAATGCAGTTTTACGATTGAGGAAGTCGGACTGCCACAGGACCGCTACGTCCACCAGGGATCCAGGATCCCATGGCAGTTGTGCAGCAGTCAGGAGTAGGAGCATGTTGGGGGTGCTGCTGCGGCACCCCGAAGCATATTCTGAGTTGGCCTCTCACCACCCATTTCAAGGCAGTGAGTCCACCATGAAAAGGGTGGTGGAGAGGCAACTCCCGTGCAGCTCCTGGGCTTGGGGTTGTATGCAGGGGGGCACATGTTGTGCCCCCCTGGTATTGCACCCCTCTTCCTGCACATTGTGGCATGCATGCCACACCATGCAGGAATGTGCTGCAGGTGCTGTTGCAGCGGCAGGCTGCATGTTGGGCTTTCTTATGAGCCTATCAGCCCACTCCCGTGAGACTGCTGCAGCCCCGCCCACCTGACCAGAATTAAACTCCTAAACAGGTGGCCAGGCGCTCCACAGCTTTGGCGGTCCTCCAGGGGATGGCACGGTGGCGGCACCTCTGGAGTACCACCAAAGCCGCAATAAGGCCCTAAGTGTTTTAGTGTTTGCAAACCCTCTCATTTAGCAAATCGGAGGGCTTGGGAATGTACATCTGGCCCCTAGTTCCTTATCTAAATCTGTGTACCATGTAGAACAGAAGTACAAAATTAAGCACAGAAAACGTTTTCAATATTTCCTGAAATTGGGAGAAAATTTGTAGTTGGCTAGAAAACGTTCTATATCTGAAATTGGTCAACAATCTCCCTATAATTATAAATATGCAGACATTGATGATGAAATATATAAAAATAAACAAAATCCCCCTAACAAATGTTGTTAATATTGACAATATGAGAGGTGTTCTCAAAGATGAAAATTATCAAAAAGCAAGTGAGGACTCGTGGCTAGGCAATAGGAAAGTGCTTTCACAGGAATTCACATCACTGGAAATCACCCTGCATGAAGTAATACTGGTTTCATCAGGATTCACCCATCTGCTATCACATCTAAAGAATCACTACAATGTTTACGCTCAGAAACAATACCCTATTCTGTATCTAAAATTATCTGTTTTGCAAATACATTTATAATAAATAGAAGGTCAATTCCTCTTTAAAACTGATCAGGAATTAAGTCTACAGTTTGATTTTTCTTTTTGAAAAATCAACAGCCATGTTGTTAACCCCAATGACAAGAAGACCACAGTGAACATTCCATTCTCAGTATTACACATTAGGTAACCATATGGCAGCCACGGCCGCTGCAGGTAAGAGCGGTGGGGCGGTGGGGCCAGGTGAGGGGGGATTTCGAGAGACGACCACGAGGGAAAATTAATTATTTATTTAATTTTCCCTCATGGTCGTTTCTCGAAATCCCCCTCACCTGGCCCTACCGCCCCACCGCCCTTACCTGCAGCAGCCGCGGCTGCCATATGGCTAACCTGGCATTAACAATAGAGCACAGTTCACAAAAATAAGGTTACAAAAAATGACTCAGCTTAGCAAACAAATCACTAGCCACTGAAGATAAGCTGTGCATGTTAGCCAAGTCATGCCTTGTGAATCATGTTACACTGTCAATGAAAATGGTGTCATGGGAAAGAAATACTTCAGCAAATCATCTCTATCACCGTTCACATAGCCTGTGGATCTGATGATCATCCAAAAATATGTGTTATCTAAGCAAACCTTGATTGTAATACAGAGTAAGAACTACGTTTTCCATCACAAACTTTGTGAAATTATGCTAACGAAAGTGTAAGCTCTGAAAAGGTTTAATTTGCAATGTTCAAATTAGGAGAGGAAAAAACTGACTTCTTTTTCATAATGGTGACTTTTTCAAAACAGACAAAGTTTGTGAGGTCTTCAAAAATTGGCATACTTTGGAAAGTTTCTAAATTTTGTGTATATATATCTTTCTTTATGCGGGTGCAAACGCATCCATAAAAACTACAATCATACATTCATACGATAAAAGGAAAATACACCACAAAATATATAAAAAGCATTTCATACAGCTAAAACATCCTACATTTTTGTTTTAGAACAGTACAAAATGATAAAATGCTGGGGGACAAAGCTGAACACACCCTCGCACTAAAAGACTTTACCAGAGCAGGCCACACAAGTTCAGTCAATTCTAGAGAGCCTAGATCTGTAAGCGACCCTCAAAAAGCTCATCACTGCAAGGGTGTAAAGGGGTTAGGTAACAACTGTAAGTGCAAGAGTGCCACTTTAGCCTGCCTAAACTTCAGACTTTTTAGCAAGAGCCGGAGGAAGCGTTTTCTTGGCAATGACATTTTTTTACACAATAGTACATAATGTAACGTGTGCTGAGGAGATCGAAGATCGCAGCCACAGGGACCTCTTTGGTCTGACGGGAAAAGAAACCCAGCCGGAGATGCTAAAAGATGATGAAGCTGATTGAATCTGAAACGTGTGATTAAAAATCTATCTTGAACACTAGTTAGAGCCGAAAGGTATGGTTCAATACCCGGGACCGACTTAAGCATTACATGGGCCCTCAGTGAGGGTTTACTGAGCTCAGTGTTTTCACTATTCACAGTAGAAAATTTATGATATAGGTCTTTTATGATTTTAACATCCCCGAGACTTAAAGTGACGAATGCAAAGAAAATGTCTGGTCTTCCTAAAGCCTAGAAAGACTCCTTTACATATCGTATCCAAGGAATTTTATTGCCATGTTCCAAAGCCAGACAATACGTGAGGATCGTGCGGTTCAAACCTTTATGCTCGCATGTCCATATTATAATCCAGCACACTAAAGGTTTGATTGCCACTTGATCCACCAGATAACTAACCCCTAGATCTTCATGCACAGACCAGGCTGGCGTGCCTTGAGGGACTCGCAGGATCCGACGCAAAAACTTATTTTCCGCCACCTGTAACCTGTGTGTGGCCACATACCCCCAAATTTCACTACCGTATAAAACTCTAGAAATACCTTTAGACTTATACAGTTTTAAGATAACCTCCGGGGCCCATGGACCCAATCTACTTGCAAAGCTAGTGATGGCTCCCAAGGATTTGTTCAGCTTGCTCAGCTTCCCTTCTAAGAGGGCTTCCCACTGTAGTTTGTCATCAAATAACATACCCAGTTAAGGAAAAGCCGGGACCTTAACAAGGGTATGGTTACCAGCTTTAAAACTTTTCGTCCGGAGCCCCCGCCGACCCACCACTAAAACATAGGACTTGGTAAAGTTAACAGACAGGTCCAGCCTGTCCATGAATGCCACAAAATCATCTATATAAACCTGCAGGCCCTGGCCCGTACGGGCCATAAGCACCGCATCGTCGGCATAAAGTAGACCTGGCAAAGGTCTCTTACCAACTCTAGGGGAGTCCGACTGGAGTACCGAAAGGGCAGCCTCAAGGCTGTTGATATAAACCACAAATAAAAAAGGAGCTTAAATACAGCCTTGGCGCACTCCCCGTATACAATTAAAATAATTGGAAAGGTCTCCCTCACGGGAGAATCTCACTGCCGCCGTCGTGTGGGAATGGAGTGATATACGTAGGTGGGCAATGCAGGGGTCCACAACCAAAGAGGTTAATATATCCCACAACTTGATCCGGTTTACCCGGTCAAAGGCGGACGTAAGGTCCATAAAAGCTAAATACCGAGCGCCCGGTTGGGCCACTGTGTTTCTAGATATCAGGAGATAGAGGTTGAGACATTGGTCCTTGGTTGACAGACCTTCCCGGAAGCCATATTGGACGTCCGATAGAATCTGGTTATCTGTGGCCCACAAAGACAATCTGGATAAAAGTACCGACCCAAAACCTTAACTACTGCATCTATGAGGGAGATTGGACGATAAGATTGTGGGTTATCCTTTAAAAAAAATTGGTACTATAATAGCCGTGGACCAAGAGGGCAACGTCCCCCTCGAGGCTGCCGCATTTAAGACTTGGGTCAATATAGGGCCCAAACCTCGATGTAGTCACGGAAGAGGTCCGGAGGTATACCGTCAAGGCCCGGGGCCTTATTTAGTGCCAACAACTCGATGCTTGAATATACCTCCTCCAGAGAAAAGCTAATGGGGGAGACTGCCAGACTGGGAGGTATGTCTACGCATTGCTCGCCCTGGCAACCTACGTTGTAAACTTTTTCATAGTGAGACACCCACTGATCAGGCGTAATGTGATGGTACAAAGTCGAATTGACTGGTTCTGCGAAGGAAGGGCTATTAATGATTTTCCAAAATAAGGTTGAATCCCTCAATTCGCCCGCTTTAGTTAAGTCCTCCCAAGCCTGCTTTTGAAGTTGGAGCATGCGCTCTTTCAGAGTCTCTTTATAAAGGCGTTGGCACGAGGACACTCTATCTTTCTCCCGAGGCACCTGTTTCAAGGCTACTTTTAACCTCCTTAAAGCCTGCGAACACTTTAGGTCAAACAGTGAGGGGGAAGCCGGGGCACGCCCCACTGCCTGTGTGGTTAGAAGGCTAGAAACTTCCGGGGCGATGGAAGAGAACGAGCTTAAAATTTCCTCATTTGGTGTGTGAAGATCCAGACATTCGCCTATCTCTTTCTGACACAAAGAAAAAAAGCTAGGGTTAAAGGCCTTTACATCTATACTCTCCCAACGAAGGCACCTACCCTGCTCAGTAGGGGTTAGAAGTGCCTGGAGCTTTCGGGGACATATTGGAGGATAACCCAGCTCTGTCAGCACAAGTGTCAATGGATTGTGATCGCTAAAAGCATTGTGCTCTATGTTAAATGAGCCGGAGACCACTCCCAGAGGTACTGTGGCAAATATAAAATCTTTGGTAGTTGCAGATCCCCTTCCTTTATAGGTCGGTGGCAATTGGGAAATAGGCCCGGAGTTCCAGTGGTCTAGGATGTGTACCAGGTTATGAGTAAGTAAGAGGTTGTTTAACACCTTCCCTTCCGTGGTGTGTTCCTTGTGAAGGTCATCTAAAAGCGGGCAGGGCTGATCAATCGATTGATTCTTCAAAAAGGATGGGCACAAATGACAATTAAAATCCCCCCACTAAAATAAGTTTCATGTGCCCATGACCCTCCTCCTTTAGGGAGTCTAGGGCGCAATTTAAGGCATAGAAATTGGAAGACCCACCCTCCCCCATCTTAGCGTTATAAAAATTGATTATAAAGAGTGTGAGTGCTCTCCCCATATGCAATTTTATACCCTGGAATACCTGAGAAAGCCACTTTAAGATCTTTAAGTCTTTGCATAATTCTAGATCCACAAATATAATGAGGCCCCCACTAGCTCGTCCCATGATTGACTCTGTCGCTGGGCAGAAGATAGTCTTATACCCGAAAAAGGCGCTTGAGGCCTCACCTGGAGCGTGTGGTTAATCACTGGAAGCGCATAAGGGAGGGAAACTGATGAAATCTCATTTGGACTCGATATCAGTGGGGCACTAACTTCCTCTACACTCTGGCTCAAAGAGCCTTGTTTTTGGAGAGAATAGGCGTGTGTCTCCTCAACCTCCTGAAGTCAATCCAACTCATTCAAATCCACAAGTGGGGCATAACATTTTTAAAGTGGTAATGCCTGCCCTGTGCCTCCTTCATTAAGCCTGCCCCTTGTGAGAGGTCCCTCCCCCGAGTTACCCAACGGAGGACTATAGAAAAATCCCAGCGGGAGTGATTTAATGCATGAGGTTGGAAAAAATTATTTAGATGCTCCAAAGAGGATTTTACGTGCTAACTGTGGGTATCGTACCGAGATAATGATGCAGTCTCCCTCAAAGATTTTCCTTGATGGGCCTATCCACGCCACCCTCCGCGCCATCAAGAAATCATTATGATCCCTAACAGAATACCCAGAGTGCTAGGCCAACCAATGAGAGGCTCAATCAGTTGGTCCGTAGATTCCTCTTTGTGAGCAGGTAAACCGGGCACCCCCAACAGGACCACAGTGTAGGGAGCGCATGCTGGGCGAAGGTCAATCACTGGGAGCTGAGAATCCTTGGGTAGTTGCACCCCTAAATAAGGGGCGTCTGCAAGGCCCAGGGCCTTGTTAGACCGGGTGGCAAGGTGCGCGCCATCTTCCACAGTGCAAGATCCACCAGGCCCTAGCACTGTATGCTGGACCATAACTCCCATGGGCTTTGGGGGAGCATTAGCATGCAGGGTATTACTGCTACTCAGGGGATTAGCAAGGGTCGTGATATCAGCTCATGAGGGATGCTCTGGCAGTTGCTGAGGTGGGTGCTTAGCCGCTGAGGTCGAAAGAATATCCATTTTACTTGTAAAGTCCCTGGAAACTAGCTCCAGCTTATTCAATCTATTCAAAAGCGGAGATCCGTAAGAGTCGCTGTGATATTATGTAAAGGTTGTGCCAGGTAGTTCAGCCATTTCTCCGATTAAGCCTAGATGCAGAATTTGCCTGTCCCTGGCGTGTAGTCACAGGAGCTTTCAAGGTCCTCTTAGCCTTCCGTTTCCGTTTGGGAACAGGTGAACTTTCCGGATTGGTAGGGGGGGTAGACAGGGGGAGGAGAAGGCTCAAGCCTCAGGGCTGAAGGCTCGGAAGGGGTTGACTCAACTGCCACCAAATTTGAGGACAATAAAGATGGAGCTAAGGGGGGGGTGGCCAGGGTCAGGGCCTTGGGGATCGATAATAAAGTAGGTGAAAGACATAGTCCCGAACTTCCTAAGTCTACTGAACGCCGCCTCTCCGCCCAATCTATCTCCTTATTAATAGCTCCCACAGGCTTTGCCAAGAATGTGTCAATGGTACGGCACGGCTGTCCCATAAAAGTCACTGGCTGAGCCTTGCTTTTTCCCATTACACTGAGTCAAACAGGGCCCGGTGAAAAAAAGTCCAATTACCCAATAAATCCAAGAGGGGCGCCAAGGGGATAACAATAATAATTTACTCAAGTTCACTCGAATTCCACATGGGTACCCAGGATAACTAGCCAAGCAAAGAGGGTACTCACTGTTGGTCCTGTGTCCTGGAGCAGCCCCTCCGAATGGCAGGCGTCGGTGAAGGCTTTCACACAGACCAGACTGTGACCCGGGGTAGCCGACCAACAGAGTAGGTCCAGCCCAGCCTCGACCGGACGCGGACGGGCTCAGATGGGCCTGCCCTTGGCCTGGACTTCGCCCGGGCGCGGCCCACGCAACGGGGCCTCGCGTCTGGCTAAATGCGCCTCCTGCCGTGAAGATTGCGGGGGTGACACGTAGGAGCCGGGGGGCTGAAGTCTCCCGCTCTATTCCTGGTGGCGGCTGATGCAAGGTTCCACGCAGCGGGGCCTCGTGCCTGGCTAAATGCGCCTCCTGGCACGAAGATTGCGGGCGGTGACGTGTAGGAGCCTGGGTAATGTAGTTTACTGCCCCAGCACTATTCCTGGTGGTGGCTGATGCAAGGTCCTTTTGTAAAAATTTGAGGCAAAATGTAAAAGTTTCCCAGCCCTCTTAGTTGCTGTTCTCATTAAAGATTGCAGTTGCTCAGGAAAATACATCTCTTGATTTTAACATAATATCAGCAAACTGCATGTGCATGTGCATGTTTATATTAAAGAGACGATCTCTCACAGAATTTTCTCATTCACACTTTCAAACTACTGGATACCTATGTTCTGTTTTTTTTTGTTTGATCTGTTTATTACAATTTTGCAAATATAATACAAATGATCAGCGCATGTTATACCTGTAGAACCACTGGATATATACAATCAGAGTGTTAAAAAAGCACTTAGGGGCCTATTAGGATGGCGGTTGGATGTCCACCGCCGGGCCGGCGGTGGCGCCCGCCGGACCAGCGGTGGACATCCGCCCGCGATCGCAACCAAGAAAACCGCCGGTCAAATTAGGATGGCGGTGGTGACCGCGGCGGTGGGAAATTCCGACCGCCGCTTTTCCGCCGGTTGCCATCCGCACTCCTGCCTGCCGGCGGTAGCCAGCCTTTCCTCAGCGGTCAATCCGCCATGGAAAGGCATGCAGAGATTGTCTTCCGGGGGCCCGATGCGTGACCCCAATGTGTTGGGGGGGTGTGGGTGCACTGGAGGGGTACCCATGGTCCCCCCCTACATTTCCCTGTACCAGGTGGCAGGCACTGTGCAGTGCCTGCCACGCAGTGCAGGGAAATGCAGAACATTCTCCTTTCGGCATCGCGGCGTTGCTGCGGGCAGCAGCAACCGCCGCAATCTTAAGGCCCGCGATCAGACCGCCGTGGTCGGATTTCGACCGCGGGTCATCGTAATTCGACCGGCGGTGATGTAGCAGTCCATGCAGGCGGTCTTTTCCCGCTTCCATGGCGGTCGGGGAGGTTCTGACCGCCATCGTAATGGGCCCCTTAGTATTTTGGACTCAGCGAACGTTTATAGTCTGTATCTGATCAATACAACAATCAACGTTTACTGTAGGAAGCAGAGTGAATCAAACACAACGTATTATCACTTCAGTGCCTGACCCAATTACCGGTATCCTGCACATGAATAGGGCCGTTCCATGTATGCAATTTTAATGATTCATATTAGCAATGTTGCATTGTCAGGGTTAGCAACCAAACAGCTAAAGAAAAAAATAGTAAAACATGTAACAACACCTTATAAGAACAGGAAAGGGAAACAAAGCAGGATAAATCCGGATGAGGGGCAGGTGGTCTACTTCAGCTACAGCAGTGCCATATTTACTATATAAAATACAGTATCCATATACCCATAGTATTACATTGTTGTTCTAATATACATGATATATGTTGCATAACCCAGGTCTCGGTAATACAGTGTCATAGTACAATGTACAAATAATTATTGCTTATGTGGTATCAGGAGTGTCAAGGGGGTCTTCTGGAGCTATTGCCACTTGAAACGCCGTTATGATCGTGTTCCAAGCTTCTGCAATGGGATCTTTACGTAATCCTAATGTGCCCTCTCTTGCCAGTGATATTGCTTCAGCCTTAGCCCAGTTCAACATAGACTGAGTCCAGGTTTTTAGCGCTGGGGGATCTATGGCTTTCCAACGATGTGTAACTAGTCCTTTAGCCACTAATAGGCCCAGATCCAAGATTCTGGAGGAGGCTTTGTGTTTTTTATTTCTGGGGAATATCCCTGTGATACATGCCGCCCATGTTGTCAGCAATGCCCTGTCAGTGCACTTGGACAGCAATTGTGTCACCCCGTGCCAATAGTCTTGCAATCTGGGGCATGACCACATCATATGTAAAAATGCAGCACCAATCATATTGCATCACGGACAACAGGCGTCTGCCCCAGTAAAATACCTATTAATTTAGTCAGGGGATAGGTATGCCCTGTGAATTATGTACAATTGAATCAGTCTAAATCTAGTGTTCCTAGGGATCTGTCTAGGACCCCCCCAACAGCATAGCCCACTCTTTAGATGTGTAGGATCTTTCCATGTCTTCTTCCCATCTAGCCCATAGTGGCGTTAGATCAGCCAGAGTATACTCGCGGATTGATTCCGCGAACCATTTTATAAGGTGCCGTCCTGTACCCATCACATGTATAAACTGCATCAGGAGGTGTGTCGGAAGTTCCTGTGAGATATTACCCCAGCGACGCCCCAGCGTAGCCATCCAGGAGGCATGAGTTAAGAAATGTTGCGGTGGAACTCCTTCCTCTTCAGTCAATGAGAGGAATTGGTGTAACACGCCATCTGCATATAGGTCCCCCAGTGTGTGTATGTCAGCAGCATGCCAGTCTGCTAGCTCTGTCATGCTGGCTCGACCCCCCGCCCCTCGGCATACCCAGCAATGGAATAGTGGGCACGTACGGTGTTACCGCCCTAGTAAGATAGAGGGCTCTACGAAAGCACTTCAACGCTATTGATACCAAAAGGGGAAGCGCCGTGTGTGTTAGTGCATGGATGAAAGATGAAAAGGAGCCAACGTACACAGGGGCCCTCTCTCTGCTGTATCTGCAAGGTGTAATCTTGCTACCCATTTCACTACCCACTGTATTTGGGATGCTAAATAATAATGTTCTATATTAGGTAGAGCCAGGCTACCCTGCTCCTGTGGTAGATATAATTTAACTAGCGCCACCCTACAGCGTGTGTCACTCCATATAAGATCTCTAATCATGCCTTCCAATGATCGCAAAAAGGATGCCGGTAGAAATAACGGGAGGTTAGCAAAGTAATAAAGCAGTCGGGGCAGCATTACCATTTTAATGAGCACCACCCGACCTGCATCGGACAGGTTCAGTGTTTTCCAGAACTCCATTTGGGATCTTAAACCTGTAACTGCTCGTGAAAGTTTACCCTCCAGGAGATCTCGGTAAGTATGATATACTCTGATACCTAAATATCGAAACATGACCGGCTGCCAGGCCACCACCGCCCCGTCCACCACCATCTGAGGATCTTCTGCACCAACAGTAAAGGGGAACAGACAGGACTTCCCCCAATTTACACCAAGTCCTGATATCAAAGCAAATAATTTAAGTGTGTCAGGATGACATGGGGTATGGCCCACTGATCTCTAATGTAGAGCAGGATGTCATCAGCGTAAAGTGATGTGGCATGTAATTCCCCCCCTAGGCTCACGCCCCATCCATGCGCCGACTGGTGCAGTGCCATTGCCAGAGGCTCTATAGCCAGTGAAAAGATTAACAGGGAGAGGGGACACCCCTGGATACCTATGTTCTGTTGTTAGCAATTGATACATCTCAGTAAATTTTGGTCAGTGATTCTGCTCCCAGTAAAATGGTAAGATACATTTTCTTTCCTTGTTGACACCCTATCTTTGTCGTTGTTTTATCTATTTATGAATGTTTGCAGTTTTATATGGTGCAAACTCGACCTAAAGGTATTGAAGTGTTTTACATGAGCACCAGTTGCATTACAAAAGGTCACATGTTTTTTTAGGCACAGGGAGATTAAGTGATTTGCCCAGAATCACAGGATTCATAGCCGCCACTGAGACTCAAACCTGGTTCCCCAGTTCCCAAGTCGGGTGCCATGGCTGTGACGCCACATCCTCTGTTGTTATTGCATCTGCAAGAGACTATACACAGTCACATTCATTGATTGACAACCTTCTCCATGAATCTAGTGTGGTCACCAGTTACAACTTGTTCAGATGAAATGGAGCGAGGTAGGTTACTTTCTGAATTGGACGTCAATCTCTTGGTAACTATTACAAACAAATTGTGGTATTTGATTGCCATTTGCACATATGTAGAAGTCAGAAGACGTGGATTAAGGTATATTAGACTCCATCTGCCCCTCTATTATTGATCCACTCACTGTTGTCTATTGAGCAAGAAAAAACACATAAGAACAATTGTTTGGGAAACACATTTTTGGGAATGAATATTCCCGAGGTGATTGTGTTTAAAGTATTTTTACGATCATTTCCCTCATTTATATATCCAATTTTGCAGGAGTACTAAATTAGTGGAAATGTGATCACTGAATGTCAAAAATGTTACTGCCCAAACTACATGCTCATTTTATTTCTTCTGGACATCACTGAAGCAGTGTCCAGACTACGAAATGGAGGCGCTCATTTAAGGCTGACTGTGGCTGGTGGTGTGGCTGTCCATCTACAATGCCAGGCCATCCTAGGAGAAGACTGGTCCATGACAAGTGTGTGCTGAGTAGTGCTTAATTTGAGACAGTGGTTTCCGGTGCTCAGCTCCAGCACTTAGTTGACAACATCGGTGCTTGTGACTTTCTGTCACAAGGTGGCGCTGTCGGACTAATTTAGAGACCACAACAACAGTTAATTATTCATTCAATATACATTAAGAATGACTACTACCTGTCACTCAAGCCATTCTTATAGCTTTGGGGCAGTGCTTAATTTGAGCCGGTGCTTTCCGGTGCTGAGCACCGGCACTTAATTGGTTGCCGGTGCTCGGCACCGGCACCTAATTGTCAACACCACACTTAGGGCAGTCTGCCACAACGTGGCGCTGCTCATGTAATTTAGAGATGAGCAGTATAACAGTTGTTTAGGAAAACAATATACGTTAACAAAATTGCTAATACCTGCCTCCCCAGCCATTCCTTTAGCTTTGGGGACCTGGAATAATCTGAACTGTCGCATTTACATGTGAGAGAGATGGTTAGTAGTTGTTTTGGCAGCGATGACAGGGGCGATGGGTGGTGCAAGCTGCAGTGGCCTCCTGGTTAGAGCCCTGGCACTTAACATTTTACAAATTAAGCTCTGCTTTGGGGCCTGAAATAGTCTGAATCGTCACACTTGTAGGAGTGTGATGGCTAGTAGTTGTGTTGTTACTATCATTGGCAGCATGGCAGGTGCAATGTGTGATGCAAGCTGCAGTGGCCTCCTGACGAGAGCCCTGGCACTTATTATTTTTTACAAATTAAGCACTGGTGCTGAGGAAGCCAATTAAGGTTTAGATATGTGCACTGGAGCTGCGTTTGATATGCTTGCTTCATAGAAACTTGTTAAGCAATTAGGATCCAAATAATACCAGGGAGGTCATTTTGTGGTGAACACAAAAAATAGCAGATGCCCGGTCTGCCTACCTCATGGTTTCTGTGCCTCACTTACGGCTGGAGAAACTCTTGCTTTCCAATAACTCAGCCAAAGCCTGCTCAGCTGTTGAAAACCCTTTGCGGAGGACCCGACCTACAAGACTCCTGGTTATAGCAGGCCTTCCACACACAGAAGGAGAAAACTGCCAACCTGTCATCGACATTGCTTTTCATTTTTTAGAAACAAACCCCTGCTTCAGGGATGGGTGTGGCTTTTGAAGAATGAAATAGATGCTAAATGGCCCATCATGCCTCCATGTTTTGGCAGGCAGGCTGGAATTCTGAATTTTCGCTGAAAGTGCTCCCACCGTGTTGCCAGGACCACATTGGGTCATAGCATCTCTTTCTGCTCTCAAAGCTGAGCCCCAGCATGCAACCAACTGGAATAATGCTAGAGTGGCGAAATAGCCAGTCCGGCCATAAGTGGTTATAAATACTGCTTCCCTCACCCAGTGCTGGAAGTGAGATGGGGAAAGAATTAAGAGAAATTCCATTACCACTGAAAACAGATATCAGTGCATACTCCAGACCTTCTTTGGTAGTGTGCTGCTGATATTGAGTAGATTAGTAGACACATCCCTGTGACACACAGATAGGCTCTCCTGTCATAGCCTTTGGAGTGAGGGAAGCTGAGCATTTTCTTCACCTGCCTACTGAGATTTCCATCCCTTCATGTGTGTTCTAGCTCGTGGCACCAACCCCGCTTGCCTGCACCCACCATAACAACTTGGGTATAAAATCTAAATTTCACGCTCCACTGCTGAAATATGTCAACCAATTACTTCCCAAATGGCAGCAAGGGATAACATGTTGGCTGTGTTCAGCTCCCTTGACAAATATCAAATGTTAGAGGCAGGGAGCCATAGGTGTGGACTGGACGGGCAGTCCTAAACTGCAGGATTCAGAACCAGAACAGATGAGAGGAGCCTCTGGAAAGTGCATAGTGACCTAAGGAGATTAAAACACATGCACACACAGGGTGTGCGCGCACCACGACCCAGGATGGCCGCCTAATTACGAAGCTGCGCACCGCTCCGGACATCGCGGTTGCTTTTCGGCGGCTCCAGCCCCTCTCCTGACATCATGTGGGCATATCCTTGAAGCGGAGCCCCTGCTCTGCAGGAGGTTATCTTTTTCGCCCTTCTTCTCCAGGGACTTCTCACAAAAGTATGCAGGTGACTCCTTAGCTGCTTTGCGGCCGCCATTTTGATTTTGATTCTTCATTACTTCTCCTCAAATTTCTTCATATGGCGCGCTGGAAGGCTAATTTTCAACGTTTTCTTCGCCTTTTTCGCCTTTTCATCGATTAAATATCTTTTCACATTGGGAGGTCTATTTATTTAACGGAATTTGCTGAAATTTTGTAAGGTAATTTTACCTCTTTCTTTTTTGATGCCTTTTTAAATAAGCCTTTTCCTGGTTTTTGAATGTAACGTCTCATGGGTAGGAGCAAATACTTACTCCATTGCACTAAGAGACAGCAGTCCAACGATCCAGCAGCTTGCTATACCCATTCTACAGCTCCAAATAAATCCTCACACCCCTCTGAGGTTTTGGCGCAAAAGGCTTGTTCTAGTGACACTACTCTATCAAACATGGCATCTAAGGCACCACAACCTTCAGCTACCGTTAAGAGAATTAAACATGACCCTCCCTCCCTTCCTAAATCTATGTCTCCGGTTTCTTTGGAGATTGTTTTAGAGGAGATCTGTGCCCTTCGACCTTTCATCGAAGAAACTAACTCTCGTCTACAGACCTTGGATAATAAATGGTCATCTATGGATTCCCGCTTTACTTTGGTGGAACAGCATCTTAACGATGTACAAGATTCAACTTCCAGAATTTCCTCTTTGGAGAAAGAGGTTCTACAACTGAGAAGATCTACCGAGGACCTTAAAAATAGAAATCGTCGCAATAACTTACGCATTTATGGGCTTCCTGAAGGCCTTGAAGGGGATGACCCTGTTACGTACTTTACTTCTTTTCTTCCACAGTTCTTGAGCCTCCCCACTTTGACCAAACTAAATATTCAACAAGCACATAGACTGGGTCCACGTTTATCCTCCTCAGCTGCTCCATCTAAACCTCGTGGAATAATTATTTTATTTCTACAGTTTATGGACCTCCTACAAGTGCTGAATGAGGCTAAGTCCAAAAAACAGCTGACTTGGCATGGCACAAAAGTATTTTTCTCTCAGGATGTTTCAACGGCCACCACCAAGCGACGAAAAGAATTCCTTGATCTTCGTCCTGCTCTTCGTTCCTTGGGTGCGCGGTATGGATTATTCCATCCGTGCCTGTTTAAGGTTACCTTCTTAAACAAAACTTCTACTTTTGAGGAGCCGGCGGATCTGAGAAAATTTATTCAGTCACATTCTACTGCTTCGATGGAGATTGCTGGCCCTCCTCCTGACACTTGAATTTAATATCCCTTTTGTTGGGCTTATACAGTTGTTAATGCTTTCAATGTTATATGTTATTTTGCTCCAATGCATTTCTTGTTCACATAACTCATTATTTCCTATTACAGGTCGTTTTGGAACCCATTGTGCTCCTACTTCATGTTTCCGCCTTTGTCTATGTCTCAATGACATCCTGGTGTGGTGCGTTGCCCTTTGTTGGGTGTGCTGTTTTCGTATGTCCGTTGCCGCCTCTCATCCTTCCTTTTGTTCCCCCGTAAAGGTATGTAACGCAGTCGTCATTTTTGACATGTACTGTCTCTTTTTATTCTTATTCTTCTTTCCCACTTCCTCTTTCCTCTTTATTCACTACTTCCTCCTCTTTCTCCTAGTGTTATTGCTCTTCTCCGCTTATATACTTTTTCTTTCAAAGGAATCTTTCGTCATCTCTCTTCTTCTGTAGTTCTTCCTTATTCCTCAACACCATTGCAGTTCTTTCATCTTCCTCTCCTTCTCCTTTCGTTTCTCTTACTTAAATCTTTTAATGTTGAACTCATTGTCCTTTATATATTGTTAGCATTCTATATTCAGAGTAATTTCGTGGAATGTGAAAGGTTTTATTAATCCAATCAAAAGACAGAGAATATTATCACATCTTGCCTCCTATAACCCTGATCTGGTTTTTTTACAAGAAACTCATCTTACAGAACCGGAGGCGTTAAAATTGAAAAAAGGTTAGATTGGTTCAGTTTTAGTTTCTCCCACCTCATCAAAAAAAAATGGTGTTATAATTTTATATCACAAAAAATTGAAATGTAAGGTTGTATCACAGGAGACAGATACGGAGGGGAGATGGTTGTTAGCTACATTGCTTATTAATAATATTTCTTTGACTGTATTTAATGTTTATGGCCCTACTCAACCAGATTACTCTTTTTGGCCTATGGTTACACAAAAATGTATTCAGTTTAGAGATGATCTCTTCATTCTAAGAGGTGATTGCAATCAAATTGTCGATCCTTTTTTGACCGCCAGTCCCAGGTACGTTTCATTCCTCATAAATCTCATAAACAATTTCTTGATTCTATTTCCCAAATACATCTTTTAGATGCTTGGAGACTTTCTCACCCTGATGCTATTGACTTCTCATTTTTCTCTCCTCCTCACAATTCTTTATCTCGTCTAGACTATATCTTTCTTTCTCAATCGTATATCTCAATCTCTTATCTCTTCCTCTATTGAACCTATTGTCATTTCTGATCACGCTCCGATTGTGACTGACTTTGATTTGCTCCCTCCTCATCCTAAGTCCTCCCGTTGGCGTTTTAATAATTCCCTATTGCTTAGATCCTCTTTTCTCATCTTCTTTTACTTCCTTCGCTGAAGAATTTTTTTAACTGAACAGTGCCCATACTACTTCTCCCCATATAATATGGGACTCTTTTAAAGCCACTGCTAGGGGTTTTATTATAGACTTTGTCTGCAAAAAAAGAAACGCTTTCTACAACAACACAAAGATGCACTAGCAAATATTAAAGCACTTGAACACAAATTTTACACCTCCTTGTCAGAATCTATCATACACGATCTCATTCGCGCCAAACTGAACTTTAATAAAATTTCCACGGATAATGCCTCATCCATACTTCTCTGAAGTAGTGCTAGATATTACGGAGGACATAATAAATCCGGCAAACTTTTGCTAATTTCCTTAAATCCCGGAAAGATCGTACTTTAATTGACTCTATTTACTCCTCAGATGGGAATCTTGTTCATAAAGATCAGGACATTCTTAATGAATTTAAGTCATTTTATCAAGAATTGTACACTCCAGAATCCCCTCCTTCTAATCCTCTTATTCACTCTTCTCTCAATAATATTCCTGCCCCCTCTACTGGCCATCTTAATTTTTCTACACTTGAAAAGGATCTATCCCTTAAAGAAATTTCCAATGCCTTAACTGTTCTAAAGAAAAACAAAACACCCGGACCAGATGGCTTTTTAGTCGAATTTTATTTACATTTTTCTAACTTATTACTCCCTTAACTTTTAGATCTTTTTCATTCTTTTTTTCTTTCTGGTCAGACCTACGGTACTTTCCAAGAAGCTACAATTTGTTTGATACATAAAGAAGGCCGAGATCCCATGTTTTGTAAAAATTATCGTCCCATATCCTTGGTTAATGTAGATTACATACTATTTGCTAAATTACTTGCTCTACGTTTAGAACCTCTTATGCCTCATTTGGTTGGTAAGGAGCAGTGTGGATTTGTCAAGGGTAGATTAACTTCGGATTACTCTCGTCTCTTTCTTAATGTCTTAAATAAGATTCCTTCTCTATCCACCTCCCTAACAGCAATCTCCGTCGATGCTGAAAAAGCATTTGATAGGGTAGATTGGTCCTTCTTATTTGAATCTTTGAAGTGGCATGGCTTTGGGCCCAAGATAATTTCTCTTATTTCCTTATTATATTCTGCTCCTAGAGCCTCAGTGCTAGTTAATGGTTGTATTTCCTCCTACTTTCCTTTACAACGCGGTGTCCGTCAAGGCTGTCCTCTTTCCCCTCTTTTATTTATCCTAGCCCTTGAACCTTTTTTATCATCAATCCGTAATAACGATTCTATATCAGGTTTTTCTTATGGTGATCACCATTTAAAAGTTTCTGCTTATGCAGACGACATTTTACTTTTTATATCCAACCCTGATGTATCTATTCCTCCCTTGATGCATGAATTCTCTTCATTTTCCCTGGTCTCTGGTTACAAGATTAATTCCGATAAAACAGAAATTCTCCCTCTCATGAAACTATGCACTCAACACTCCTTTTCTTCCACTGGATTTTCTTGGAACAGATCTAAAATTAAATACTTAGGAATATGGTTCTCTAACTCCATTTCTTCGTCAGTTAAATTGAATATGGTCGCGGCCTTATCTCGTATTGATAAATTGTTTTCATCCTGGAATCCCCTCTTTCTTTCTTGGTGGGGTCGATTAGACTCAATCAAGATGATGATTACTCCCATTTTACTTTATACTCTATCTATGCTTCCTATTCATATTCCATCTTCCTATTTTAAGAAGATTGACTCTTGCCTTTCCAAATTTCTTTGGAAAAATAAAAAAGCTAGAATATCCTTGTCTCTTCTCTGTAAGACAAAATCCAATGGGGGTGTTAATTTCCCTGACTTTTGTACTTACCACAAAGCCTTTTGTCTCCGTCAAGCCTCCAAGTGGCTTCTCTCTGATCCCTCCCCTTTTACACCTTTATGGTTCACTATTGAACGTTCTTTGCTTCTACCTATTTCTATGAAAGAAGTCCTGGCCTTTTCAGCCAAGTCTCCTCATTCCTCCTCCCCCTTGTTTAGGCATACTTGTTCTTTATTGAAACCTTTGACTCAACCAAAGACTGTTTCCAAGGAATCTTTTTTATGTTCACCATTATGGCATAATTCCCTTATTACTATTAACAATAGAACTATTTTTGGGAATTCCTGGAGACGAAAGGGAATAACTTGGGTTAATGACCTATTTGATGGTCTGACTCCCTGCTCTTTTCCTTATTTCCAGTCCAAATTTGACTGTCCTCGCTCCTTCTTGCAGAAATTTCTACTTTAATGGCAGTAATTCTTGACAATTTCTATTCTCTTCCTTCAACTTCCTCTTCCTTGGGATAAAACCCTCTTCTTAAGATCCTGATTACTCTTCCTAAGGCTTCCCTAATTTATAAACACATCTTATCTCCTTGTCCAGATCGTCCTAAGAGTAAAATAGAACTTGCCTGGGAACAAGATCTGGGATGTGAATGGAGCAGCAATTTCTGGGACAAATTCTGGTCCCGTTCTCTAAAAATTTCTAGATTTGCCTCTGTCACTCAACATATGTTCTTTCTCTGTCATAGGCTTTACTTCACCCCTACTTCTATAGCTACTTTCTCACACTCTACGGACACGAATTGTTGGACTTGTGGCTCCCCCAAAGCTGACCTCATGCACCTACTTTTTCTTTGCCCTCCTGTTATTTGTTTTTGGTGGAAAATTTGGTCCCATATCTCTCACATTTTTCACATTCACACTTCCTTTTCTAATCTCACCCTTTTCTTTGGAAGTTTACTAGATTCTTTGAAGTTACCTAATCATGCACTTGGTCTTTTTGACCTTATGTTAGCTTTAGCTTTTCAACAAATATCACTTAATTGGAAAAATCTGAAAAAACTTTCCGTTCAGCATTGGTGGAATAATTTATGCCATTTTCATCGACTAGATATTGCTTTAGCCTCCTCTTGTAAACCAATGATTAATAGAGATCTATTTTGGATGCCACTTACTTCATATTTAGATAAAAATGTAATAGAAAAAAAATCTTGCTTACAGTCTGAAAATTTTAAACCACCGTAATTGCCTTTTTCTCTGTTCTTTTCTCTCTAATCACTTGTTGGCATATTGTATTTACTAGTTTCTAATAAGATTACTTTTCACATTCATTTGAAGTTCTACATTATACATATTTCTCAGTTGTAAGAGTATCATCTTTTTCCCTTCTCCCCCCCCTTCTTTTTCCCCTTTATTGCCTCTAAAAATATAAATAGCTTTCTTTTTACTTCTATTGCTAGCTATACTCAGTATTCCATTTATTATGTCTTTGGTTTGTATTTTGCTGGTATTTTGTATTTCCTGATATTACTAAATAAAGGTTTTTAAACAGAAAAAAAATACTGACACATCCAGAAACTGGCTCTAAGCTATGATGGGATTTTGAATCGGTAGTTACCACGGCCCCTTCCTGCCTAATCATTTGAAGGGGTAAATTGTCCTATCACAAACAAATGAATTAACCTTTTGTGTTGGAAACTCAATAACATGCTAGCAAAGAAAACAAAAGCAGATTTTTGAAGGTGTGACGCAGACGTTTCTAAGTACTGCAAGCTTTTCTCCTATACAATGGTTGGTGACGTTCACAAGTAGGGCTGCACCTGGACTGCTGAAAGTTGCCAGCAGCCGGATGCCCACGCTAAAAACATACCAAGCACTGGCAAAGGCGAAAGGTCTCAAAGCCGGTGCAATAGTTATTCTTTACGGCATGCTTATGCCACAATTTTTTAAAAACATGCTGGCACCTAAACATGTCTACCATATGCTTTCAATAAAAATGTAAAATGTAAAAAGTATTTACTGATATGGTGTGAGTAATGCATTTTAATGATCAAGCCTTTCGTTGGTGCTGCCCATTTCATTATTATTACTTGGGAAGGAGACATAAATGAAGGAAAGTACTCTTCTCTTCCCCTTATTCTCCGATAATCACATTGGTCATTATTACTATTGTTCTAATTAAGAGACACACAGACACATACACACCTTTTCCCAAAATGTTGGTGCGTGAATAAGCAAATTTTTAGGGGGTGGGGTCTTCAACATCCAAAAGAATTTGTTCAAAAATACAAATAAAGAATAACCAAAAGTACTGATTAAATTAGAGCAAATATGCACACTACATTGTAAAGATTAGGGCAATATACAGGACACTGGAGAACAGCATGAGTAAAGTCCAGCATATGAAGCAAGGATGACAATGATGGGAGAGGTTACCAATGGGAGAGCCCCACAGATTGGTATAACATACCAGAGTGAGCACAAGTCTAGAACAAAGAGTAAAACAAAATAGGGAAATCAGGTAGAGAGAGAGGCAAATAAAGAGATAGTAAGATAGTGAAAGGGGTGGGGAGAGGAGGAGATGGTTGACCCCTGTTAAAAGACAAAGGTTGGTTGTGTTGAGTGAAGGTAGGTCTGCAAGGTGTGAAGCGTGAGGGGGTGAAATTAGCACACAGATAAGGACAGGAGGATATGGTGTTTCCACTGATGGAAGGCCCACTTTAGATGGTCCACTTTTTGGAGCTAGAGGTCTAGGGTGCCCCATAATCCGCGTGCTGTAATGGAGTTGTGTACTTTTTATACATGGTGTTGTCGGCACTTCTGTTGGCACATAAGATGTTCCACCATCTCTTGAATGGGACCACTAAAGTGGATTTCCACTCTAGAAGAACAGTTTTTGTACCTAAGGCTAGCATGAGATCAAGTAGGAGTGAATCTTGTGTACTTAGTTTGATGTTGAGGTGATGTGCCGCTAGGCCTAAAGTCGATAAGGTCGGGGAAAAGTAGATTTTGACTGTAGTGGCTGCTACCGGATCTGGGTGGTGGGCCGGGGGTGGGGGCACTTACCTGTGACGGCCGCCTCTCCTCCGTCCTCTTCTTCCTGACTCAGGTCCCGCAGCAGGATGCAGGAAGCACCCGGCTCCCAGCCTCCCGATAGCCAATCACAATGCTGCAATGCAGCGCCGTGATTGGTCTGAGCACAATGGATCGGCGCTCAGCTAGGGATTGCAGGCCTGGGAATGTTCGATGTGAAGTGCGCATGAATGTTTGGCTGGCCTGAGAGGGGCAGCCAAACAGTAATGTGCACTTAGGAGTGGGCAAACCACTCCTCCCCTGCTCCTCTGTCGTCGAAGCAGACCCTCCCCAAACGCAAAGCTGCAGCAGAAGGAAACATAAAATGATAATAACACGAGTTATTATAATTTTATGTTTCCGTTACTTCACTGCTGTGAAGCAGTGGGATGACGGCCCTCCGCCTTAGCGGAGGAGCTGTGGATGGTTTGTTATTTCTTGGACCATAACGGTTGGATCATTTTGCATGTGAGGAACATGTGTTTGATCGACCCGGGTATTTCCTCATAGTTATGTTATGTTATGAGTTTTGTATAGCGGAGAGCTGCCCCAGCAAAGGGGCGTCCCAGCGCTGACAAGCAGCTGGGACGCATTTATCTGATTATGATAACCCCAGTTTATAAAGCCTTGATTGGGTCCAGTAGGATTTGTGAATTGACCAAAATCTGGATTGTGTTATTGTCGGTGAGATTTTCACTAGGAAGGGAGAATGCCAGATTCTGTGCCAGGTTGAGTCGGCGAAGTGTGAGCATAGATTTTCCAGTATGTGTGGTGACAATTTCTTTATCAGATTTTTAACCAGGTGAGTTCGTGGGGGAACTAAGAGTTTATAGATGTGGGATGCGACATGACCTATTCTTTTGAGTTTCCTTAGGAGACGGGGAGGTCAGGATTGTGTGGATTTGGAAGCCTCCTGACTGCACTTTTAGCTTATAAGAAGCTGTAATATTAGATTGGAGGGTGGTTGTAGTGCAAACTTAAGTCAGCATAGGGAATGGGATTTAATGTTGTACCTAGGTCTCCTATAGCGTTAATGCCTCTTTCGGCCCACTGTTTCTAGAACAGGGTTCTGCCTTCTAGTTTGATTGTATGGTTGTGGTATAGAGAAGCAAGGTTGGAGTTGGTGAGGCAGTTGGACAAGGTTTTATAAGTGCACCGAAGGGCGGCTACCGTGTCTGCTATAATGAGGAAAGAGTGGACCAAAGGTAGTTTCAACAGGCCGCGAACCGTCAGAGTGAATTGAAGTGGAAGAGGGGAGAGGAATCGGAATTTAATGTGCAGCCAGGGAGAGACGAGAATCCGTGGTCTTGTTAAGTCACCAGTTACCCTGAGCAGCCAGGAAGACTTGTTGATATCTATGAAAGTCAGGCATATTGAGGCCACCTCTGCTTTTATTCAGTTTTAAGGTGGAACCGGCGTTCCTAGCACTCTTTTCTTTCCATAAGAATTTCCAAATAGCTTTGTCAACTGTGTTAAAGAAATGGTTTGATAAGTTTATGGGGAGCATACTTGCGAGAAAGTTGACTGGGGGGCTATATTCATTTTTGCTGATTCTGTCCTGCCCCAACAAGTCAAGAGTTTGGGCGACCAGGAGGATAGTAGGTCAGTAATTTTGAAGAGTGTTTTGCTCTCATTGATTGAGACGGAAGTGAGTAGGTCTTTGCCAAACCAGATACCTAAGTATTTTTGCGCCACAGGATACCATTTTAAGCCACAATTACCAAGGATCGTAGGGGTGCAGTGGATATTCATGGGGAAGATTTCTGTTTTAGAGCGGTTAAGAGTATAGCCAGATACACAGAAGAAACTTTCAATTTCAGACATAATATGTGGAATGGCTTTGTCTGTATCTTCAGTAAAGATCAGGATGTTGTTGGCATATACAGCAACCAGCTGCCTGCCTGATTGGACATGGATGCCTCTGATATCTTCATTCACTTTTAGGGAACATAAGAAGGGTTTGATAACTAAAAGGAATAGCAGGAGAGAGAAAGGACAACACTGTCTGGTACCTTGAGCTAAGGGAACGGTGTTGGATAGACGGCCGTTTATCATAACTTTCGCAACTGGAGCTGTGCATAGGGCCATAAGTATTCTGATGAAACACTTGCCAAGTTGGAATTTTGCGGAGGGCCTTGTGTAGGAAGGTCCAAGAGACCTTGTCAAAGGCTTTTTCCGCGTCGAGGGCCATTGTCATGGTTGGCGAGGACGATGTCTGAACTTATTTAAGGCCATGACAGAAGACACAGATGTTATCGGCGGCTAGCCTTCACCTGAGAAATCCAGTTTGGGATGGGGCAATGAGTTTCAGTATTTCTGCTTGGGTTTTGGTGTATAATTTACAGTCAATATTGAGTAGTGATATTTGTCTGTAGTTTTTAACGTCCAGTGTATCCTTCCCTTCTTTTGGGATGACAACTATTGTGGCCTTAGTGGCTGTGCCAGTGACGTGGCCAGAGGAAGCATACGACTGGAACAAGACAAATAGCTGGTCTGCTAGGACGGCAGGGAATGTTTGGTAGAAGGCCACGGTGTACCCGTCTGGACCAGGGGCTTTACCAGATTTGAGAGATTTAATTGGCAAGTGAATTTTTTGATCTTCTATGACTTTCTTGAAGAATCTAGAAGGTCTTCATTGAAAATGTGCAAAGGAAAGAGTGAATGTTCAACAAGGGCAAGCTTTTCAAAATCAAAACATGTGTTTTATTTAATAGAGCTTTTAAGTTACTTTCTAACAGCACTTAATCCATCATTGCTAGGTCTTGTGCTGAAATAAAGGGTGGGGCAGGCACAATGAAAGCTCAGCTGGATCTTAGACAGTGTTGTGTAACCATCCACACGGTAGTACGTCCCGGGACAGGTCTGGTGACCATGTCTGTTCATGCCTCTGATGTTTCAGTGAAATACATACAGTTTAGTTAACACTTCCCTCAGGATATTGTTGCTGATAGAGTGCTACCCAACATCCACTGCCTTTAGAACTGGAAGCAGAGCTTTGAACTTGATGTGTTGATTTCTACAAACACCCAACTTGACATGTCCCTTTGGTGGCTGAATTCGGGCCCTCAAGGCTCCAGGGAATGATGAGCAGGGTGGAAATGGTTCATTAGCGACATTGCTGTTCTTCAGCTGCCTCTAACACACATGCACAGACCTTACAGTCTGGTGTGCTTGTGCAAGATACGAGAGACCACATCCCCATGGACTGCCCTGATCTCTTGGCCTATGCATTGTCCAATGTGTCCTCTATCATGAGAGATAAAGGGTCCATGGGAAAGACTTCAGACACCTGCTCAATTAGCTACTTTGTATCTAGCTGAAGACGCCATTCCTCTTTGACTATCAATGTTTCCTGACCCTTCCTTTTTAGGACTCATGTAAAAGGTTCTTGCCTGATTAAATTCTAAATTTAGAAAAATAGAGTAACATTTTATAATTATTTGAGACCAAAAGAACAAAGATCCAATCAGTAGATCCAGGTATATACAAATTTTAAAGATTTAAGTGAAAATAGTGCTTAGAATACAAAGCGACAACTGTGATTATTTGATCACGCCGGACCAGGACAAAGTCACAAGTTCAGGCCGACTGCGATAGAACACAAGCCGGATACAAGGACCAAGTGAGGCCCGCTGCACAAAGTACCTTAAATTCTGGATGCTGAGTGTTGAAAGATCCTGCTTTGCGCACAGCGATTTCAAGTGCTGCTAGTGAAATTGCAAGGCCCTGAGTCAGAGATGCTTCATTCACCGGTGGTTCTGATGGAGCTGTTGAGGAGCTTGCGATGCGAGGTCCTGAGTAGTCATTGAGGAAGCCTTTGATGAAGGCTTGTGTTGCAAAGTCCTGTGTTAGCGATGCATCATGCAGTGGTGGTTCCGAGAAGCTGTGGGCTGCAATGCGAGGTCCTGTGTTGGGGATGCGTAGCGCAGTGGTAGTTCCAGTAAGGAGTTGTGAAGAGATGCGTCAAGCTGCATCTGTTCTACCCAAGAGACCACAGCTGAACTGGCAAAACACCTTCAGGCCCACTTCCAAGGGTCCAGGATTGTTATGGCACCACATGGAGGGCAAGCCTCAGAGCAGGCAGAGTTCAGGTGTTGGATTCAGAATGGTTGGAGCCTTTTCTGTCCCTGAGGCTCTGATCAGAACTCAAGCCAACTAGTCCTTGGAGTCCCTCTGGTGGGTTCAAGATACAGATCTAGTCCCTCTGCAGGGCTGCAGAGTTGCACTCCGTTTGCAGAGCTGCACAGCAGTCCTCCTGAGTCTTCTGAGTCTTCCAGAGGTGAACTTACGTGTGTTGGATCTGAGGGTCCAACATTTATACTTGCCAGCTTTTTAATAGGAGAAGGTTCTGGATGTTTCCACCAGAGTTGTTTGGAATTTCCTGACTCCCTGTCCTGGCCCCAGCTTGTCTGGGGGCACAAAAGAATAGTGCTGAACCCTTTGAGAGTGTGCTCAGGCAGAGGCTTTGTGATGTGCTAATGTGGAAAGGTGAGAGCTCTGCCTCCTATCAAGTCACAGATGAGCCATCCTGTCAACACCTATTCTCCCTTTTAATCACTGTGTTGGAGCAATACACAAAGACCAACTGCCAGCTACACCTGTTTATGTGACCCAGGATACAGGCTGCAGGCACCAAATGGTTTTACAAGGAAATGCCAGCTTTCTAAAAGTGGTATTTTCAGAATTGTGACTTAAAATCCCACTTTTTTTATTTTTTATTAAAGATGGGTTTAAAGTACACATCTTTAAACACCAAACATGATGCTCCTACCTGCTCCAATTGAATGGTATCATTTATTAAATGTAATAAGGTAACCCAATGTTTTCCTATGGGAGAGGCAGGCCTTTTAGTTGGCCTTTTAGTAGTTAAAAATGAATTTAAGAGTTTTTACTACCAGGACATGTGAAAGTTAAAAGTACAAGTCCAACTTTTTAAACACACTGCACCATGCTGTATTGGCCATTTAGAGCCTACCCAATGAGCCATTTAGGGCCTACCCAATGTGTGACTTATATGTATTCAAAAGGATGGTTTGGAGCTGGCAAATGGTTTATTTTGCCAGCTGGAAATGGCATTATAAAACTACACACAGAGGCTGCACTGACAGGCCTGAGACATGTTTAAAAGGGATTCTTATGTGGGTGGCACATTCAGTGCTGCAGGCCCACTAGTAGTAGCATTTAATTTACAGGCCCTGGGTACATGTACACGTTACTGTAAAACTAGTTAGCAGTGGTAAATTTCACAGAGTCCTAAGGTTAGAAAAAATAAAATCAGCAAAAATGGAGGAGTGTGGAAAAAAGTTTGAGGAAGACCGTCCTAAGGCTGACAGGTCTAATACGTCTCCCGGAGGCTGAATATGGGGAGAACTAACCACCCTTCTGGGAGTTCTCATCACTAAGCTGGAAGAAACAGAAGAGAACATCTTCATTGACGTGGTCTGACCCAGGATGGTGTTCCATTGTAAAGTCCATTCCCTCTAGGGACATGGACCACCTCAACAGGTTGGGATTCTCACCTCTGATTTGCTTGAGTTATCTGAGGGACCTGTGGTCAGTCTGAACCCGGAAGTGTGTCCTAAACAGGTATGGTCTCAGCTTCTTCAGTGCCCAGACCACAGTAAATGCCTCTTTCTCAATAGCACTCCACCTCTGTTCCTGGGGAAGTAACCTCCTGCAAAAGAAGGCTATGCATTGGTCTAGGCCCTCCTCATGTAACTGTGCTATGCCAGCCCCTAGGCCATGCTCTGAAGCATTTGTCTGCACACTGAACTCAATCAGTCAAAGGCTTCCTGACAGGCCTCTGTCCAGACCACCTTTTTGGACTATGTCTTTGAAATCAGGTCAGTTAAAGGGGCAGCAATGGTGCCATAACCTTTAACAAACCTCCTATAATATCCAGTGAGACTCAGGAAGACCCTCCCCTCAGTCTGCATTTTGGGGGGTTGCCAGGGCAGAATAGTGTAATTCTTGGCCTGGAGAGGCAGAACTTTTTTTTGCCCATCATGTGACCCAGATATGCCACAGTACCCTGCCCTATTTGGCACTTACTGGCCTTGAAAGTCAGGCCCACCTGCTGCAGGACCTGAAGCACCTCCTGTAGGTGGGACATGTGTTCCTCCCTGATGAAGCTGAAGACAGCTATGTCAACTAGGTAGGTGCTACAGAATGCCTCCTTCCCAGGTTGGACCCTGTTCATCAACCTCTAGATTGGTGGCAGGAGCATTCTTTAGGCCAAAGGGCATCACCCTGAACTGGAAGTGGCCCTCTGGTGGTCGAAAATGCAGACCACTCTTTTGCCCCCTCAGTCAGAGCAATCTGCCAGTACCCCAATGTGAGATCAAAATTACTGAGGAATTTGGCAGAGCCCAGCCTGTCTATGAGCTCATCAGCTCTGGGGATGGGGTGAGCGTCAGTCTTGGTGACTGAATTGGGTCCCTGTTAGTCCACACAGAACCTAGTTTCTGGGGTGGCACCCAGTGGGGCAGCCTTGGGTACCAGCACAACCAGGTTGGACCAGGGACTGTTGGAGGGCTCCATCACCTCTAATGCCAGCATCTTGGAGGCTTCCTCCTTGATACTGGCCCTCACCTTATCTGATAACCTGTAAATTTAGTTTTTGACAGGCATATCAATGTTGTGGGTACACAAATGTGTGAACCCAGGAGTGAGAGAGAACAGAGAAGAAAACTGCCCAAGTAACTGGTAACAGTCATGCTGCTGTTCTGGGGTCAGAGTAGGGGAGAGGTTAACATCCTCAACTGACCTATCATGCTCCTGGGTACAGAGGTCAGGGCAAGGGTCACTCTCCTCTTCCACTCTGTCATATATCACCAAGAGCATGGTGACTTCAGACCTCTCAAAGTGTGGTTTGAGGCAGTTTATGTGAAGCACACTTAAGGGGTTTGTAGGGGTCTTGAGATCCACCATATAGGTGGCATTACCCTTCTGTTCCTTCACCTCATATGGCCCTGTCCAACAATCTCAGAGAGCCCTGGGTTCCACAGGTTCCATGACCCACACCTTCTGGCCAGGCCGAAACTTCACCGGAGTGGCCTTCTGATTGTACAAGAGTTTTATCACTTCTTGACTGACCTCCAGATTGTCTTTAGCTTTCTTCCAGAAATGCTGCATCTGACTACAGAGAGCCAGCATGTAACTGACTACATCCTGAGGTGGTTTCCTGGGAGTTTGCTCCCACCTCTCTCTCACAAGGCTGAGATGTCCCCTAACAGGGTACCCATAGAGGATATCAAGTGGGCTAAACCCAAACCCTTTCTGTGGCACCTCTCCGTAGGTGAACAGCAGGCATGGCAGGACATCACACTTTTGCCTCATGGTATCAGGCAGGACCATTATCATGCCCTTCAGGGTCTTTTTGAATCTCTCAACAAGTCAGTTGGTTTGAGGGTGGTAGGGTGTGGACGTATTGGTTACTCCACACTCATCCTACATGGTCTTCTGTACCCTGACATGAAGTTAGTGCTTCTGTCAGCCACTACTTCCTTGGGGAACTGAACATGGGTAAAAATACCCATCTGGGCCCTAGCCACTTCAGGTGCAGTTTCTGACCACAGAGGGATGGCCTCTGGGTACCGGGCGGTGTGGTCTTGGGGTCCAAGGGTCCAAGGGACCAACAATGTCGATGCCAACCCATTCAAAGTGCATGCCAAGGGAACTAGGTGAGCTTTAAGCTTTTTCCCTCTTTTTCCACTGGCCTGGCAGGTGAGATAGGAACTGCAGAACATATCCAGGATGTTTTCAACCTGGGCCAATAGAAGTGGGGACAAGCTTGGCAAAGGTCTTGTCCTTCTCCAGATGTCCTGCCAGGAGTATGGCATGAGTCAACCCCAGTAGGAATGTCCTGTCACACGGAGGGACCATCAGCACATGACCTGCCTCAGGTCCAGGAACCTTGGGCTCACCGTATAGGAGGCCATTCTCACAATAGATACGACAATCTCCAGACGTATCATCTGTTGCCTGGGCCTCAGCTTGCAGCTTCTAGCCCTCTAGAGTTGGGCACTCTTTCTGCACTTTGTAGAATTAATCACAGGAGGGCTCACCCTCAACTTGCCATCCAGCAAACTCAGGCAGGTCTTCCAGGGCAGCAATGTCCTCCCTGGTAGGCTCAGAGATGTCATCCTCAGGTGTCCCATCCACTTGGACCGTGGGAACTTCAGGGGCTGGTTTCCTGTGTCCCTTGTCCTTCTTTTCCTTGGCAGCTGTGTGGGTCATTTTTTAAAGGCTCCAGTTTTTCTTGATTGCCCTCTAGGGCAGCCATAGACCGTGTGGTCATACATGCTCATTCTGGCAAGCCTAATGCCTTCAGGTGCGACGCAAGCTTAACTTTCCTCCGGGTAGTGTGATATAGGTCGGTAGCCAACAGACAACCTACAGGCATGGCAGGGCTCACAGCTACTTTCAGAGATTCTGAGACCCCCCCACACTCAAAGGGAGCCAGAGGCACTGGAGAGTGACTCACACAACCAGAGCCACTGGATAGTGACTCGTAGAGTTGTCTGGGACTATGACCTGGTGGAATATATCACCCTGTGCCCATTGATGGTGACCCACCGCTTATACTTAGAAGTATTTGAAGGCACATGGGCTTTTGGCACCATCTTTCTTTCCGCTAGAGACACTAAGGTAACCTTAGCTCTCTCTCCCCCAGGCTAACTGGGACCGCCTCCTCCCCACCATGTGCTACACTGGCCAACCCAGGCATTTTTCCACTGGTCAGGGCTGTGCCCTCTTGAGACATCTGGTCTCTCTCTTGAAGTGCCCATACTTGTAGCACCCTTTGCACTGGGGAATTAACCTCCCTGTCTGCTTGTCAAAGAATCCCTTTTTCATGGGTTCAGATTGGGACTCGTTACTTTTGCTCCATTGGGATTTTTTGGGGGGCCTTTAGAGAACTCCTTATTTTAGAAAAAAATTCCCCCCTCTTTCTTCTGGTGTAACCCTTGACCACCCTTCTGGTGACCCCCACAGATACCTTTTTGAACACTTTGGTGCTGACCTAGAAGTCCGCCATCTAAGCAAGCTCCCTGGAATCAATGAGCTTACTAACAATCAGGTGCTGGCGCAGCTCTGTAAAGCAGATATTGAACATGTGCTCTCTCAGGGACAGACTAAGCAGCCTAGCAAAATCATTAACCTTGCTGCCCTGCACCAAAACATTCAGGGGCATATCAGCAACAGACGGCGATAAATATCGCAAAGCGCGCTTAGCGCTTTTATATTTATCGCCGCCTATCGCAGGAATTTATCGCCCGGATAACGCGTTATCAACAACGCGTTTCTCCAGGGCGATAAATAATCCAGCAAAAGCGGCGTTATGCGGGAATATTGCTGGAAATCCAGCGATATTCCCGCAGCGATAGGGGAAATCTTGATGATAGGGAGATGTGGATTCAGCCACTGAATCCACCTCCCATGTCAAAGATAGGGTAGTCATGAAAAAAGCAGATGTACAATACCAGCGATAACAGCGGTTAGCGCTGTTTTTAATGCCGCTATGGGTGTCCTGGGCCGTATTGCAAATACGGAGAAGGACAGTTAGCGATCATTTTCCATTAGTTTTCGCAGGGAACGCCTACTTTGCATCTCATTAGAGATGCAAAGCGAGGCATAAACAAAATGGGAGCTGAATCAAGGAAACACGCGATAGCATGTCCTTGGAAATAATGCGATATAATTATCGCCGCTTTTCGCCCAAGAACGGACGCTAAAGCGGCGATAATTATATCGCCAGCCCTTGATGATATGCCCCTCAGTGGTTTGCTGGCATGATCAAGAAAATACACCCAAGACTGGTTCTGCATCTTTTGGCTATCCCTGAATCTAATGCGGTACTTCTCTGCGGTGAGTCCAAACGTGGTGGCAGGTATGGTTTTAATTGGAATGTACTTAATTTAGTCCCCAACCTACAGTGTAAACAAGGTATCCCTGCCCACTGCGATGCCCCCCAAAACTATTCTGGGACCATGTGCATATTAAGGGCCACCTCATAGGCAGAAAACACTTGTCTATGTCATCCCCTACAACAAAGCTTGGCACCAAATCTTTAGGTATGTGAACTTTGTTGTCCCCCGCAGATACTGCAGGTATGCTGCCACCATTATTGCTGGTCTCCACTTGTTTGGCTCTGATGTCCAGGTCTTTGAGACCTAGCTCATGGGCCATCCCCCTTTCCTCAAAGGCCTGTTTTATCTTTTAACCAAGACTCTCTCTACCTGAGCTTTCTTCTCCTTCTTCTTGAGCTTGGCCATCTGCAGTCTAAACTACCTTTCATTCTTCCTATTTGCCAGCTCCCCTGAGGACAGGCCTTGTGAAGACACACTGCTCTCCGCCTTGGCAAGGAGTTCCAACTCAGTAGACAATTCACCCCCTCCCCTGAGTGCTGCATCTCCGGTCTTGTATCCAGGCCCTGTTTCCCCATATCATCCTCCTCATCCCCACCCTATGTTGCTCTCCACAACTGGTGAGCAACTGCCCAGGCTAAAGCTCCAACTTCTTGGTGCCTTTCTTGGTTGGAAGTCCCTTTCCTTTTAGAAATGCTTGACCTCAACCATAGTGTGGCTCTCCAGGTATGAACTTGAATTCTATTTCTGCAGGTATGGTCACAGACAGTCAGGTAGAATGAGAGTGAATTTGGAAAAAGCAAAAGAGCCAATCAAGGAGAATTTAAACAACTCGAATTGGTATCAAATTATTTATCTTGGATTTTAGAGTAACACAAAGTACCTGTATGGCACTGCACAAGTCCAAATGTCACAGCTGAACACCAATGTTGGAAATTGGGTTATTGGTTAATGGGGTTGAAATCCTACTCAAGCAGCCACCACAATTCTTGTCAGGGTGAAACACAGCAACCCTCAAATTAACCTGTGCTTAACCCTCTGGCAGCTTGGCACAAAAACAGTCAGTCTTATAGATGCAATGTGTAAAGTCTTTATGCAGCACTTCCAACAATAATAGAGTGAAAACACAACACAAGACAAATCGTACACCAATTTGGAAAAATAGAGTGAAATGTAAGAAATGTTTGTAAACCAAATCAACAAAAATCTAATCTTTGGAGCTGGAGATGTGCATTTTTAAAGATTTAAGTGTAAATAGTGCTTAGAAGCACAAAGCGCCAACCATGGTTATCTGGCCGTGCCGGACCAGGACACAACCACAAGTTTAGGCTGAGCGCGATGGAGCGCAGCCCGAATATAGGGATTACCTTAAATCCTAGATGCAGAGCATAGTGAAATTCCATGCAAGAATACGTCGCACAGCGGTGGTTCGGAGGGCTGCAGGCCGCAATGTGAGGTCCTGCATCAGAGATATGTTGTGCAGCAGTGGTTACATGAAGCCATCAACCAGGCTTGTTGAGGATGCCGTCAATGAAGGCTTGCAAAGCAAAGTCATGTCTCAGAGATCCACGCGCAGTGGCGGTTCGAGAAGCTGTGAGCTGCGATGTGAGGTCCTGTATCAGGGATGCGTCGTGAAGTGGCAGTTTCAATGCAGAGCTGCGAGGAGATGCATTGTGCTGTGTCAGTTTTGCCCAAGAAACCAGAGCTGGGCTGGCAAACCACCTTCAGGCTCACTTCCAAGGGTCCAGGACTGGGGTGGCACCACCTGGGGGTAAGACTCACAGCAGGCAGAGTCCAGATGCTGGGTTCAGACTGTTTGAAGCCCTTTCTGTCCCTGAGGCTCTGATCAGGAGGCCAGCCAACTAGCCCTTGTAGTCACTCTTGTGGTCCTGGGTTCAAGATGCAGGTCGAGTCCTGCTCACTCAGGCAGCAGTGCAGCAGAGTAGCAGTCCTTGCAGAGCCCCACAGCAGTCCATCTGAGTCTTCCACAGGCCCATAGGTATACTGTAGAGTTGGGTCTGAGGGTCCAATATTTTGACATGATGCAAGTTTTGAAGTAGGAGAAGGTTCTGGAGGTTTCCACTCCAGATGTGTTTAGAATTTCCTGCCTCCCTGCGCTAGCCCCAGCTTTTCTGGGGTACAAAAGACTGGTGTCAAACCACTTGTGAGTGTGCTCAGGCAGAGGCTTTGTGATGTGAAAGTGTGGTAGGTTACAGCTCCGCCCCCCATTATCAAGTCAGAAATGGCCCATCCTGCCAACACCTATTTCCCCTTAGTCTCCCTGTCTGGGAGCAATACACAAAGATCAACTGCCAGCTACATCTAGGCATATGACCCAGGATACAGGCTGCAGACTGGGACAAGAAAATGCAAACTTTACAAAAGTGCCATTTTCAGAATTGTGACTTAAAATCTGACTTTACTATTAAAGAAGGTCTTAAATTCCAATTCTTTAGACACCAAATACGATATTCTCACCTGCTCCCAATTGAAAATTATCACTTATTAGATGTAATAAAGTAACCTAATGTCACCCTAAGAGAAAGGCTGGCTTTGTAAAAGTGAAAAATTAATTTAAGTGTTTTTCACTACCAGGACATGTAAAAGTTAAAAGTACATGTCCAACTTTTTAAATACACTGCAACCTGCCCAATGGGCCGTTAGGGCCTACCCTAGGGGTGACTTATAAGAATTGAAAAGTAAAGTGTGACACAGGCAAAAGGTTTCTTTTACCAGGTCGAAATTACAGTTTAAAACTGCACACACTGGCTACACTGGCAGGCCTGAGACATGTTTAAAAAGCACTTCTTAAGTGGGTGGCACGATCAGTGCTGCAGGCCCACTAGTAGCATTTCATTTACAGGCCCTGGGTACACGTAGTACAACTTTACCAGGGATTTACAAGTAAATTAAATGTGCCAATTGGGTGTACACCAATGTTACCATATTTTAGGGAGTGAGCACACGCACCTTAGCACTGGTTAGCAGTGGTAAACTGTACAGAGCCCTAAGGTCAACAAAAACAAGATCAGCAAAAATGGAGGGATAAGGCAAAAGGTTTGGGGGAAGACAGCCCTAGGGCTGACAGGTCTAACAATCAGGGTAAGGAAGGCCATCTCCTCTGCTACCCAAGCTGGTTGGATGGCTGCCAGCCAAATTAAGATATCACTGCAGAACTTGTGGTGATCTTATGCCTTAACAGGAGCTGGTGCTATGGTGGCTCTGGTGAAGGCACTGAAAGTCTGGTGTGCCACCACTGTTTTTTAGGTGGCCATGCACTAAAGACTTTTGCCGGCCCCTGTGAGTTTTCTCCTAGGGTTAGAGGGTCATTTTTTTTCCTGTTCATGACTGACTGCCAGGATTTACCTGCCAGTGACAGACAGAAAAAAGGACCTGGGGCCGTCTACTCTAAATAAGGTGAGCGGTCTGATGCCTTTATTCCGATGGCCCCTAATACTTCGGCCCATTGGAGTAAGTTTTCAGATGGCGGAGCAGGGTGCTCTGTCGTATTTCTGGCATACTCTGGCCGTCATCTGTCATGGTGGTAGAGGTCATTACCTAAATCACCCTGACTGGACCTGCCATATCTAGAGTAGTCACTGTCAGTCGTCTGCTGATTTCTGTGCCTTCCATGAGCCACTGCAGTGGAAGCTCCCGTGAAGACAAAAAACAGATTGGTGCTCCTCCACAATGTATCTGGCAGCCAAGTTTTTCATTTTTCAGAAATAAACTCCCAAAGCAGTTTATTTATTTGTTTATATAGCGCCTGAATCGACCCTCGAAGGGGTATCTCTGCGCTTCGGCCGGGTGGCAAAGGCATAGAACTGCTACTGCAACTGAATCAGAGACAGAAAAGCGTGGTCTTGAGCCACTTCCTAAACTGTAGGTAGTCTGAACATTGTCTCAAGTGCGGAGGGAGCTCATTCCAGTATCGGGGGCCAAGATAGGAGAGGGCCTTCCCCCCTAGTCTGGCCTTTCTGACTCGGGGAACCACAAGAAGATGTTTGGAGCTTGAACGGAGAGACCTAAGAGGTAGGTAAGGTGTAAATTTCTCCGAGAGATAGGTGGGACCAAGATTTAATAGCGCCTTAAGAATAGTGCAGCAAACTTTAAATTTTACCCGCTGGCGTATTGGCAGCCAATGGAGCTGAGAGAGAAGAGGACGGGAAGGAGTCCTAGAAGGGGCATTAAGGACCAATCGCGCCGCCGTATTCTGGACTACCTGCAGTCTGCTGAGCGTAGCCTCATTAGCGGAGATCAGCTGACCATTGCAGTAGTCCAGACGGCTCAGTATAAGAGCCTGAGTCAGAGTCTTATGGGTTGAGTCGGGGAGCAATGGAAAGACTCGGCGGAGTAAGCCCAACGTATGAAAACAGGAGCCAGCTGTCTGAGCAGCGTGCTCCTTCAAAGTCAGGGCTTGATCCAGACGGACACCTAAATTCTTAACAAGAGATTTAGGGGCAGGAGGAGCACCTAGCTCAGCAGGCCACCATTCGGGGGTCCATAATAAAGGTTCATCTCCGAAAAGCAGAATCTCCGTTTTTCCAACATTGCACTGGAGAAAATTGCTCTTCATCCAGTGTGAAATAGCTCTCATACCAGAAGAGAAGGCCACCTGTACAGGGTAAATTTTGCAGTAGTCTGTTTCTAAATTAAAAACAACCCCCCCCCCCCCCCCCCACACCTGTTGAGTTTTCTGTTTGTAATCGCAGGCTTTACCTGTGACAGACAGAAAAAAAGTACATCAGGCTGTCCACTCTAAATAGGAGGAGAGCTCTGATACCCTTACTCCAATAAGCCCTACTCCATCAGGCCACTGGCATAAGTTTTTCAATGGCTGAGCCACCACTGGAAAACTGGCAGTCTATCTGACTGAAAACGGAGAGGGCAGACCAAGGTTTTGGCAGTCAGGGTACTACGTCATATCTGTGAAGAAGCACCCTGTCTGCCAAACTCTAACTCAGGCCCTTTGTTTGTTGCACTTTGTTCAGCCTGGCATTCCAGCTTGTTAAAGAATCTTCTTTCTTATTTGTTTAAATTGAAATTCTCGCTATGAAGAATGTATGTGTAACTCTAGGGCCAGATGTACAACCATTCTGTTTTGCAGGTCACAAATCGCGATTTTTTTGCGACTCGCAAAACTGAATGTACTAATGTGTCCGACACTTTTAGCGATTCCCAATGGGGTTGCAAATTACCTGCCTCATCAATAGTCATGATTTGCGACATTAAAAATGGGCAATAACACAGGGATGGTGGCCTGATGGGGACAGCAGACCACCATGTTGGATGCATGTACAAGAAAAAAATGAAAAGTTTTCTTTACATTTTTTCAGGGCAGGAGTGGTCCGTGGGACCACTGCCTGCTCTTAAAAAATACTTTCGCTACCAAACATAAAGGGGAAGGGGTCCCCTGGGGACCTCTTCCCATTTGTGACTGGCTTACAGCAATTGTTTTGCAACCGCATTTGCGGTCGCAAAACAATCATACATCCCCTTGCGACTCACTATTAGGAAGGGACGCCCTTGGCATGGCCCTTCCTAATAGCGACTCGCAAACCCTATTTTGTGAGTCAGTAATAGGTTACCGACTCGCAAAATAGGGTTTGTACATGCTACAACCCTTTTTAGCGGTCGCAAACGGCCGGATTTTCAGTTTGCGACATCTAAACACCGTCATACATCTGGCTCTTAGTTGGGCCATAGTTATTTAACTGTACTCTTATACCCAGCTCCACATTTGTCTGGCGTGCTATTTTCCGGATGATTATGCAATTTTTTCATGTGGGTGTCTTCTGCTGAGGAATAGGGTGTCTGGTCATAACGAAGACTGCCTGTGGCCTTACACCCATCCCAGTTTCATTTTTCATCTCACTGATAGAAACAACTGCTTTTCAGTCGATTGGTCCAGTGAGTATAAACTCAGTCATTCATCTAAGCATTCTAGATCGCTCCTTTGTAAAGTGCACACCGGTTGTCTCCTGTGAACTCTGAACTTTGAGGTCTACCTTCTGATTGGGATTCTTAAAGGGTGGTAATCATGTTCTTTCTCTTGGACTCCTGAGTGTGCATTGTCCTCTACAGCCTGGTAAACTGATGATGACAGCTGTGCAGGCTCATCACAATCCATTTCCTACCAAAAAGCAATTGAACAGACTTTTGAAAGTTATATTACATTTACATGAGATCATGTAGTAATACCTAACAATGGTCTATTACATACCTAAAGCTCCTAGAAACACTTGCAGATTGAAGGCACTACAAGAGAGATGCAAGATTAAGAAGTGAAGTTATTTACTTGTATTTGTGTACTGCACAGATACCCTCAAAACACTTTCAAGGGATGAGGGTTAGCTTGAAATAGCTTTTGTAAGACCTAGAGGGTTATCCCCCGCTTTTTGTTAAAATACACTGCTCTATGCTAATGCTCAAGCAGACAGAAAGGGTAAAATCTTACACTGCAAAGCCCTGAGGACATTTATATTCCAGGTGCACTCTGTCGTCTTTGTATCATGTAATAAGGGATGTTTGAGCCATTTAATTGGCACGATACTATGTCAGGTAATTCTAAGGGCATGATTACTATTATATACAATACCACAGGGTACGTTATTTGTCAGGTTCAATAAACAGCATCTACAGAGATATTATTCTGGGGAATAACATGTACAATTTGGTGTTTAACACACCAAAATGTGCATGGTATGGTAAATACTGAACACATGTCCCCTGTTAAATTTCGACAGGGTTGACCTGTCGAAATTGAATGATGGTTGAGGTATTTAACGCATCTGATAATTATCTGATATGTTAAATACCTTCCAACTCGTAATTTTGACCTGTGAGTAAACAGGAGTTTACACACGGGTCAGAAAACACCAACCCACTCATGCCTCATGTGTTAGGTTCTTCTTCAAAACACAGGTCAATTTATGAAGATTATGGCCATGATTTAAGTTGGTTGAAAATAGTGATTTCAGGGGGTATAGCCAACTTGAAAAAAAAACAGTCCTCTTAGCCCAGGACAACTGGAATTATGCGGCAGGGGAGGGCCAAATTATGCAGCAGGGTTGAGAAAATTATGTAGCAAGAAAAGCCAAACTATGCAGAGCAAATCGGCACATTTAATGATATTTTTATGTCACTTTCATATTTGTTAACACTGTCTGGGCATTGGTTGCACCTCATTTGCTCAATTTAACACTCAAATATAGCAATAAGCAACCAGAAACGTGACCAGTCTAGCTTTGGAAAGGGTCTTTCACTGCGTGGCAACAGGTCACAGCGTTTTTAGTAACTTTTGAACCGTTTGTGCTAGAAACAATTTTTTGTTAAAATCTGCATATAATGGAGCACATAATGATAAATGTCGGAAATGTAGGGGCATATCAGCAAGGGCTGGCTATAATTATCGCTCAGCGCTCTTAGCGTGAGGATAATTATCGCCGGCCAACTCTGAATTTTATCGCGGAGATAACGTGCTATCAGCAACGCTTATCTCCAAAGCGACAAGATTCAGAGCGCAAGCTGTTAACTGTGCGATTATCGCTGGAAATCCAGCGATAATCGCACAACTTTTGGCGATAGCTTGCTGATAGGGCTACACATACTTAGCCATGATATCCACCTTCCATAGGATATCATGGCTAAGTCAGTTTCAAAGCAGGCGTAGGGAAGTAGCGATAACAGAGGTTATCGCTACTTTTCTTGTCGCTATGCTTCTTTGCGTGAGGCTTGATAATAGGAGAAATGTCGCTAGCGACATTTCTCCCGTTATTCTGGGAGGAACGCCTCACTTTGCATCTCATTAGAGATGCAAAGCTGGGCGATATGAGAAAGGGCGAAGAAGCATGGATTCACGCGTTAGCATGTCCTTGCTAATAGGGCGTTAAAAATATCGCCGCTTTTCGTCCGAAAACGGACGCTAAAGCGGCGATAATTTTATCGTGGGGCCTTGTAGATATGCCCCGTAGTAAATATATTACTATGCAAAAAAAGCAGCGGCCGCACAACCACAGAATCGCATAATTCCAGTGGCCCTGTCTTAGCCTAGTCCTGCATGTTAGCAATCATGAACAATAAGCATTCTGGAATGTTGCTTTGTTTGATGATGTCAGCTGGGGTTGTGAGTTCTATTGTCACATCATTCATTGGATGGTCCCTTTAAGCCTTCTCAATCATAAGATTGTTATTCCCTAATTTGAGTTCTCCATTATTGGCTTTCCCGCATCAAAAGTCAGAAGTGGTGATTGCTATTCTGTCAGCGATCATGAATACCAAACAAGATTTTACAATGGTGGAGAAAAAGCTACCAGCCTGGAGTGCTAGTTCTCCATCAATAGTATCTTTTCGAATTTGTAAACAGTCATGCCTCCTCCTTGGGTAATGGCCAAGGTGATATGATCAGACTTCAAAAGCTACAACTGCTCCTGTCTCTAACATGGAATCCTGGAGGTCCTTCATGGGACAGATTCTTTCTTCTCAAAAAGTACTGTCTATCGGCCTCTTTTCTACCTTTATATCACGGTCTGGCTACAGACAGCTTTAGTTTTTGGGCAGATCTTGTGTCCTTACACAACCTACAAAACACAACACAAAGCACACAATACACACATACACAGACCGTGCAGAAAGGAATTTTGGCCTGGCATCTTCAGATATTGGCTTGTCTGGAAGAGCCCTCAACTGTTACTGGATGGACACCGTGTCTGTCAACTACTGATCCTATTCCATGGTATATCATGGATGTGTACTTTTTCCTTGCTTTTTTATTCTGTTGCCAATTATTGAAGACAAAGTTGTAAAGTGTGTGCAGCTCTGAGTGGGTGGTGCACTGATGACTTGCCAACAGACATGGTGCCATGTATCACACAATATCAGCTCCCTTCATTCGGTCACCCAGCGGGGAGCCAATATCATACAGTGGATTACAAGTTGAGCTGGAAACACCTGCACAATGTGGGTTTCTAGCACGAGTTTACGGATCTCCATAGTCACCGTTCATTATGTGCTTTTATATCTCCCTAGGAAATCAGTGGCAGCCCCTAGAAGCTTTTGCTTTTGTTTTTTTATGGGGAAGTAGGGGCACCATGGCAGTATTTTACAGTCAGTTCTCAGCACAAAAAAAGATCTGCCAACTTCTAGTTCTTGCCCTTTCCTCAGTAAAAAAAACATCGGCTGCTTACAGATCCACAGAGGAGCTACAAATCCACACTTTTCAGTGGTTTCCGGTTCCTCTTGCCTGCCACCCTGTGATTTTTGGCTCTCACTGGGTGACCGTGTGAAGAGAGACAAAATCGTGTGACACACGGTGGCACTGTGTGAGTTAGCAGGTCTGCTTTAAAATATGTCTTACCATGTTGCCAATTTTTTCTACTGGATCCAGATACTGTCATATCGGTTATAGGATGGCTACTGACAAGCACCTGTGAATCCTCAAGTAACAATGACAAAAAAAGGTATTTTTTTTATAGTGCTTCAAACCATACGTTCAGGAGGAAATCAAATAGGTGTTACATTAGTCAATGTAATAGCATTGCATTTACCAGCCTCTGAAGGATGGAGGTGGTAGTGGAGTTGCCAGCGACGTATGATATGATGAAGATAACCAGATATCAGCGGAGACCATGCCGCCTGAAAGTTGACTATTAGTGCATAACCTTCTCTACCTATTTAAGCTTTTGTTTTTTTTTCAAAAGAGTATACCTTTCTTCGGCTTGACACCTACAGTGCAGCATCCAGGCACTCGCCCTCATCTTAAAATGCAGAGACAACAGAGCGGTCTATGGGACTGAGACACATGTCATCCTCTGCGCCAGTGTCTCCCAGACTGTGGGCCAAGAGCAGACTTTGGTAGATCAGAAAAGTGACAGAGGTCAAATGTCAGACTAAGGGCCTCATTACGATGTCAGTCGGAAACCAAACCGACCGACTTCTTGTCGGAATCGGTTCCGACCGACTCGCATTCGGCGAGTCAAACTGACCGATTACGATGCTCCGAACACCGTTCGGAAAGTCTCCTATTGACTTCAGGGGGTGCCTGTGTTCCGACCGACAACACAGGCTCCCATTAAAAAAAGGGGTGGTTGCGGAAAACCTTGCACCCTGTGGCATGCACCCCATGTTTGCCTGCCTCACTGTGCATAGTTTTACAGGGGGGGCCCTTGGGTACCCCCACGGCCCTCAACCGGAGGTCTCAGGATGATGGGGGGCCTGCTAGGGGCTCCCAAAGTCAGTTTCCGACAGCCTTTTTGTGTCGGACAGAATGAGTCGGAAAGGCTGTCAGAATCTGACATCATAATACGTCAGTCGGAAATGCAGTCCGTAGAGCTGTACGATTCAGCTTCGACCGAGAACATCGTAATCGGTCGGTCGGCAATGTTTCCGACTGAGTCAGAAACATATGTTCTAACATGGTTTAGGGGAATCGGAGCCTTTCCGACCGACATCGTAATCAGCCCCATGTCTTCTGACAAATTGCTGCTTATTCTTTCAACACTGAGACTGATGTTTACTTTTCTTTCTCTGACTGCAAAGTCATAGGATTTTTTAAAGTGGATGATGTGGCAATCTTGCTGGAGTACAAGAACTGTGAAAGGAAAGGCTGTAGTATGTTGTTTGTTTTGCAACACACAACAAAATGTAAATACCTGTAAATGAACGGTATTCATTCACCAGTTAGGAAAACAAAAATAAAGCAAATTTTTATAATTCTGAAGTGTGTTAGAAACAGAGATTTTAATAGTATCGAAACAGATAGAGAAACTTTAGTGGAAATGTGCAAATGCTAAATATTCACAAAAACCCGATATCCACACATTATCATTTGTGTGCTATATAGTTTTATCAATAAAATTGTATGTCTGTGCAAATTTAATGGACAATTCAATAGAAAATGTGCTGTCTGTAAATTACAATGCATTTATACACAAACTTTAGTTACACACAAAAATCGCCCGGCCTCATGCCCATTAAAGGTGGATCGAAACAATTTGTTATAAAAATTGGGTCGGGGTTCTAAAAAGTTTAGGAACCTGACTGTGGAGACCTCTCAAAACAAATAGCATCACTCCACTGATCCACATGTTTTTAACTACTGTTGAACATGTGTGGATCTGTAGAAGTAGAGTTCACAATGCAGGAACTTATTTGGTGTCTGGTCATATTAATGAACAACACTGCTTCAGGTCGGGTTTTCTTTTGAAAGAAATGGACAAGCAGCCAGTTCAGCAGGTACAGGGCCACAGAGGATGTGAGAAGCATCTAGTTCTTGAAGACTGAAGCACTAAAATTCCATCATTCTCTGATTGTGCTTCTGCATGCCAGCTCCTTTCCAAGACACTTCCATTTGGGGACAGAGAATGAAGCTGCCTTCTGCAGAGCCTGGAACCAGTGCCATCAACAAAGAGCAAACCTCTCAACTAGCAAATCCCAACATAAAAAGAGCCTGCAGTGCAAACTTAACCCCTGCTCCTTCTGAGCTATTCCTACCCCATGCGTCTACAGCTCCAACTAACTCTATTACATGTAGCATCTGACCCCTCTTTAAACAGACCTGCCAATTTAAAAATAAAATTTGCTGTGTGAGAAGTGGGTGTGAGCTTAGAGTTGCGGGTTTTATGCTGAGAACTACATTTGAGGTGCGGCTGCCCCAGTGCCCAGCCCTCATCGACCTCCTTCCCCCTCCAATAAAACAAAAAACACAAAGTTTGATGGGTCTGCAGCCGACGTCCTGGTGTATTTTCATACATCTTACGGGACTTCGGCTACTTACAGCCTCCAAAAAGGAGCTGGAAATCCACACTTTTCGGTGGTTTCTGTCTCCTCTTGCCTGCAGTGTGTGATTTTGGCTCTCATTGGGTGACCGTGTGAAGAGAGCTGAAATTGTGTGACACACGGTGGCACCGTGTGAGTTGACAGGTCTGCTTTAAAATAGCTCTTAGCATGTTGCCAATTGTTTGTAATGAATCCAGATACTGTCATGTCGGTTTTAGAACATCTACTGACAAGCTCCTGTGAATCCTCAAGTACCAATCACAGAAAGGTATTTTTTATAGCCCGTCAAACCACACGTTTAGGGGGAACTCAAATAGGTGTTACATTAGTCAATGTAACAGCATTGCATTTACCAGCCTCTGAAAGAAGTAGGTGGTAGTGGAGTCGACGGCAACGTATGATGTGATGTAGATCAACCAGATATCAGCAGAGAACATTTAACACACTGAGCCATGCTCCCACCTGAATGCTGAGTATTAAAGTGTAACCTCCTCTACCTATTTAAGCAGTTGTTTTTTTCCAACAGAATTCACCTTTCTTCGGCTTGACACACACAGTCCAGCATCCAGGCACACGTCCCCGTCTTAAAATGCAGAGACAACAGAGCCTGTAGTCCTGTAGAAGACAATTTTTATTAATCTGTTGCTATTGCTAGGGGAAAACTGCTTTCTAAATGAGTTATCCTCTGAAGGTTCGCTGGGTGATGAGGCAAAAGTTTAAAAGATCATCTCGGTCTAGGGTTGTGGTTTATTTTTTAGGTGGGGATGGTCTGTTCTGTATTGAGGGAGTCTGGCAGGGTTGCTTAGCTTTGGGAGCAGGAAATAATGTTGATGAGGGTGTGAGCGCATCTCCTTCAGAAGAATTAACAGTGGTTGGATGAAGGTGAAAGATTGTCTTCAATGGAGTGTGGCAGCTTCTGCACAGTAAAAGGTGCTTCCTTTGCATTTGCAACAGGGGAGTGACAGGGAAATGACACCGTCACAGAAACATGGACAGAATAGGCAGCTTCAGGAACTTCATCAAAGACAGGTATCGATGCCCATTAAAGGCAGGCAAATTCTTAAGCAAAACTAAGCTTGATTTTAAAAAAAATTTGTTTTGTATGATAAATTTTAGTTTTCCCAATAGAATGGATGTCAGCAGCATAAACTTAAATGGTAAAGATTGTTATTTAAAATGTCAGACGTGATGTCACTGTTAAAGCCGTGGCCCCAATCTAACACCAAGGTGTGACCTAGAGCAAATTTCAATCAGGGATGTAATACAGATTCCTGCGGTCCTACAACCCTCCAGAGGGGCCCTACCCCTTAAGGGGGCCCCGTATTCAGCCTAAGACCAATGAATGGTCCTCACGTACAAAACCATTAAATGGTCGGGATGGCTCCGAATCGGAAAATCAGAGCCTTTCCAACTGCTAAATGGCATTTTTTTATTCACCAAAACCAAATAGCGATTCGCTAACATGTTACCGAATCTTACCGAATCGCTAACTGGGGTTGGCAATAAATAGAGAGTTGGTATTTGGAAGGGCCTGTTCAGGATGTCCCTTCCAGATACTGAATATTTAAGCTATGTATTAATGTTTTGCGACCGAAATCCGGTCGCAAAACATTCATATTTTAATACCTCCTCAAAGGAGGTGGCAAGCCATTCGCAAATGGGAAGGGGTCCCCAGTGGTTCACAAAAATATTTTTGTGGGAACAGGCAGAGGTCCATGAGACCACTGCCAGCTCATAAAAAGGGTTTGTGTAATTTTTCTTTTTTTTCTTTAAAAAAACCACGTTTTCCTTTGAAGAAAACAGGCAGTTTTAAAAAAAACAATTGCTTTATTTAAAAGCAATCACAGACTTGGTGGTCTGCTGGCCCCAGCAGGCCACCATGCCTGTCATTGTATTCAATTGTAAATTGAGGCCCCTGGTGGGTCTCAATTTACAGCTTACCTCATGCATATTGACGAGGTAGTTCGACTTGCGACCCACTACTAATGAGAACCAACCTATTAATACATAGGTCGGTTCTCAAAAAAATCCATGGATTAGTTAGAAGTCGGTGCGCAAATTGCACCCACTTCTAACAAATTCATTTTTGTACATTCCAATTAAGGAATTGCAAATGCGAATTGTTATTTGTCGCAATTTACAATTCCTTAAATGGAAGCTTTGTACATGAGGGCCAAACCCTTTTAGTTACAGGAGTGTGTCCTTCATCACATCCTGCAGGAAGGGGGGGTCATCATTTTGTGTTATGCCACTTATTTAAATTCTTCTGTTTTTGAGGTATTGTGAATAAAGCGTAAGCATTTCCTCCTAAAATTTCGCTTCGCACTGTTTTCATTATATAACGCGGCCTACAGTACCGCTTATCAGTGCTGGATTAAGATTCCTTTGTGAAGCTTTGAAATGTTGAGTGGTGTGGGTTACAGTGGTTAGAATTGTGGTGAAGATCAGAGATAAACATGCCAGGCTGAATAACATCACAGAGCACGAGCCGTGTGGCTGAAAGTAGGCTGCCTCTGGGCATTGCATTCCTCCAAACGTTTCATAGACAGAGCAACCTGCGGATTACCTTCCAAGTGGAGTCTCTTCTCTAGGCACATAATTACGTGCCATTGAAAATATGTTACAAGGGCAGACAATGGTGGCAGCAGTAATTGCACCAAAAGTGCACACCGTTTAAAATGGGCTTAAATTGGACACATCGCCAAAAAGCACACAGTGTGAGCAGCCCTATGGCAAATTTTATTACCCATAAAGGGGCATATCTACAAGGGCTGGCAATAAAATTATCACCGCTTTAGCGTCCGTTTTCGGTCGAAAAGCGGCGATAATTATAATGCACTATTAGCAAGGACACGCTAAAGCGTGAATCCATGCTACATCGCCCTTTCCCTATCGCCCAGCTCTGCATCTCTAATGAGATGCAAAGTGGGCGTTCCTCCCCAGGATAACGGGAGAAATGTCGCTAGCGACATTTCTCCTATTATCAAGCCTCAGGCAAAGAAGCATAGCGACAAGAAAAGTAGCGATAACCTCTGTTATCGCTACTTTCCTAACGCCTGCTTTGAGACTGACTTAGCCATGATATCCTATGGAAGGTGGATATCATGGCTAAGTATGTCTTGCCCTATCAGCAAGCTATCGCCAAACCTTGTGTGATTATCGCTGTATTTCCAGCGATAATCGCACAATTGGCAGCTTGCGCTCTGAATTTTATTGCTTTGGAGATAAGCGTTGCTGATAGCACGCTATCTCCGCGATAAAATTCAGTTTCGGCCCGCGATAATTATCCTCGCGCTAAGAGCGCTGAGCGATAATTTTCGCATGGCCTTGTAGATATGCCCCAAAGTTGGAAAAATATATAACAGCTGCAAACATATATATATTTTTGGTGGAAAACTATTACGCCTTAAACTACTCAAAATTTAACACCTGATTATACATGTTCTTACTACAATCTGGCACCCAAAAAAAAGGACCCTGATTTACAAGGACTTTGCATTTTGCTTGCATTACTTTTTTAACGCAGACTCAACGCAAAGTCTACCAGTGGGATTTATGGATTGTAACGCAAGGCAGCGCAAAGCACTGTTGTGCGTTACTCTGCATCAAGGGGGCGTTCCACGGTGAGGCATAGGTGTTCCCAGGCATCTACCCATGGGTTTTACAACAAATCCCTATCTACAAAGATTTGTAGAGAGGGATTTCCACCAAAATCCTGTGCTTTGCCTGAGGGAGGCGTAATGATGAGAAGTGTTTTCTTTTTGTTTTTTCTTGTTTGTATGTTTGTTGCATTCTACAGCACACATACACAGAGGAAAATGCCTCAAAGCATAGGGTTTCCTACAGTTACAGTTATAGTGTGTAGTTTTCACCGCACAAAAAACTATGCTGACCTCAAAGCAGACACCCCTGCGCCTTTGGTTCAAGAGTCCCTGAGTTGGACAAAGGTGTCCAAAAGTGCTCCATCGCAGGGAGAGAGCAGATATTCTCCACTTCTTAGTCGTTATGGCGCAGTTCTGCTCTCTCCTATTCATGCAACACAGCAACTTTACTTGCAAAATCTGCTTTCTATGGAGTAGCTACCATTCATGCTTACACCACTAGTTTTGCCTGCTTTGTGTTCCTGTTCTTTAAATCTCTGCCCATTGTACATTAAATATCAATGCATGCCGATGAAGGGAGGGAAGGGAACGCATTCTCTGAAATACGTGCAGCAACAAACTCCGCGCGCTTCTTTTATTCTCACATATTGCCATCTGAACAAACATTAGATGGGTGCGACAAGGTCTTGGCTGATATCCTGCAAACAACTAGTTAGACCTTTGCAAGAGATTGGGCAATGGGAGCAGAAAATAGACTCCCTGTATCATGAGGAATCCATCAGCAGCAAATATAACCTTTGCAGTTCTTCATCTTAGAAAAGGTGTGTTCTTCACACAACATAGAATGGAGGGTGGGACAAGTGGGGTGTATTCTAGCAATGAAGGCTTTTCTGTGATAAAATAAAAGTGCACTGGAAAGGCAATAATTCTGGCTTTGGCAAGCCTGTGATGTTATTTATTTATTTGCAAATGTGTAGCTACAGACACAATATACATGCAGATGCATAGATTGAAAACAAATGTGGCTCAATTACACGATAATAAGAGCAACTGTATTACTAAATGTACATTCACATCCTCATTACTACAATGGAAATTCGAGTTTATCTCAGTTTGGTAAAACATTCACATGAAAAACACTTTTCACAGCCTCACAAATTGCATGTAATGATTACTTTACACAGGGAAACAACCCCGGAGAGCATCACCAGATCCTAAAGCTCTCTTCTGCGAATATTGCATTGTTATTCCAGTCCTCGCATTATAAATAAGATGCACTAGCTTTCTGCCGACATGAACAACATGCTAACCAAATACACCTATAATAACAATTACTTTTGACCCTGCCCAAATCTCGCAATGGAGCTACTAAGCATTGACAAAGCCCAAGGCTTGAGGGCCAACGAAGGGCGAAATATGCATAGGCTGTTGTCTTTCCAATACCACCTACAGATACAAAATATAAGAGTGTGAAGAGAACCTGAAATTACAGAAAATGAACTGAAAAAAGATCAATAAAAAGACAGAAAAAAGATTTTAAATAGCTTGCTTTATGCTCTTTGCCAGCTGGTTTTACCACTATCCTTTGAATCTGTGATTTAACTTGTGAAATACTTTTGGTTTTAGCATTCGTCATTTCTTATATGTGTTTATGTATAAAGAATAGAGATTTGAGCTATGCCTTAGCCAAACACTGCCTCAATTGTCCAGAACATGAGATCAAAAATGTGAGATACAGTGTCATTGATGGGATAAGAAATGATGAAAGGAGGGGTGACAGGGAAAAGAAACTCAGAATCCTTGAATCTAGATACATACTAGCACTAGACAGTATGGAACCTAAGGGACTCAATGCCAGCGAAGAAATGCATGTACATTTATAATTTGAGTATAACCTGTTGTACAGAAAGTCAGCCAGTCAGCCAGAGTATTGTAAAATTGGGCAGAGACAGGTTACCAGCAGCTTGTTATATGATCCATTTTGTAAATATGTTTTTAAAATTTAATCTGTTTAGTTGATAATAGGTCAACTAATGTGGTATTTGTTCTTATATTTCTTTTTTGCAGATACTAGAGAATGCCAGTGCATTCAGAGTAGTTGGTCCCCCTGGACCTTGATCATGGGGTGAATATCTGCAGTCCTTCATTGCTATTTATGCTCCCCATTAAAAATCGTCAGTTCCGCTTAATATCCCAGTGCCTGCTGGGGGGTGATGTTTCTTATATTGCGGTGGGGCTTTTTTCCCCTTAAAGCGTTTGCTGTGCTTAGTGTAAATTTCACTCAAAAAAGTGCAGAATGAATAAAGTGCTCGTGCTAGTGCAAGACTGTGTGACACCCATATCTCAGGAGGCTCATGGCCATTATTGCAATGTTCTTGTGTGATTTGAATCTTTCTTCATTAATTTTTCGGAGCCTGGATTATAAACCTGAAAATTGCATTTATATTTTTCAGTGGCGGCTGGTGACATTTGAAAGTGGTGGGGTGTAAAGGTTGCGTGCGGCGCACTGTGGCGAGCGAGCGTTACGAGCGAGCCCGAACATATCAAGGAGGACCGGGGAGTTCTCCCCCCGAGGAAAGTTTGAAAAAAGAGCGGCCAAATGGTGCATTTTCAAGGATATTTCAGAAAGCAAGAATGTTAATAAAGCAATTGGGAAAGTGTAGCAATTACATCAATATAGAGATTTTGTATGATAATATAATGTAGGTTGCTGCTTATCAATACAACCACAGATCTTCATTACAGACTTTGAGATAAATAACAATGCTGAGTACCTCACATATTTCTTTATTTATTGATATCTTTAGAAATTACGTATATTGAGAAAATACAAGCTTCTGTGATTTATTGGACTGAACATGTTGAGACAGCAAGCAATAAACATTAACAGGTAGTAGGGCACCCTACAAGGCACTGTAAGTCTCATTGAGAGCAACCAACCATAAAGTGAACATTAAACAGATTGAATTTAGGCATAATACGTTATACACCATTAATTTCAGTGTCTCCAATATCTGTACAGAGGATAAGAAACAACTGAGCAGGTCACAAACGAGCAGCATTCAAGAAATGGCCACAAACTGTTCAAGAAATGTTAGGATTAACAATCAAATTGTTCACTTTTTGTAGACAAAATCAGCACGTCTGTCTTTAATAGCAGCAAACTTCTCAATAACTTGAACGTTAAAGTCTGGGATTCTTTTAACTAGGTCTCTCTCTATAGAGAGCATTGCTAAAGCATTCAGTCTTTCCTGAATCATGGTGTTCCTCAGGAATGTCTTAATTCTTTTTAAAGTGGAAAAACATCGTTCGGACTCTGCTGTTGTCATAGGAGTGGTAATGACTATTTTTAGTAAAGCCACTGTCTCTGTAAGTGACTTTTCCATATTAAGTTTCTGAATTAAAGCCAGCAAAGAAATGGCACCAGTGGCCTTCCGGTATACACTCATTCCGTACAGTACAGTCAACTCAGTTTTCAGGTCCTCTTTGTTGAGCATAGGATAAGCTTCCACAGCCTCATTCAGAGCTTGCTCAGGGAAGGATTGATCATATTTTGCAAAGTGTTCACTTTGCAATAATGCGGCACTCACCAAATGTTTTGTAAAAGAAAAATGTTCTCGTGCATGCACAATTATAATGTCACATATCTCCTTTGCAATTCGGACCAGATTGCTGATGTTTTTCCTGCGGTTTGAAAAAGTAGACTCCTTTGGCAGTTTGCTGTCTAAATTGTCAACCCCATCTCTCACATTGCTCATGCTGGTGACAAACTGACTGGTAGCATTTTGCACAAAGACAGTATCTATTTCTCGTTTTTGTAACTGGTTGTACAAATTGTCGACATTATATTGTGAAATAAAAAAGTAAGAACTGAAACTCTCTGTCTTGTAGTGTTCTAGCAAAGCCACGGGCTTCATTCCGACTTTTGAATTCAAAGTCTTCATTGGCTTCTATGGCGTCAAAACATTTCTCAAGTTCATCCCTATGTTGATATATTAGGTTGATTGTATGTATGTTAAAGTTCCAATGAGTTGAGGGTCCCCTTGGAAGCCTTTTGGCCACAATCTCCTGAAGTACTTCCGTTCTTTTGGGGGAACGTGAGAAGAATGCTGCTATGCCTCCTACATCGAAAAAGAAAATTTGTGCCTCGGAGATCCTTGATACTGCCTGTTGCATAATAAGATTAAGTTGGTGGGCGTAGCAGTGCACATAATGAGCATTAGGGTACACATCTCTAATTCTTTTCTGTACTCCACCAAGGCTTCCACTCATTACGGACGCACCATCATAGCTTTGTTCAATAAGTTTTTTTTTTGAGGCAGCTCTGGAAAAATCAAGTTCAGTTCACGCAGTATAGCTGAAGTAATGGTTTCTGCACTAGAGTCTCTTAAATGTGTGAAACCATAGAACCGCTCCACAACTTTTACTGTCATTGTCAAGGTACCGAAAGACTAATACGGACTGTGTTTTTGTGGCCACATCAGTGGTGTCATCAGCCTGAATAGCCACAAAGTCTGTGTTTTGCACCTGTTGGACAATATGGCTTCTTATAATTTCTAGCATACACTCAAGGAGTTCATTTTGTATCGTTTTAGAGGTGCCCTTAAAGACTGTAGCACTTGCTAAATGTGCTTCCATTTCATTGTCTATGCTTGCTATTAAATATACAAGGCCTCTGAATATTCCAGGATTTGAGGAACTTTCAGATTCATCATGGCCTCGCAATGCCAGTTCGAAAGCACCACAGAAACGAATGCAATCAATTATTTTTGATAGTATGTGTCTATTCCTATCAACTGCTTCATTGTGTTTCTGTATTGTTTTGCGGTATGCGTCGTTTATGTGGTGCTCAATCGGTGTGTCTCCCAACATTCCCAGTCTCGTCAGGTTTTCCATATGGATTCTTGTGTGTGCATGCTTCTTTATTTTGTCTGACAAATGCTTCAAGGCTATTACTCCTTTTTTTGTCCAAGGAATGTCACCACCAAACAGCAAGCAGGGGAAGCAGAACAGAGAATTTGTTGACGCGCACCCTGTAAGCCAATCAACTTCTGTGTACCAGGTGTTTGAGAATGTACGTTTGTAAGTCTTCCCTCTGTCCTGGGAAATTTGTTGTAGTTTTAGGTCGGGCCGATCAGGTCCTAATTGCTTTATATGTAGCTTCTCTTCAAGTCTCCGTCCAAAGAATGCCCTTGCAAGTAGCTGTTCTACTGTATTCATGCTGATGCTGTCTTACCAATGTTAAAGTGACCTGTCAATAATCAAAGTACAATGTATAAGTTTTGGTGCAATAATATCACATTTGAGTATAAATACATATCTTGTGCATTATCGCAATATATCTCCAACAGCTCCCCTTTGCAGAACATGACTGCTAAAAACACAGCCTTACTGCCTGCTGCCTCTGTGTGCCATACTGGTTGCTGAAGGCACTGAAACAAACACTGCTTGAGGGCCTTTAACAAGGCAAGTGATAGATAGTGCCTTTAACAACCGTTATTGCCCAAAGCACAGGGCTAAGGCTATAAGCTAATTCCATCCACTGAGGGTCGCATGTCCAAAATAAAGGAGAAACAGAAAAACAAACATTGGAATTATGTTGAAGCAGAAGGCTTACACCCGCCCTTATTATCCCTGAGCCAATTCATTGTCTTCAATGGAGCTCCCAGCATTCAAATCTATCTTTTAATATTGATTACACAGTTCCATGCCTCAAATTGATATCGATGTGCACCCACCCCACCCACCATGTAGACCACATACATAGCCCTTAACGACAATGTTAAAACATACAGCATCAGTTTCCTTACCTTAAATGCTGGGGTTTGCTGGCTTGAAGGTGTGAAAGAGCAGCAAAGGAGGTTGGGGCCTCTTGTTCTTTGCCCAAAAATTAGGTAATGCTTGTCAGGCTTTACCAGGTGCTGAAAAGAAAAATATAACATTTTAGTCAACCAAACACAAAATTATACGCCAAAGTCAAGCAATGCCTCATCATGCCTGTGAAAATCATTTTAAGTGAGAACTGAGAAGGGGTGCCTTTGAATACCAAGTTTTAAGTTTTAGTGTTGGTAATTCAGTGGTAGTCATTGGCATAAGTGTTGGTTACTATTACTAAGCCACAGGACCGTCATAAAATTAATTAATGCTAGGCCTGGAAAGGGTGAGCCTGAGGTTGAGAAAGAGCCTCAGCCCCGGAGACACAGTTTCGGTGTCATGATGAAACTGTAATGTTTTCCCTTATTTGAATGCAGACAGTAAAGTAGAGACAAAATTGCGTGATCTTTGGCAAGCCGTTTTATTTCTATGGAACTCTGTTACCTGAAAAAAATGAAAGTGCTTATATAAAAGCTAAAGGCCATTGTGGAGCTTCATATAACGCAAACATAATTCTGCTATAATTAATTGGAGGTAATCTCTTCGTAATCCTCTAGTAATGATGTTAGCGTACAATTACCGACAGATAGAAAAGCTTACATTAGTTTCTTGCAGTCCTCGGGGGCGCATCCCTTGCTCTGAGGGGAAGTGCGCCCCGTGTTTTTCTCGACAACTGCATAGCGCAGAAACAAAAGGCACCTTTCTAATCACTGCAGCACTCAAGGCACACATTGACTTCTTCGGGAGAAAATCAGTAGTCATCCTGGCATAAAAACATAATCATTTTGCCCTTTACGTAATTTCTCAAGGATTTTATAAGTGGCCTGAGAGATCTGTACCTATGACATCAAAAATCTGCTTGAGGCCTCAATGGCACCCCACTCTGTCACTTATCTCTATAATGCTAGCATGCAGTTACATTATTCTGTATATAATATGTGAGAAACTGTACTCTCCTTCAGCAGTCCATATTTTACTTTTCCTATTAAAAGCACAACTGAATAAGCCTCTAATAAGAAATGATGTACCCGGTCACTTGTAATAACGTTTTACAAACGATCAGTGGTGCGGTCTTTAATTGCTCTGCTATCACCGTCTCACTGCACTGGTAGAAGGTTGTTCACATACTGTTCCAGCTTCCAGTATACAGAGGCAATGCAATTTTAATTGGGCTCAACCTCCCTTCATCTCAGAAGTAAAGGAGGCGCACGTCTACAAAGCAGTGAAAGCCACAGAAAACGAAAAAAACCAAGCAGGGTCAAAGACAAAAGATCTGGTACTTGTATAAAGAAAACAAACACAAACAACATGCAGGCACCGATGCACATGCACACACACATATACCCACGCTGACATGCAGAAGCACAGCATAACAGGAATAGGTATTAATAATCAGATACAAGTACAAATGCACAAAGACCAATGCACACTCCTGTGCACACTAAATCACACCTTTGAGCACTGAAACTGTGAAATATTGCTATATATTACACACGGGCACCAATGGACTCACAAAGAACACAAACAAGGAATCAAGCATGCACACACAGACACTTCACACAGACACACACACACACACACACACACAGACACACACGCCTACGGCCTACGCTTGATGTGCCTCCGGGCCTGAAGATATTTATTTCAAGCCGCTGCTTCAGGCCCGGAGGCTCACAGTCGCAGGCAGCGATTAAAGCGAAGCGTTACTTACGCTTCGCTTATTACAATACTGCGTGCGTGCGTATGACTGCGAGCCTCCGGGCCTGAGTTGAGAACCATAAAAATCCTCGTTTGAGACTAATCTCAACTTGTCATCCAAAATCTTGAAGAATGCCATCAGCCGTAATCCTGGACACTACTTCAGATGCGCAGTCTGGCTCGAAGCGTGTTTTATTCCCCATGGCCCCGCTTGACCTGCAAACCCAGCCCGCCTTTTTTAGCCCGATTCATAACCTTCACCCACATTTTTTCTGTTCAGTAATAGGCACAAGCAGTATCTTGCTGTACTGTCACCGCCCTAGCTTTTAGCACCCCCTCATCTTTTTGCCATAGTAGTTCATTTTATGAAACGTTCAGAGCAAGGAAACTTTGTGAGTTAAATTCTGTAGACTGACAAAGCTTGAAGCACTCAAACACTATTCGACTTGATTTGAATGATCGCTTACGGCCGGGGCTCTGATGCGTGCGGCCTAGAGGTCATGAATTTGATACGTGGCAACAGGCCCGGCTCCAGGAATTTTTATTTGGGTGGGCCAAGGCTGCATTCGGGTGGGCCACTGCGGCAGTCGCGACTCGCGGGAGGGGTGTGGGGAGAGGAGTGGTGGGTTGGCGGGGGGGGGGGGTCGCGTGGGGGGGGTTCAATTTAATAATATTAATTTTAAGAACAGGAAGCAGGCAGCCAGTCTCCCTCCCCCAAGCCAATCACAACGTTGCAAGCAGCGCTGTGATTGGTCAGTATGCCGCCCAGCCAAGGGCTTATGTGACCCTTCCCTGCCCTGCTCACATGTACAAACGCTATTGTGCAAGATGGTATTAGGAAGGGGCATCCCTTCCTAATAGCGAGCTGCATTTGTATGTATTATTGTTTTGCAACCGCAATTAAAGTCGCAAAACACTCACAGTTTACCACCTACTCCAAGTAGGTGGTAGGCCACTCGGAAAGAGGAAGGGGTCGCCAGGGGACCCTTTACCCTTTGTGAAAGGATGTGAAAATATTTTTTAAGAGCAGGCAGTGGTCCCACGGACCGCTGCCTGCTCTTAAAAAATGAAACAGACGTTTCATTTTTCTTTTTGAAATGCATCCCATGTAAGGTCCCTTTGATGGGTAGAGGAGGTTTCTGAGGTGGGAGTATCAGGCAAGTAACACTACTCAGCCTCCCTCGTTGCCAGCCTTCAGAGAGAATCTCTCTTCATTACTACCGCCACCTGACCCCGGTCTCTGCAGCACACTCCCTTCCAGCCCTGATTATCCATTTTCTACCATCCATCTCTTGTGCACCTTATCTCACAGCTGACCTTGGGCCCTAGCCCCATATCAGCCACCATCCGGCTCCTTTTTCATTATTCCTGGTAAAAAACATTAGTAAAACCCCCCTCAAAATTAAAACATTAAATATAACAGTAAATATAATTAGCACACACTTTAAAATATGTTCCACAGTGGCCCTAATGACCCGACTGCTAATTAAATAAACAAAAACAGAAAGGCCATGACAGGGCCGGCTTTAGCGCTGGTGTGAAAGTCTTTGTTGGTGCCCCACCACTGACCTTTTTCTCGATATCTTTACTACCACCCTCCAACAGTGCCCTTCATCTCTCCATAGCCTCTCCCCCTCATGACCTCCTCCTCAGACTCTCACACTACCACCCTCCACCAGTGCCCCTCATCTCTCTGTAGCCCCCCTCCACCCCATGGCGTCCTTCTCAGATTCTCTCATTGCCACCCTCCAGCAGTGCCCCTCATCGCTCCATAGCCCCTCCCCCATGAACTCCTACTCGTATTCCCTCACTACCACCCTCCAACAGTGCCCCTCATCTCTCCGTAGCCTCTCCCCCTCATGACCTCCTGCTCAGACTCTCTCACTACCACCCTCCACGAGTGCCCTTCATCTCTCCAAAGCCCCTCCCCCTCATGACCTCCTCCTCGGATGCCCTCACTGCCACCCTCCAACAGTGCCCCTCATCTCTCCGTAGCCTCCACCCCTCATGACCCCCTCCTCAGACTCCCTCACTACCACCCTCCACCAGTGCCCCATATCTGCGTAGCCCCCCATGACCTCCTCCTCGGATTCCCTCACTACCACCCTCCAACAGTGCCCCTCATCTCTCCGTAGCCTCTCCCCCTCATGACCTCCTGCTCAGACTCTCTCACTACCACCCTCCACCCTGCCCCTCATCTCTCCAAAGCCCCTCCCCCTCATGACCTCCTCCTCGGATGCCCTCACTGCCACCCTCCAACAGTGCCCCTCATCTCTCTGTAGTCTCTCCCCCTCATGACCCCCTTCTCAGATTCCCTCACTGCCACCCTCCACCAATGCCCCTCATCTCTGCGTAGTACCCCCAGGACCTCCTCCTCGGATGCCCTCATTGCCACCCTCCACCAGTGCCCCTCATCGCTCCATAGCCCCATCCCCCGACCTCCTCCTCGGATTACCTCACTGCCACCCTCCAACAGTGCCCCTCATCTCTCCATAGACTCTCCCTCTATTCACCTCCTCCTCGGATGCCCTCATTGCCGCCCTCCAACAGTGCCCCTCATCTCTCCGTAGCCCCTCTCTCATATGCTTTTCACTTGTTGTGTAGCGCTACTCGTAGTGTAGGGTTTCACAGTACTTTATATCACGCACACATTATGCAGAGACAATGGATCATACAAGTATGTAAATCAGCCTATAGGGAATGTCACATAAGCCAATGAGGATTACCAGGTGTAGGAATCACATGTCATCCATACTGGTGGGCAGTATGTTTTAAGAGGGATAGGTCTGGAGAAGCACAAACACAGAATTTAAAGCATACCCTGGTGGTTGGGGGCTTTGGCTTTACTGATTAAAATGTATATCTGCCCAAACAAACTCTTTATAGCAACATTAGAATAATGAAAGACTGGGGAAATTCTAACTATATCGCAACACACAAAAAAGTTCTAATTATTCCATTCAGGTTTGTATGCAGCTCTTTGATGTCAGTTCATAGGTCACTGTCCTATGTTAGGACTGTAACTTCTGAACTGCAAGTAACACAAGAATCTCTGTAACAAAGGCAGTAACCCACTGAGCTATCCACATAAACTACAGTTTATCTGCATTTCAAAACTACAAACACACAAAAGATTGCTCTCCAGCAGGATCATTAATCACCAGAGTTCTCTGGACATGTTTACTGTTGTCTTGCATTTGTGGCATAGCCAGTCATGAAAATGATACAAATGATTTAAATGAAATGTACACGGCATACACAAAGTATGTTTCTTGCTGGGCCCTCCCAGATTTTAAAAATATGAACAAATAGCCACACATTCTCGAAGCATACATGAAGTATGTATCTTGCTGGGCCTTTGCAGATTTTTAAAAAAATGGAATAGCCACACATTCTCTTACCTGCTCGGTTGGAAATCTGTCTCAAAGCCCGATCTGATAAGCAGCTGAAGGGGTCAGGAATGGTGAATCAGGATAAACAAACTCCTTTTCTCCAGCGCTGAAAAGAAGGAAATATCCACGCAGCATGCAAAGGTCACCTGGTGCCAAAGAAAGGATTTGTCCCCTTCGCCATGCCCCTATTCTACCTGCACGAGTGGGCGGAGACACAGCCCACCTTTCTAAAAGGAGATGCGTGATTGGGGGTGCCTGTGAGAGAGAGCCCAGGCCCAATCACGCAACTCCTAGAAGGAGAAGAAAAATTACGTTCAGAGGAACGTTTTAAATTATAGTGCCGATTTTCTGTTGGCCTTCTTGACGTCGCTGCAAAGGCCAAGATTCATGTTTGGGTGGGCCTGTCCCACCCGGCCCACCCTCTAGAACCGGGCCTGCGTGGCAATAATCTCAAATATTTACATCATTACCCGCTTAAATCAATTCAGGTATATTAATAATGAAACTAGTAGCACAATGTTCTTACCAAGGCAGGTCACACCATTGCTAGAAGTAGGAAGATTGGGATTTCAAGGTTTAATGAAACCAAAAAGGAGAGAAGCAATAGTAGGAATAGCCATTCACACCTACCTACTTAGGGGCATATTATCAAGAACGGCGTTAAAAATTATCGCCGCTTTGGCGGCAGAAAACTGCCGCTAACGCGGCGATAATGGGCTTGATAATATGCCCTGGAGAATTCCAATAGAAGTCCATGTTCTGGTGTGAACATGGGCTTCTATTGGAATTCTCCAGGGCATATTATCAAGCCCATTATCGCCGCTTTAGCAGCAGTTTTCTGCCGCTAAAGCGGCGATAATTTTATCGCCGTCCTTGATAATATGCCCCCTAGTTTTTTATACACAGGACTGAATCGACTCCAGTCACTCAACACTGCAGACGACGAGTTCTGACGACGAGTCGACTACTGTACTACTGCACGTGCACGAGGCCAGCCCAGGACAGTGTCTCTGCTACGGACCGTCTCGCCCTGAGGGGAGGGACAGAGAGCAGGGCTGGCTGAACAGCCTAGGCTGCAATGGTAAAAATGGCAGTCCAATCACTGCATGCCTTCGCAATAAGTCATGACAGTGATTGGCCATACTCCGTTAGAGCCTCTTACGCCACCCCCACACCTCATGTGCGCTCCGGACTGCGCGAGAGGCCGCTGGCGCAGTGTGGCAACCCCTCTCAGCCAATACAGACACTGCTCCAGCAGCGCCAGGATTGGCTTAGCAGAGATACGCGCCGCTCATTAGGAGACCGAGGGATGCGGCGTTGATCAACCCTCGCTCTCCTAATGTGCAGCCGCCAGCCAGAGCAAAGACTACTAGTGCGCATGTTGGGTTTGGGTCGGAGAAATTTTCCGACCCAAACCCAACATGCACACTTGTGCTGCTGTGCGCTCGGCTTAACCACCCCCTGCTGACAATGACATGTCAGTCAGCATGACGACGCCGGAGTCAACCTGCTGGCTGCCCTGTCCCACCCCCTTCAGAGAGAGCCGCTGTCTGAGCTGACAGCCTGTCTGCCTTGGGAGTTGGGCACGGCTCGGGATTAAGAGCCAGGTAAAGGAACTAAAGAAGGTAATAATAGGGGCCAGAAATACTAGTGGGTCAACGCCCCAGCGCCCTAATGGACGCACCGCCACTGATATTTTTATGACATTTGTGCATGATTTCGACTTCATCATTGTGATAGTTTATCAAATCGAGGCTGTGACAGCACTGGGAATCGTGTTGTTAGTCTTGCCCTTCAAGTGTGAGCGCAACCTCCCCTGAGACTTGTAGTGTGCGGGACATGCAAATCCGATCCCTTACACTTGTTCTTAACTTCACAACCATTCATGGGCAAATGCACTATGATCGGTCTCACTTGTATATGCATTGTCTGATATTTACATTATTCGTTGTGTTTTTGTTAATCAACAGTTGCCACTCGTTATTTCTTGCCCTTCACTGGGCTGGTGCATTCTACATCTCTTGTGTCCTGTATTTTCATATATTTACCCTTTTTCATCCTGTTACTTTTCTCATGATGTTTATATTTTGCACCTCGAAATCATAATTGATCTTTTATGATTTTGACTGGCTTGTGTCACTTTTTCTGCCGTCTATTGGCCTAATGTTTACCTCTGATTTTGCATGTGATTTGCGATATTGGGTTGTCCATGTATTGTTTTCCTCATGATTCCCATATTTTGCGCTTTGAAATTTATAACTGGCTCAAGTCACTTTTCCTGCCCTCCAGTGGGCTGATGTTTGCCTCATACTTCATACTTAATACCTTATAAAGTATAAATTGCACCGTTGGTTGCAATGTCGTGTTACCCATTTGTTGCTACTATATTTTCGCTCTATTTCACTCTCATATTGTTGCATATTTTATCTTATTCCATTTCTTGTAATGTACATGGGTAATTGTCGTGTTTTGTTTTTATTTTTATTCCTTTGCATTTTTATTCTTTTTGTGTTATTCTATTTGAATAATTCATGTCCAATTTCCACATGTTCAAAGAATTACTTGTTCTCTAAGTTCATCCCCACAGAAGCTGATTCTTGTCTTGTTACACCTTCACCCTTTCTTTTGACTTGTTTTACTTGCTTGAATTTGATGGTTAATATTTCTTATTTTTAACTTTGTAATTATGTTATGTCTTAACTCAATTTGATTTATTATGTTCCAGCTTCCAGTGCAGAGATCGTTGTAGCTATCCGCTTTTAAACCCTTTTTTATTTCAATTTTTCACAAGTGTACATCGAAGTCTTCATCCTGGTTTAGACCTCTTGGTGTCAGGGTGCGTAGAGAAATTATATATCTTAATTCCTTTTGTCGAAGGAGTTTCTCCCTCTTTCCACCTCTTTCTGACAATACTAGCTGATCTATTGCATAGTACCGTAGATCTACCCATTTGCTGTTGTGTTTTTGCTCCATGTGTTTAACAACGGCATTGCTCCTATCTTTATTTATGGTGGCACGGTTATGGTCAAGGATCTTCTTCTTGAATTCACAGGTTGTGCTCCCCATATATATAAGCTTACATGGGCACTTAATTACATATACTACGTATTTGCTCTTGCATGTAATGTGCTATTGTATTTGCCATGTTTGACCGGTTGCTAGGGTGAATTCCTTCATGTTAAGTGCTATTTAGCATGCCTTACAGTGATTGCATTTCCAAAAGCCTGAGGAATTTATCCCTTTTTTATTGTTTGTTTTCAAAAGGCTTTGCACTAATTTGTCTTTCAAATTTAGTGCCCTTATGTATGCTATATTTGGGTGATCACCCACTATATCTGCCGCAGATGGATCCAATTTGAGTAGTGCCCAGCATTTTCTCAATATATGATTCAGTTTGCTTGTTTCTGCCGAGTATGTTGTTATTAACCTTATCTGATTTGTTTCATTCTGTTTTTCATTTTTCTAATGCAGAATTTGAAATCTATTCTTCAATTTGTCTTTTTAAAAACCTGATTTGATTACATTGTCAGGATACTTGTCTTTTGACTATGTTTTTAAACTCAGGGGTTTATTTACAAGCCCCTTGCACCGCCGGTGCGTCACTTTTTATGACGCTTCGGCATCACAGAGTGCAGATCCATATCTAAGAGGACACGCAAATCCACTTTGCTTGGCTTTTCATGGCCTCATAGATATGATGTAAGGCAATGCAGCGCAAGTCGCTGTGTTGCCTTACACTGCTTCAGGGAGGTATTCCATGGGTGCTGTGTGGGTGTTCCCACGCAACACCAATGGGTTATGACACATTACCAGATTTACAAGGATCTGTAAACCTGGGAATGAGTCAAAACTGTACACCTCCCCATGGCAGGCGTAACAAGGAGTAATATCTTTATTTCTCCTAGTTTTTTTCCTCTTTCCTCTTCTGTTTTTTTCCTCTTTCTATGTGTGCATTCTGTAGCACACATAGTGGAAAATGCCTCCATCGACTGATTTTGTGCAGGAAGGTGCCCCTTCCTGCACAAAAAGAATCAAGCCAACAACACAGATACCCTTGCACCATGGTGCAAGGGTACCTGCATTGGTGCTAGGCACCAAATGTTGCGCCGGCACTAGCTGAAAGGACAGGAATACACCATATCTTGTACATACTGTGCATTCCTGCCCTTTCGATTTGGTGTAGGCCAGCGCCACAAAAATACCTGCGGCGCTGCCCTAAGCCAAATCTTTGCAACTGAGGCCCCCAGTGTTTAGTGAACAGTTTGTTCTTATTCTTAGGAATTCTCCCAAAGGGATGCTTCATTTTAAGCTTTTTTGATGAAAGCTTTCATCATGTAATACTGCATTGGTTGCTGTTTCCTTTCTGTGCAATGTTGTATGGATCATATTTTCCTGAACATAGATTTCAGTATCCAGGAAGTGTACACTTGTGGTGCTAATCTCATATCTAAACTGAAGTTTTACTCTGTTGTTATTGAGTTTGTGAAGATATTGCACAAATTCCTCTTCTGTGCCATCCCAAATGAGGAACAAGTCGTCAATGAAGCGTAGCCACATTATAGTTTTTTCTGTAAATTTATCATTTTCTGGCGTCCATGCAATTTTCTGCTCCCACTAACCCATTGTTAGGTTGGCATAGATTAGTGAAAATGAAAAACTAATGGCAGTCCTTTTGTTTGTTTAAATATTTCTCTCGTTGAAAATGAACACATTGCTGTACAAGCACATATCTATCAATCCCATAAGCATTTTATTGTGCTGATAGAAGTGGATGTTTCTTTTCTTTAGGAAATGTTTGCATGCATGGAGACCTATTTCATGTTCAATGCTTGTATAAAGCGGGATGACATCCATTTTAATGAGTTTATAAGTAGATTGCCGCGGTATTCCATCCAGACGTTGTAAAAGGTCACCTGTATCTCTGAGATATGAATTGAGATCTTTGACCAAAGGTGCCAAAAAGTGATCAATATCTAATATAGAACCATTAGCTGAGACAATTGGTCTCCCCAGAGGATTCTGCTTGTTTTGTGGATTTTCAGGAGAAAATATATAGTTGGTGTTATGAAATGGTCAGTTGTTAGATATTTTTGTTCTCCTTCATCAAATAAACCCATTGAGAGCTGCACTTTCTATGCTTGTATAAATAAATTAGGCAGTTTGTAAATACCTCAGGAGTAACATTTGTGAGAGAATATGTATATATATATATATATATAAATGTCTGTCCTTCAGTGTACTCCACCCTCCGCTGCACCTCACGTTCCGGGTGCTACTTCCGCGGTGGTGAACCACTAAACAACAATAAACTCCGACAGCCACAATTACGTAGCCAGTAACGGGTGCACTCTCGGGTAAATTTCAACAAAATGCTTCCACTCGCAGGTCAAAAAGCACTGACAGACGCGTTTCGGCACGATGCCTTTTTCAATGTCAGTGTAGTCAGTAATTCATTTACAATTTCAACCAAAGAGGAATACGTTACGCACAGCAATTCGTAAAAAGCGATGACGGTCCATACGGTCTACACAATGCAATGTCAGCATGGCGGCCATCTTGGAATGATATTACTAAATCTGTGTATTGCAGCTTTTACCACGATGTTATCAATTAAGTCCCATTTAATGGGGTGCAATTTGACATAAATTTCGATTTCAATAGCGGAGGAGGGGTGCTGGGGAGGGGATCCATAATTCAGATAACGATAATCATAACAAAATCTATATTACAGTCAATGTGATAAGATGCCATCAGCCAAAATCATTATCACATTGCCCCCTGACATCAAAAATGAATTACAATATCATTGGTCACCTATCAACTCCTCCACAATCAAGCTCAGAATGGGCTAAGAGTCGATGTTGTCAATTAACACGCAGTTCAAAGGGCGCAATGTAACATAAATGTAAATTTCAATTTCAATGGCAGAGGATGGGGTGCCACGGTGGGGATCCATAATTCTGATAGCGATAATCATTGCAAAATCTGTAATGTGTCCATGTGATAAGATGCCATCATCCAAATTCATAACCACATTGCCCACCTGACATCAAATACGAATATCAATTTCAATTGTTACCCATCAGCTTCTCCACAATCAAGCTCTGAATGGGCCAAAAGATGTATATGACCCTTATAATATTACCAGTACTGCATATATTTTGCATGAAAAGAAGAAAAATGTGTCCACCCAGACCAGTCCCAATACATTTCGAAGAATAGATTTTCCACTAAAGGATAGAGGAGATCTTGCCCCGAGATCATATCACCTCACTGGCCTATATGGACCCAAAGGTCTTCTTCATTATTTAAACCCTGCTGGACTTTGGTTTGTAGCTCAATTATATATTTAGGCTCCAAGCTATGTAGCTTTTTAACTCTGTCTCCTCCTCTATCTTCTTTCTGCACTTGATCTATACAGAAGCATTTGAGCAGATCTCGATTGCTGTTATATTTCTGTCAGGGCGCATAAGACCGGAGCACACTGACCGTGGGCTCACGAGAGAGAGGAAGACGGGGACTCAAAACTACATCTCCCGGCAGCCCTCCTCTCGGAGACGTCCTGCGTCATTCGAACGCAACGCCAGGAAACCCGGATGTAAGGAGGGAGGAAACCAGAGAAGCTGCCGATTATTTTGAAATTACCCGGTCCGTTTGGCAGTCCTGCGTTTCACTCCGAAGTAGCGGTAAGGGTGCTTGGAGCACCATTGTGCTACTGTCAGCCACTTTTCGTGGGTTATCCTACTCTTGCAGTTTGTGACTTTGCCTGTTGTACTCTCCCGTTGGCGAGACTCGCAGTTTCCGCGATCTCATGCGGGAGAGAGTATAGGCGGTTCGGAGCCTCAAGGGGTATCCGCTTCCCTGTTGGAGAGATTCGCATTGCTTGGCGGTCTCATGCAGGGAAGACTTGTGTTGGGTAACACTTATCCTGTTCCTGGCTAACACACATCATTTCATTTTGGCTATAGCGCTGGTAGCGCATTGTATGATTGTAGGAGGCTATTATCGTTTACAAAAACCCCTTCAAGAGGCCACTTGACGTTTGAAGCAGGCACCATTGACACAGACTATACATGTGGAATATATATTTTGTTTATTTGTTCAACCAATCTGGAAGCCAAAACATGCATATGTAATATGCGACCTTGATTATCCAATACTTGATTTATTGTATGTCATTGATGATTCAGAAGCACAAGGCTCATGCCGTTAAATGAGGCCGCAACTACCTAATCAGGGTACAAGAAAAGCGAGTGGTCTATGGTCTCTCTATTTACTTGTTCCTTTATATTTCAATACATAGTAGAGGTTATGAGGGGGTGTCCAGGAGAACGTCTGTATATACTAGCTACACCTTCCAGCGTGTATAAAGGGTAGGTGTGGTTATGAATCATATAGTTCTGGATAAAGTGTTTAGTAGCTACTGTGTGAAAGACCTCACCTTGTTTATCGCTTTTTCCTGGAAGTATACGTGTTGGAGACCTAAAACCACCCGCTCCTCTCCTGCTAAAGCTCCTTTCTTCCTTTACAGGTAGAGTGTTCCCTTCTCATCTTTTGGGGGGGGTATTCTATGGTTTGGTAGGGGTATTCAGGGAGGTTTCATATTGCTCACAGCATTCTCTTTTGTCATTCACAGATCTCCCTCCCTGCCGTTCCTACCCTTTCCTTCCCTCGCTTAACTATCTCACCAGTCCGCGTTATACTTATATCCGGACTTGGGGCAGTTGAGAGGTGGACCCCTTTATAGCATCTGCACAATCCTGAGGATAACATCGGGGACAACGTGACAATTTCAATTCAAAATGTTGAGCGACAGGATAACTCTGATCTTTCATAGCAATCGCTCGCATGTCTTCGAGAATTCTCTTCTTAGTCGGATGGATGGTACTTCCTATGTATCGTTTCGGGCAAGGGCACTCTAAACAGTAGACAGTGAACTCTTAGTTGCATTTCAATAATTTCTCTATCTTCTTGGATTCTTTAGATCCTTGTCCTACAATTTTATACTCTGTGACTTTACTGCTTTATTTGCAGGCTTTGAATCTCAAACATGGGAAAAAACCTGTGATCAGATCTTTCTTAACAGGTGTGGCCTGTAATGACTATGTACTAAGTGGTACCTTATGGATAAACTCAGTCTGTAGGTAATCTGGGGATATGATGTAATGGCTCCTCTGATGGTATTATCCGTTTGAAGGAAGTGCCAATTGTTTCTAAAAATCTGCACCACTTTGTACGAACTCTGATTGAAGTTTGTAATCATTCTAATAGTTCCCTCCTGAGTGTTCTTACTGGATTTAGTTTGAGGCTTAGTAGCTAAAAGCAGTGATCTATTCACTAATTCTGTGCTTTTGACTGCCTCTTGAAGGATACCTCTCTTACATCCCCTTTTCCCAAATCTTTCTAGGGCACTCGCTTTAGCTTTTTGGTACTCTTCTTCATTTGTGCAGCTACGCTTGATGCATAAAAGTTCACCATAAGGGATGTTCTTTATTAAACTTCTGGGATGATGACTACCTGCATGTAATACTGAGTTCCCAACAGTCGGTTTGTGGTATAGTCTAGTTAGTAACTTGTTCTCATCCACACTTCCAGATCTAAATAAAAGACACTGTATTACCGATGTTGGCAGAGAATATTAGGTTCAGATCATTTTGATTGAGGGCAGCTATGTATGTTTCAGCCGACAAGCGAGTCCCTTTCCAAACGATAAATAGATCGTCTATATATCAGGCCCAAAGGACCTGTCCCATTGCTCAGGCCCTTCCGCCCAAGCCACGTCCTTCTCCCACCAGCCTACGAATAGATTCGCATAGCTGGGGTCGAAGCACATGCCCATCGCGGTCCCTCGTTGTTGTGGTACAATTGCCCTGAAAATATAAATATGTTATTCTCTAGACAGAACCTTGCCATTTCTAATAACATGGTGTTATGTTCCTGATATTTGAGCGCTCTCGTATTCAGGACCATTTTGCATCATTTAAACCCTTTTCGTGTTCTATACAGGTGTGAAGACTTGTTATGTCAAGTGTTATCAATAACATTTCATCCTCCCATTCAATGCCATCAATTAATCTCAAAACATCTTGCGTATCCTTGACATAAGAGCTTAGGTCTTTCACCAAAGGGAATAGAAAAGAGTCGATGTAAACAGATGTATTCTCCAGTAAACTATTCTGTGATGCCGCTATTGGTCTACCTGGGGGTACTTTCAGTAGATGGTAAAAAGTGGGAAGAACTGGATGTTTGCAATATAAGAATCGATATTCATCTTGGTGTAACATGCCTTGATCTCTCCAAGCTGTCAAATGCTGATGAAAATTTCTCACACAGTTATCATAATTAGTTTTCTGAATGGGTAAATAACATTGTTCGTCTCTAAGCTGCCTCACAGCTTCATTGTAATATTGTTCCTTCTTAAACAGAACAATGTTACCCCCCTTGTCCAAAGGTTTGATTACCAAGGAACCATCTTTCTTCAGGTCCTGTATCGCCGTCCATTGCCTCGCTGGAAAACTGTATTTTCTCTGATGTTTTCGTTGAGTATTCAATGTCTTACGATCTTGTATGATGACTTCATTAAAAACATCTATGGCGTTGTGGGGGTCTGAGGAATGAATTTGGACTTCATTCTGAGATCACTTTTGCCACTAAGTTGTGTAATGCCTGCTCTCGATAGGCAGGCTGTGGTATTCGCATCTGCCTCAGTCACTTCACTACCCTGTGAGTCCTCTAAGCCCTGCAGGGCCAGTAATGCTTCAAGGTCACTGCCAGAAGTTCAGTTTCTCCCATATTGACATCGTCACGAGGTGGCTTGATTTTAGGATGTAAAAGATGTGTTTTCAACAATTTCAGTTTTCTCACGTATTTGCATAGTTTGATTAGAGTCTGTGTGTAACTGAACTCTGAGGTAGGACAAAACGTAAGGCCTAATTTCAGTACTTGTATTGCATCTGGATTCAGTTATCTATCTGACAAATTGATTATCGTCTTCTCGTCTGGGACCATTACCATCTGCCCCTTTTCCCCTTGCTTCGGGTCACCCAGGGTGAAGTGGATTCTCCCCCTTCCTTTCTTGCCCCTTCTTGTTTGTCATTTTGCCGATCTGGGAGGTGGACTCTGGGGTGGTCGTTGTCGGCTCTCTCTGTTAAGTTGGTACTCCCAAAAATAAGTAGGTTCGCTGATAATTTCACTGCTCCCAGTAGCACATGTCGATTGTTCTCCTTCTGAAGTTTCAATTTCTGAGTCTGAGGTCTCTCTAGTTGTCACTGTATTCCTACTCCTCTGCTGGTTCAATTGTCTTTGAAGAGCACTGAATTTCCTCGCAAACGTTAGAATACATGAATTATGAATGCCCTCCTACGCTATTGATATCGAAATTTATGTCAAATTGCGCCCCATTAAATGCGAGTTAATTGATAACATCGTGGTAAAAACTGTGATACACAGATTAAGTAATATCCTTCCAAGATGGCCGCCATGCTGACACTGCATTGTGTAGACCGTATGGACAGTCATCGCTTTTTACGAATTGCTGTGCGTAACATATTCCTCTTTGGTTTAAATTGTAAATGAATTACGACTACACTGACATTGAAAAAAGCGTTGTGCCGAAACGCATTTTGTTGAAATTTACCCGAGAGTCCACCCGTTACTGGCTACGGGATTGTGGCTGGCGGAGTTTATTGAGATATATATATATATATATATATATATATATATATATATATATATATATATATATATATATATATATATATATATATATATTCACTGAAAAAACCATAGGCTTCAGGGACGTTATAGTTAGAAATCAGCATTTAAAAAACCTTAGAAATTCACTGAAAAAACCACAGGTTTCAGGGACGTTATAGTTAGTTGGACATTTCACTCATACAAAACCAGAGAAATTCGGCCGTTATAGTTAGTTGAGCTAACCATAACTCGCACCCCCGCAATGCACTGCTGATGACGTCACATATTACATCATTCATGACATGGTCAGTGACATCACTGATGACATCTCAAATGACATCACTAATGACATCACTGATGACATCATCCAGTGACTGTGTGTTTCTGTAAAGTTTAAATATGTTTTATATATATATATATATATACCAATGTGTATTGAAGAATGAGTGGGTGTATAAGTGTCTGAATGGATGATTTAGTAGGTGCGTGACTGACTGTATAAGTGAGTGATTAAACATGTCTTACTGAATGCATGGGTTAGTGACTAAACTGTGTGAATGTATCAGTCTGTCAGTTGGTGTGTAAGTGGCTGCATGGGTTGGTGAATAGCTACATGAGTGTCTATATGGGTTATTGATTGGTTGTCTGAGTATCTGTATGGGTGCCTGGGTGTCAGTGTGGGTGGGTGGGGGGTGTGTGACTCTGTGCCTAGATGTGTGAGTGGGTGATTCACTGGGTGTATGGGTTCAAGAGTGCATCTGTGAAGGGCTGTATGGGTGGGTGACTGTGTGTATGGGTGTGTAGGTCAGTGAATGGATGTCTCAGTGGTACATGTGTGAGTAACTACATATGTGAAAGGCAGTATAAGTGAGTGTTGGAGTATATAAATGTCTATATGTGAGAGTGAGTGATTGGGAGAGTGGCTGTATGGATGAGTGTGTGCTTGTATCACTGATTGTATAAGAGAGTAAGTATGTGTTAGTATCTGTATGAATGAGTGAGGTGGTGTGTGTATAACTGGATAGGTGAGTAAATGGGAGAGCTGGAAGCACGCCGAGCTTACCGCCCTCCTGAAGAAACCAACGGCGGACCCCACCGACCTCAAGAACTACCGTCCCATCTCGCTCCTTCCGTTTCCGGCCAAAGTCATCGAGAAGACCGTCAACAGACAGCTTGCCGCCTTCCTCGAGACGAATGGATCCCTCGACCCCTCGCAGTCCGGGTTTCGGGCCAACCACAGCACCGAGACCGCCCTAATCGCAGCCACCGACGACATCAGAACCCTAACCGACAACGGGGAAACAGCAGCCCTCATCCTCTTGGACCTCTCCGCGGCGTTCGACACCGTCTGCCACCGCACCCTAGTGAAGCGCCTCAGCAACATCGGAATCCGAGAGAAAGCACTGGAATGGATCATCTCGTTCCTCGCCGGAAGAACCCAGAGAGTCCGCCTCCCCCGTTCAGATCCGAGGCCACCGAAGTCATCTGCGGCGTTCCACAAGGATCTTCACTCAGTCCTACCCTCTTCAATGTCTACATGAGCCCCCTCGCAGCCATCGCACGCCAACACAACCTCAACATCATCTCCTACGCCGACGACACCCAGCTGATCCTCTCCCTCACCAACGACCCCACCACCGCCAGAGCCAACCTACACGACGGGATGAGAGACGTCGCCGACTGGATGAGGAACAGCCGCCTTAAACTGAACTCAGACAAGACGGAAGTCCTCATCCTGGGTTCATCACCCTCCGCCTGGGACGACTCTTGGTGGCCCCCGGCCCCTGGGCACCGCGCCCAAGCCAACGGACCACGCACGCAACCTGGGCTTCATCCTGGACTCCTCCTTGTCGATGACCAGACAAGTCAACGCCGTCTCATCTTCGTGCTTCAACACCCTGCGCATGCTCCGCAAGATCGTCAGATGGATCCCCACTGAAACCAGGAAGACCGTCACCCAGGCACTCGTCACCAGCCGACTGGACTATGGGAACACCCTCTACGCCGGAACCACAGCCAAACTTCAAAAAGACTCCAGCGCATCCAGAACGCCTCCGCACGACTCATCCTGGACATCCCCCGACACAGCCACATCACCGGACACCTGAAAGACCTGCACTGGCTCCCCGTCAGCAAGAGAATCACGTTCAGACTCCTCACCCACGCACACAAGGCCCTCCACGACCTGGGCCCCAAGTACCTCAACGACCGCATGACCTTCTACACGCCCACCCGTCAGCTACGATCAACCAGCCACGCCTCGCCACCGTACCACGCATCCGCAGAGCCACCGCCGGAGGAAGATCCTTCTCCTACCTGGCAGCCAAGACCTGGAACTCCCTCCCCACTCACCTTCGGCGAACCCAGGACCATTTCTCCTTCAGGAAGCAGCTCAAGACCTGGCTGTTCGAGCAGTAACTCCCCCTCCCCCAGCGCCTTGAGACCCTCCCGGGTGAGTAGCGCGCTCTATAAATGCATTGATTGATTGATTGATTGATTGATTCTTTGCATGATTCACTAGGTGTGTGAGTAACTCTGTGGATGAGTGGCAGTGTGTGAGTGTCTGTATAGGTGTATGAGTGCATATGATAGTGCTGTATTGATGAGTGACTGCATGTATGAGTGACTGTATGGGTGAATGAGTGGATGTGTGTGTAGACCTAGGAATCAGTGAGTGGGTATGTAGTAACTGGTATTGGTGTGTCTATGGTTTCGAAAATGGTAGTCTGTATTTTAGAGTGGGTGTTCCAAAGGTTATATTAGGGTGTGAGGAGGTGCATCAGATTATCACGTGGATGATGTCATCAGTGATGTCATCAGTGATGTCACTGACCATGTCATGAATGATGTAATATGTGACGTCATCAGCAGTACCTTGCGGGGGCGCGAGTTATAGTTAGCTCAACTAACTATAACGTCCTTGAAACCTATGGTTTTTTTCAGTGAATTTCAAAGGTTTTTAAAATGCTAATTTCTAACTATAAAGTCCCTGAAACCTATGGTTTTTTCAGTGAATTTCAAAGGTTTTTTAAATGCTAATTTCTAACTACAACCAGTGGCGTAGGAAGGGGGGTACAGTGGGTGCGGGCCGCACCGGGTGTCATCACTGAGGGGGGTGACAAAATGGCAAAAATATGTGTTTTAAACACATATTTTTGCTATTTTTTCAAGCTGGGGGTGACAAGTGTCATCACTGAGGGGGGTGACAATATGGCAAAAATAGGTTTTAAACACATATTTTTGCCATTTTGTCAAGCCTGGGTTACAAGAAGGTTTCCGCACCAGGTACCACCTGACCTTGCTACACCACTGACTATAACGTCCCTGAAACCTATGGTTTTTTCAGTGAATTATCTAAGGTTTTTTAAATGCTAATTTCTAACTATGGCTACATAGGTAGGAGATGTGCAGAAAGAGGAAGAAAGGCACAGAAAGAAGCAAGAGAAATGCAGAAAGAGGCAACAGAAGTCCAGAAAGAGGAAGAAAGGTGCAGAAAGAAGCAAGAGATGTGCAAGAAAGAACCAACAGAGGTGCAGACAGAGGCCTTGTTGCAAAGTCATCCTGTGCCCTGGGCACCCCCCAACTTTTTGCTGACTGGTACTGGTGGTAACTGACTCTGTCTGACCCTGGGCTCTGCGTAACCAGGCCCGGAGCCAGTGCTATGCTGAAGGACACTTAGAATACACTGAAAACACCTACATACACTAGGGTACACTATGGGTTGGGGTACCCCTTTGATTGGCATGACCTCCCCTGTAAGGCCCTAGTACATAATAGGGCAGGGGGGTTAAAACTACCTCTAAGTCCCTAGCATATAATAGGGCATGGCAGTTTAGAGGCCAGCAGCCCTTTTCTGCACTTGCATGTGTGCACTGCTGAGCCTGAGGTCAGTTTAAAAGTAGCCCTGTGTGCAGAAAGAGGCAAGAGAGGTGCAGAAACAAGCAAGAGAGGTGTAGAAAGAAGCAACAGAAGTGCAGAAAGAAGCAACAGAGGTGCAGAAAGAAGCAAGAGCAGTGCAGAAAGAACCAACAGAGGTGCAGAAAGAGGCAAGAGAAGTGCACAAAGAAGCAAAAGAGGTGCAGAAAGAGGCAAGAGGGGTGCAGAAAGAGGCAAGAGAGGTGCAGAAAGATCCAAGAGAGGTGCAGGAAAAGGGAAGAAGGGTGCAGAAAGAAACAAGAGAGGTGTAGAAAGAAGCAAGAGAAGTGCAGAATTTTTGCAACAGAGTTGCAGAAAGAGGCAAGAGGGTGCAGAAAGAGGCAAGAGAGTGTCAGAAACAGGCAAAAGAGGTGCACAAAGAGGGAACAGGGGTGCACACAGAGGCAAGAGAGGTACAGAAAGAACCAACAGATGTGCAGAAAGAGGCAATAGGGGTGCAGAAATGTGCAAGAGAGTAGCAGATAGAAGCAAAAGCAGTGCAGAAAGAACCAACAGAGGTGTAGAAAGAGGCAAGAAGGGTGCAGAAAGAGGCAACAGAAGTGCACAAAAAAGCAAAAGAGGTGCAGAAAAAGGCAAGAGGGGTGCAGAAAGAGGCAATAGAGGAGCAGAAAGAGGGAAGGGAGCTGCACACAGAGGCACAATTGGTGCAGAAATTTGCAAGAGAGTTGCAGAAAGAAGCAAGAGAAGTGCAGAAAGAAGCAACAGAGGTGCAGAAAGAGGAAAGAGGGATTCAGAAAGAAGCAAGAGAAGTGCAGAAAAGAAGGAACAGAAGTGCAGAAGTGCAGAAAGAGGCAAGAGAGGTGCAGAAAGAGGCAAGAGGGGTGCAGAAATTTGCAGGACAGGTGCAGAAAGAAACAAGAGCAGCACAGAAACAACCAAGAGAGGTGCAGAAAGAGGCAAGAGGGGTACAGAAAGAGGCAAGAGACGTGCAGAAAGAAGCAACAGAGGTGCAGAAAGAGACAAGAGAACAGTAGAAAGAGGCAAGAGAGTTGCAGAAACAGACAAGAGATGTGCAGAAAGAGGGAACAGGGGTGCAGAAAGAGGCACGAGAGGTACAGAAAGAAGCAGCAGAAGTGCAGAAAGAAGCAAGAGAAGTGCAGAAAGAAGCAACAGAGGTGCAGAAAGAGGCAAGAGGGGTGCAGAAAGAGGAAGAGAAGTGCAAAAAAGAATCAACAGAGGTGCAGAAGGAGGTAAGAGAAGTGCAGAAAGAGGCAAGAGAGTTGCAGAAACAGGCAGGAGAGGTGAAGAAAGAGGGAACAGGGGTGCAGAAAGAGGCAAGAGCGGTACAGGAAGAAGCAAGTAAGGTGCATAAAAAGGCAACAGAGGTGCAGAAAGAGGCAAGAAAGGTGCAGAAAGAGGCAAGAGAGGTGCAGAAAGTGTAAGAGATGAGCAGAAAGAGGCAAAAGAAGTGCAGAAAAAAAGAAAGGTGCAGAAAAAAGCAACAGAAATACAGAATTTGTCGAGAGGCGCAGAAAGTAGCAAGAGCGGTTTGCACACCATTAGTACCAATTTAACAAGCACATTTAACAATAAGTAACAGGTGACCATTCTAGGTTTGCAAAGGGCTTTCCACCACGCTGTAACACTTGTTGCTGCATTTTTGGTAGCGTTTGAGCAGTTTGAGCTAGAAACAAGGTTTTTCTTTTCAAATCTGCAGATTATGCAGCAGGTGATGGATTATGTGGCAAATGCGCAAAATGTATAATTGTGCGAAAGTCAGTGCAGCCAAACAGTCGCATAATTCCAGTGGTCCTGCTGATACCTCCGACTAGGTCCAGAAGTGCTCCTCAGTGGTTCCTTTTTTTTTGTCTCATTGAGTTTATGGTTTAGCTTCTATTGAAACGAGGAAGACTAAACCTGAGGTTACCACTCCACAACACAGACTACCATACCACATAATTACTCTCCATAACACATATTCCCACACTACATAATTCCTATATACTAAATACCACATACTTCCTATCCACATAATTTCACTGCACAACATACCACATAATTTCACTACACACAAAGTACATCCACTCCACTCCAAAAAACATTATTACAAAACTTTTACATTTACAACGCCAATAGCTTGAACTCTCGCTAATGCGAGACCTATTACATTGCAAATGCTTCTTCAACTAGTAGTCGCATTTGCAGAGTGGTGGAGAAAGGGGGCTGGGCCTCCGACCAGCGCTCAGGTATTCCGCTGCGTAGAACTTACAGGAGGTACCAGGAGGGCTTCTTGGCCCCCAAAGTCCCTCAGGAGTAAAGTGGACTTCATCCCCCAACAAGTAGTGTGCCAGGAGGCACGTTGGCAGAATTGTGGAGAAAGCGGGGCATAGCTTTCGAAGACCTCTTAGCAATCGCTCTGTGTGGAAACTTACTGGAGGTAACAAGAGGGGTAGTTGGCCCCAGGGCCTGACCCATTTTTTTTCTTCTTAAAAACGGGAAGGGGGCCATGTGGCCCCCTTCCCGAGGCTGATTACGGCCCCGGGGACCCCATCCCCTGGGGCTAGGCCTTTGTTTTTTTTATATTTATTGGGCTGAGGGGGCCCCATCCCCCGGGGCCCGACTAAACCTTTTTTAATAGAAGGGGTGCCACGTGGCCCCTCTTCCCTGGGCCACTTTTGGCCCCGGGGACCACATCCCCCGGGGCCTGCCCTCCCTTTTTAAATTTTTTTTTTTACTTTTATGGGAGGGGGGCCGCGTTGCCCCCATTCCCGGGCCACTTTTGGCCCCGGGGACCCCATCCCCTGGGGCTTGGCCAATCCTTTTTTTTTATTTTATTTAAGAGAGGTGGCCTAGTGGCCCCCCTCCCAGGCCATATTTGGCCCCAGGGACCCCATCCCCTGGGGCCTGGCCTCACGGGGACTGTAGCGGGAGCCCCAATGCCCCTGCGGTCCCAGCCGGCACCCCACCTCCTGCGGGAGCCGGCATTGCTTTTGGACAAGGGGAGCTGCTGACATGCAGCTCCCTTTGTTCAAAAGCAATTCTGCTTCACTTCGTGGAAGCGAGAGCAGGTTTCCTGCTCCCGCTTCCATGAAACGAAGCAGGAGTTTGCAATGACAGGGCGGGAGCCGTGCTCCTGCCCTGTCATTGCAAACTGCAATGTCCCGGGGGTGGGCACCCCAGGACATTGCTGGAGCCGGCCCTGGGGGTGGCGGTCCCCAGGGCAATGGAGGGCTCCAGGAGGGGGGCCGTGTGGCCCCCCTCCCAATGTAAACATAGCCCCGGGGAGGTGGTGGTCCCCGCGGCTGGGGGTCTGCAACGTGCCCCCATATTTAAATAATGAGGCTGCCCCGGGGAGGTGGTGGTCCCCGGAGCAGTGTGGGGGGGCTCGAGCCTCCCACACAAAGTTTTTTATTTTAGCCCTGGGAAAGTGGTGGTCCCCGGGGCTGCGGGGGGGCCGCGTGGCCCCCCGCATTCAAAGCATATAGCCCTGGGGAGGTGGTGGTCCCCGGGGCTTGGGGGGCCTGCGAGGCCCCCCGCTCCAAATTACCAGTGCACCGGGGAAGTGGCGGTCACCAGGCTGCGTTGGGGGAGGAGCCCTCCCCACACATTTCAATTACAAAGCCCTGGGGAGGTGGCAGTACCCGGGGCTGCAGGGGGCCGCGTGCCCCTGGCGCACTATTATTAAAGCCCTGGGGAGGTGGTGGTCCCCGGGGCTACAGGGGCCCCCGCACCATAATAAGACATTGCCCCCGGGACCTGGCCCACCCGGGGGCTTAAAGAAACGAAGCGCGGAAGCCCACACTTCGTTTTTTTTAAAAATTCCGGTGGGATTCGCGGAGGGTCCGCGAATTGCGCCGAACAAACTAAAAAAAAAAGCTTTTTTCGGTCCTGGTGGTTCCGGTGGGACCCCCTGAGCAGGCCTAGGGGGTCAGGGTGTTTCTACCCTGCCCCCTTTTCTTCATTTTTAACTTTATTTTTCCTTTTTCTTGTGACTCGGTTTTACCGAGTCACAAGAGGCTACCAATACTTCCTGGTTTGGAGTGTTGAAAGCCAATCAAAATGAAGCTCGTGCTTGGGAGGGTTCGCGAATCCTCCTTGGCCCTCAGATATCAATATTTTTATTTCTTGAATTTCTCAGGAACTACTGAACGGATTTACACCATTTGAAAAAAAAGGTTGCTTTCTGAACCAAGCTACCTTTTTGCCAAATTTGGTGTAATTCCGTTCAGCAGTTCGGGATGTAGCCGTGTCTAAAGTTGCTATGGAAATTAACATGGGGAAAATGCATTTTGGGACCCCCTCTTTTCTCGGCCCCCGCTTGACAAATCACCCCAAAACTTTCAAGAGAGGAGCTGACCTGAGTGAACCATTAGTTTTGAAAATGTTGCGAAGATTCATCAAACGGCGCCAAAGATATTGGCAAAAGAAAAAAAGCTTTTTGAATAGAAACAAGTCCTAACTATAACTACCTACTGGCGACCGCCCGACTTCCCACCAAAAAACGTAAAATAAAAAAAAGAAGGGGGCAGGGTAGGAATACCATGAACTTCTAGGCCCCAGGGCAAAAAAAGCATTTTTAAAATATTTTTGGCAGGAGCCATGTTGGAGCCACATCTCCTGCTGAAATGTTTTTAAAAAAGAAGTGCGCTTCTGTAATGTTTAGCCCCCAGCTGGGCTATGTTTAGGGGGCATGAGGAATTATATAAAGGAGGGGGGTGCATGGAGCTTATGAGAGCCTTGGGGCCCGCCACCTCCCCGGAGTACTGCTTTTGATATATGTGGGGGTGCTTGTGTGGCACCCACCATGCCCTGGACACCGCCACCTCCCCAGGGCAAATCTCTATAAAAAATGCAGAGGCCTATGCGGCCCTCCCTGCAGCCCCCGGGACCGCCACCTCCGTGGGGCACTTAAAAATAGGTATGTGAGCGGGTGAGCTGGCCCCACCCATGCCCATTGGACCACCACCTCCCAAGGGCAGATAACGCTAAAGTAATGTGGGGGGCCCGTGCGCCCTCCCTCAGCCTATAGGGACATCCACCTCCTCAGGCCAAAACATTTACTATTAATGAGGGGGGGCCCGTACGGCCTCCCCCACAGCCCTGGGGACCACCACTTCCCCGGGGCTAAACATAAAATTGATGCAGGGGACCGCCTCCTCCCCGGGGCAATTCATTCAAATTAAGGGGGGCCACATGTCTCCACGCTGCCTATGGGACCACCACCTCCCTGGGGCTAAGTACTACAATGGAGGAGGACCAAACGGCCCCCCTTGTAGAGCCGTGGATGGCCCTGGGGACCGTCACCCCCCAGGGCAGGCTCCTGCTACCTCCTGAAGTACCCACCCTTGGGACGTAGCTGTTTGCTTTTGCTTGGTTTGAGCTGACAGCTCCTACCAAGCAAAGCAAATATAATTCTGCTTTCTGCAAGCAGGAGCGCTGCAAGCGGGAGCTGTCAAACAGCTCCTGCTTGCAGAAAGCAGAGTTTTCATCTGTTTCCCTGCACGCAAATATGTGTGCAGGGAAAAAGATGAAAACATTCCTCCTGCACGCAGGGAGCTGCATTTCCAGCAGCTCTGTGCGTGCAAGAGAAATGCCGGGTCGCGGAGGAGAGGGGAAACCAGCTGGGACCGCAGGGGCCTTGAGGCTAGCCCCACGGTCCGGGGGGAAAAGAGGCAAAAGAGGACCGAAACGAGGAGGAAGATGCAGAATAAAGGTCAGAAACGAGCAGAAAGAGGCAGAATGAAGGTCAGAAACAAGCAGAAAGAGGCAGAATAAGGGTCAGCGATGAGCAGAAAGAGACAAGATAAAGGTGAGAAACAAGCAGAAAGAGGCAGAATAAAGGTCAGAAATGAGCATAAAGAGGCAAAATATTGATCAGCAATGAGCAGAAAGAGGCAAGATAAAGGTGAGAAATAAGCAGAAAGAGGCACAATAAAGGTCAGAAATGAGCAGAAAGAGGCAGAATAAAGGTCAGAAACAAGAAGAAAGAGGAAAGATAAAGGTACGAAACAAGCAGAAAGGGGCAGAATAAAAATCAGAAACGAGCATAAAGAAGCACAATAAAGGTCAGTAATGAGCAGAAAAGGCAAACTAAAGGGGTGGGGGACTCCGACGAGTTCTCAGCAATCCCACTCTAGGGGACTTGTAGCAACAGTAGGTGTTCTTAGACCCCAGCGACCCTCAGCAGCTAAGGGAACTTCATCCTCCAAGCAGTAGTACACCAGGAGGCCCCTTTGCAGAGTGGTTGAGAAAGGGACAGGGCCTTCGACAATGTCTCAGCAATCCTGCAGTGGGGGACTTACATGTGGCAACAGTAGGGGTTCTTGGCTCCCAACGACCCTCAGCAGCCAAGAAGACTTCATTCCCCAACCAGTAGTGCGCCAGCAGGCGCGTTTGAAGTGTGGCTGAGAAAAGGGGGTGGGGCTCTGACAAGGTCTCAGCAGTCCCGCTGTGGCAGACTTACTTGTGGCAACAATAGGGGTTCATGGCCCCCAATGACCCTCAGCAGCCAAGGGAACTTCATTCAGGGTGGCCGAGCAATACTCTGCTCGCTCACGGAATTCTGTGGAATTTGGCAGAGTTTTCGGTAACTCCGTGGAATTTGGTGGAGTGAAACTCTGCAAGCTCAGCCCAGGCCTACAGAAATCAAGCAGAACACACTCAGGCACTCATGCACTCACTCACAGAACAACTCATACTCTCTCTCTCTCACCCTCTCACAGATCCACTTAGAGACTCACGCACCGACTGACAGACCCTCTCAGAGACTCACACACACACTCAGCGACCAACTCAGACACTCATATGCCCACTTACAGCCCCAAAGTGTTTTTCGCATGCCAAAATCCGCCTCCGCCGCACAGATTCGATTAGAATTGGGCCTTTTAAATTACGAAATTTCCAGCTTAGGTGCCTATTTAAACCTGTGCCACAAGCTAAGGCAGGCAGAAGGTGGGTCCCTTGAGTCAATGTTGTGGTCGGACATTAGTTCTAATAATCCAAGTGGGACCTACAGCAAGCTCTTCCATGACTGTGTACAGCAATTTTCAGCAAGTGACCTTTGGAACCTAAACCCCAGTCAAACGGCCTTTAAAATTAGCATCAAGAAGCGCACTCGCATGCTGTCCCATATCACAGACAAAGCTGTTCTCGCCAAACGTAAGCATGCATGGGCAGTAATTAATTCCTGCCAGTTGGCTACACCGTCATCATATCTGCCCTGCACATATTCTTTGTATCTAAAATTGCGTTTCATGGCACTAAGACTGGGGGAATGGCATCTGCTGAAACATTTACCCATCTGGCGTCGCACGTCAGACAACCAACAGTGCAGGGGTTGTGGAGACTCGGTGGAATCTATGGAGCATGTTGTATGCCTCTGCCCTGCACTGCTGACTCAGCGCAGATTAAAATTGAGGCCAGAATGGAACAGATTGGGAGTTTGGTCCTGCAGACAGGCAATCATCGCGGTTTTGAATCCGGAGAACACAGCTCTAAATATAAGCTTCACTATTTTTATTCATTACGTATATCGCAAATTTAATCGGCAAATTGTAGGCCCGGTAGCAACTGTAAAAAGGGCCACAGGTGACTAAAACAAAACTGTAGATTTACAAAGCCCAACTTTGGTTTCTTCTGTGTTCCCCGTGCCTGTAACACTAGGGTATGTGAACCCAATGATCCTTTATGGACATTGACATTTGACAGTCGTTTCAATGAATTGGTCACACTCTCCGCGTCCTCTTGTAACTCCCGGTCCCTTTTTCCTCAGACTTTGACAGTAACGCTCACTTTTTTCTTTGTTTGTTTACATTATTAATCCTTTTAAAAATACTTTGCTGTTGCCTAGTTTTAAAATTTCGCATCTTTATACCACTTTGGTCATTTTAATCATCTATTTTGTATATGTATGGCACGCATGTCCAGCTTTTATGATTATATTTTAATCAAATAAAGTTCTTCTAGAATCACTTACAGCCCCACTCATACTCTCTCACATTCACTTACAAACCTACTCAGACACTCATACACCCATTGAGACACTCATGAACTCACTCACACACTCAGTGTCAAAGGTTAGTGGTTATAGTTAGGAAATAAAAGTTTTAAAAAACCTTACAAATTCACTTAGAAATCCAAAGGATACCGGGACGTTATACTGTGGAAATATAATTTAAAAGACATAGAAATTCACTGAAAAAACTAAAGATTACGGAGACGTTATAGTTAGGAAATATAGTTAAAAAAAACTTAGAAATTCACTGAAAAATCAAATGTTACCGAGACGTAATATAGTTAGGCTTAGATTTCACTCGTACAAGTTGCTGGCAGCCATTACAGGACTCGGTGACTTAGTCCCATGTCCTGAACTTTAAAAAAATAATAATTGAGGGCAAGGTAGGGATATCCTGTCCCTCTATGTCTCATGCAGGGAACCAAAAGGTACCACCCCTGGGGCAAAAATATGAAAACAATTTGCACATTTTGGTGTGATCCGCAGGATTGTGGCATCCACCATTTTATAATCTATCTAATGGGAGGGGGGCTTCAATAGGGCCCTATTCCACACCCCACTTAGGGCACTGGGGACCCCATCCCCCAGGCTATTTATATTTAAAGAAAAAGGGGCACGCAGCCCCTCCTCCCCAAGCTATTTTCAGCTCCGGGGTCCCCATCCCCCAAGCCCAATGTATTGTTTAAGGAGAGGGAGGGGACACGTGGCCCGATCTGTTTTTTGCCCTGGGCCCATCTCCCAGAGCCTTAAAAAGGACCCTCTCCCCGAGCCTTAAAAAGGCCCAGGGGAACCCATCCCCCAGGGTGGTAACTTAACTTTAAACGGAGGGGGGGCTTCACAGCTCCCCTCCCTGAGCCTGTATAGGCCCAAGACCCTTTCTTCCGGGGCCGGCTCACTTGCTGTGTCCCAGGGAGCCCACCCATGGGATACAGCAGTTTCCCTGCCCGCACCGGTGTGGGCAGGGCAACATGTATTTGCTCCTGTTTGGCGGAAGTATTTTCAAATCTCACATCTAACGGGAGCAAACACAAAGGTCTGATTTGGACTATGGCAGTCTGACCGCCGTTGCGGCAGTCGGGAGAATGGCACCAAGCCGTCCGCCACATTACGATTTTACTGCCTGGCTGGCGGTGTTGTAGCGGTGATGGCACGGAAGCAGCATGCTTTGGCTCATAAAGATCCTGCAGCACAGGCTGCCGCCGTGCACAGCCACTTGCACGTTGGTGCAGTGTACCATGCACCATGTCGTGCATGGCACACAGTGCATGCACAACAGTGTAAGCAGAAGGGGGCACATGCACACACCCATGGGCAAAATTGCCATGTGGCCCTGTTTGGGGCCCATTTCCTGCCTTTCTTCTGACCTTTTCAAGGGGGGCTCCCCGTCATGAAATGGTCGGCAGAAATGCAGGTCATGATCAGCATGGTGGTGATGGCATTGGCACCACTGCCATTGATCACTGCTTTCCCCACCGCCGCCACCATGGGATCCAAGATATTGGCGGTGGCAGCGGTCTTGCAGCAGTCCGACCGCGATGGTCATGATCGGGCGATCGGACCATCCCGATCAGTTGGGCTTCATGCCCAATAGAAGCACCCGGCTTAACCTTCAATGCCAATACAGAGTACTTCATTTCACGGATTGGCAAACGAAGGAACAGGCAGTCTTAATGGCCCTAGGCGCCAGGATGGCATTCAACTCCGTTGAATAGAATGATATGTTTGCTGTGTTAAGGAGGCTGGGCTTCGTGCCAAGGTTCTTGGATCAGGTTACTTTATTGAGCCTTTAGAATAAAGTATAATTGTAGCCAACATGCACTGGTTAGTGTAAACAAAAGTTCCAAACAAGTTAAGTTCAAAGTGCTTCAACCACCAGCGCCGTGTCCATTGGCGCTCAAAAGCAAAATCTTGGTAAGTGTGCATGAAGGGAATCCCTTCGTGCTGATGGGAGCGCTATTTTCAATACCTGGAGGTATCAATACATTCAAACTGGAGAGTCCGTAATAACCATTCTTACAACGGGTTAATTATCCAACTTTAAATTGTTTTATTCATACGGTGCATTATCCATCATGCACATTCATCAAAGTAAATCTACCGCCAGATCCAATACTTGTCAGTGAACCCAATGCATTTCGGGTCATGCACTGACCCTTCTTCAGGGGTCATTCACTGCGTTTCTGGATCCCTGCTGGTTCCCGCAAAGTGCTGCTTGAAAGTGAGTTTGTGCCGTGATCGCGGCACAAACTCACTTTCAAGCAGCACTTTGCGGGAACCGGCAGGGATCCACTGACAAGTATTGGACCTGGTGGTAGATTTACTTTGATGAATGTGCATGATGGATAATGCACCGTATGAATAAAACAATTTAAAGTTGGATAATTAACCCGTTGTAAGAATGGTTATTACGGACTCTCCAGTTTGAATGTATTGATACCTCCAGGTATTGAAAATAGCGCTTCCATCAGCACGAAGGGATTCCCTTCCTGCACACTTACCAAGATTTTACTTTATTGAGCCCCCATAGCCAGGGTGCATGTGAATAGTGTGAGGTCTTGTAGCTTTGAGCTGCGTAGAGGCACTCACCAGGGATGTCCTAACTCCCCCATGATATTTGCCCAGGCCCTCGAGCCACTGACAGTGTGGATCCATCAGGAACCCTTGATTTGGGGTATCCAGGTGCCCGGGGGATGGGAAGAGTGGATTTCCCTCTATGCCGATGACGTTCTTCTTTACGTTACGCAATCCCTTTTCTCAATAGACAGTGTTATGCAGGTGTTTCGTATTTTTGGGGATCATTCAGGTTGCATGATTAACTGGTCCAAGTCTGTGATATATCCACTTTCAGGCGCAAGCCCATGTCTGCCCCGGGAATGCCAGGCTCCAATCGTATATGTTACATGGGATCCCCAGGAGTTCCTCCGTAGGAATATATCTACCCAGTTGGAGAGGCTTACAGATAAAGGGGCACACTGGTAGAGCAACCCTCTATAAAATGATGAGCCTACAGCGATTCCTTTATGTCATGCAGAATACGCCTTATAGAATCCCTCCTGATGTCTTTAAGAAAAGAGATTGAGAAGTCTGTTGGTTATTGTGGCGGGGGGGACCAAGAATAGCGTTGTACAAACTACAAAGAGGAGTCTATGTTGGGGGGCTGGAGGTTCCAGACATCCTGAAATACTATTGGGCCTCAAAGCTCCTTGTGATTGATGAATGGGTCTTTGCTGACTGCTGGGACCCGGCGTACAGGGTGGATAGAGAGGCTATGGGCTGATGAGGATATGAAGGTTTCCTGTATGGTGCGTGGAGCAACAAAGGCACACTGCAACACACACAGACAGTGATAAAAGTGTGAAGGGAAGGCACAGGTTTTCTGTACTGGATGGGGAGGCTCCTCGGGTTGATGCCGCTTTGGCACAGCCAATTATTGTCCGAGATGGGTGGACTAGAAGGATTCTTGAAGTGGGACTCATAGGCATAGAACATGTGGGAGATGTCTGGAGGGGCTGAGCCATTATCAGATTTGAAGACCTCCACCGGGAGTATGCTCCAGCAGAATCAGAGCAATTTCGATATCTACAGCTGGGCCACAACCTTCGTTGTCACCTACTTGAAGGTGAGCAGGTGCCAGAATCCTCCTCCGTGGAGGACCGAATACTCACTGAGGCATTGTCAGGGAAAGGGGTGTCAGTAATATATAGGAAACTGGTCAACAACTCCGCCTACCCGCTGGGTCCCCTGAGGTTAGCATCAAAGATGAGGATTGGATAGAGGCCCTTCAGAGCCCCGAGATATAGCCATTCGCGCTTGATTCAGATTGGTCCAATTCAAAATACTGCACAGGTCCTACTACTGACAGACACTATTACACAAAATTAGCAGGGCGGAGACTCCACTATGCAGGAGGGGCTGTGGGAGCGAGGGTACTTTTTTCCACGTCCTCTGGGAGTGCCCACTTACACAGAGTTACTGGGTCAGAGTGCAGGAGAAAATGATCCGGTGTGTAATTGGAGGTCCCCCTTGATGCTATGTGGCTGCTCCCGGGGATTACAAGGGAATAGAAGTGGCCCAGATATACTGAGATCTGGCTGCGGTTAGAGGTGGGGTTTGTCAAGTGCAACATGGCAAGAGCATGGGGAGCTACGACTCCCCAGAGATAGCAGAATGGGAAGCAGACCTAGACTGGTGCCAGAGTTTAGAGCAAGTGATATATAAAGCAAGAGGTTGTCCCAGAAAGTGGCAGAAAGTGTGGCGGGTGTTACATCTTAACATGGTATCTTGGCAACTTGCTCAGCATTCCTTCCATGGTAACCAGGATGCTCTGTTCTGAGTTGACCAGGAGAGGAGAGCTGGCAGTTGCAGAAGGAAGACGTGTCTAGGGGTTGTTCCTGTGAGCTTAATAAAGTTCTTTTACAATAACCGGTCTGCGCCTCTTAAAAGTGGCGACGAGGATGGGATGTACATTCCCAGAGGGCAGACTGGTCGCGCAATGAAGTGAGAGGACAACCCCTGGACCGATCACCACCTAACTGGCGCTTAGCGGCACCAACTATTGTGCTGTGGCGCTACATTGCTGAGGAACGTGCTGCCGTGCCGGAACATCGGAAGACTGATACAACCGGCATCATTACTGAGGAACGTGCCGATGTGCTGGAATATTGGAAGACTGACAACTGGCATCAGGAAATAAAATCCGCCGATGCAATCGTAAGGAAACATCTATCCACGCGTGGATTGGGTAAGAAGTGAACATTCACTGGGTGCCTGAACTGTGCTGGTCAAGAGTGAAGCCAACCTGTCTCCGCTGTAGTGCCGATTCTACAGGAGCAGCATTGGGGTGTGTTAAGGCGGAACCTGAGAGCCGATTGCTTGGGGTGCACACTGAGTGAAGCGGAAGAACTTGGGAGCAGAGGAGCATCGACGGGGGTGCGAGGAAACCACTGTTGCTTGTTTGCGAATTATGTCAATTGAAGCTATTCCCTGAGGCTACGCTGGGACCGGGAGCCAGTGTTATGTTTTAAATTTGCTCACCGGTTGCTCCTCGAGTTGGGGAAGTCTCCATTCCATGGTTTGTGCTGCGCGTCACAGTGGGAAGACGTGCAGCTCTTGAATTCCTACGCGTCACCAGCGCAAGGCAGTGTGGGTGCCGCGCTGCGTTGCGACGTACAGCACACGCCGACGCCGGCAGGAAACAGTGAGAGGTTGTCACTCAACCAAACACGGAACAGTGTCACAATTAGGAAGAAATAGAGCCGGGTTACGCTACAAGCCGGGTTACGCTACAAGAAGACAGCAGACAGAAATGCACATTTCAGCTGGCAAAAAAAAAAAAAGGGGAATTTGATCACTGCAAGGAAGAGCAAATAGGAACTGTGCTACAAAGACGACGGTGACTACATTAATTTTGTTAGTTTTTTTCTTTCTCACCTTATTTTTCAGGTAACCTAAGATCTCTGAACAGTGAACATTATTAATCAAATCACCACAACACCATAACGTGCATAACTATTGTTGATACACATTACTGTATCGTTAGGACAATAACTGTGTGTTGTTTAGGAATAACTATCGCCACAAGCACCTTTTCACATTACAGTCTAGTAGCATATACATGTCGTCTATCACTGCTCCACCCAAGTTTTTACAAAATCCTGGGGAACCCACCTTACCATGGGAAGACTGGATAGAATCATTTGATACTTATTTAGAGGCAATTGGTGGGGAGGATTTTATAGCGTCCAGGAAAGTGGCACTACTCAAACATAATTTAGGAGTAGAGGGCAGGAAGGTATTGAAAACACTACCCATTAACAATGATAGAAAACAAATAATTATTAAAGAGAATACCAGCGAAAATGAGAATAAAGAAGAAAGTGAAGAGGGAAGTAAAAAGAGGATGTAGATGTTAGTCTACAGTATGATGAGGTCATTTTTAGTGATGAATACATTGAGGTGGTCAAAGCTCTAGAAGAAAATTACGGTAAAAAGATTAGCATAGTAGTAGAAAGACATAAATTTTTTTCTCGATCCCAACTACCGGGAGAGTCTGTAGAGCAATATATTTCAGTGTTGAGAACACTTGCGGCCACTTGTAAATTTAGAGATCTCCATGAGGAGATCATAAGAGATCAATTTATAAACAGAACAAGTAATACCAAAATTCAAGAGAGACTACTAGATATGAAAGATCCTTCCCTACTAAAAACTATACAAGTAGCAAGACGAGTCGAGAATACTTCCAAATACATCAAGGAGTTAGGCTCAGAGAAACCTGTCACTAACAAGGTGTGTACGGTAGAAAAAAATCAGTGAAGAAGAAGGAAAGCAGTAAAACCACTTTCACATCTAAAAATAACAAAGTATGTTACAGATGTGGTAGCATAAGACATACTGCCGATTCCGACAGATGTTTTGCAGTCAAAGAAAAATGTTACAAATGTAAAAAGATTGGCCACTTAGCACGTATGTGCAAAGCTGGATCACTACCTAATACAAAATGGAAGCCACCTGTGAACACCATTAGACAAAATAGTGAGGAAGAAAATTCTGACAATGACGGAGAAGTTGAAGTAATGGTTATCTGCGATAATGTTATAAATGATGTGTGTGAGGGTTACAACCCACCCAAATGCGACTTAGGTATTGATGGGACTAAGATAACTGTGTGGGCAGATTCTTGCTCTCCTTATACCATTATAGATAAAAACACGTGGGAGAAGGTAGGAAGTCACAAATTGAGTTTGCCTGACGTAGAACCAGTTGGGTATTGTGGTGTCAAACTTCCATTATTGGGTTTCTTCAAATGCACCTTGTCCCACAAAGGAAAGGTAGCCACCAGCAAGGTGTATGTAGTTGAAAAAGGAAGGGCATTGCTTGGATGGTGTGAACAAAAAATGTTGGGCATCACCCTAGATCCTAACCACCCACAACAAGTGTTAGCTACTGAAGAGGATGTAATAAGTAAATGGAGCTCTAAGTTCCCTAAATTATTTGAAGAAAAATTAGGTTGCTTAGAAAAATTTGAACACCGCATTGTACTTAAGCAGAACAACATTCCGTGTGTGCATAAAGCAAGGACTGTGCCTTTTACGCTTAGAGAGAAGCTGAAATTAGAATTACAAAGGTTATGCAAGGCACAAGTTATTGAACCCATTGAATCGTCTGAATGGCTTAGTCCGGTGGTTTTGGCACAAAAACCGGACGGCAACTTACGAATGTGTATTGACTTGAGAGACCTCAATCGTAATATTTTAATTGACAGATATCCTTTACCCCACATCAATGAAATGGTGTCTTCTGTAAATAATGCAAATTTTTTTTCTTTGATTGACCTGTCTAATGCATACCATCAGATCAAATTGCATTCATCCTCAAGACATCTTACATCCTTCATAACGCCAGAAGGAGCGTTCCAGTTCATCAGAATGCCATTTGGTTTGGCATCCGCCTCGGCGGTCTTCCAAAGAGTAATGTGTAGAATATTGGTGGGACTACCTAATGTGCTAGTGTTCCAAGATGATGTATTGGTGTGGGGGTCCAATCAAATTGATCATGATTCAATGTTAACAAAAACCTTGGAGAAATTGCAAAATGCAGGTTTGACGGTTGGAGTTAAGAAGTGTAAATTTGGTGTTACGCAAATTGATTATTTAGGGCATTCTTTATCCAGAGATGGAGTTAAACCCAAAAAGAAATTATTAGATGCCATCACAAATGCCCCATCTCCGCAAGACAAAGAACAATTGCGTTCTTTTCTGGGTCTTGCGGAATTTTATTCCAAATTTGTCCAGCACTTTGCTGACAAAGTTCACAGGCTCAGAAACTTAATGAGAAAGGGGGTCAAATTTGAATGGACAGATGAATGTCAAGTGGATTTTAATTCCATCAAGGAACAAATTGTTAAAGCGGTTTCCTTGAAACCTTTCAATCCTTCTCATCAGAGCATAATTGTAGTGGATGCTAGTGCATATGGCCTAGGAGCTGTGTTGATGCAAAAGCACTTGGGACATGAGCGAGTAGTAGCGTTCGCATCCCGTACCCTCAAAGGTGCGGAAGCTACTTACTCGGTCATAGAAAAGGAAGCACTTGCATGCTGGTGGGGAGTGAACTATTTCAAGAATTATATATGGGGCACACGTTTTGAAATTAGATCTGACCACAGACCGCTTATAGAGTTATTCACCACCAGAGGAGCTGCAAAGGCAACACCCAGAATTGCCAAATGGATATTTAGGCTTCAAGGATATGATTTTTCATTACAATATGTCCCTGGTATTCGCAATGTTAATGCCGATTGTTTATCACGATTACCATTAGAATGTGATGATGATGACGTAGATTCAAACGATGATTGCGTGGTAGCAAGTGTAGTTGAGTCATGTAAAGGTGCAATATCATGCGATGAGTGGAAAGATGCTGTAACTAACGACACCATCTTCAAGGAACTTATTATGGAATTGTCAAATCCTTCTGGATCTAATTCCATTCTAAAAAAAAAATTTGGGGAATTTTGGACAGTATGGACAGAACTTTCAGTTGTGGATGGTGTGCTACGCAGAAGTGGTAGGTTAGTGGTTCCGCAAAGCTTGCAAAATAGACTATTGAAGTTATTACATGAGGGACACAGTGGTATGTCAGGAATGAAGAGGAAAGCTAGAGAAACCTTTTGGTGGCCAGGGATGGACAAAAACATAGAGGAGCATGTACGTGAATGCATGGAATGCATGTGCAGTGACAAAACCCATAGAGCAGAGGAGTCACCTATATCTCCAACCAATTTTCCCAACAGACCATGGGAAAAGGTTGCCATGGACATTTGTGGTCCATTTTCGGCCAAAGGAATACTAAACAAGTATGCATTGGTGTTAATTGACTACCACTCTAAATGGCCAGAAGTGGCATTTACGGGTGACATCAAAGCAAGTAATGTCATTGAATTTTGTGACAAAATCTTTCGCAGAGAGGGATGTCCTAATAAATTAATCACGGACAATGGCCCACAATTTATTTCCAATGAATTTAAGACATACCTCACCAAGATGGGCATTACTCATCATACCACAGCAGTTTACAATCCCAGAGAAAATGGTCTTGTGGAAAGATTCAATAGAGTACTGAAAGAGTGTGTACAATTATCTGAGGAGAGTGGTGGAGATAGTAAAGAGGCGGTGAAGGAAATGTTGTGGAGCTACCGCACCACACCACACTCAGTCACTAATGAGTCCCCATTCAAACTCCTGAAAGGTAGACAACCAGGCACGAAGGTTGCTCCTGGGTGGATGTTTAAGGATGTCTCACGACCTGTATGCAGTAAGAGTTTAGAGATTAGGGTAAAGAAACATCAGGATAAATACGTGCACAGGCACAACGACAAGTTGAAAAAGAATCCTCGTATCTTTGCAGTTGGAGATTGGGTAAGAACGTACACTATGGGATTGCAAAAAAGAAGTATGTCAAAATGGTCTGTACCAAAATGCATAACCAAAGTCAGCGGTAACAGTGTTTGGTTGAGTGATGGAAAGGTGTGGAACATCCGTAGTGTAACTTTGTGTAACAAATTGGAAGTCAATACCTGGTTGGGAAAAGAAGGTGATAATCATTTAGATAAAGGAGGTGATAGTGTGAACATTGATAAACGTGTCAGGATGGTTCCAAAGTGGCACAGTGACTATGTGACCTATTGATTTATTTGATGCATTACATATTGCAAATGTTGTAATATCTTATTTAATTATTCTGTGTTGTATTGTGTTTTTTTCTGCACCCTACCTGTATTTAAATTGTATGATTGTTAAGGAAGGAAGATGTGTTACATCTTAACATGGTATCTTGGCAACTTGCTCAGCATTCCTTCCATGGTAACCAGGATGCTCTGTTCTGAGTTGACCAGGAGAGGAGAGCTGGCAGTTGCAGAAGGAAGACGTGTCTAGGGGTTGTTCCTGTGAGCTTAATAAAGTTCTTTTACAATAACCGGTCTGCGCCTCTTAAAAGCGGGCATGGAGTGAGTACAGAGGTTGAGGATAGAAAGGAAACTGGGGGAGATCCACCCGGGGGGCAGGGTGGAGTGGGTTCTGAGGGACGAATGTGTGCATGCTGCAAATTATTGGGCCGTAAAAGCGCCACTTCTGAATTGCTGGGAAATACAGACTTTGCAGTACTGCGAATCAAAGATCTGTAATTGTTTATCGATTGTCACCTTTCTCACCACCATATGCTGTATGAAGCTAATGTTTTTCAATAAAAAGAGTTTTAAGAAAAATAAACAAACCCTAGAAATTCACTGATAAAACAAAATGGTAAAGTAAAATTATAGTTAGGTGTGATAAAAAGATCTGTTTTGTTAAAAAAAAAAACTTGGAAACTCACTGAAAAAAACAAAGGTTAAAGTAGCATTATATTTAGGTGAATATGTCAGTGACAACATTAACATTTTGAACTAAAAAAACACAGCAATTCCACAGTTATAGTTAGCATAGCTAACTATAATATACTCCCCTGCCAGTCACTGTTCTATGACATCATTTATGACATCAATGATGACATCTCAACTGATGTAGTAAAACGTTGTTTTATTTACCTATAGTATAGGTTTGGTATTAAACTTTGTAAATGCCATCCTGAATCCCCTGAAGTAGGAGAGATATGTAGTTGACGAAATTGCACAATCCCAGCTGTTTTTTCTCTCTCTCCCTCTCACCATTCCTCCTCATATCCAAGGTTTAGTTCTGCTATTCATGCTTATTCATGCAGAGGCAGAGCTACATTCTGGGGGGTGGGGCAGACTGTCTTCAGGCTATGTTGATCAAAACTCGTGAATCCTAACAATGTCAACCGAATTCCCACAGCCCAACCTTCCCTCTTTTCCAGCAGTTCCTGTTTGCCTGGCTGCAGCCTGTTCTAGAAGCCTTTGTTTAAAATGGCAGGGTCTTGACTCCAGTGGCCAGGGCTCCCAATTCCTACCTGTAACTTCACTAAGGAAATTATGGGGCATATTTACTAGAGAAGTGGCGGAGTGTGGCGTTAGCCTCCTTGGCTTTACGCCACACTCCGCCACTTCTGAAACGCAGGGCTGCACCATATTTACAACAATATGGTGCAGCCTTGAGTTTCCCCCTGCGCTGGTGCTAAATTTAGTAGCCTAGTGCCAACGCAGGCACCCTTGCACCATAGTGCAAGGGTGTCTGCGTTGAGGGGAAGATTGTTTATGTGCAGGAAGGTTTCCCTTCCTGCACATAAACAATCTTTAAATGGCGTTTTGAAACTTCTATGTGTGCTGCTTAATGCAGCACAAATAGAAGTTGCAAAATGTCATTTTTTTTTAATTGATTGTTTCATATGCAGGAAGGGACACCTTCCCACATATAAACAATCAAAGGCATTTTGCTGATTCTATGTGTGCTGCACAACGCAGCACACATGGAAACAGCAAAAATGAGGAGAAATGAAACATTTCTCCTCGTTGCTCCTGTTTAAGACCAGGTTTTCCTTGGTCTTAATTTTGGTGCTGCACCATAATTATGCCACCCTTGTAAATATGGGGCAGCATCAAAATCAATGGGTGTTGTGGTGGAACGCCCACCGTAACACCCATTGCCCACCCCTTTCACGCTAAGTATAGCGTGAAAGGGGACCTTATTTAGAAGGCAGCGTTAAGCCACGTTAAGTGGCTTAACGCTGCCTTGTAAACAAGGCGTGGCACATATCGGCACAGGTATGTCACTAAAAGTAACGTTCCTGTGGCGATAGGGGCTTGTAAATAAGCCCCTATGTCTCATGCAATGCCTGGTAATATATACTAGCTGCTCTGGGAACTGGTTACCTGACTAATTTAAGCAGAAAGAGGGGTCTGGGATGGATCTCCAGTGAAAAGGTTGCTTGTTACTAATTATTATTTAATGGCAGCATGTGAGAAGGCCAGTGAGAGAGCATGTGAGAGTAAACTCCCTCTAGCAGAGGTAGTTGAAACAAGAGACAGTACAGCAGCATCAGCTGTGACAGGCTGTGTTGAGGAAGGTAAGGAAATGCTTTCCCCCATGCCATCACCAGCATCGTCATCAGCTCCTACAGTCTCCACTGGATTAGCATCCTGTTGCATCCTGTGGTTCGGCTGCCTGTTAATTTTGAAAAAAGATACATTCCTGGGAACAGACTCTCCTCCTTTCCTTGCCGTTATCATTGTCCCGCGAACTACACTGACTTTCCACGGATCAATCTCAAATGACAAACGGAATTTGCTTCCTGGATGTCAATTCCGGACAAGTACCAACTCTCCAACTCAGATATGCCTCTGCTGGGCCCTTCTCCTTCGTGATGTCTTGTCGTTCTGTATTCGCCGTTGATGTAAAGCTTCTGCTGCTTTGTCCCTGACTGATGACGGTTCCACTACATGAGGAATGGTGTCACCTACCATTCTGTTCATGCATAGAGTGCTGGGGCTTACTCAGTTGGTGGCATGTGGATTGAGCCCGTATTCTCGAAGAAAAGCATACAAAGAACATTGTTGGCCAGTGTGATTCTCAGAGCTTTATTCAAAGTTCGCATGAAGTGTTTGTCCTCGTCGTTTGCCTGAGGCCCAAGGGGGTTATCCTTCTGTGACTAATGCTTCTGGATGCCATGTAGTCAGCAAATTCCTGACTGGAGAAAGAGGGACCATTATCTGTCCTGAGTTTCAAGATTCAAGAATCTTGACTTCAGGATACTTTGGGAAATCATCGATTATGAGCAACATGTGCCAACAATCCGGCAAACTCCTAAAGTCAGCACTGGAGCAATGCCAAGGAAACAGGGGAATATTTCTGTGATAAAAGGCGCAGGCGGTTCGTTGGGATCAGCAGCTTTGCACAATGGGCATTGTAGTACAGTACATTCTACCCAGTCATCAAGCCCCGGGAAGCAGACCTTTGTATGGGAGCCTGGATTTTGTTTTGACTACCCCTTGAAGGACAATGTGTTAGACCTGGCATCATTGGCGTGGGTTTCCCCTGTATTTTTGCCTTTGCCTCCTGTGTTTTTGCTGTGTTTTGGACTTCATTTTGCTGGTCTAGATGCTTTAGGCACTTTGTCACTGCTGTTCAGTGGCAAAGTGCAAGTGCTCCCTTTGTCAATTGTTATGGATTGGTGTTTCCATGATTGGTTTATTTGGTTTACTGTTAAGTCCCTAGTACTGTGCACTATGTGTGCCCAGGGCCTGTAAACCAAATGCTGCTAGTAGGCTTGCAGCACTGATTGTGCCTCCTACACAAGCAGCCTTTCAACAAGGTCTCAGGCCTGCCATTGCGGTGCCTGTGTGCAGTCTAGTACTGCCATGTTGACCTGGCAAGTGCACCCACTTGTCAGGCCCTAACCTTCCCTTTTCTTACATGTTAGTCACCCCTAAGGTAGGCCCAAGGTACCTCTGTGGGCAGGGTGCAGTGTATGTGAAAAGTAGGACATGCCCTGATGTGTTTGGCATGTCCTGATAGTGAAATACTGCCAATTTCGTTTTTCACTATTGTAAGGCTATCTGTCCCCATAGGATAGAATGGGGAGTTTGCTCATAACATCTTATAAGCATAACTGCCCATGTGTCACGACTCGCTCCCTGCATTCTCGTGTCCACCACCAGGGGGCCGAATTGTGGTGTTTCCCAGTGTTCTAACAAGCTTCCAGACCCTCCCCTTCATGTACATACTGACTTCCAGCCATTTCAACACTATTTGGGAATTGACATCCATTCCCAATCCATGCCGGGTTTTGTGGAAGCCATCCTGCTCATGCCTGAAACTCCATTACCCAGAATTCCCTGCTCACTGCTTCGTCTCCACCCCTGCAGGTCAAGGATGGGTGGAGGAATTCAGCTCACCTGTGGCTGGCTGCTGCTAGCCTGCTCACACCTGATGCATATGATTAATGTGAGCTCTTTTAAGCCCCAGCTCCCTTCAGCCCAGTGTTGGTCATTGTAGCTGTATACCGGTGAGGCCAATCCTTGTTTCCAGTGTTTCCTGAGTTCCTGAGCTATAGCTATTCCTTGTGCCTGAATTAGCACTGCCTGCAGTGTTACCTTGTTTCCTGAGTTCCTGAGCTATAGCTATTCCTTGTGCCTAAATTAGCACTGCCTGCAGTGCTACCTTGTTCCCTGAATTCCTGAGCTATAGCTAATCCTTGTACCTGAATTAGCACTGCCTGCAGTGCTACCTTGTTTCCTGAGTTTCTGAGCTATAGCTATTCCTTGTGCCTGAATTAGCACTGTCTGCAGTGCTACCCTGTTTCCTGAGCTCCTGAGCTATAGTTATTCTTTGTTCCTGTTCCTGGGCTTCAGCTATTTCTAGTTCCTGATTTGCACTGCTTGCAGTGCTCTCTTGACTCCTTGTTTCCTGAGCTGTAGCTATTTCCTGTTTCCTTGAACCAGTACTGCCTGCAGTGCTACCTTGACTCCTGAGCCTTAGCATTCCTTGTTCCTGAACTGCAGCAGTTTTCCTTGTTCCTGAACTGCAGCAGTTTCCCTTGTTCCTGAACTAGCACTGTCTGCAGTGCTACCTTGACTCCTGAGCCTTAGCATTCCTTGTTCCTGACCTGGAGCAGTTTCCCTTCTCCTGAACTAGCACTACCTGCAGTGCTACTTTGACTCCTGAGCTTTTGCTCAATTCTTGTTCCTGCCCCAGCACTGCCTTCTATGCTACTCTGTTTTCTTGATTCCTGAACCTGCACTATTCTAGTATACCCTTGTAGCCTCCCCTTCTGTATATCCTTTTCCAGTCCCTGCCTTTCTTCACATTTCCTTGGTTCCAGTTCTAGTTTGCTGTCTTTCTATTTCTGCTGTCTTGCTTCTGTTACCTTGTATGTTTGTTACCTGCTTTCTGCCAACTATGCCCTGTGATTTCCTTCCTTTCCTGTTAAGCACTCCTCCTTGCTAGCTCCTTGTCTATTGTGCTTGTGTTTAGTTCTACCCCTTTGCTGTTACTGCCTTGCGTGTTCCTGTTTGATCGCCAGGATCCGTGGGCACAGCTGACTACCTAGATGGTGTTTCTTGTTCACTGTGAGTATTGTCTTTGAGTTACTGTTATAACATCACCATAGGTATAAGCTCCACAGACCCTGCCTTTGCATAGATATCCTATATGTGGGTATTTTCAGTCAGTATCTGTAACAGCAATTGTGGGTGAGGAACTTACTGAGCTTCAGTCTTACCGTGTGGAGCTCCTGAGTTCTTTACCCCACACTCCCCTTTATTGTTAATGTTGTTTCATATATATGTCTTGCACATTCGTCCTGGGTGTAGTTATTCTGAATGCTAAATTGCCTCGTGAGTGCCCTTCCTTTCTGAGTCTTACCCATCTTGTTCACGTGTACAGGCTTCCCCTTTGGATCCCTTTTTCTCCTCTGACTCCCTGTATGATCCTGGGCAGCGCTGTACTCCTCTTTATGTGTACGTTTTCTACCCAGTTCCCAGTCCTTGCCCAAGTCCCTGACTGTGTTCCCCACATAGTCCCGGACAGTCCCTGACACCATGGGAACAATATAGGAAAATAGAGTTTGATATGCCTGAACTCAGCATGTTAAAATGCATCTTTTAGTGAGCGGAATTTTTATATTCTGAGTTTGAAAATACCACTTTTAAAAAATAGATATTTTCTTGCCTAACCATCCAGTGTGCCTCTGCTAGGTTGTGTATTGACTGTCTGGCTTTGGAGTGACAGGGGCTGGGGATGTGCATTCTGCTCAGACACTTGGGGGGTTGAGGTGTGTCCTGCCTTTCCAGGGTGAGTCAGGGCTGGGCTGAATAGCCCTGGGCTGCATTCAGAGTAGGGGGAGGAGATTCCTTTCACACCTGAATTGGCCTGGTCTGCCAAGGACAATGCTGTCTTCACCTCCTGCCAGGAAGCTGCACAAGAGAGGACAGAACTGGTTTTGGCTGGGCAAAGAGCTTCTCTGCCACAGAGAACAAAGGATTTTGTATTATAAAAAGAGGGGCAGAGACCCCAGACTTTTAGATCACTTCTGGGAATCAAGAGGAACCTTTGCCAAGGAGAAGAGCTGGAGAAACTGAGGAGGAATACTGCCCCTGTGCTGTTTGCTGTCTGGGGTTGGGCTGCAGTGGCTACTTTCTGCCAAGGAAAGGAGATGGACTTTGCTGTGTGCTGCGTCCCCTGCTTGAGAAAGATCTCCAAGGGATTGAGTAGACCTTGCCTCTTGTTCTGAAGTCTCAGGGACACAAAGACTTCACCCCCAGTCCTCCCTGAACGCCTTTGCTGGGAGTTCTGACCTGCTGAGGGGTGCCTGCCAGTGTTCTGGGTCTCTGGAGGTTGTTTTGGGACTGGAAACTGCAAGAAATGTGAAAATCGACACATTGCCTGTTTCCAACACATCGCAGCGGTGCAAGAAGAATTTTCAGACACATCGACGCCGCCGAAGAATCGACGCAGCACCTGCTCGCGGCTGAAGTGTCTGCTGTGCGATGAATCCTGTGCACCGATCTCCGACGTCTGAGATCGCCGCACCGATTCTGACGCAGGCACTGCTGTGGAAGAACCGACACATTGAGGGGACGCGGATGAAATCATCGCAGCGCATCCCTGGTCTTCACGCATCACAACGTACTTTATTGTCACGCATCTCATCGAAGCGCCAAGTCTGTCGCATCGTTGGGGGACGCAGTAAGAAACCGACGCATCACCTCCCCACTCAGTAAGAAACCAACGCATCACCTCCTCTCCGGTAAGGAACCCACGCATCACCTCCCCTGCGCAGCAGTAAGGAACCAACGCATCACCTTCCCCGGAGCAAGGAACCGACGCATCACCTTCCCTGAGTGTAAGGAACCGATGCATCACCCTCCTTGCGACCCTTTTTGCTTGCATTTTTCGACGCATCAAAGGTACTTTGTGTAAAAGTGTTGCATCCAACATTTTGCTGGAACAGAACTGTTTCTACCTTTTAAGAATCATATTTCCAGTACTGTATTGTGGATTTTTGTTGTTTGGTCATGTTTGGTTTAGATAAAGATTACTTATTTTTCTAAACTGGTGTGGTGTCCATTTGTAGTGTTTTCACTGTATTACTGTATGTGTTCACAAATGCTTTACACACTGCCTCTGAGATAAGCCTGTCTGCTCGTGCCAAGCTACCAAGGGGGTGAGCAGGGGTTACTTTAGAAGTGTATCCCCCTTACTGTGACTAGGAAGAATGGTCCCTACTTGGACAAAGGTATCTACCTCTGCCAACTAGAGACACCCATTTCTAACACAGTGTGAGCCAGATCTACCACCTGTTGTTACAGTCATGCATGAATCAACAGCCAGGGACCCCTCAACAGGTGCCCCTCGGTAGAAAGAGCAAGCTCATGACGGACATTGTGCAGTGACAGAAGTGTCAGCTGAGCCTCCTCAGTGCGGTGAGACACATTGTGGGTGAGCATGTTCCAGTTTACTGAAATTACAGCTGATATTGCTAACTGGAGACATTCATCCGTGCTGGTGGCCTCTATGATCTCCCCCAGTGAGATGGGCAGGGGCCTTGACCTCTCGACAACAAGTTTGACGAACATCATCGGCATCCAACTCTTTAAGATAGTGGCGGGTCTCGCACCTGGCTAGATAGTCTGTGGGATTCTGGGTTCCTGGCCTGTAGACAACAGAGAAACAGTACTCCTGCATCTGGAGAATCCACTTTTCAAACCTCAGTGGTAGTTTTGAGGACAACCCAGTGAAAAGGGGTATCAGTGGCTGGTGGTATGTGTCTGGACCACAAAAGGTTGACCATGGAGATACGTGTGAAAGTGGCGAGATCCCCAATGAATCGCTATTGGCGTTTGCTCTATGTAAGAGTATCACTGTCCAGTGTCCATCAGAGCCTGACTGGCATATGCTATTGGAGCCCATTCACCATTTTCTTGTTTCTGGGAGAGGACTGCCCCAAGGCCAGTGGGGCTGCCATCCACTGAGAGCGCAGAGTCATGGCGGGGATCAAAATATGCCAGAGTAGTGTGTTCAGACAGTTCTTGTTTTGCTGTCTGAAAAGCTTTCTCTAGGGGAGGGCTCAATTCCCAGACAGAGTTTGCCTGTTGTTGTGACCCACTGCTCTGTCTGTCCCTCCTCATATACAGCGCTTTGATACCGGTTTGTCTAATGTGCTTTAGAAATACCACAAATACAAATACAAGTACCATGTGGTATTTCTCTGTGGGCTTACGAAAATTCGGGGCTGCGCCGCATGCAGTGACAGTCAAGACAAAAAAAACAGGGTAGGCCAGGCTGTGCAGGTAACTTGAGAGTAGGGTGCACTGCATGGTGGCCGTTGACTGACAAATCGTGAATGTGTGGTGGTGCAGAAGGTGGTAGTGGTGCAGGTTGAGTAAAAGCACTCACCAGTGTAATTTCAAAATGAGACGCCATTTTAATAACCGAACGCTTGGGTAGCTCCGGATGCCAGGTGGAAATTCTTAGGATGCTTAAGGTGCTATAGTGCTGTTCGAATGTTGCAGTTTTTCTTCAGGCAGCATCCTCCAGTTCCACTAGTTGCCCACTGAGTCCCACAGGTGTATCTTTGCTATTTAGATTCTTTTTAGCGGTGGTCAGGAATCTTACCAGGCGGCAATTTAACTGTATGTCCGTGCCAGAAAAACATGCTTTTACCGCCTGCCTGTTCGTATTCTTTTAAGGTTGAAGAGTGGTCTAGCTCTCTCCTTCCCGCACTGACATCAGTGGATTGATGACAAGAAGCACTTCCATGGTGGTAGGCAGAACATAACCTAACATAGCATAGCATAGCATAACATTACATAACATAACATAGCCTAGCATAACATAACACGTGTAGTTGTAAAGCGCAAGTTCACCCAAGGGTATCTTGCTGCTGAATAACAGATGTTTATTGTTACCCATCTCAATGGTACACAGAGGGTAAAATGCCTAGGCGGTACAATAGATATTTCTCTTTGGTGGCTTTGGTGAAGTCAGTACCTAGATATAGCTGGGGAACTGCCTTGGTATAGCTGTGCTGGGTAAACCATCAATGCACTCTGTCCTCCAGTAATACTTTTCCTCCACGAAGGAGACTCTTTTGACAGTTTTATTAACAAGCTTTTTAAAGCTGGTGTGTGTCCCTGAGGTCTCCCGAGAGCCCTGCAGGCCTAATTGGTCTAGAGAATCTTCCAGATAGGCCCTTGCTGCGCCTTTCTTCTTAATGGACAGTTCGGACCTTAGATGTGCATTTAGTGACCCTGCTCCGCTCTTTTCATTTTATGCCAGCATTTGATGTAAACTCCTAATCTAATCTAATCTTATTTGGGAATTGAATAGAGTTCATTTTTTTGTGGCAATTTTATCCACCAGGACAGAGATTGGGGAGAGTTGCAGGTCACCAATGTAGGTGTCATAGCTCTAACAATAGGCAAGTAGATCTTCAAGGCTCAAGTGGAGACTTGGAGTTGACGTGGCATCCATATTACAACCCCTGACTCCATAATGGATATCTGAGTGAGATTAGGGGTCATTGTAAATTGGATAATGTGGGGTTAAACTCCTAAATTCTTTCACTAAGAAGATGCAAGGACATTTCAGATGAATGTTTTTAACCACCTGGTATGGAAAAGGGCAAGGAAACAGTGACGCACAGAGACTGCGTTTGCGCAGCACACTGCTCACATCTTTGGTTGATTTTCCACACTATCAAGATATAGTGTTTTCAGAGCATTTTCGCCTCAAGCTGGCTGCTGAACTGTGGGTGCTGTACCTGCGCTGGAGCCACAGTAGTAGTAGTAGTAGTAGTTACCAAAGGTAGCTGCTGGTAGGGGAGTTCAGCAGACTATCCCAGAAAGGCAGTCCGGCGATCCAAGTAAAGATTAGTAAATCATTACAATTCTGGAACTTGTTTTGTCTCTTGGCTTTGGGTCCCATCTGAACGTGGTTAGGGGCAGAGGTGGTTACTATGTTTTAGTATTGGCAGCCGTGAGCTGCATCTACCAAATCTATTCCCCAACAAATCTCAGTTGCAATGAATGAGGGTTGCCTGAAGCCTCTAGAGGCTCTTTGGACTTGGAGTCAATGTTTCACATGCTGATAGTCAGTCTCATTATTCTCATAGATTTTCCAGTTGGGATATTATAGAGGAAAGCTCTGGCCAGCATCAAATGAAATCAGTGGACACTATTAGACTCTAATAATTGCTTTGCTTCGATTCTGCGAAATGTATACAATTCTCTCGCTCCTTCGCCTCATACATTCTTTGGGTTCCATGGTCTCACAAGGTCATGTCTGCTGCTGAAACTCTCTTTAGTCTTCTCGCCACCTTTTCACTCTATTTTAAAGATGCGTAGTACAGGTGCAATTTGCACTCTCCTGCACTATAGAAGGAAATTATTTCTGGGAGAGGTCTGGTCTGAAGTTCCAAAGGTCCTTGCAACATCCAAATCTGAACAGTAGATTGCAAATTCCTGTAGCTAACATAAATTTGTGTTGCATCTACAGGCAATGAAAGATGGATCTCACTCTAAGGCTACGTGGTCATAGGATGTCCGGTTGCATTTTCTTGAAACAGTATAAAAGACATTTTCTAGCTTACTGAAATGATGTCTGAGTTATTGCCATAAAATAGTGAACTTTAAAGGCCTATATTAAAAACCCACAGAAAAGACACCACAATGTTAGTAAACTGTTCCTGGTGCCCTGTTCATAATAAGCCTAGTCATTTCGAGATATACAAAGATTTTGACAAAAAGCAATACGCACAATCTGGAGTTTGCAGGTGAAAAGAACTGGTGTTGCATTGTTTGATTTGATTGTTGTAATTAGTCTTGTTAAAGATATAAATGGCTTGATTTAGAGTTTGGCAGTCGGGTCACTGCATAGCAAACATGACGGGTACCCAGTCCATTCCTTCTATGATGAGATGAGCGCATGAAAGAAAGAAAGAAAGAAAGAAAGAAAGAAAGAAAGAAAGAAAGAAAGAAAGAAGAGAAGCTCCTGTCTGACTGTTGATCAAAGGTATGTTTTCAGTCTGCTCATCGGGACATTGCAACATATAATTGTTTGAAGCTATACACATACAGGTCTCAGAACATTGAGCTTGGTGCGTTAACTTGATGTGTGACTGGCAAGTCTCAGGTTTGAATCCTAATGCCTGTTCCATCCCTCCTGAGACTGAATAAGTGAGTACAATCATTTGGCAATAATACCAAATGTTAATTACTCTGTCAGGAATCCGTTCTAGTCTATATCAAAGCAAATCAGTTGTTGTAGCACCACACATCGAGCAGTTCTCCTATGAGATGACACCACACATTGAGCAGTTCTCATACAAAATGACTGGGCTACATCTAGGGGGATGCCACCAGGCCTGAAGAACTGACAAAAAAGGGAGTTATCTTGAAATAACTTTGAAACAATGAAGTTCTAGCATGCAAAGCACAAATGTATTTCTTCAATCACCAGGACACGTAGAACATGTGCCTGATGGGCAATGCCCTCCAAACAGGTCACTCCAGCAGAAACAGAAAAAGTGCCACTTACTGGCATAAGTTATAATAACAGCAACCATACTTTACATTTGTTTCTGAAGCCCCAGCACATTAAATATGAAATCCACTAAAATATCAATGCTGGGGTCGTGACCAAGATGGCGACCAAGTGAGACATGTGTCTCGGTCCCTCCATTTGCGGCGCGGCCCGGCCTTCCCGCTGGCACCAATCTGGTTCATCTGAGGCAAGGAACGGTGACGGCGGAGCAGTGGTGGCCGAGGGGAGGCCACTCCCTGAGCTGTGGCGGCCCCGGAGCGCAGCCAGGAGCCGGAATGAGGACAGGCGCGGTGCGTCCATTGGGGCGTTGGGGCGTAGCCCCCGCCCGCAGCTCCGGACGCCGAGGAAGAACTGACAATCATGTCAGTCACCATGACGTCGGACCGCCCACCCCCTTCAGAGTCTGAAGGGGGTGGGCGGTCCGCGTCATGTTGACTGACATGATTGTCAGACCGTCACCAGGGGCAGGCAGCAGCACAATGCACAAGTGCGCATGAGTGGGGAAGGTCGGCGAATTTTTCCGCCATGCCCACTCATGCGCACTTGTGTTTGCACTGGCTTGCGCATGCCCATTAGGAGAGCGAGGGTTGAGCAAAGGCTCAAACCTCGGTCTCCTAATGGGCAGGCGGGCGAGTAGTAACCGTGCCCTAAGCCAATCGGCGCTGCTGGAGCAGCGTCAGGATTGGCTGAGAGGGGTTTGCCAGTCCACTCCAGTGCCGTTCGTGAAGGCGCCAAGGGGAGCAGAGGTGGCGCGGACCAACTGTGAGGTAAGTTTTAGTTTTATATTTAATTTAATTCAGAAATTCCCCGGCCCCCACCCCCATGCGACACCCCCACCCCACCCCCAGTATTGCGATGCATGCGAGCCGCGACTGTAATCTGCTCGCCACGGTAAATGTTGTTTTAAAAAATTCGATATGGATGGGTTTCATTCTCTTCGTGGCGCGCTCCTGTATGTAAGTCCTCATTACGTGCATATCTGCCCTTTAAAGGCATAACATGATCTGGGGTCACACGTTGATACATTTCCATGACAATGTCTTGTTTTTGGACACTTTTGTTGCACACAAGGCACATTCAGAGATGCCAATAACTGCCCTTTGTGCAATTCTTCCAAGGACACAGAGTCAAACGATTTAATCCATTTTATGCACTTTGGTGTGGCGCGGCGCCGGCGAGGGCTCTCTCCTCCACCGCTACCGTGGGTTTTGTTGGAATCTGTGGGGGGTCAAGCGCCAACGCCATCTTGCAGAGAGTCTAAAAACGTGCACACAATCCCACCCGCTACAAAGCGAGCACTGAAAATACCTGTGCGAGAAAAATCAAAGGAGCCAGGGGTGAGGAGGGGTTTCTTCCTGTTGAAAGGAAGCCAGCTCTGTGGACGGCTTGGAAAGACAAATTATAGGGCGAATTGTGGCCGATGTCTATTAATAGCGCACGTGGCATGAACTACGACGACTTCTTTCTTGTCGTTTTGTAGATAAGCATTGAACCTACTTATTAGAGTAATTGCTCAGTAAACTTGTAATTAGCATAGTCGGCCTGATGGGTCAGGTATACCGAGCTGCAGATTTAGCATCACGTGAGCTGGCTGTGTAAAATAGTTTATATGAAATAGGCAGTGACTTAAAACAGTGCAAAAAGAACTTTAATTTATTCTCTTGAGACCGAAGAAATGACAGAACGGTTCACAGGTAGCTTATCAGTAAAGCTCTATTTCCAAATGAAATAAGAGTTTGAGTTGATCATATTCTTTGATGGCGACTACTTTCCAAAAGTAACATGCACTGCTGTACAGGAACACAAGGTAGCCTTGCAAAGTGTCATCAGTTTAGCCCCCACCCATACTGCATGTATCGAGCGAGCGCAGCAAGCGAGCCTGACCACTGCAACAGAGGTTTGAGGGCTCCTATTCCCAAGAAAATTCGTAAATAAACGGCAAATAGGGTGCGTTTTGCAACAATTTTTCATTAGAGAATTCTGCCCAATCATTGAATGGATGGTGGATACAGGGTTGCATGGCTCAATGAATGAATACTGGAATTGTGAGGAGTGGTGAAAGAATTAATTCCAGAATTGCTGACAACGAATAAAGACGTTTAACCATGTGGAGCAAATGGTTTCAAGGCATTGACCAGGGGTGGGTGCTCTGGTTTTCATTTTAGTGTCTGCATTATAACATCAGTCTCCCCAAACACTACCACCACCAATCCTTGTGAAACAGTCATAGACCTGCCTTCCCAATTCTTAATTGGTATCGTTTATTTGTTTCTTTTCAAATGCTATGTTCTGTTATTCCGAAGCTCTCTTCTCTTTTTGTGGGACTTCGTGCTGCCGGGGTTGTTACATAAAAGTAAAACATGCACGTCATGGGTGTACTAAGATGGCCTTTTACTCACCTGCTGTCACTGCTGGTTACGTTTAAGTCTTTTGTGCTGGGTGTCTGTCTTGAAAGGGCTCTCGAGGAGAAAATACCAAATGTCTTGGTAATATGCATTCAGTTTCAAACTGTGTGTTTGTGACGTTTTCTGCATTATAGCAGGTAAGGTGTGTGGTGCATCGGACATGGCGCCTTGTTTATATTTATAATGAGAGCAGACTATGTGCATTTATAATGAACGTTGAGTAGGTGCTGGGAGGATTTGTGCTGCTTTCCTCAGTCGGGACATGTGTTCCCAGCTTGAGATCTGCGCTATAAACAAAGATTCTCCACCTACCCTCAGCCCTAATTTTTTTCCGCCCCACCACTTTCCAAGCCCACCAGCCGCCCCTGAATGAGGAAGAAGCGACCTGCGCCCAAGGCCGGGAGGCCTAGCTGGGCGGTGCTCCCTGGGAGCGGCACTCAGGAGTTCACTTAGACGCACTCCCTCATGGAGCTTACTGTTGGAGCGGGTGGCCGGGAGCGTCCCCTGGCGTCCTTGTGCCCGGCTGCTGTAGTGAGCTCCTGATCACACTCACAGGTGAGGCGGAATGGGCCAAGGAGGGGCAGCTCGGAAGGCATGATCAACCCCCTATGGGAAGTGGCCAGGAGCAGAGCTGAGGACCTGGGCAGCCAGATAGAGGTACAGCTGCTCAGTCGGGAGGAGGTTGCCTGAAGTGTGGAGCCAGACTGAGGCTGCACGGCTGCCTGAGTGGACCGGCTGAACTGAGTGGTCGCCAGGGGCTTGGATGGGCTGGACCTGGACGGTCCCTTTGAGGAGTTGCGGAGCAGCTGCGGCCTAGGAGGGCTGCACTTGGGGTCCGCCCGAGGAGATCCTGCCACGCACGTGGGGTGCTGGCTGAGGCACTAGGTGGCGGAGATCGCGCCGGAGCGAACTGCGTCCTGCACGGCTGGCTGGTCCCAGCGGCTCGTCTGTGAGTGGCTTCTGGGTGCGGAGGCCTAGCCGAAGGAGGTGAGTGGCGGTGGGTCCAGAGGTGGGGAGAGACTGCGGGAGGATCCCTCCCCGGGCTGCAGAGTCTATCATCTCAATGCAAGAGGGCTGTGGAGAGAGCCTGTGGTGTGCAAGCTTGTGGAGGGCCTGGACTGTGGCATAAGGAGGGTCCTGTGGTGTACATTAGTGACTGGAGGGCGGGTCGCTTGGATAGCTGGTCGTGAGGAAGAAATCCTAGCAGGGGGCCCGCTCTAGACTATAACTGCAAGGAGCACAGTGGAGAGTCGGGGGCAGGGTGCCCATCTCCCAGAGGGGTGGTGAACGATTGACTGAAATTGGAGGTGTGACCGGGATAGCGCTGTGAGCACCCTTGCCCTCTTGCAGTGGGGTCTTCACGTGCACAGAAAAGAGGCACCTTTAAAGACATGTTTGCGAAGCCCGCAGGCTCCCAGGATGGAGAGACCCAGAGGGCAGCTGGCAGAGCGACCTCGTCACCCAGGGAGGAGCTGGAGGCCTCCACACGCTCCTATATGTAGACTCTGTTTTCTTCCTTGAGAGATGACCTGCTAGCAGTCAAGAGAGACTTAGCGTGTGAATTGCAGGCAGTGCGGAAGGAGGTGATGGACACTGGCGAGAGAGTGGATGCCCGGTACGTGGAAATAGAGCAACTGCAGCAAGAGGTCATTCATCTCTCAGATCAGCAACTGGATCTGCAGGCCCATGCGGAGGACCTCGAAAACTGCTCTAGGTGGAATATCCGCATGCGTGGGGCAGAGGCAGACAAAATTGAAGCCTACGTGGCGGCACTGTTTGTCCAGATATTCGGGGACATGCCGGCATCCGAGATCCGCCTAGAAAGGACCCACAGGTCTGGGTTCCTGGAGCGACACGACCTGTGGACATTCTGACCTGCGTACATAACTTCTCTTTGAAAGAACTGATCCTCTGGGTGGCCTGAGCATCGCCGTCTATTACGTTCCGTGGGCATACCTTACATTTGTTTCAGGACCTCGCGGGCTCTACCCTCCAGAAGCGGTGGGATTTCTGCCCTGTTACAGCCTTTCTGCAGGACAAGAAGGTCTCCTAATCCTGGGGGCACACCTTCAGACTGATTTTCCGCTGGCAGGACCAACTCTATCAATTCGCTCTCTGGTGGCGGCGAGCGAACTGCTGCAGATCGAGGCACAGGAGGAGGCAAGATCGGGAGTGAAGACAGGAGGCCGTAGAGCGGATGAGCGTCAGAGTTGGAGGCGGGTCCCTGCCGGATAGGGGGCCAGGCCGGACTCTGTGGTCATTGCGTCAGAGAGCTTACAGAGGACTCTCTGTAGCTAAGGATAAGAATATGCAGATCGATTTTGGGGGCTGCTGCAGGGGGTTGCTGGGTGAGGGGGCCGAGTGAGATCTGGAGGAGATGGTGTTTTTTCCACTGGACTGAGGTTGGATTTTTTTGGTTCCTTCTTCGTTCTAGGGACATTGGGTGCTCACTGTTTTTGTTGTGGGGTTTGTTTTGGGGTGCTCATCACAAAGTCACAGTTTATGTAGCTTTTCACATATGGGTCAGAAGGAGCATCACTGGGGTCGGGTGGGTGGGGGAGGACAGGGGGAGCTGAGAGCTGGTTATCTAGGTGAGTGCTGTCTCCTATGGCATCGTTAGTGAAGGTTTGGGCTTAATAATCCTGTTAAGAGGAGGGCTATCCTCTCTTACCCTGAACATTCTCAAGCTGACGTTTGCATATTACAGGAGACACATCTTCGGGCCAATGACTGGCATAGACTTAATTCCAGAGCTTTTCCCCAGCAGTGCTTCTCTTCTTTATCACGCAAGGCGGCTGCTTTTCTCACGCTCTTTCCGAGGGAAAGTAGGGATAAAAATAGCAGAAATTAATGTCCACCTTCTGGGGTATCGCATTCATTTTGGACCTCACTCCCTGATCATAGCTTCTGTGTATGCTCCCAATGAGGGTCAGGAACAGTTCTTACACAGGGTGGTAGCAGACATCATGTCAACACAAGACCAATGGGTGGTCCTTGGGGGAGATCTCATCTGGTATTTCACAATGAGTTGGATCGCTCGACACAGAGGCAGGGGGCGACAGGAGCTATCACCACAGGGGGGACCCTTTGGTTGCAGGAGATGGGCTGCGGGATCTCTGGCAAGATAAACACCCAGCAACACTGGACTACATCTTTTACTCCCACGCCCATAAATCATATGCTAGACTCAATCATTTCTTAGGCTCCCGGGAAGTACAGACGGCAAATACGTCCGTAGAGCTAGAGCCCCGCTCGTTGAACGATCACTCCATGGTCCAGTTGGATCTCTTCCTTCCGCGTGGCAATACCATCACCCGCACTTGGCGAATGCGTGAAATCCTCCTGCGCAGGCGGAAGTTATTAGGCAGATAGAGAAGGTGATAGGGGACTACCTGGGGGGTCAATGATACCCAGGATGCACCAATCTCAATGGTGTGGGACGCAATGAAAGAGGTAATAAGGGGGGAATTAATCGCCATCTCAGCAGCGGATAATAAATTGAGGCAAGGTAAGTGCACACAACTACAGGTACGAGAGCTGAGCGTATACATCACCGAACTGGGGCATCCAGAGTGTGGAGGCAGCTGGAGTCTGCCAGAAAACAGATAGCTGGGTTAGATCTGGACAGCGCGGAGTATTTGATCCTACATCTCAATCATTCCTTCTATATGGGGGGAATAAATGCGGGAGATTGCTAGCGAATAAGCACAAGGTGCAACACCAGGCCACTGCGGTTAATGCCTTGTTTGACGGAAGAAGGAGTCTCGGTTGAGGGAGATGAGCAGGTAGCGGCGAGATTTGGGTCCTTTTATAGAGAGCTTTACTCAGCGCAGGATCTCCCCCCCCTGACATCCCGGCTTATCTGGGAGGAGCCAAGGTGACTCGCTTAACGGCCGAGCAGGCAGCAAGCTTAGATAGCTTGATTAGGATAGAAGAGGTCATCTCTGCGTTCTCAAGGCTGAAGCCCCATAAGTTGCCTGGCCCGGATGGTTTCCCAGTGAATTTTTACTAAGCCTTTTGCACGTCCGTGGCCCCTCTCCTCACCTGGGTCTTTAACTCCATCACGAGCTCGGCCGCGCTCCCCCCGTCAATGACGGAGGCCTCCATAGTAGTCTTAGTGAAACCTGGCAAAGACAAGACCCATCTCCCTCTTAAATGTGGATTTGAAGCTGTTCACAGGACTTCTTGCAGCCTGCCTTGCACCCTCAATGTCTGGGCTGGTGGATCCTGACCAGGCGGGGTTTATCCCCAACAGACACTGTGCGGACAACACCAAACAGATTCTACACCTTATAGACGAGGCTACCCGCTCCCAACGTGAGGTCATGCTGTTCTCAATTGATGCAGAGAAAGCGTTTGACGGCATTCACTGGTCTTACTTGGCCGAGACGTTGACACACTTTGGCCTGGGAGAACGATTTTGAGCCTGGATGCTTAGCAGCTACGGGGTGCTGAGGGCTTCCGTTAGAGTTAACGGTAGAAGCTCAGACCACTTGCCCATCCATTGGTGCACGCTGTAGGGGTGCCCCCTGTCCCCCTTGCTATTTGCCCTCTACATGGAGCCATTCGTCCAGAGGGTAGGGACAACCAGAAGGTTACAGGGGTGCACTTTGGGGGAGAGGAGCATCTCATCACGCTCTATGCTGACGTTATTGTTTCCATGGATAACCCAAGGGAGGCACTCTTGGAGGAGTTGCGGCTATTTGGTGCAGCTTCGGGATTTCACATAAATCTTGCTAAATCACAGGCCCTGGACCTTATGGTTTCACCTACCACCAGGGATTATTTAACCCAGACTCACTAAATTCAGTGGGCTCCGAGATCCATCTCTTATCTGGGCATCCAACTAGCCCTGACTATTTCTGGTGTGGTAACTCTTAACCACCGTGACTGATCGGGAAGGCGAAGGCTAACCTAGCATGCTGGCAGCTGTATCCCCTCTCATGGATGGGATGGATCGTCGCTCTTAAGATGACAATCTTACCTAAGATTCTGTACATGCTCCAGATGCTCCCCTTACAGCCTCCAGCAGACCCTACAGGGCGCTTTACAGAACTTTGTGTGGGCAGGTAAGCGATCCCTGATGAGGCATTAGCGTAGCTGGCACACACCAGTGGAGGGCGGCCTGGTATTCCCATGTCCATTACATTACTTTCAGGATTCACAGCTTAAATACTTGGTCAAGTTGTCTAGCCCTAGTCCGAAAAGGTGTGGTTATTCATGGAGAGAGTCCTAGCGGGAACAGCTTTATGGGAGATTCCGTTTCTGGTCTTCATTCATTGCCCAGCGAATCTCTGCATGTCTTTGATCACTGTGCCCACCTTGAAGGTCTGGGACACAGTCGTGACTCAAAGGGGTTTCACTTCGTTTCCCTCCCCCCTCATCCCAGTGGTGGGGAATGGAGACTTTACTCCAGGCCTGGATGGCGCCTCCGGTGTTTGGCAGAAGATGGGATGCCAGTCTATAGGTCATTTATTCGATGAGGAGGGTCTAAACCCGTTTGAGGCCTTGCGTGCTGAGTTCGCGATCCCGGAGGGAGAACGATACCGGTATACTCAGATAAGACACTGGCTGATGCAGCCGGCTGTGAGGGAGGCAGCTCAACGGCACCTGACAAAATTTGAGAGGTGACTTCTTGGCAAGGACTCAAATACGCGTCTTATTACCGAGCTGTATGGGATGCTGCGGGAAGGGGAGTCTGAGTTAAAATCCCTTTTGCTAGCTTCGGTGGGAGCTGGAGTTGGGCAGACAACTGTCCCCCGGTGAATGGCAGGATGTCTATTACCGGGTGCGCCACACAGCCTCTAATGCTTCCAGTATTGAAACAGCAACGAAAATTGCCACATATTAGTATTTAACTCAGGTCCGTCTGCTAAGGGGGAATCCAGAGAGTAGTGACAGGTGTTGGAGGCATTGTGACTCCCCTGGGATGCTGGCGCACATTCTGTGGGAATGCCCTAAACTTACAAAGTTCTGGGCTGAGATCAGACATCGACACACACTTCAATACCCAACTACCTAGATTTCCTTCTTATTTTGTGCTGGGTCTTCCCAACCCACTTGGGGCAGCTCATCAATATATTTTAGCCCTATGGGGGACGGACAGGGTGCTGTCTTGGCAGAGCTTGTTACACTGGATTTGGCACCTTTTGAGGATGGAGAAGCTCTCTTTAACACTCACGCAACACGGGGACTCATATCGGGAGACGTGGTAGCCGTTTCTCACACTCCTCTCCCAGGAATTCACAGAACTAACCTGTCCCAGGTACGTCAGATTGCTGCGCATGACCTCGCCAACGGTGTGATCTCAATTGTGGTTCCTCTTTAGGGGAAGCTGCTATGCTATGACCTTTGTAGGAATTAGAGACTGGATGAGCACCCAGGGGTGGAGGGGTTCCGGGAAAGGGGGTGGGGGGAGTTTATTGAAAGGTTGCCAAGGAGTTGGATGTTGATGTATTCTGGCACAATGTAACATTCCAGTTTGTGTGCTTCTTAATGCAACAAAAAAACCAAATTTCAACATAAAATGTCAATGATTTTTAAAATCCTGCTGGGGTAATATCCATTACAAAATGCAACATTTGTTACAAATTTCTCCAAAATTCCTTTGAAAAGAATGGCCATATTCTCTAGAATGGTTTTGTTTAAATGTGTATATTAATTATAACAATTAGCCTGTGTAGAGAAAGGGACAACCTTGAATGGGCCAAAAGAGAGAAACAAGGGTGACAACATGGTTACCAGTTTTTCATTGTAACATTGAAGCAAGTAGTGCTCAAAGTATTCTTTTCATTGTGAAATGCATTTGCGTTGGTAACATATTATACCCAATATCAGAAAGATGCTGCATGTGACAGACCCAGGTTTAGTTTGTCCGCAAAATATGGTTTCACAAGCATTTTGTTGCCAAGCTACACTAGTTTAAAGAGGTTGCACAATCGATGCAGTGCTTACATAGGCGGATTGTGAGTGTGCTGTCTCTGCATAGGTACCGTCCTGGAGGAAAAATCACACAATGCATATGTTAACGCCAATTCTCCATATGTCTTATAATGCACCCTGAGAAATGGATCATAGAGGCGTTTGCTTTAGGTGAGAGAAATGTGCACCTGGTTAGATATAAATTATATGTAGAGGTTTCACTAGCTGAGCCATCTCTTAGTCCACCCATTGGTCATGAGGCCAGACACCTGAGCTATCCCTCTGGTGGGAATAGACACAGCCCATCCTTTCTGCTTGATTTCTTCTAAACCTGAGGGCACCCACTAAATAGATTGAAAAAATATACATGCAAGCTATGATGGAATCTTGCACTCTCTGTCTTTTTGTTGAAGTTAAAGTGTAATGATTTACCCTCCTGTGTATTTGAGGAAGTGGTGGGATGTGATAACTAGACCTTTCCTCCCTGTTGATCTATACTCAGGCGGTTTAAGTAGCCCAACATAGCCCTGATTACAAGTTGCAAAGTACTTGGAGGTTGGTGGTGTGCAAACTCTGCATCAGCGATTACCAGTACCGGGCGTGAACAATCCACCTGTATCATGCAATTATGAATGAAACTCCATGGAATGGGGCATTACTTTGAGGACCCAGAGCAGCTGATTTACACCAGGTTGGTGTCACAAAAGTGATGCACACTCGTGCAAACAGATGATTTGTTCTTTCCTTTCGAACTGTATTTTGACTGGTAAGTAGCCCTAAAGTGACGCAGAATAGAACTAGCTCTGTTTGAGTCCAGGCAGCATAGTATGGGTGGTACATGCGTGTTCCCATGCAACCACTCATGGTTTTTAAAGCAAAGCCATATTTACAAACATTTATAGACAGGGCTTTGCGCAGAAAAATAAAATCTTTGTGTCTGGGTTGGACTTGGAGAATTTTTTTTATCCCTCCAGATTTTCCCACTTTGCATGCGTGCCGCACTGTACTGCACACGTACAAAGTGGGAACATTTTAAACTTCAACTAAGCATAGCATTTTGTACTAGACGGGTATCCTTCCTGTGCAAAACCTATGCTTACCAGAACACACACACGCTTGCACCAGAGAAAAGTGTGTTGGTGCATGTCAGCCTAACATGCACTAGCGCAAGGGAGGAGGAAAACAATACCATATCTTAGTAGGTATGGCGCTTTTCACCATATTTTAGTAGATGTGGTACTGTTCTTCTCTCTCCTTTTCACGCAACACCGTGAAACATTGGTTGCTGTGCTGCGTTGCGTGAAAAGTTAGTAAATCTGCCCCTTAATTTCTTTGCACATTTTGCAGCAGCCTTTATTACTTACTCTGTGTGTAATAGAATTTTAAAATAATGACATCGCTAATCACAGTGCTTTCAGTCACAGGTCAGGACTTTGTATCATTATGAATACACATCACTATTCTACCAGTGTCCTAACCAGGATTCAGTTGTGTGACTGCCTGGTAACACACTCAAACATCTGGGGTGAGTCCTTTAACCAACTTAGCTTTCATAGCATAAAAGAAAGTATTTACCACCAATTATTTTAACATTTAAGGTTTGTGCTTTATATTTGGTATGTATGTGCTAGACAGTGAAAGAAATTCAACAAAATAGTTAGAGAATAGTTCTGTTCATTTTTAGTCACGTCTCTAGTCCACGGCATTTTGCACTCGGGATCAGACTTCCCATTGTTTTTTTATGGACTTCAAATACTTTGGAAATGCTTTGCAGGAGGCTTTCATTGATGTCCTATTTCAAAAGGAGCCCAGCACACATCCAGTGGTGGCTCCTCCGCTAAGGCGGAGGAACATCGTCTCACTGCCTGCAGCACTACTAAAAAAGGAAAAATAAAATGATAATAACACAATTTTATAATCATTTTATTTTTCTGTGCTCACAAAGCTTTGTGGGCGGGGCAGGCCTGCCCTGCTCACAGAGCAGGGCAGGGGAGGAGTGGTTTGCCCACTCCAAGTGAGCATGAATTTCTGCCCGGCCCTCTTAGGCTGGCCAAACACTCATGCGCACTTTGCATGTTCTCCATCCAGGCTGCATTATAGCCTGGGTGGAGAACATGCCCCAGGCTCCCATTCCCTGGCTGAGAGCCGAAAAACGGTGCTCAGACCAATCACACCTGCAGTGCAGCATTGTGATTGGTCAAGGGAGCCTGGGTGGGTGTTTCCTGATCCTGCCTATTGTTAAGCAGAAGGAAGGAAGAGAGGATGCAGACGACCGAGGAGAGGCAGCGGCAGGCCAGCAGGCCAGCCGGCAGTTAAGTGTTCATTTATTTATTTTTATTAAACCCCCTCCCAGCCCCACTAATGCCATCAGGAAGCAGCCGCCACTGCACACATCAGCCCTGAAGCTGCAGCCGCCAGGGCTCAGACACACGAAAGGGGGGTGGGGGGGATGGAACTTGAGGGTGGTTGTGGTCTGATTCCATCACATCAATAGTAAACGCTCAAGGTAAACGTGCAGGTGAGGGAAACAGCAACCCCGCATTCAATATTATAGGCCAATAGTGGACTCCAACAGCCTTGCCATTTGCGCTGTTACTGGCCAGTTAAGCATGTCATATACCTGTGATGAAAACCTTCAAGAGAATTTAAAATATATATGTTTATTTGGGGGACATGCTTACCATCGACACTTTTCTTGGTGAAAAGGAAGTTTCGACAATGCACATATATCAATGTATTGATAATAGTGTAGAATAATAGTCAACATTATTATGCATGTTAACTATTGTATTGCACAAATTGTTTACATTAGTTATATTATTATATCATTATGCCCAACGAGAGCTGAGGTTAACAAAAAGATAACTTTCATTAGATTGTAATACATTCATTGTCCCTATTGCACACATAATCTGGGATTTACTAATACCATCATTAAACTCCAGTGATAACCTTTAGTTATAGCAAATACTGTCAATGTTTTAAAGGCACCAGCCCGGAGACATTTTAATGCATGGGCCAAGTTGGCAATTGCCCAGGGGCCCCACCTTCCTAGGGCCCCCTTGGAAAGTAAACTCTCTCTCTATCAAGCTCACTTCTGTCTATTTCCCTATATCAGCCACTCCCCTCCCTGCCTATCTTTACCTATGAGTCTGTCCCTCTTCGCCCAGTGACATTTTAAGGATTTTTGGAGGCCATGTAAAAGTTAAAAAAAAATTGTGAACTCCATTTATGCGAGTTTGGTTGACATTATGCATGCTTCTCTTAGGACCTGGCCAATAAAATGTGTTATCCGCAGGGGCCACCAAAATATGCATTGCCCAGGGCCCCCCAAATTCTTAAGATAACACTGCACCAGGCCAATCCTATAGCAAAATAAAGTAAATGCAACTATCCAGAGTCTCCTCTAGAAAACCTTACACAAGAAACACACAGACAACACTCGCGCCATTATTCCAACAAACACGAGGGCGCAAAATGAGCAACTATGGAATACAACAAACAGGCTAATCCTAGCTGCCCAAACATGACGGGCAGAATTACCTGTGAAAGGGCAAACAATGCTTTTGTTTGAGCGTGCTTCAAACACAGCCCTCTGTATAAAGTGTTCCCACCGGTTTGTATTCTTGCTGACTTCCTTTCTCTAATCTGTGGTATTTGCGTAGTACGCCTCTTGAATGTTACAGAACACTGTGGACGTCATTCACCAAAATACCAGGTGCAGCTCAAGTGACATCCCACACACTTTGCTACTATTGACACCAGAGGAAATTACATAATATGACCTTCGACCTTGAATCTTGCCAAGAATTGATGTCACATGGGACATCACAATAATTGACATAGCTTAAATTGATAACAACAACTTAAGCAACACAACACAGACACATGCCTATTTTAAATACCTCCTATATGAGTGTACTGATATGATATCCCAGGGAAACATTACTCATTTCTCTTTCTATTATATAAATTGTAATTGTAAATTTCAAATTATGTGATCGTCTGTAAAGGATATAGTGCCACAAAATACAGAACCAAAAAGAAAAATTGATGGACGTAATGCTGAAGCAATGCCAAACATTCACCCCAGTACAGAGATCTGGGCCTAAATCCATCGTTTTTTTGCACACCATGCCATTCCGGTTTAGACCCAGCCATATGCAAATCTGTCTGGACACTGCTCCCCATGGGAACAGTCCAGCCCGAACTGCCAGACCAGGTCCTCACTGGACCAGAAACAAGCATCCTGGGACCGGTTTCAGGGAATTACCCTTCATAAGCCAGGCTAGCTTGACTCCAGTGGCATGGTGAGCAAGAATAATGGATTAAACCCATATCTTTATGACTAGGGGTGAATGTTTGCATTGTTCAGCATTTCGTCCATCATTTGTTCCATTTGTCACTCTAAGTGGGAAGCGTATGCCCAGATGTGGGTCCCATGCTCCATGCGCCACTGGATTCAAGCTAGCCTGGCTGATGAGGGGTGATGCCCCGAAACCGGTCCAAGGATGCTTTTTTCTGGTCCAGGGAGGACATGGCTTGGCAGGTCGGGCTGGACTGTTCCCATGAGGAACAGGGTCAAGACTGATTTGCATATGGCTGGGTCCAAAATGGGGTGGTGTGATGAGCAAAAGAACAATTGATTAAACCCAGATCTTTGTGACTGGGGGTGAATGTTTGCATTATTCAGCATTCTGTACATCATTTGTTTCATTTGCTTTTGTCGCCCTAAGTGGCAAGGGTATGCCCAGACGTGGGTCCCATGCTCACTGTGCCACTGGATTCAAGCTAGCCTGGCTGGTGAAAGGTGATGCCACGAAACCAGTCCTAGTATGTGTGTTTCCAGTCCAGTGAGGACCTGGCTTGGCAGTTTGGGCTGGACTGCTCCCATGAGGAGCAGGTTCAAGACTGATTGCGTATTGCTGGGTCCAAACTGGGGTGGTGTGGTGAGCAAAAGAATGATGGATTAAACCCAGATCTTTGTGACTGGGGGTGAATGCTTGGATTGTTCAGCATTCTGTTCATCACTTGTTCCTTTTACAAAATACAGAACAGCACTAGGAACCTACATTATTTATACCACAAACTGTGATTATTTGATAGATCCCAAATGTATACAGCAAAGAAAAATTTATTGATAAATCACAGGGTGAGAAGAAAAAGAGATTTAAAAACAGTATGCCCACATGTATTAATATAGACATATACTGAATATGAACTATGTTATTGGCTGAAATTAATGCTAATGTTAATGCATTTTGATTTATGATCATTTGCAAGGCACTATCACTCTTACAAAGCATAGAGGTAAAGGGTTAAATGTTTTACTCAAGCACATTTTTCAAGTATTAACAATTCTGAAACATGGCAAGAACTTGTTTAAAAATGTTTGCATTTAGTTATCTTCCCACTAATGAAACATGGCAACAACTTGCTCAAAAATGTTTGTTTTTAGTTATTTTTTACTATTTAAGCAAAAGAGTCACTGCTGGGTTTATTTATTTAAAACTTAATGCATAACTTTGCAGTCCAGGTGGAAGCTGCAGAAATTAAACAGTGCTCAACAAGACACTATTTACTTTCAGTTCTTGCAGTGGCAGCTGGTGATCTTTGGCACTAAATATTTGCCCTACATTATAGAGAGATGTCAAGCGAGACTGGCCTCTTCTGGAGAGAGCGTGAGTGGCCTTCTCCCCAACCCAAGAAAAAAATTTGGTTAAAAAACGAAAGTCAAATAGTGGATTTTAAGGCACTTTTTTACAAACATTTATGTAAATTTGCTAAACAGTCATATGCTCTGGGAGGGCACTCATTAAATATTCCACTCCTTTCATTATATATGTCAGGCTAATGAAACCTGACGATCCACATAAATTTACCCATTATGCCAGGGTCAGCATTTTGTAATGGGTGCCTCCCATACGCCTTCAGTGCCTCCTTAGTCAAATGATTACATATAATGTACCAGAATTTTGTCAATAGTGCTGTCCATATACCATGGATAACACATGTCAAAAGTTAACTCTAGCGTGTCATAGCCAGCTCATTGTCATGGTTACCCCCTACCATATTCCACAGTTGTCCTTATGCCAAGAATTCCTTCCAATGTGCTAGAACCACAGATGCCCCTTATGTCAAGAAATATCTCCAGTATGCCAGTAGCAGCAATTTGTCATACTAGATATTACGCCTAGTATGTCAATACCAGTATTCTGGCCCATATGCCTATGAATAACCTCCAGTATGCCAGCACCAGCATATTGCTGCACGTTCCAGTCAAGACCCCGAGCACTAACCTTGTGACTCTCCAGAGGGATTGGTGTGAAGCTGCTAGGCCCCAATCCCACTTCCCAAGTAAAAACATCTGGTGCACATGAACACCTATGTATGAGTTCGCACAGAAGGGGAGAGGGGTGTGGATGAGAAGATATAGCAAAAAGGTGGTCTTCGTCACAGAGTCCTGCCTTGCTGCACCAAAGGGTCTTGATCTCGTCCACCTAGGATCGTCACTAGTGATTTTTTAAACGAGGTCCTGATGAAAACAGTTCAATAGTTAGTGTATATGTCCTACCCCTTAACACTGGTATTACTGTACTAAGTTATGCTTGGTGGTGCCTAGTAGTTACACTCTCGCACCTGACATTCCCTTGTTCCCCTCTGATTGATTGTGAATTGCATTCCTTCTAATATGCTGGTTATTGTGTATCTGTGTGATAGCTATTTGAGTAACTATGTGCGCACAAATGTTCTCACTCACACCTGCCCTTCCATTCATTCCTTGTCCGGGAGAACCCCAGATGAAGAGGCCTGAGTAGAAGGAATATTTCCTGAACTATGCCCACATGCATCAAAAAATTAGTTTGTGATTCCTTAATAGCGAAAAATAAGGAATCGCTATTACGGAATCGCAAAACCGAATGCAGCAATGAAATCGGTAAATATTTGCAAATCGGTAAAATACGCAAATATCATTACCGATTCCCTGTTTACCGAATCTGTAATTGCGAATTCGCTATTACAGAATCGGAAAATTGCGAATTACCCATATTGCTGCATTGCGATGACATCACAAGCAGGAAGTGATTCACTGATTCCACACACCTGTACACAGGGAGAGGAGGAGGAGGAGGAAGACTGGTGGAGCACACCCTGGAGGAACTGTGTTTGAACAGGAGCTGTGAGAAAAACACACCATGGCCACTGAAAAAGCACAAAAAGAAGGAGAAGGCAGGAAGAGAAAGATCAAGTTCAGCGACAAGGAACTTGAAATCCTTACTGAGGAAGTGGTCCTGAGACATGACCAGCTGTTTGGGAAACTATCCCTGCATGTTGCTGAGTCTGTGAAGAGGAAGATTTGGCTTGGGATACAAGCCAAGGTAAATGCTGTGGGGGTAACACATCGTGACATCCCTAACCTGCAGAAGAGATGGTATGACCTGTGATGCAGCGCGTACAATAAAAACTATTTTCCTCCTAGGTCACTTATCGGTCATCCAGGGGCGACTTATATTTTCTCACATCCACATGACGATGGGGCCCATAACATCGCCTATCACACACACACACACACACCTGGATTTCCTCTACACCTTTACGAAATTCTATACTCCTAGGAGAAATATGAGAACTAAATGATAAACCTCATTTATGTACCGCTGGAAAGAGCCGGGATACCTTATTACCTTAACCTATCACTTTCTTGGTTATTTCTTAAGATATTCCTGCTCATTGTTTTGTCGATGGATCATCTAGTAAGAAATCAGTTTATAGTGATTAAGACCAGCTAAATCACAATAACCAATTACCAGTTTCACAATCATTTAGTAAAATAACCACTGAGTCGTTTGATTTAAGAATCTTAAATTTTTATATAATTTTTAAAGGCATGAGAAAGAATTTAGACTTTTTATTCAATTATTCATTCATTATTAATTCAAATATTTATTAAGCAAAATCAATTTTATTGCAGAAAGGAAATTTTGTCATGAAGCAAAACCCTAATTACCTGCCTATCTTCCTAATTTAGCCTAATGATTTCTAACCTAAGTTTAAGATTTAAAAATAACCTGATTCTCATACTCAACTGGAAAAATAAGACAGCAACAGAAACTTCAGCTCGTCAGCATCAGCTACCGCAACCCGTCTCATCTAACAGTCTTTCAGCATCTCCCGCTCAGTAAAATGGATCGATCTGGATCACCAAGCACTGGAAGCCACCAACTCCAACACCGACTCTGACTACGACTACCCCTCCCACTAAGAGTAGGCCTTCTTATACCCTAATTCTAACTTTGCTAACTAAATTGTTGCAACATTAATAACGCGCTTTTCTTTCATTGGTTCACTCATTTCATCTATTCATTCTTAATCAAGTTCTCCCGGATCCAGCTTGTTCTTTTGGAATGTATATGTTCATTTCCTTTCTCACAGTTCAAGACATGTTTCCATCCGCTTCGATCAGTACATTTGTAACTTCTTTCGATACATTCGAGAACTCTGTAGGCATTGTCCTTTCTCTTAAAACGGTTTCCCACGACTCTTTGCTGATCACCACGGCACACTATCAGTTCAATTAGGTCACATCAGCCTTGACCATTCTTGCATCCTAGCCTCTCAGCATCATCACGTGGTTAGCCTTTCTCCAACTTTTTCTCCCTTGTCACGCGTTTTCCCAGCACATGCGCACTCTAATAACCGGCAGCCATTTTATATCGCCACTCGATTAGACTTAGAAGCACTATTTAGAAATAAACAAAACATAATTAAAATAGAGAAACATAGCCTTTTCGTTTCCCTCCCGTCATCTACGTACCCCAATTAGTTATTACCTAGCAGAAAGCAACATTTAAGCTGTTCCTTACTTACCATCACTATTGTTTTTGCAACGACACGTTTATACTCTATGAAGCACAAATAATGCATTTATTATTTATTTAGTACGCAATTATTTTATGTTATAATTAGACACACAGACATTCGTTAATAGATTATTCAGCATATATACTTGCGTGTTACCCTTCCCTCACATACATTGTTGATTAATACATTTAAACGAACATTTTTATTAATTATTTATAAAATTTGTTAGGGGTTAAAATTTTTTTTATTTTCTCTGCTCCATCAACTCCCCCTTTGGTGATTTTTAAATCACCACATAAAACCAAGTTATATTTCTTTTTCAGGCAGCATATGTCTTTCATCCTTTTGCTTTTTGTTAGTTAAACATCTGTTTCCATTTCATCTTGTCTTCTTGTCTCTTTATACATGCTTTCTTTCATTTTCTCTAACTCAATTTCACCCATTTCTCTCTCTCTTTCTTTCATTATTCTGTTATTTCTTTTTATCTTATTTTGTCTTACTTTTCTTTTTATACACGTTATTACAAATTTCAACACCATGGCTAACAATATTGCTACCGTTGCTATTATTATAACTTTCCCTATCATTAGTCTACTCATTCTTGTTAGCCAATTTGCTACTGAAGAAAACCCTCTACCAAGTTTTCCCAGGACACTTTCAACCTCCAGTGGAACTAGTTCTTTGTGCAAATTTGTAATATTTGTAATATACTTTTGTATATTTTCACTTTTATCAGGAATGTAAGTGCAACAATGTTGGACTTTCAGCATTCCACAAACTCCACCCTCTTTTGCCAAAAGAATATCAAGGGCAAGCCGATTTTGCATCACCATAGCTCTTATGGCAACCATTTCGGTATTTACCATCAAGAACCCTCCCGCAGTATCTGTAGACAAACGATCTACTACTGTGGATAACTTCCAATTTTAAATGCATTCAAAGATATTCCCACTGCTGGTAGTAATGCTCCAAAAATATCACCTACAATTTCTGAAAAACTTTCCCTCTTTCTACGTGTAAAGCTATTAATCATCTTGTATGTTCCTTTTTCTTCTCTGTCCATATGAAAGATTTTTGAAAAGACCAGGCCTACATAACAAGTTCCATACCAATGGTCGGGTAACCTGTAATAAGCTCTATTCCCGCAAATATAATAGATACCTGGAAATATTGGATCTTTTCCACCTTTGAATCCCCAACCTCCCAAAATTTGATAATTGTCATGGCAAATACTGGAACCTACAAAATAATTGTCATAGACTGTCTTATTTCTCCTAATACACAACTTTCCTGTTTGCGGCAAATCTAATGTCATTGCTGCATTTATCTTTTCCCTTCATGATTTTCTTCCTCAAACGTCCATAGATGTGTTCCTTTCTCTTTTATTGCTTCTCTTTGAAATTTCATTCTCCTTTCTTCAACCATTTCTAAAAATACCTTTTCTTCTTTCTTTAACTCACAGGTAAGGATGTTTTTAGCTATTTCTTCTAATGTTAAAATTTTATGCTCTAAAAGAATTCTCCTAAAACCTTTGCTTGTTTTACTTTGTTAAGTTCTGGAACTACAGGAACATTTGCAAAAATCTTATCTATATCAGTGTAATAACACTCTAATCTACCTGTTTTATAAAACAAACTTGCTATGACACTACAGGTTATTCCATAAGTTAGAGGTAGGTGATGATAAGTCACACCTTCTGACACTGATGCAGGCAACTGCATACAAACATAACAATCTCTCACATCCATTGTCTCTACATATTCGTACAACAATTTTGTAAAAACATTTTTTGAAAAGTCTGTTACTGACTTATCCTTATGTAATTCTGCACTACTTCTTAAAATAACTGGTTCTTTAAGATTAGTTTCTTTTTCTGGTTTAGTATCATTCTTTGCTTCTATTACAGCTATACTAATAGGAATTGTGATGGCTAAAACTATCCATACTGTCATTAATAATCCTGTACAAAAGCAGCACATTTTACACCATCTTTTTACAAACTCACATTTATCCCTTCTATCTCTAGTATTTTCCATTTTGCTTTTATCTTTTTGTTAAATCTCAGAAAATTGTGTCACTACACCTCAGAAATGACTTAGATGCCACTCTGCTTTCAAAAGTCTTTGCTTGGTACTTTCTTTTAATTCTTTCCAGAATTCTTTCGTTGTCACATCCGGTGATTTGTCATATTCAGTAAAATTGTCACATCCGGCAGAAGCACTTTAAGTCTTCACTTCAGGTTTGTTGCATCTCACCTTTACCCATTCGGTTTCTTAGTCTCGGGTTCTCGTGAGTGTTTCCTTCTTCTTTGTAATCCGCTGCATAGGAGAGACCTTTAGAAATCGGCACAGCTTTCCCTGCAAAAACGTGCACGCGTTGCATTGCTTCCAATGGCAACGCGTGCACGTCTGGCGATTCACTTGCGGGAGCGAGCAGCTGGCGCCATATGTTAATTATCGCGCCTTGCCGCTCGCTCCCGCAAGGGAATCGCGCTGGCCCCCTCCTTTCGCCCCTCCCTCTGCTGACGCGCGAGGCGCGCGCTTGTGCTTGTTTTGCATATAGTGTGCAGCATGGACAAAGAGCATTTTGCAAAACGCTAACGCTGCACAGAATCGGCGAACAGCATTGGCAAAATCAATGGTTTCAAAAAGTACGACCTAGTGGCTTTGACAATGCTGGTTGTAAATCTTTCTTGCAACAACATTTTGACAAAGGCGCTGTGAAATCTCCCAGTACAAGAAACTCTGAAATATTGTACGCTAAGAGAATTCAGCAATTCACAAAACTACACTGGCAAATCTCTGCATGTTAGTAACATCATGCTTTGTAGTTAGGCACCAGGTAAAACCGTTGTACTGAACATGTATGCATCAGATAAAAGTTTCTAACGCACAGCTGCATCATCAACATGGCCTGTAGCCTCAGCTGCTGGAATGCTAACCTGCAGTTTACGGGTGGAATTCTACCAGGCCACCAATGAGTCATAACGAATTCACGTCACAGTGTACGTTCCATTTCGCGCTTTTATTCCAGAGTCGCCAGTAAGAAAAGGACAGGATTCAATATTCTTTGCTCTACTGAAACCACGGCGCTCATACATGTACAGTTACAGGTGAGTGCAAACGCAGGAGTTCAGACAACAAATCAACTAAGCCACTACAAAAGCAAAACACATGGAACTGGGGTTAAAAGGTGGCAAGTGTGCCAGACAGGTGACATGAATTCACTTGCACTGTTACTGCTTAACATATGCGGCCGTCTCTTTTCATCTGCAAAACGGCGGTACGCAACGGTGGTGTACCTTAACAACCATAGGAGATTAAACACCACTTTTTAGGTCTCGTCCTGCACCAGCGCTTGCGCTGGTCTGGCCGAGAGTTTTAGTAAGCGGGTTTTGGAAGTGCAAACACTGGCTTTCGGCTGGCGACCAGCTTGAGTTCACGATGGCGTGCACGCGCAGCTGGCATCTGGGTTTTCTATCTCTTCCTCATTTCCTCGTCATGGCTCGCTCATTAACTCTCTGGACTCTGATGTTTCAATCGCAGCAGCAGCTCACATTACCAACTGAGGGCCCTGGACTACAGTCACATGAAAAACAACAGCGATTAGCATTGAAATGCAAGCTTTTTTTTGTCTAGTTAGAAATATTGCTTCGGTGGGTTGATTTCACCTTATATCGCTATTTGTTTTATATTGGGAGTCACAGCCTAATTAGCAGTATTTTTGTCTCTCACAGTTTTTTTTTAAATATTTATTCGCGCAAAGCACAAAGCTATATTTAAGGTTACTTTTTCCGCGTCACTTCTTCACTCTATTTAAATTCCACACCCCACTCTTATTGTCTCTCTCCTTCTCTCTCTCTCTCTCTCCCTCTCTAATTCTCTCTCTACTTAATTAACTCTCCCCTCTCTATCTTTTTTAGCCTTTCATTCTCTCTCACCCCTTTATCTGTTTCTCTTTCAAACTCCTTCATTCACTCTCTCTCCCCTTCTTTCTCTCTCTCTATCCCGCTCCACTCTTTATTCTATGTACACCCTTTCTCTCTCTTTCTCTCTCACCACCCTCTCTAATTGGGCATTATATCTTCACTCTATCTCTCACTCGGCAACACCACAGCATCACTCAGCGCAACCACAGCATCAATCAGAGCCAGCACAGCATCAATCAGAGCCAGCACAGCATCACTCAGCACCAACACAACATCTCTCAACGCCATCACAACATCTCTCAACGTCATCACAGCATCACTCAGTGCAACTACAGCATCACTCAGCGCAACCACAGCATCGCTCAGCACAACCACAGCATCGCTCAGCGCCACCACAACATCGCTCCGCGCCACCACAGCATCGCTCCGCGCCACCACAGCATCGCTCCGCGCCACCACAGCATCGCTCCGCGCCACCACAGCATCGCTCTGTGTCACCACAGCATCACTCAGCGCCGCCACAGCATCACTCAGCGCCGCCACAGCATCACTCAGCGCCGCCACAGCATCACTCAGCGCCGCCACAGCATCACTCAGCGCCGCCACAGCATCACTCAGCGCCAAGACAATATCACTCAGCGCCAAGACAATATCACTCAGCACCACCACAGCATCACTCAGCACCACAGCAGTATCACTCAGCAACACCTGAGTATCATTCAGCATCACCTCAGCATCGTCTCCGCAACAGTCACCACCACCACCACTACCACCTCAGCATCACTCAGCACCACCTCAGCCTGCTCTCGGAATCTGGCATCTGTTGATTCTCCCCTAGCGTCTGGCCGGCTGCTAGTGTTATAATACAGGTACTAGTTCCCAACCTGCACCCTCCGATTGTTTATGCCCCCTCAAAAAAAAAGCTTTAACAAACAACCATTGCAATAGGCAGAAACAAGTTGCCAGCATTGCAAGAACAAAAGAAAACTGAGGAAATTTTTATTGTAAATACTTTTTTTAATATGGTCGTTCAGTTTTACATAATGCCTTCTTGGTCATATATAAAGTAACAAAAATGCTTCTGACACTTTTTTATTATAACTTTTCAGCATGCCGCACAGCAGCCACACTTCTCTACAGCACAGCTTGAAGACATTGGCAAAGTCAATAGCTCTGGCTAAACACTTATAAGGCCCCAAAGGCGAGACCTATTGGCTATGCCAATGCTTGTTTCTCCTGTTCTGATTATTCTTTATCTCAATTTTCTTATATAGTTGCTGGGCCAATTGTCTCCTTTTCTTGGCCTTTTGACTTCACCTTCTTTTTCTCCTCTTTCTGATTTCCAGTTTCTTTTTCTTGATTCAGTTCTTGTTTTCTCTTCTTCTCCGCTTTCTTCAGATTCTGTTTCAACTTTTTCACAATTGTCTCTTATTTTGAAACTTATGATCTCATCCTCTCTTACTGGTGGATCTGTCTTCTCCTTCTTGTGTTCCCTTATTACTGTCCCTCCTCGATGTTCTTCCGAATTGGTATTTTCCTCACTCTCTGCTTCTAATTTTCCCTGTTCTTTTGTTTCACTATCTGTCCCTATTGCTCCTCGGGGTTCTTCTCGATTTTCTAACTTTTTATTTGTCTCTTTCCCTACTTTGTCTATTAATATTACTTTTGAAGGATTTCCACCATAACTTGTACTTGGTTGCTCATTTAGATCATTTTCTTGTTCATTCTCTTCTCTAATTGGTTTAAATCCCCAAGTTCTCCTTCGAAATTCTTCACAGTTTTCAACTGAATTATCAGATCCTGAACTCGTGTCAGATATTTCCAGATGTCGACTTACAGGTCGATCTTCAAGTTCTGGAATTTCTGTAATTTTTCCTTCTTCTTCTTCCTCTTCCTCTTTAGAGGTGCTTGCAGTTGGGGTTTCCAGATGTCGACTTTCAGGTCGATCTTCAAGTTCTGGCACCCTTTCTCTTATTCTTTCTGTCCCAGTCGCTGAACTCTTATCCCACACTTCCAGACGTCGACTCACATGTCGATCTGCCGGTTCTTGAACTCTGATTGTGTGGCTGGCATGGACCCAGTTTTTCACTCCTGCACACTTGACTGCAGTTGTTGTCACTAGGATTACCTGTCGTGGCTCGTCCCAGCGAGGAACTAGACAGTTTCTTCTCCTGTGGATTTTTATGCGGACCCAGTCTCCTGGATTCAAGTCGTGGGCTGGTTTTCTTTCAAGAGTGGTCGCATCCGGTCCAACCTGATGAAACACAGAACGCACCACATCAGCCAGTCCTTTGCAATAATCCAGTACTAGATCATCAGTTATAGTCAATAACTTGTTGACAGGTACTTTTGCTTGTCTCATTGCTCGTCCCATGATCACCTCATGAGGACTAAGTCCAGTTTTCTTTTCAGGAATGCTTCTGATGGTCATCAGGACAAGGGGCACTGCATCGGGCCATTTGAGTCCTGTAGCTTGACACATTTTTCCTAAGTTTTGCTACCGTTATTCCATCATTCCTTCTGGTCGGGTATGCCTCCACCCAACGAGAAAACAAACAGACGACCACTAGAACATATTTTAGTCTGTTACAAGGGGGCATTTCAATGAAGTCTAATTGCATTCTAGTGAACGGACCTCCTTCTCGTCCTATTGTTCCTAGACTCACTATTGTCTTTCTTCCTGGATTAAACTGTTGACAAATAAGACATCTTTGACAAAGACTTTCAGCTATGGCTCTGAATTTTGGGTTATACCATGTTTGTCTAAAAAGTCTGATCATTGCATCTCTCCCAATATGAGCTTGTCCATGGTACATCCGTGCCATGTCTGCAATCATGCTATCAGGCATAACTGGTCTTTCATCTCTGTAAACCCACACACCATTGTTTTCTTGTCTTCTACATCCTGCTTTTTTCCAGTAATCTTTTTCCTCATCATTTGCAGCTTCCTGTAACTGTCTCACCTCATCCCATGTCTCGACAGTGTTAGTAAAAAGCAAAGGAGAAGAGATATGCTCCCTTTCGCGATTCTTGTTTAGGGATACCATGTTCTCTGCACAATATTTGGCTATCTCGTCCGCATAATTATTACCAACAGCTATGTAATCTTCATTTTTCTTATGTGCTTTGCATTTTACTACAGCTATCTGCTTAGGCAGCTGTATCGCCTCAAACAGTTTCTTAACAAAATCTCCATTTCTGATAGGTGTTCCTGCAGACGTCAAGAAACCTCTTTGTGACCAAATCTGACCGAAATCGTGCACTATACCGAAACCGTACTGGCTATCGGTCACGATCGTAACTCGCACATTTCTTCCCAACTTACATGCTTGAATCAAAGCAATCAGTTCTGCAACTTGGGCAGACCTTATTCCTTTCAGACAAGACGCTTCCATCACAGTTGCCACTGTGCACACTGTGTAAGCTGCGCTTAGAACTCCTTCTTTCGTTCTCAAGCATGAGCCATCCACAAACATGACATAATCTGATTCCTTTAAAGGCTCATCTTTTATGACAGCTCTTGGTTTTGTGCAATATTCCAGCACATTCAGACAATCATGATCTACTTCATCTTGTTCAATTATACTCTCTTCATCTGGCAATGATGTTGAAGGATTCACATTCATACATCTATCTATGGTCACATTTTCTGCACTCAAGATTACTTTTTCGTACTTAGTCAGCCGACTATGTGTCATGTATTGTGTTTTTGTTCTTGTCAAAAGAATCTCTACTGAATGGGGAACATATACTCTCAGTGGATACCCCATCACTATACCTTCACTTTGTTCCAGACTTACACAAGTAGCAGCAACAGCTTTCAGACATCCAGGCAACGCTTTTGCTATAGGATCTAAAACAGCTGAAAAGTAAGCAATTGGTCTTTTCATTGTTCCATGTTTTTGTACCAGTACTGAAAATGCACATCCATCTCTTTCACTGCAGTACAATTCAAAATCCTTTTCATAGTCAGGCATTCCTAAAGCAGGGGCCTCACACAATTTCTTTTTCAACTCTTTGAAAGATTTCATTTCTTCATCATTCAATTCAAAAGGGTCTTTTACATCCTTCTTGGTCAGTTTTTTTAATGGTTTAGCAATCAAGGAAAAACCACTTATCCATTGTCGGCAATATCCAACCATTCCCAGAAACATTCTTACCTCTCTTTGCGTCATTGGTGCTCTCATTCCTTGAATCATTTTTACTCTTTCTGTCGCTATCTTTCGCACTCCTTTCTCAATTTTATGCCCTAAATATTGGACTTCTTTTTGACAAAATTGCAATTTCGAAGGGGACACTTTATGTCCTCTTTTCTCTAGATGGTTCAGTAAAGCAATTGTATCGCTTACACATGCTTCTTTTGTTTTCGATGCCACCAACAGGTCATCGATATACTGCACCATCACTGACTTTTCTGGCATTTTCAAATCTTCCAGGGACTTCTTTAAAATCTGATTAAAGATTGAGGGGCTTTCTGTATACCCCTGAGGAATTCGGCACCATGCCAAAATACGCTCTCCGAACCGGAACGCAAATAATGGCTGGCTATCTGGATGTAAAGGAATAGAGAAAATGCGTGACACAAATCTATCACTGTGTACCACTCAGCTTCATGTGGAATTTGGTATAGAATTACTGCAGGGTTTGGCACTATTGGACAACAAGGCACAACTATTTTGTTGATCTTTCTCAAATCCTGTACTATTCTATATGTTCCGTTTGGCTTTTTCAGTCCCATAATAGGTGAATTACATGGACTGCTCATTATTTCTTTTAGAATTCCCTGTTCAATCATTTTATTTATTACAGGAGTTATTCCTTCAATTATTTCTGGAGTCAATTTATACTGTGGCGTATTTGGGTAAGTTGTTCCTTCTTTTACTGTTACTTTTACGGGATCTACTTCTTTCATCAATCCAATATCTTCTCCTGTAAAATCCCACACATTTTCTTTCACTGCATTTTTCAGTTCTTTTGGAAGTTTTTCTGCATCAAATGCAGGAAACAAACCATTCATTTCAGGTTCCTGATTCATCAATGTTTCTTTATACAATACATCTTCATCTGGGGTCTGAAATCCAATTCCATCTGGCGTACAATAAATTGTGCAATTCATTTTGCACAAAAGGTCACGACCTAAGAGATTTACAGGACTACAATTGCACACTACGAATCTATGCATTTTGCTAAAAGAACCAATTTTTACTTCCACTAATTCAGTAAGTGGTGTTTTAATCTGCTGATTTGCTACTCCTACTACTTGGATGTATTCACCTGAGAGAGGAAGGTTTGGAATTTCCACTGATCTAACAGTAGAACGGGTAGCTCCAGTATCGACAAGGAATGTTACATTTGCACCATTCACTTCTCCATCCACAAAGGGACCAGACTGATCTACCTCTAGAGTTGCGCCAAGTACGCACTCTTTTCCCTCTCCTAGGCACCGTCAGAAACTTTCATCCGACTCATCCTCACTCTGTCGCAACCAATACTGAGAAATGTTAGCTGCTTGCGGCAACTGTGTTACCTGCTCTCCTCCGTAGAATCCTGTTTCTGTACTGTATCTTTGCTGGTTAACAGTGTTGGGAAGTGGTGGTTGTGGCACCTGACCTTGTTGAACAACTACCTCATTCTGCACCTGTGGAGTTAATGATTGATTTTCCGGATTAGGTTTAGGTGGGAACTTACACTCGTTTCTCCAATGCCCTAATTTTCCGCAATTATGACAGGGCCATTTCTTCTTTGCCTCCTCTAGACTCACTTGACCTTTCCCTTTACCTATGTTAGGTCGCGATTTATTCTGTCCTGTTTCATTCCCACTATTATTGTCCAATTCAGCTTCTTGCTTTTCTGCCACTTTCACCTGTGCCCACATTGCCTTCTCTTTCAATTTACGCTGTCTACTCTCAATATCATCACTACAATACTTAGCATACCTCAGTACCTCATCTACCGTGCCATTTTGCCAGTTAATCATATGTTGTTTAATCATTTCACTAATCTCTGGTTTCAGCCCAAATACAAATCTGTATACGAAATGACTCATATCTTTTTCACTCAACTCCTCATATCCACTATACTGCTTGAAAACCAACAACAACCTTTCATAATAGGCATGTACAGACTCCTTACTTTCCTGTGTAGTTCTATCGATTTTTACCCAATCTGTTTCTTTAGGAGGAATCTTATTTTTCAAAAGGTAATCACCTTATCGTACTTCCTCATCACCTCAGGACCTGGAGCTCCTGTCTTAGGATCTCTTGGATATTCTGTAGTTGGCCAGTCAACTGTAATTTTACACTCAGACCACAAATCAGTCGGCACCACTATGTCAAACAATCCATCTAAATCTATCCACAACACTTTTGAAACCTTCACAAACCTCTCTACTTGTCGGTACCATTCAACTGGTTTCTCTCTCAGCTTCGGGAATTCATTTGTAAATGACAGTATATCCTGTCTAGTCCAGGGAACATGCACATAACTACCACCTGGAGTTTCTCTCATAGGGTATTCTCTTGCAACAGGTTCTTTTTCAGTTATCATAAAAGCCAAAGAAGCTTTGTCTGCAGTTTTCTCATTCTTTTTTGTCCATCTAACTTTCCATCTGTCCACATCACCCCATTTTCTCAGTAAAACAATTAACTCTTTTATCTGTGACAGCCTTCCTGCTGTGTTCAAGTTTTCAATATCTTTCTCACAAAAGTGTACTCTGTATGGTTTCTGCAATGTTTTCACTTTCGCAAAATCTACTCCAATTTCACTTGCTATCTCTTCTAGTTTGTCATGTAAATTTTTAGCTCTCCATGTAATACTTTTGCATAGAAACATGATTTCATCATCCTGGTAATTTTTTAGCTTTTCTGTACCAATTGTCCCTAAAATTAATTCTTCCATGTCAATCTTTAACCTAATTACATCTAATGGTTTTTCTTCTGGTTCTTTTAGTTTAAATGCCTTCATCCACTCATTTAACTCATCAGGAGTCGGACCTATGGGTGTATTATTTAGTTCTATCCAATTACCACTCTTTTCAGGAGTCTCTGTTGCAGATTCTGTTACCATATGCATTTTTCTACCATTACACTCATTCACAGTCAAATTTGTAGGTGGACTTGGTCTGTAGGTACTAGCCAAATTACTTGTACTTGCACTTGGTTCCATCCTTTCTTTTTCTCTCTGAAATTGTGAACTCATAGGAATCACTAAAGACCGTTCATCAATTTTCTGATTCTCAAAAACTGGTATTACTGGACCTATTGTTACAGGTACAGTCACAGCTTCCATGTTTTTCGTTAATTCCCTAATTTTCTCAGTCAGTTCTTTTGTTGTTCTTGCTAATTCAGTTGCATTGTCACTTTCTACTCCTTCATTTTGTGAAGTTCTTATTTGATCTTGTGACCTATTTATTTCAATTCTTTTTACAGGACTTTTATTTCGCGCAGTCTCTATTTGCGGCGCATTTGGTGTCACCACTGTGGAACTCTGCTGATACGGAGGGGGATTTCTATTTAGAATATCTTCCAGCTATTCATCATCCGTTTCACTCTCATGCATATATTTTTCCCTCTCCATATGTTTCTTTTTCTCAGTACGTTTTCTCTTAGTCTCTTCCTCAACTGTAAAAGCCGGAAACAAACCTCCTGTCATGTTAGCACATCTCCATCGTTTTATTCTATCCTCATGATTTATTCCCCACATTCTTCCAGGCATAAACTCATGATCCCTTAAACCTCTGAATCTCTCTCACTCATACATCTCATCTTCCCATTCCGTCAACGCTTCAAACTGTGTCGGTCTAGGTCTAGGTTCTAAATTTGTCATCTTTTCTCTCAAATTTCGCAAAACCGCTACACTAAATGAACCATTCTGAGGGAAAGCTAATGCACCATCATTCTTCGTATACTTTGCCCAATTTTCTAACCATATGCATGTATGATATCCATATTTCAGCATCATATGTGAAGCTGCTGATTTCGGCGGAGGAATTACTTGTCCCTCTCTAGTCACAACCTTTTTGTCTTTCTTAAAGAAATTCTTAATTTTTGTCGTCCATGACGTTCTCTCCCTTTCATACTCGTAATACGGCATGTTTTCGATTGGTTTTTCTCTTCAAACCAGCACTGTTCCGTGTACGGAACTTCAACCAATCACAGCGCGACTCACACCAACACACCAATCAGAACGATTCCCTTCGTCCGCGGACCAACCAATCCTAGCGTGGCACTTTTTCTACGTCACTCTTGTCTCTGTGTTCACGTGACTAGCGCACTATCCAATCCTAGCGCGGCACTGTCGATGTCACTCCTGCTCTTTTACCCCTCCTTTACAAAAATTATCGGCAATTTTTCTTTTCACTGTTTCTTCGTTAGTTACAACAATTAAAACAATTCCATAGTCTGATTCGCTAAACCAAAGTGACAGCTTTGTCCTTTTACACAAGAATCCTGTATTTCCAGTAGGCAGCGCTTACCTCTACCCTACCACAGAATTATTAACTTTCGCCGATAAAGTAGCACTTCCCTCTACCTTACCCTTCTTTCAAGCAAACAATTAACCCGTTTCTCTGGGGATAAGACACATGTGGAGACTATGCTCCTGAGAATTAAGGCCAGAGTTTCACAAGAAAACGTGATTTGCTATCTCAGTTACACACCTTTCATACAGAAATCCCTAACATAACACAACCTGGGTTATTACCAAAATTGAATTCAGACCAGGTACCAAATTCCATGTGACTTCTCTTGCCACACGTGTTCCACTTCCTACATCCCAGAAGCGTGACGTAGTAAAGTGCCGCGCTAGGATTGGTTGGTCCGTGGAAGAAGGAAATCGTTCTAATTGGTGTGTTGGTGTGAGTCGCGCTGTGATTGGTTGAAGTTCCGTACATGGAACAGTGCTGGTTTTGAAGAGAAAAACCAATCGAAAACATGCCGTATTATGAGTATGAAAGGGAGAGAATGTCATGAACGACAAAAATTAAGAATTTCTTTAAGAGAGACAAAAAGGTTGTGACTAGAGAGGGACAAGTAATTCCTCCGCCGAAATCAGCAGCTTCACATATGATGCTGAAATATGGATATCATACATGCATATGGTTAGAAAATTGGGCAAAGTATACAAAGAATGATGGAGCATTAGCTTTCCCTGAGAATGGTTCATTTAGTGTAGCGGTTTTGCGAAATTTGAGAGAAAAGATGACAAATTTAGAACCTAGACCTAGACCAACACAATTTGAAGCGTTGACGGAATGGGAAGATGAGATGTATGAGCGAGAGAGATTCCGAGGTTTAAGGGATCATGAGTTTATGCCTGGAAGAATGTGGGGAATAAATCATGAGGATAGAATAAAACGATGGAGATGTGCTAACATGACAGGAGGTTTGTTTCCGGCTTTTACAGTTGAGGAAGAGACTAAGAGAAAACGTACTGAGAAAAGAAACATATGGAGAGGGAAAAATATATGCATGAGAGTGAAACGGATGATGAATTGCTGGAAGATATTCTAAATAGAAATCCCCCTCCGTATCAGCAGAGTTCTACAGTGGTGACACCTAATGCGCCGCAAATAGAGACTGTGCGAAATAAAAGTCCTGTAAAAAGAATTGAAATAAATAGGTCACAAGATCAAATAAGAACTTCACAAAATGAAGGAGTAGAAAGTGACAATGCAACTGAATTAGCAAGAACAACAAAAGAGCTGACTGAGAAAATTATGGAATTAACGAAAAACATGGAAGCTGTGACTGTACCCGTAACAATAGGTCCAGTAATACCAGTTTTTGAGAATCAGAAAATTGATGAACGGTCTTTAGTGATTCCTATGAATTCACAATTTCAGAGAGAAAAAGAAAGGATGGAACCAAGTGCAAGTACAAGTAATTTGGCTAGTACCTACAGACCAAGTCCACCTACAAATTTGACAGTAAATGAGTGTAATGGTAGGAAAATGCATATGGTAACAGAATCCGCAACAGTGACCCCTGAAAAGAGTGGTAATTGGATAGAACTAAATAATACGCCTATAGGTCCGATTCCTGATGAGTTAAATGAGTGGATGAAGGCATTTAAAATAAAAGAACCAGAAGAAAAACCATTAGATGTAATTAGGTTAAAGATTGACATGGAAGAATTAATTTTAGGGACGATTGGTACAGAAAAGCTGAAAAATTACCAGGATGATGAAATTATGTTTCTGTGCAAAAGTATTACATGGAGAGCTAAAAATTTACATGACAAACTGGAAGAGATAGCAAGTGAAATTGGAGTAGATTTTGCGAAAGTGAAAACATTGCAGAAACCGTACAGAGTAGACTTTTGTGAGAAAGATATTGAAAATTTGAACACAGCAGGAAGGCTGACACAGATAAAAGAGTTAATTGTTTTATTGAGAAAATGGGGTGATGTGGACAGATGGAAAGTTAGATGGACAAAAAAGTATGAGAAAACTGCAGACAAAGCTTCTTTGGCTTTTATGATAACTGAAAAAGAACCTGTTGCAAGAGAATACCCTATGAGAGAAACTCCAGGTGGCAGTTATGTGCATGTTCCCTGGACTAGACAAGATATACTGTCATTTACAAACGAATTCCCGAAGCTGAGAGAGAAACCAGTTGAATGGTACCGACAAGTGGAGAGGTTTGTGAAAGTTTCAAAAGTGTTGTGGATAGATTTAGATGGATTGTTTGACATAGTGGTGCCAACTGATTTGTGGTCTGAATGTAAAATTACAGTTGACTGGCCAACTACAGAATATCCAAGAGATCCTAAGACAGGAGCTCCAGGTCCTGAGGTGATGAGGAAATATGATAAGGTGATTACCTTTTTGAAAAATAAGATTCCTCCTAAAGAAACAGATTGGGTAAAAATCGATAGAACTACACAGGAAAGTAAGGAGTCCGTACATGCCTATTATGAGAGGTTGTTGTTGGTTTTCAAGCAGTATAGTGGATATGAGGAGTTGAGTGAAAAGGATATGAGTCATTTTGTATATAGATTTGTGTTTGGACTGAAACCAGAGATTAGTGAAATGATTAAACAACATATGATTAACTGGCAAAATGGCACTGTAGATGAGGTACTGAGGTATGCTAAGTATTGTAGTGATGATATTGAGAGTAGACAGCGTAAATTGAAAGAGAAGGCAATGTGGGCACAGGTGAAAGTGGCAGAGAAACAAGAAGCTCAATTGGATAATAATAGTGGGAATGAAACAGGACAGAATAAATCCCGACCTAACATAGGTAAAGGGAAAGGTCAAATGAGTCTAGAGGAGGCAAAGAAAAAATGGCCATGTCATAATTGCGGAAAATTAGGGCATTGGAGAAACGAGTGTAAGTTCCCACCTAAACCTAATCCGGAAATTCAATCATTAATTCCACAGGTGCAGAATGAGGTAGTTGTTCAACAAGGTCAGGTGCCACAACCACCACTTCCCAACAATGTTAACCAGCAAAGATACAGTACAGAAACAGGATTCTACGGAGGAGAGCAGGTAACACAATTGCCGCGAGCAGCTAACATTTCTCAGTATTGGTTGCGTCAGAGTGAGGATGAGTCGGATGAAAGTTTCTGACGGTGCCTAGGAGAGGGTAAAGAGTGCGTACTTGGCGCAACTCTAGAGGTAGATCAGTCTGGTCCCTTTGTGGATGGAGAAGTGAATGGTGCAAATGTAACATTCCTTGTCGATACTGGAGCTACCCGTTCTACTGTTAGGTCAGTGGAAATTCCAAACCTTCCTCTCTCAGGTGAATACATCCAAGTAGTTGGAGTAGCGAATCAGCAGATTAAAACACCACTTACTGAATTAGTGGAGGTAAAAATTGGTTCTTTTAGCAAAATGCATAGGTTCGTAGTGTGCGATTGTAGTCCCGTAAATCTTTTAGGTCGTGACCTTTTGTGCAAGATGAATTGCACAATTTATTGTACGCCAGATGGAATTGGATTTCAGACCCCAGATGAAGATGTATTGTATAAAGTAACATTGATGAATCAGGAACCTGAAATGAGTGGTTTGTTTCCTGCATTTGATGCAGAAAAACTTCCAAAAGAACTGAAAAATGCAGTGAAAGAGAATGTGTGGGATTTTACAGGAGAAGATATTGGGTTGATGAAAGAAGTAGATCTCGTAAAAGTAACAGTAAAAGAAGGAACAACTTACCCAAATACGCCACAGTATAAATTGACTCCAGAAATAATTGAAGGAATAACTCCTGTAATAAATAAAATGATCGAACAGGGAATTCTAAAAGAAATAATGAGCAGTCCATGTAATTCACCTATAATGGGACTGAAAAAGCCAAACGGAACATATAGAATAGTACAGGATTTGAGAAAGGTCAATAAAATAGTTGTGCCTTGTTGTCCAATAGTGCCAAACCCTGCAGTAATTCTATACCAAATTCCACATGAAGCTGAGTGGTACACCGTGATAGATTTGTGTCACGCATTTTCTCTATTCCTTTACATCCAGATAGCCAGCCATTATTTGCGTTCCGGTTCGGAGAGCGTATTTTGGCATGGTGCCAAATTCCTCAGGGGTATACAGAAAGCCCCTCAATCTTTAATCAGATTTTAAAGAAGTCCCTGGAAGATTTGAAAATGCCAGAAAAGTCAGTGATGGTGCAGTATATTGATGACCTATTGGTGGCATCGAAAACCAAAGAAGCATGTGTGAGCGATACAATTGCTTTACTGAACCATCTAGAGAAAAGAGGACATAAAGGGGCCGATTCCGATTCGGGCCGGAAATCTCTCCGACCGAGCCGGACCCGGAGAGATTTCCGACCGAATCGGACTCTGGCAGTCCGACCGAACGAGTACGATGCGCACGCATGCCATCGGACTCGAGTCGGTCGGACTCCCATTGAAGTCAATGGGAGCCTGTCGTACAACGCGTACGCGGGCTCCCATTGACTCCAATGGGTGCGAGGCGGACAAGGGCGCCCCTACAGCAGGTACGCGTCGATGCGCATCGCGGCGTACATGCACAGGTAGGGGGACCCATGGGTCCCCCTGTGTGCAACTCGCACGCCTACGCGTACAGGGGGGTCCGACGCGGACCCCCAAAGTCCGGCTCCGACAGCTTTTTCGAGCCGGACGGCGCGAATCGATCGGACTGCTCGCGGCGCGCATCGTACTCACCCGGCCGGGAAACGTCTCCATAGCGCGGTGCGAGTCGTGTCCATGCGAGTCGGTCGGAGCGTGTTGAAGCCGCGTTCGAGTCGGTCGGTGATTTCGCGGGTGCCTGCATCGTACTCGCTCGGCCGGACCCGCGTACGGTTTGGTCGGGAAACAGGGCTCCGAATCGGATCCGGTAAATCCGAATCCGATTCGGAGCCCTACCGGCCGAGATCGGAATCGGCCCCTAAGTGTCCCCTTCGAAATTGCAGTTTTGTCAAAAAGAAGTCCAATATTTAGGGCATAAAATTGAGAAAGGAGTGCGAAAGATAACGACAGAGAGAATAAAAATGATTCAAGGAATGAGAGCACCAATGACGCAAAGAGAGGTAAGAATGTTTCTGGGAATGGTTGGATATTGCCGACAATGGATAAGTGGTTTTTCCTTGATTGCTAAGCCATTACAAAAATTGACCAAGAAGGATGTAAAAGACCCTTTTGAATTGAATGACAAAAAAATGAAATCTTTCAAAGAGTTGAAAAATAAATTGTGTGAGGCCCCTGCTTTAGGAATGCCTGACTATGAAAAGGATTTTGAATTGTACTGCAGTGAAAGAGATGGATGTGCATTTTCAGTACTGGTACAAAAACATGGAACAATGAAGAGACCAATGGCTTATTTTTCAGCTGTTTTAGATCCTATAGCAAAAGCGTTGCCTGGATGTCTGAAAGCTGTTGCTGCTACTTGTGTAAGTCTGGAACAAAGTGAAGGTATAGTGATGGGGTATCCACTGAGAGTATATGTTCCACATTCAGTAGAGATTCTTTTGACAAGAACAAAAACACAGTACATGACACATAGTCGGCTGACTAAGTACGAAAAAGTAATCTTGAGTGCAGAAAATGTGACCATAGATAGATGTATGAATGTGAATCCTTCGACATCATTGCCAGATGAAGAGAGTGTAATTGAAAAAGATGAAGTAGATCATGATTGTCTGAATGTGCTGGAATATTGCACAAAACCAAGAGCTGACATAAAGGATGAGCCTTTAAAAGAATCAGATTATGTCATGTTTGTGGATGGCTCATGTTTGAGAACGAAAGAAGGAGTTTTAAGCGCAGCTTACGCAGTATGCACAGTGGCAACTGTGATGGAAGCGTCTTGTCTGAAAGGAATAAGGTCTGCCCAAGTTGCAGAACTGATTGCTTTGATTCAAGCATGTAAGTTGGGAAGAAATGTACGAGTTACGATTGTGACCGATAGCCAGTACGGTTTCGGTATAGTGCATGATTTTGGTCAGATTTGGTCACAAAGAGGTTTCTTGACGTCTGCAGGAACACCTATCAGAAATGGAGATTTTGTAAAGAAACTGCTTGAGGCGATACAGCTGCCTAGGCAGATAGCTGTAGTGAAATGCAAAGCACATAAGAAAAATGAAGATTACATAGCTGTCGGAAATAATTATGCCGACGAGATAGCCAAATATTGTGCAGAGAACATGGTATCCCTGAATAAGAATCGCGAAAGGGAGCATATCTCTTCTCCTTTGCTTTTTACTAACACTGTCGAGACATGGGATGAGGTGAGACATTTACAGGAAGTTGCAAATGATGAAGGAAAAAGATTACTGGATAAAAGCAGGATGTAGAAGACAAGAAAACAATGGTGTGTGGGTTTACAGAGATGAAAGACCAGTTCTGCCTGATAGCATGATTGCAGACATGGCACGGATGTACCATGGACAAGCTCATATTGGGAGAGATGCAATGATCAGACTTTTTAGACAAACATGGTATAACCCAAAATTCAGAGCCATAGCTGAAAGTCTTTGTCAAAGATGTCTTATTTGTCAGCAGTTTAATCCAGGAAGAAAGACAATAGTGAGTCTAGGAACAATAGGACGAGAAGGAGGTCCGTTCACTAGAATGCAATTAGACTTCATTGAAATGCCCCCTTGTAACAGACTAAAATATGTTCTAGTGGTCGTCTGTTTGTTTTCTCGTTGGGTGGAGGCATACCCGACCAGAAGGAATGATGGAATAACGGTAGCAAAACTTATGCTGCGAGAGTTCATTCCAAGGTATGGTTTTCCAGTCACGGTTGAGACAGATAGAGGAACACATTTTCAAAATGAGTTGATTCAATTAATTTGTGAAGCATTAAGTATTAAACAAAAACTGCATTGTGCATACAGACCAGAGGCTTCTGGGGTAGTAGAGCAAATAAATGGAACAATTAAGAACAGGTTAGGAAAAATGTGTCAAGCTACAGGACTCAAATGGCCCGATGCACTGCCCCTTGTCCTGATGACCATCAGAAGTATTCCTGAAAAGAAAACTGGACTTAGTCCTCATGAAGTGATCATGGGACGAGCAATGAGACAAGCACAAGTACCTGTCAACAAGTTACTGACTATAACTGATGATCTAGTACTGGATTATTGCAAAGGACTGGCTGATGTGGTGCGTTCTGTGTTTCATCAGGTTGGACCGGATGCGACCACTCTTGAAAGGAAACCAGCCCACGACTTGAATCCAGGAGACTGGGTCCGCATAAAAATCCACAGGAGAAGAAACTGTCTAGTTCCTCGCTGGGACGAGCCACGACAGGTAATCCTAGTGACAACGACTGCAGTCAAGTGTGCAGGAGTGAAAAACTGGGTCCATGCCAGCCACACAATCAGAGTTCCAGAACCTGCAGATCGATATGTGAGTCGACGTCTGGAAGTGTGGGATAAGAGTTCAGCGACTGAGACAGAAAGAATAAGAGAAAGGGTGCCAGAACTTGAAGATCGACCTGAAAGTCGACATCTGGAAACCCCAACTGCAAGCACCTCTATAGAGGAAGAGGAAGAAGAAGAAGAAGAAGAAGGAAAAATTACAGAAATTCCAGAACTTGAAGATCGACCTGTAAGTTGACATCTGGAAATATCTGACACGAGTTCAGGATCTGATGATTCAGTTGAAAACTGTGAAGAATTTCGAAGGAGAACTTGGGGATTTAAACCAATTAGAGAAGAGAATGAACAAGAAAATGATCTAAATGAGCAACCAAGTACAAGTTATGGTGGAAATCCTTCAAAAGTAATATTAATAGACAAAGAAGGGAAAGAGACAATTAAAAAGTTAGAAAATCGAGAAGAACCCCGAGGAGCAATAGGGACAGATAGTGAAACAAAAGAACAGGGAAAATTAGAAGAAGAGAGTGAGATAAATACCAATTCGGAAGAACATCGAGGAGGGACAGTAATAAGGGAACACAAGAAGGAGAAAATAGATCCACCAGTAAAAGAAAATGAGATCATAAGTTTCAAAATAAGAGACAATTGTGAGAAAATTGAAACAGAATCTGAAGAAAGCGGAGAAGAAGAGAAAACAAGAACTGAATCAAGAAAAAGAAACTGGAAATCAGAAAGAGGAGAAAAAGAAGGTGAAGCCAAAAGGCCAAGAAAAGGAGACAATTGGCCCAGCAACTATATAAGAAAATTGAGATACAGAATAATCAGAACAGGAGAAAAAAGTGCTGAACAGGTGAATGAAATAACAAGTCAAAAGGAACAAGAAAAGCCAAGTGGAAAACGATTGCAAAAGTCTAAAAGAACAAAGAAAGTGAATTCGAAATACAAGTCACCTGAGTGGTTGTACATCGCTCTAACTGATTACAAAGAAGAAAGAAACACTCACGAGAACCCGAGACTGAGAAACCGAATGGGTAAAGGTGAGGTGCAACAAACCTGAAGTGAAGATTTAAAGTGCTTCTGCCGGATGTGACAAATTTTACTGGATATGACAAATCACCGGATGTGACAACGAAAGAATTCTGAAAAGAATTAAAAGAAAGTACCAAGCAAAGACTTTTTAAATGCAGAGTGGCATCTAAGTCATTTCTGAGGTGTAGTGACACAATTTTCTGAGATTTAATAAAAGATAAAAACAAAAATGGAGAATACTAGAGATAGAAGAGATAAATGTGAGTTTGTAAAAAGATGGTGTAAAATGTGCTGCTTTTGTACAGGATTATTAATGACAGTATGGATAGTTTTAGCAATCACAAATCCTATTAGTATAGCTGTAGTAGAAGCAAAGAATGATACTAAACCAGAAAAAGAAACTGATATTAAAGAACCAGTTATTTTAAGAAGTAGTGCAGAATTACATAAGGATAAGTCAGTAACAGACTTTTCTAAAAATGTTTTTACAAAATTGTTGTACGAATATGTAGAGACAATGGATGTGAGAGATTGTTATGTTTGTATGCAGTTGCCTGCATCAGTGTCAGAAGGTGTGACTTATCATCACCTACCTCTTACTTATGGAATAACATGTAGTGTTATAGCAAGTTTATTTTATAAAACAGGTAGATTAGAGTTTTATTACACTGATATAGATAAGATTTTTGCAAGTGTTCCTGTAGTTCCAGAACTTAACAAAGTAAAACAAGCAAAGGTTTTAGGAGAATTCTTTTAGAGCATAGAATTTTAACATTAGAAGAAATAGCTAAAAACAACCTTACCTGTGAGTTAAAGAAAGAAGAAAAGGTATTTTTAGAAATGGTTGAAGAAAGGAGAATGACATTTCAAAAAGAAGCAATAAAAGAGAAAAGAACACATCTATGGACGTTTGAGGAAGAAAATCATGAAGGGAAAAAGATAAATGCAGCAATGACATTAGATTGGCCGCAAACAGGAAAGTTGTGTATTAGCAGAAATAAGACAGTCTATGACAATTATTTTGTAGGTTCCAGTATCTGCCATGACAATTATCAAATGTTGGGAGGTTGGGGATTCAAAGGTGGAAAAGATCCAATATTTCCAGGTATCTAATATATTTGCGGGAATAGAGCTTATTACAGGTTACCGGACCATTGGTATGGAACTTGTTATGTAGGCCTGGTCTTTCCAAAAATCTTTCATATGGACAGAGAAGAAAAAGGAACATACAAGATGATTAATAGCTTTACACGTAGAAAGAGGGAAAGTTTTTCAGAAATTGTAGGTGATATTTTTGGAGCATTAATACCAGCAGTGGGAATATCTTTGAATGCATTTAAAATTCGGAAGTTATCCACAGTAGTAGATCGTTTGTCTACAGATACTGCGGGAGGGTTCTTGATGGTAAATACCGAAATGGTTGCCATGAGAGCTATGGTGATGCAAAATCGGCTTGCCCTTGATATTCTTTTGGCAAAAGAGGGTGGAGTTTGTGGAATGCTGAAAGTCCAACATTGTTGCACTTACATTCCTGATAAAAGTGAAAATATACAAAAGTATATTACAAATATTACAAATTTGCACAAAGAACTAGTTCCACTGGAGGTTGAAAGTGTCCTTGGAAAACTTGGTAGAGGGTTTTCTTCAGTAGCAAATTGGTTAACAATAATGAGTAGACTAATGATAGGGAAAGTTATAATAATAGCAACTGTAGCAATATTGTTAGCCATGGTGTTGAAAATTGTAATAACGTGTATAAAAAGAAAAATAAGACAAGATAAGATAAAAAGAAATAACAGAATAATGAAAGAGAGAGAGAGAGAAATGGGTGAAATTGAGTTAGAGAAAATGAAAGAAAGTATGTATAAAGAGACAAGAAGACAAGATGAAATGGAAACAGATGTATATCTAACAAAAAGCAAAAGGATGAAAGAAATATGCTGCCTGAAAAAGAAGTATAACTTGGGTTTTATGTGGTGATTTAAAAATCACCAAAGGGGGAGTTGATGGAGCAGAGTAAATAAAAAATTTAACCCCTAACAAATTTTATAAATAATTAATAAATATGTTCGTTTAAATGTATTAATCAACAATGTACGTGAGGGAAGGGTAACACGCAAGTATATGTGCTGAATAATCTATTTACAAATGTCTGTGTGTCTAATTATAACATAAAATAATTGCGTACTAAATAAATAATAAATGCATGATTTGTGCTTCGTAGAATATAAACGTGACGTTGCAAAAACAATAGTGATGGTAAGTAAGGAACAGCTTAAATGTTGCTTTCTGCTAGGTAATAACTAATTGGGGTACGTAGATGACGGGAGGGAACCGAAAAGGCTATGTTTCTCTATTTTAATTATGTTTTGTTTATTTCTAAATAGTGCTTCTAAGTCTAATCGAGTGGCGATATAAAATGGCTGCCGTTTATTAGAGTACGCATGCGCTGAGAAAACGCATGACAAGGGAGAAAAAGTTGGAGAAAGACTGACCACGTGATGGTGCTGAAAGACTAGGATGCAAGAATGGTCAAGGCTGATGTGACCTAATTGAACTGATAGTGTGCCGTGGTGATCAGCAGAGAATCGTGGGAAACAGTTTTAAGAGAAAGGACAATGCCTGCAGAGTTCTCGAATGTATCGAAAGAAGTTACAAATGTACTGATCGAAGCGGATGGAAACATGTCTTGAACTGTGAGAAAGGAAATGAACATATACATTCCAGAAGAACAAGCTGCATCCGGGAGAACTTGATTAAAAAATGAATAAATGAACTGAGTGGACCAATGAAAGAAAAGAGCGTTATTAATGTTGCAACAATTTAGTTAGCAAAGTTAGAATTAGGGTATAAGAAGGCCTACTCTTAGTGGGAGGGAGAGTTGGTGTTGGAGTTGGTGGCTTCCAGTGCTTGGTGCTCCAGATCGATCCATTTTACTGAGCGGGAGATGCTGAAAGACTGTTAGATGAGACGGGTTGCGGTAGCTGATGCTGACGAGCTGAAGTTTCTGTTGCTGTCTTGTTTTTCCAGTTGAGTATGAGAATCAGGTTATTTTTCAACTTTAAACTTAGGTTAGAAATCATTAGGCTAAATTAGGAAGATAGGCAGGTAATTAGGATTTTTCTTCATGACAAAATTTCCTTTCTGCAATAAAATTGATTTTGCTTAATAAATATTTGAATTAATAATGTATGAATAATTGAATAAAAATTCTAAATTCTTTTCCATGCCTTTAAAATTATATAAAATTTGAGATTCTTAAATCAAACAACTCAGTGATTATTTACTAAATGATTGTGAAATTAGTAATTGGTTATTGTGATTTAGCTGGTCTTGATCACTATGAACTGATTTTTTACTAGATGATCCATCGACAAAACAATGAGCAGGAATATCTTAAGAAATAACTAAGAAAGCGATAAGTTAAGGTAATAAGGTATCCCGGCTCCTTCCAGCGGTACATCATGATGATTTGCATTTAGTTTTTCTTTCTCCTAGGAGTATAGATTCGTAAAGGTGTAGAGGAAATCCAGGTGTGTGTGTGTGTTTGTTAGGCGATGTTATGGGCCCCATCGTCATGTGGATGTGAGAAAATATAAGTCGCCCCTGGATGACCGATAAGTGACCTAGGAGGAAATAGTTTTCATTGTATCCGCTGCATCACATATGATTTTGCGATTTCTTATTAGCGATTCCCTTATACGGAATCGCTATTGCCGATTCGGTATTTTGGAAATTGCTAATTTTGCAAAAAAGTAAGGTTTTCTGCGAATTTGCTTCATGCATAGGAAGAAGCTATTTTGCGATCACAAACGGCCTTTTTTTGCGATTCGTAACGTTTGCGATCGCAAATTAGCTTGATGCATGTGCAGGTGCGTAGCTGGGGGGGGCGATGGGGGCGGACCGCCCCAGGCGGCATGAGTTTTGGGGCGGCAGCCGGCCCCACTTCCCCCCGCTCTTACCTGCGGCCGTTGCGGCCGCAAGAATCGGCCGCTACCACCCCCCCCTCCCCGCTCTTCTATCATTTTGCCGAGGGCGGCATATGCAGGGGTCACCACGGGCAACCTAAGGCCTAGCTACGCCCCTGTGCATGTGGGCCTATATCTAAGTAGATTCTTTTGCACAGTTTGGGTCCAGAAGGGTTACGGGTGTTCAACCAAATGGAGAAAATAAAACAGAACTGGCAGCAGACAGGATGTATTTGTGAATGTATTAGACAACCTTGATAATTATTATCAACCTGCTGTGTGCGCTGCAATAGATAGGTTTAATTTTATCCAAAGGAAACAGCACAAATTACAACCAATTGGACTATGTAGCTGCACTCAAAAAGTTAGCAATTACTTGTAGGTTTGGCGCTTAACACGATGAGTTGGTCTGCGACCAGATCATCATGCACACTAATGATTCTGATATACAAGAGTGATTATGAGTGAATGGTGATGCGTCATTTAAAGACATAATTGCTTTAGCTAAGAAGAGTGAATTGTCAAAGAGATGTGTTAAGGCTACCTACTGCTTTAGCATCAGAGTCCAAGGAAAAGGAGAGTACTTCTGTGTGTAAATTGTCCAGTTCACTAGTTAGTAAAGGGAAAGAAAGTGAATTAACTAAGAAAAAGGTGAAAGGAACCTACCGTGACATGAACTGGAGTTGCTTTAGATGAGGCAGCAAGGATCACCTTGCCAAAGAAAAAGGGTGTCCTGCACTCCGGTCAAAGTGTTTGTTTTGTGGGCTATTAGGACATTATGCCAAGGTGTGTAGGAAAAAGAGTAGGAAGTCACAGAGTTTAAAACTCATCTCCAGAAAATCTAATTCTGTACATTCTGATGAGGACAATAGCTTTGAGGCTGAGGGAGTATTATGCGTGGAATGTACTGTTCTCAATCTTGAGGTGTCCTCTAAATCCAAACCCATGTGTAACATAATGATGGGAGGGGTCTGCATTGCTATTGTGGCAGATTCTGGTTCACCCTATACAATTGTTAAAAAAAGGGTTTGGGGTGAAAAGTTTGTGCCTGTTTTTGGTAAACAGTTGAACGAAATGGTTATTCATCCGGTTACATTCACAGGGGAGAAGATTCCCATGCTGGGATACAGACAGTTAACATTTGAGTTCAAAGGCAGGTGTACTGAAAGCAAGTTGTATGTCGCAGAGGTAGGTCCAACAGTTCTTGGTTGAGTGGATCAAAAAGAGTTGGACATTGTTCTAAATCCCAATAGCGCAGACCAGGTGATCTTACTGGAAGAGTCCGAACAAGAACTAGTAAGGGAATTGAAAAGGGTGCTCCTGGAGGTGTTCTCTAGTAAAGTGGGCAAATTGAAAAAATTGTACACCATATCATTTGAAGAAAGAGGTAGTACCTGTGTGTCACAAGGTAAGGAACATACCCTTCAGCTTTAAGGAAGAAGTTGGAGGTGAACTGGAAAGTTTGAGGAAAAGGGCCATTATTGAACCTGTAGAGAGCGCAGAGTGGCTCGCTCCATTGGTCTTAGCCCAGAATGCTAATGGAAAGATTAGGCTTTTCATAGACCTCAGGGACTTCAACAAAAGCATTGCTGTGGACAAATTTCCCTTGCCTAGGATCAGTGATTGTTATCCACGATGAAGGGCGTTAGGTGGTTTTCCATGGTGGAATTAACTTCTGAATACCACCAGGTGGTGTTGTACCCACTGAGCAGGAACTTAAACTCTTTCATCACGCCGATGGGCTGTTTCAGATTTGCCCGTATGCCCTTTGGATTGGCATCAGCTGCGGCGGTCTTCCAGAGGTTGATGCATCAGTTGTGAAAGGATATCCCCGAAGTGGCGTATTTTGAAGATGATATCCTCATCATGGGTAAGAGTAAGGACGAGCATGATGTTAATTTGAACAAGGTCCTAGGAAAATTTAAAACATATGGATGGGGAGCTGAACTAGAGAAGTGTACATTTTACAGACGCTCAGTGTTGTATGTCGGACATAAGGTCAGCCATAGAAGGGAGATTATTGAGCCCATTAAAGAGGCACCGGCTCCCACATGTAAGTTAAATGTTCCATCATTCCTGGGACGTGCAGAGTTCTATGCCAAATTTGTAAAGGACTTTGCTGGAAAAACTTATGGCATCAGGCAACTGTTGAAGGCGCGTCAGACCTTTGTGTGGGATAAGGATTTACAAAAGGAATTTACCAGTATCAAAAGTGATATTTGTACATCTATTCCCTTACAAGGTTTTGATAGCAAATCCTACACAGTCTTCACCACTGATGCCAGTGGGAAGGGCTTAGGTGCTGTGTTATCTCAAATTTCAAGGAATGGTGTTGAAAGTACTGTTTCCTTTGCTTCACGCTCCCTAACCGCCCCAGAAGCAAAATACTCTGTCATTAAGAGGGAGATGTTGGTTTGTGTGTGGGCAACAGAGAAGCTGAAGCAATTCGTATGGGGCGCCATGTTTACTATACGCACAGACTATAAACCATTGATTAAGGTATTAACTACAGAGGGTTCTGATAAAGCTACTCCACACATAGCCAGGATGTTGTTGAAACTGTTAGATTATGCTTATAAGGTAGAGTATTTACCTGGCAGAAAGAATAAGGTAGAGGACTATTTCAGCAGGTCGCCTGTACAAGGGATGACGAGGCTAATGGAAGAAACTGTGAATGGGATGGCTACAGCGTGGCTTGTGTGGATAATTCCAACTTTGCAATAACAGAGGGCGAGTGGCTCTCGGGGTATGCTCAGGATATAATCCTGGAGAAGGTCAAGGAATATGCTTTGCAGGGTTGGCAGAGTAAAGGTAATTTAACTGAAGAATGTAAAAAATTCAGGGACTTGAGGGAAGAGTTGTCCGTTTCTAACTCTGAGTTCCTATCGAGGGGTAGTGGAATTATCCCTCCACAAGCCCTTTGCAATATAGGTTTGGAGCTGACACATGAAGGACATCTTGGGATCGTCAAATCCAAACAGCAAGTAAAACTTTCTTATTGGTGGCCAGGTGTAGACTCTGAAATGTAAAGGTTTGTATGGAACTGTACATAGTGCGCAAACGCTGACAAAACCTGCACTGTGTTCAAACCTCCTTTAGGTGTGTGAATTATCATCAGGACCATGGGAAAATCTTTCAATAGATATTTTGGGGCCCATATTGGATGACAAAGGAACGCCTAAGAACATAGTTGTACTTTTTGATTTATATTCCAAATGGCCTGAGTTGGATGTATGTGAATGTGTAGAGGCTGCAAGTATAATTGCGTTCCTTGAAAGAACGTTTTTGAGAGAAGGAATTCCTAAGTCACTTTTTAGCGACAACGTCCGCCATTTGTTGCTGAGAAATGTAAGCATTTTTTAATGAGAAACCGAGTTAAGGAGAAGACATCGGTTTATCACCCTGCCAGTAACGGGGCTTTTGAAAGATTTAACAGGGTGATCATGGGAAGTATTCAAGCTGCCATCTATGCTGGCAAGAATTGAGAATTGTAATTGGATAAACTACTGCGGGCGTATAGAATCACTTCCACCATCACTGGGTACAGCTCTTTCAAAATTGTGAGAGGAAGGGAACCTTATACTAAAGAAAATTCTGCATGGATGTCCGTGGAGCACCAGAGCATGTGGTCACCTGATGTTGTTAGAACCAATCTGGAAAAGGCACACATGACGTATAAAAAGCATTATGACAAAACAAATTGTGTCAAAGATGTGTGACTGAAAGAAGGAGATTGTGTGTGTGTGAAATTGGACAAAGGAGTATGGAAGGGAGACAGTCATTTTTCACTGCTGTGTAAAGCTGTGAAAGTGTATGCTTTTTTTAGCCACGTTAAGGGATGGAAAGGTATGGAAAGGTATGGTACCTTGGGAAACTATCTAGGTGCAATGAAATTCTGTCCTGGAAAAATATAGGTTCAGATTTTTCTAAGCAATGGTTATGGGAAGAATAGCCACATCACCTTTGCCCATCCTACTGTCTGGTCAACCAGCAAATGGGGTTTCAGGGAGCTCATCTGTGGGTGATGTTGCATTTACCAGGAGGATAGGTGTGAGGGTGAATGGGTCATTGTGTACAGAGAATTCCAGTGTACACGTTAATGGAGCAAAGACAACCAATTCATTTGGATTGGTAGCAATGCCTGCAAGGTTGAAGGACTTTGTGGTGGGCTGAGGAGTTTCCCATCCCATGAGTCTTGCTAAGGTGAGATGTAGGTAGTACTTAGCTTTAGATTACATTTGTTCTTCTGTTTTTGACCACTGTCCGCCCTTGTCAAGCTTGAGTGGGGCAATGGGGTTATGTTTTATTATTGTTTTGTTGTATAAATTAGGAAGGTGTTTTGTATCCTAGGGTTACAGGTTCACTGCGACATAGGATGACACAGTAGTGTTCCACCAGAGGACTCGGGAAAGGGACAGTTGGTGAGGAGTGTCTAGAGGGTAGATCTGTATGTATTTTCTCTCTCCTGCACTACCAAAAAACTACGCGCTCATCAACCGTTGATGGAGTCGTGTCTTCAGTATAGTTATCAAAGGAATGACATATGATTAGATCAGTCACACTCCTCTTTTAACAATAATCGCTAAGTCTTTTGTAACATTGCTTTCTGGGTAGTCAGTTAGGTACTAGTCTTACAGGTATTGCTTTCTGGACTCCTTAGGAAACTCGGTATGAAGTAATCATAAGCCTAATTAGTCATAAGCAAATCCCTCTGAACACAAAAAGAATCAAAGTTCTTGCTCTTTACCTCTCTACTGTCTTTTGATTTATCCATCGAATATGCGTTCATAGCGTTAGTCCCCACCAGTTCCTGGGCACAGTGTTCAAAAGATAATATGCAAATCATATACTCTTATATTATGCAGATTAATCCTGTTTTTACTTTCTCTTCAGAGATTTAACTTCTTCAAATCCCTTTTGGGGTAGGTATTATTATGCTGTGGTTTCTTGAGTAATTGCTGTAATTTTAAGTGAGCACCGTGCCTTACATTGCCATTTGGAATAAAACTCAGAGTTTGCACTCACATCTCTCCTTTTCTTTTTTACTTACAGGAAGCTGCACTCCGCCCTCCATCCTTGATGAGGTTGGTCACTGCTGGAAGATAAACAGGTAAGTTTTGTTGTGATCAGTGATCATTTCAAGCAGGAAGTCTGGGAAGCTGCTGCTCCTGTGGAACACCTAGACAACAAGCAGAGGCAATCATTTAGGGCGTGACTTACTGTAAGAAAATGGATTGTAGGTTGAGAGGGGTGAAACCCTACTCAAGCATCAGCCACAATCCTTGATAGGGTGAACCACATACAGTCACTAAAGGCACCTGCGCGGTACCCTCTGGTAGCTTGGTACAAAAGCAGTCAAGCGTAACTTAGAGGAAATGGGTAAAGTATTTCTGCAGCACACAAAACGTATGAGAAAACATGGCACACCAATTCAGAAAAAAATAGTAACATTTATTAAAATTTTACACCAAATTGACAAAAATCCAATCAGTAGAAGTGGAGATATGCAGTTTTAAATGTCTCTGGTAAGTATAGCGTCTAAATGCACAAAGCGCCACTCACAGTTATCTAGTCATGCGAGACCGAATGAAAGTCACAAGTTAAGCCTGACCACCATAGAGCGTGGGCCGGATATAGGGACCAGGTTAGTTCCACTGAAAAGTTACCTTCTAAAGTCCAGAGCGAAGAGTTTGGTTTGTGGTGGAGGAGGCAGCGAGGAACAGGGTGAGCGACGTGGAAGGTCAACACAGTAACGCGAGGAGCAGGCCCGGAGTCTCTGAGCTGAGGTAGCTGTGCGCTCTATAAATGCACATTGATTGATTGACTGATGGTCTTCGCTGGAGTCACGATGATCCTGTCTCGCTTTGCAGATGGTCGTTGCTGGAGATTCGCATTGGCGGTTACTGCTGGCTATCGATGCTGTTGCACAAAGTGCATATCTAGTGTTGCTAGTCATTGCTGACAGTCGCTGTAGCGCGAAGAGTTGGGTTTACTGGAGCTTTACATTAGCAGTCAGCGTAGGTGGCAAGATCTTGGTGCGAACAGGCCCGTTCACGTTCACAAAGAGCCCAAAACTTTAGGATATATCCTTTTCTTCAAGAAGGAATTCAACAAATGCCACACCAAGGGCCCAAGATCTGAGGAGCACCTTTTGGGGATCAGGAACCCACTTCAGCAGGGGCCAGCAGGGCTCAGGCAGGTCTAATTGCAGGTCCAAAAGGGTCACTGGAACTTGTTGGGTCCCTTTAGCTCAGAACAGGAGGTCAGTCAACAAACCCTTGGAGTCACCTCAGCCTGCAAAGAAGGGTGCAAGTCCAGTCTTCCTTCTCACCAAGCAGGGCAGGCCTCAAGCAGCAGGACAGTAGTTCTGTAGTATCCACAGTTCCAGGAGTGCACTGACGAGTAGGTCTGAGGGTCCCCTTTTTATACCTCGGCCCACCTTGAAGTGAGCCATTACATAAATATGGGGTGACCCAAAAATAACCCAAAGGACCTGGGTAACTTGCGATAAGTAACAACAATGGTCCAATTGGAGAGACCATAAAAAAAAGGGGGGGGGGGGAAGGCTAAACCAATTACTGTACCCAACTTTTCATTTATCAATGAAAACCTCATCTGCTCTGAGAAAGGGAGTAAAACTGTGCTTATGTCAATAAGGGAGAGCGTATATAACAAGATCAACTCTTAACACACACAAACCGGTAAATGCATTAATTTTTTAGATATGAAAATCAACAGTATCAAAACATTATTTTCACTTGGCCGCTCCAGATAGACAATAAGAGAAAGAAAGGTGCTCAAAAAAGAGTAAACACAAGGAGATGATGGACGGAGCGCTGAAACTTTTCAGACACTCACCCCCAGTCACAGATCTGGGTTAAATCCATCATCGTTCTTTAGCTCACTTCGCCACAAAAAGAGTGCCTGTGAGTGGAATTGCAATAGAGAAAGGAGAAAATAAATCTCTTACATATATCGTAATCATTGCAGATAAGCCTGTCTGTCACATTTATTTTATTTTACAGCATAAATGCTATCTCATTGGTACAGGGTAATTGATTAAATCATAATTGCCCCTTTACGGACCAAATATCCAATACAGGCTGTATAAAGTGTCGAAGTTTCGACCTGGCGAAAGGGAGAAGGGCCAATTTAAGCCTCAACAGTGTGCCCTCATCAGGGCTGGGTAACTGAATGGAAGGGGAGCAACCTAGAATTAGCAATCATTCGGTGAGTTATCTGCTGAATTAATCATATAGGTAAAAAATTCATGCTTTTACCATTTTGTGTGTGATTAGAGTTGATATTGTTACATATGCTCTCCCTTATTAACAGAGGCAATATTTTACTCCCTTCCTCAGAGCAGAGGACGTTGTGATTGATAAATGAAAAGTTGGGTATGGTAATTGGTTTAGCCTTTTCCCCTTTTTTTATGGTCTCTCCGATTAGACCATTGTTGTTACGTATCACTTTAAGTGGGAGCAGCTTCTGGAGTTTCCCCTACACAGGTGTCTGGAATTTCCTGCCTCCCTGCCCTGGTTCCACTTTGTCTGGAGGCACAACAGGCTAGTGTGAATTACTTTTTGTGTGAGCTGAGCCAGTGCCTTAAAGTGCAAGTGTGGCAGGTGAAAACTCCCCCCCCCCCATCATGCCAGAGATGGCCTATCCTGACACACCAATTCCCCCTTTGTCCTGCTGTCTGGGAGTAATACACAAAGACCAGATGCCAGCTATAGCCAGTCATGTGACTCAGGGCACACTAAATGGTTGAGACAAGAAAATGCCAACATCTTAGAAGTGGCATATTCAGAATTGTGACTTAAAATCCACCTTTACTATTAAAGAGGCTCTTAAATTACAATTCTTTAGAGACCAAACTCAACTTTCTTACCTGCTACCAGTAGAAAGTTATCACTTATTAAAAATAATAAGCTAACCCAATGTTACCCTATGGGAGAGGTAGGCCTTGCAGTAGTGAAAAACTAATTTGAGAGGTTTTTATCAGATGGACATGTAAAAATTAAAAACGCATGTCCAACTTTTAAAATACATTTCACCCTCCCCTACGGGATGTTTAAGGCCTAGCCTAGGGGTGAGCTATATGTATTCAAAAGGAATATTTAGATCTGGCAAAAGGTTTATTTTGCCAGATCGAAATGGCAGTTCTAAACTCCACACAGACTGCAATGGTAGGCTTGAGACATGTATTACAGGACTACTTAAGTGGGTGGTACAGCAAGTGCTCACCAGTAGCATTTAATTTACAGGCCCTGGATACATGTAGTACCACTTTACTAGGGACTTACAAGCGAATTAAAAGTGTCAATTGGGTGCAAGCCAATTTTACCATGTTTAAAGGTGAGGGCACAAGAACTTTAGCTTAGCACTGATTAGCAGTGATAAAGTGTGCAGAGTCCTAAGACCAACAAAAACAGGTTCAGAAACCAGGAGAGGGAAGGCAAAAACTTTGGGGATGTCCCTAGAGAGGGGCAAGTCCAACACAATCGCCCCTCCAGCCAAAAGCCAGGGCAGACTAATCAATTCCTTGATGGACTTCCCTACTTTGGTTATAGAATGTGGATAAAGGCCCTCTACTGCAGATGCCCTTGTCAGTTCTATGCCCTCCTGAACTCAGTTGGATCCTTCTGACTACACTGAACGGACCCAAGGGGAACCCATCTCCTCACTCGTGGACCTCATCTGTGAAGCATCAAACCTTAACTTGCTCACAGAATCATCCCAGTAGGCAGACTGTACCACCATGGCCAATAAAGTGATGTGGCCCACTCCACCACTTGGATCAGCCATCTGGCCTTCTAACAAGTATTTAGAAAAGTACACTTTTAAAAAGTCACCTTTTACCTACCTTAAGCCTCTAGATGTGTGGCGCCGCGGCCAGGGCGACTGACGCTGGATGCTGGGGATCACGGTTCGATCCCTGGCTCCGGCGGCAGGGGTCTGCCCAGCACCATGCAACTCTGGGCAATAGCTCGCTTAATCTTACCAAATGGCCCCCAGCGCCGAGAGACCCCTTCGGGGGTGATTCGTGCGCTATACAAGTACTGGACTTACTTACTTACTTACTATTTCCATGAGGGCTTCCAACTGTCATTCAGTGGCTAAATAGCTACTTTGATGAGGTGTGAACTTTCTCCCAGAACTGAAACAAAGACTGTGGGTATGGGGAGGTGTTCTGTTCTTCTGACAGGATGACCATCTGGGCTGTACCCAGGAACTTAATTAACGTCAGAGAGGCCTACCCTCTCCCAGGCAGATGTAGCTAACTCCTGGGCCTGCCACATCCTTTGCACCCCTAATCAGCTAGCCCCAATCCCAGTGGAGAGGACCTGCCCTCAGAAATGGTACTGAGTGACCACAGAGGAGGGGTTGCTCATTTCCCCAGCCACACCTCTAGAGTGGGTGCAGGAGTTCTGAACAGGTGAAGAAAGGGTCTGTTATGTTAGATTTAAGAAGAGAAAGGCACCGTAGGATTGTTTGCTGTAGGGCGCACAGGACCTGTTGAAAAAATAGGCAGGGTTACCCCTGGGAACTTTTTCCCTGTTGCTTAGGTAGGGGCCCAAGAGTAACCCCCACTGACAAGCTAGCGCCAGCCATAAATATGGCACCACTTGGGCACCCTCTTTAGAATGCTATTGGACCTGTTGAAGACAGATGAACTACACCTGCGGTTGAGATCTGTGAGGCTGAACCTACTGCCACTTGTACTCAGGACAAAGAAGTGTACTCCAAGGGTCAGTTGGCTGATCTCCTGTTAAGATACAGGGACACAACAAGCCTCAAGGAGCCCATTTTCCTGAAGGGCCCAGCTGACCAGTTTCAACTGGATTTGCCTGTGACCCTACTGGGGGTTGCTGCTAGAATGAGTCCTGACCCGCAAGTGCTGTTCCTTAGATCCTGGGATCCTTGTCTGTGTCAAAGTGTACTAACCCTAACAACATGGAGAAAACGGGGACTTAGAAACTTTCTACAAACGTTTTACTTGGGGAACCATGGAGAGACTGGGACCAACCAGCCCACCCAATACAACGAGGGTATATCGCCACAGGGCCTGACTTCACTGTAGCTCCCGCTATGTTCTTCTCTCGATGCCATAACTCACAGAGGCAGAGACCTATTTGGTTCCAAAGTACAGCTTCATCGGAACCAATGTCGAAGGAAAACTGATCAATGCAAGAGATCTCGGGGGTGTTAAAACTTGAACTTCTTCTGTCTGAGCTTTTTCCCACCTAAAACCAACAGTTTTGTCAAGGCTCCACTCAGACGCCAAAATTTGTCAAGCCCCTTTCATCGTCGCCACCCCAATACCTACTTCACTAAAGGCAGTCAACATCAGGAAGAAACTTTTCCATTGGGACAAACTTGGTCCCTGTAACCAACCACACTCAGCCTTAACTTGTGCCAAGTGCAACCTGATGACTGCGGTTGGTGCTTAATGCTTTTTGCTGCTATTATTATTTAAACTTTGAAAAATCCAAAAGGCCAGTTCCTTTTATTGGTCTTTGTTGTTTTGGTTTCACTTTCTTCTTTGAATAATTCTCTTTTTTATAAGAAAGTTGCGTTTTCGACATTTTAACTGTTTTGGTACTTCTGAATGCTTTACACATTTTCTTAAGTTACGCCTGTCTGCTCTATGCCATAGTTACAAGATGTTGAGATCAGGTTTAAATTACTGAAACCTTTACCGGACCTAACAAGAATAGTGTTTTTATTATTTGTGGTGAACTACCACTACTCCAACTGATAATTCACTTTCCCACATTGGTACTCAACAGCGGGATCCATAACTTGTGTTTAGAGGTACCACTCAGCTATTAAGTTGGAAATTAAAAATCCATCTATTGAACTGAAAGCAAAAATTGATTTTTAAATTTTAATTGTATCTGGCTACCCTAAAATCTCTCACAGTGGTGGAGATGAAGGCCCCATGCAGAGAAAGCTAACTGAAGTTGGGCCAGAATGCCAGGAAGGTGGTTAACGAAAGGGCTCTCAAAGCCTGAGAAGAGTCCCGCCTAGCACAGATGCCCTCTCCTTTTCAAGATCGCTAACACTGGCAATCTGCACACATCTTGCACCACCAAAGGAACAAGCAACCAGGAGTGGCTGAGGGTCCTGCTTGCAAGTCTGCCCCCGTTGCTGAACTCAGATCAGGGACTCAAAGCTGTGGCGGCAGAGGCTATGAACCTGCAAACTAGCTAGAAGGGCTCCGCTGCCTTCCTGACACTCTCGCCTTCTGAACAAATAGTTCTTTGTATCCTTTTAATGGTTTCCTAGGAATAGTTCTGTTTTACTGCTTCATTGTCTTATTACAGGTTTTAAACTATTTGCTGAATTGAAATGAAGAAGAAGATAGTTCAAGGCCCTGTGGCGGGTTAATCCCAGACGCTCTGCACCCATTTATTAAGCCGCTCCCGTACTAAGCACTTTTCCCGGCATTTCCGCACATTGCTGCCGGCCGCATGAACCTGACTGCTGCTAAGCGCTCGACTAAGAGGCTGAATGGCCAGGCCATGCGGCCAATCATAGGCCTGCAATAGCTGCCAGCCACTATAATTCATTTAATTTATGCTTAATTCACGGTGAATCTTAGCACTGACAAACATTTGCACATTAGGAACATCATGCACTTTACTGTAATAACCAAGCACGAATTTCAACTAGTGCCTGGTCTCCATCAGTTTATGGATCTCGTTGCAATTTTGCGCACACAGACCCGCTACTTGCTCTTAAGGATAGCATAATAATATATGTACCTCATCCGAGCACATAGGCTACGATCAACAAAACAGTCCGCCCAATGCTTTCCTGGCTGTCCTGCCTTAGGCCTCAAGTCACCCGTGCACACAGCACTTTTTACGGCTCACCCATGTTCAGGCCTTCCGCAGGTCGAAAACCCTCCGCTGCGAACTTTGCATTTTAAGAAGTTAACTAGGTCAGTGCTCTGGCCAAGTTTACGCCCATAAATCATAGCTGCATTTTAAAAGTTTTTATCTTTTTTTTATTAATAGTGGTCTTTTTTACTCCTGAATTGTCATCATGGAAATGTGCTACGATATGTATCTTTTACTATGAAAACGTGTAATTAGAAGGACGTTTGTAATGATTTTAATTAACTGTACAATAACAATTTACTTACTCTGAGGAAGAGGCATTGGATGCAGCCCCAGATGATGAAGGGGCAGAGGACCACCTATCCCAAAACGGATTGTTTGGTGTACCATCCAGGGCTGATAGTGTTGTGGGCTCTGCAGCATAAGCCCTTCTGAACTGGCCACCTGGCAGTTGGATCTCAGTGACAATCAATCAGTGAAGGAGCTGCAGGGCCAAACTGGCAGCCATAGCACTGGAGGAGAAGAAGCTTGCACTGGAATAAAAGAGACTGGCCTTGAAGAAGAAGAAGGCCAGCTTACGAATCTTGAGGTCTGAAGAAAATGGTGGCAGCAATGGGTAGGTGTCTACAGGGGGAAGACACACACCTCCTGCAAGATTATTGTGCCTAGCTTTTTGGTTGGGACAACATTGACAAATGATTTTCCTCCTATGAAAGAGCATTGAAAATGTGTAGGGTGGTCAACAGACTGTGATCCTTACCATGAGAGTTGGTATCAACACCGGGGAGGGATACACTCCTGACTCTAGAAGAGAGGGTAGCTGACTCTCACACTCACATGAAGGATGGCCTAGTGCAGAGGGTTTGGTCTCACTTCTGATGAGTACTGTAAGAAGTTCAGGGACACACACAAAGACAGACACACAATAATCCTGGAATAACTTTATAGATGTCTCAATGAAAGCACTAGAGGACTAGGTAAAAGAAAATACAGTCACTCCCTATGATGGGCTAAATAATTTGATTAAGAAAGAACACATCTTAAGTTATTGTCATTCAGAGTTACACTAGCATCTAGTACATTTCAAGTTTGTGACCCCTAGGCAGCTGGGTAAGGTAGCTGACTTGTGGGTGTATACTAGGGTGTCTAAAATGTCCCAAGCGGGTGACCCCAAGAAAGAGGGTTCAGTCCCCTCGAAGTGGTAAAGAGGAGAGCAACAAGGATAAAAAGAAGGAGTTTTCATAAGGGCCCCACACTTCTCAAGACAGGAAGTCTTGCGTCTTTTTCAAACTAAAAATTTGGAGAGTACAAGGGGAAGAAACCATTTGACCCAGTGAAGGTTGAGGTGTACCTGGACTGTCACGAGCCAGGACATAGAAAGGAAGACTCTGTTTTTTTCCGAAGAATCCCCCAACAGCTGGTCAGACCCAAGGGATTGCAAGTGTAGAAATTGGGGTGGACGTTTGCCATGGGGAAATCAATGGTTGGTGTGGGAATTATTTTAATAGTGATGTAATATGGTGATGCGGCAGAATGTGGGAGAGAAGGATATTCTGGTGGGGACAGTTGGAGAAAGAGCTGGGAACTGGCTGGAGGTCGCTGTCCTATGGAGAAATAAACAGTACTTGTATTTACTACAACTGCATGGATTATTACATATTTTGCCAATGAGCGTCTGTGCAGGGGACAGACATGTTGTTCCAGTGACCTCCACCCCTGGAAAAGCTGAAATGGTGCCTGAGCTCGATCTACAAGAGAGAACTTCTAATATAATATATAAGTGACTTTTGATTATATGCAATAAACTCTCGATTGATGTGAAGGAAAACAAATGTTGGATTAGCGTTTCACACCTAAAGTCAATATTGTTTTTGAACAAAACACATTTTTTTCTCGCACTCAGAGGAAAGATGAGGACTTACTGACTTATGTGGCTGTACTCAGAGGTTTTGTTATTTCATGGCAGTTTCATAGCCTTAACAGACTCTTTGATTTGTGACCGAATTGTACATTGCACAAATAATAAAAGGGTAAAGGAGAAATTACTAGCGAAAGATCCTAATTTGGAAGAACCAATTCAAATTGCGAGAAACATGGAGGATGCTGCAATGTGGATAAAAGGGATTGATGCAAATAATGAAACTGTGAAAGAGATAAAGAAAGAAGAAGTAGTTGAGGTAAAAGCAGTTAAACAGAAGAAACAAAATAAAAGTTACAGTGCTGGTGACAGTCCTGGGGGTGAATGAAGAACTATTACTTGTTATAGATGTGGATGTCCAGGCCATATTAGTTCAAGTACTATGTGCAGAACCAGAAATATAATTTGTAGGAGCTCCGGCAAGAGGGGTCATCTAGTGAGTGTATGTAGATCAAAGGGTGAGTCATAGAGAGTAAAACTTGTAGATGATGTGTGTGAAGACATTCAAGAAGTAGTATTAACGATAGAGGAAACAAGTGAGGCAGTCCACGAGATTTGCTATGCTAGCAAAAGCATGCAACATGATGGAGAGATAAAGATAGAGAACAGAGGCAAGTTGGAAAAATCACATTGTGATGTAGCTTTAGATGGAGTAACAGTCCGAGTGTTAGCCAATTCATGGAGTTTGTTCACCCCCATTGTAAGGAAGACTTATGAAATGCAATTTAAAGGTAGAGTGGAAGATTTGCTGTTTGTGGATATGAAGGCAGTGGGATGTGGTGGAAAGAGAATAGACAAAGTAGGTATGAAGTGGATCGACATAACATTCAAGAGCAACGGGGTACGAGAAAGAGTGTACATAACTAATGAGGGCTCAGGCCTTTTAGGGTGGTGTCACCAGAAAGACCTGAACATTATTTTGGATCCCAATGCCAAGAAACCTGTCATGATAACAGAGGCAGTTAGTGACAGTCAGGAGAATGGAAGCACTGGAAATTGCAGGTCAAGTGATGATATAATAAAGAAATGTCCTTGTGTTTCTTCTAATAAATGGGGACTGTTGAAAGGTTCTACCCATAAAATAATATTAAAGGAACCGTGCTGTACCGGTGGTACATAAAATGAGGCCTGTACCTTATCTGATGAGGGAGACACTTCAGAAGAAGTTGGACAAACAAAATGCAGAAGGATAAGCATAGTCCTGGGCACACGCGGTGAGGGTATTGGTAATGTGATATGCAGTATAAATGCGTTATTCAAAAGCGACGGTCGACATCAGTATTTATCCAAATAGATGTTTTTTATTTCAACAACAACTGTGTTGAAAATAGTACATCAGCCTAGTAAACCAGCTGACACGTGTTTCGTCACCGAGAACAATCCCGTGACTCATCAGGGCTGGGAAGGATACAAAAAATGAAATAAGTAATAAGTATGAAAATGATAAACAAAAGGGGGCCTAGTCTGCGACAGACATGTAATTCGATTAGAGAGGGATCACCCGAAGTGACTGTTGGGAACATAAACAGTTAAATGTGACCAATTGGTGTTAAGTGACACTCGTGTAGGTGCCGCTGCCCATGGAACAAGGTTCTGGGCGAAAACGCGGGAAAACATCACAGTATATTGTGACCGGTGTGATAGTGCCGCTCTCATGTGTAACAGACAACATGAGGAAAAGCGCGGGAAAAACTATAATGTAGTGTAAGTGATCAGTGCTAGAATAAGCAATGAAGTAAATTGAGCAAAAAGTGAAGAAAGGAAATGTAAGGAATAAGAAGGCCTTGAAAGAAAGAGAAAAAGGGGGAAGAGGCGGGTAAATTAATAAATCTGCACTATGGAACTACTGGAAGAGTACTGAAGAGAGGAGGGGAGGGGACACAAAAGAAAAGTTAGGAAAAGGTGCAGAGGTCATGACGTGGGAAACGAGGGACTAGAGGACAATGATAAGCGGGTAAATTAAGAACCCGAAAAGGAGCTACTATTGGTGTTCTAACGATAGGCGGAGAGAGAACGCAAAACGAGATAGGAAGGAGTGGGTAGTGGTACAGGTGACGAGGGAAAGGAAAAGAAAGTAATAGCTTACCTAAGGACCGGAAGAGTGTACGACGGCCCGTAGGGGTTGAGTCGAATTCAAGATACTAAAGAAGGTAGCACGAAATGGGGGAGCGTGGCGATGGCATCAAGGATGCAGCGGGGAGGGAAACTGGTGGGGAAAGAGGTAGGAATGAGCGTGACACAACTGGTACATAGAAAAGGCTCAGTGGCTAAATCAAGGTAGGAAAGGAGAGTCTTACCGCGTTGAGGTCTCCCTGGGCAGAAGCCCGAGTTGCGCAGGGGCGGATACGCCTCGGCAGAAATGAGATGCAAGAATTAAGGGTAACTTAGGAGGCTGTCCAGTGTCCGGCTCGGTAGGAAATGCACTTAGGCGGGGTGCGAGGATCAGGCTAGAGAAAAGGACGGGGGAGGGGAGGTTACGAGGAACATGTATCTAAGGGAGGGAAAGGTAAATGAAGGAAAGGAAAGAGAAACTTACCCCGGGTGCGGGAATTGGAGAGGATTCAGGAGGTATATAAGGCAGGGTAATGGAACCGCCTGTTGGGAGAAACGGAGGAAGAGGACACTAATGTGATAAGGAATATCAAGGAGTGCCGGGGTGGAGGGGACAGGTGGAACCGCAACAAAAGTTACCTGGGATCCGGATCGGAGAGCAGCGAGGGAGCACTGGAGCCGAGGAGACTGAGTGAAGCAGGAAAAGTGGGAGGGGAGCTAAGTCAAGAATGAAGACGGAAAGCTAGAGCGGGAACAATGGGAGATCCGGCCTGGCGGCGGCCATATTGGAAAACTCGGGGGAAAGGTCGGAGGTAATGCGCATGTGCGGGGGATGTGACTCTATCTGTGAGGCACCCGCAGCCTCGAGAAACTAGCATAGTAGTAAGGACAAAAGACGAAGAGTGTAGTCAGAGGTGCGTGACAAATTACAAGTACAAGCTTATCTAAAAGGCAGTCGATTACGAACGGATATGACAGTAAAAAGGATAATGTTTATATCACAATTACAGCAGGCACATGTGAGAGGATATACAGGGGAGAGATCTATAAACCGAGTGTTATGCACGTAAGTCATATAGAGAAGACTATGAGATTATGAGGTAACACAGATCAAATGTATCATGAACCTGAATCATAGGAGGCTTAGTTAATGGGGAGATATTGAAACATGTATTGGAGTGGAGAACAGACCTGCAAATATAGTTAAGGGAGAAAAAGGGGTTAGAAATGCAGACATTGATATGCACACAATATGAGAATCTAAACCTGCATTATGTGGTGACTCCCAAAGGTGCAGGAAGTGGTACACTGGGGACATTGGTTAGAAATACATAATTCTTGCTCATGGACGGTATGTGACAAGGAAGATGATGACACATAAACGGTGTGAAGAATGGACATACACATATCTACTGATTATATAGGAAGAGCACAGGTGTCATGACAAAGTGAAGGGCACAAAATAAAGATTCAAGAGAGAAAATGTTGTCATAATGTTCATTCACCCAGGAAGTAATGTAACTCGTGATCAGTGTTCAGTCCATGTTGTACTGTTCGCAGACGCATGATCCAAGTGGCTTCCAGGCGTCTGAGTCTGAGTTCTCTGTTGCCACCTCTTACATTGGTGGCTGCCATGTCAAATCCGAAAAGGAAATCCGTTTCTTGGGGCCCTGGTTGGGACAAGTGGCAGCATGGATCGCCATGGGATATCTGGTGTCAAGATTGTTAAGAGCTCTGACGTGTTCTCCAATACGGTCTTTGAGTGGTCTGATGGTGCTTCCAATGTACCAGAGTTTGCAGGTGCATTCAAGAATATAGATCACAAATTTTGTGTTGCAGTTGATATTATGTTTAATTTGGTACTGTTGTCTGTTCACGGCCGTGAAATTTCTGATTCCATGCTGGGCTAGTTTGCAGACACCGCAGTGACCGCACTTGAAGAAGCCGAGATCCGAGATTATGAGTTGTTAGCCAAGTAGGTCTGGTGTTAGTGCCAGGGATGCTGGGGCTGAGTCTGGTTTTCAGGGTCCTGCCTCTCCTGTATGTGATTTGTGGTTTAGGTGGTACAATCTCTTTAAGTGTGTTGTCTGCAAGTAATATGTTCCAATGTTTGTTAAGGCTCTTCTTCATAGCTAACCCCATGTCGCTGTAGTCAGTGATAAGTCGGACAGGTTGGTCTTGCTCAGTAATTGTCCGTCTAGTGTGTAAGGTGTCTTCTCTTTTTGTGTTCCTAATTCTTTTCTCTGCTGAGCTGATGGTACGGGCACTATAACCTCTGTTTATGAATCTTTGTTTCATATTAGTAAGACACTTTTGAAATTCCAGTTCCTCACTACAGTTTCTCCTGGCTCTCATGAATTCTCCATAGGGAATGGCCTAGATTTGGTGAGGAGGATGTGAGCTATCTGCATGGAGGATGGCATTGCATGATGTTTGTTTTCTATACAGACGACTTTCAATGGTATTGGACTTGATGTAGATTTCCACATCAAGAAATGTGATGTTCGTAACACTGGAATTGCCTGTGAATTTCATGTTCATGTCGTTACGATTAAGGTGTGCGAAGAATTTGTCGAGTTCAAGTTGTGACCCTGACCAAAGGAGTAAGCAGTCATCTATGTAGCGACCCCAGTATATTATGGAGTCAATCCATTGTGCCCCTTCTGTGCCCCAAATCCATTTAGATTCTAGGACACCCATGTACAGGTTAGCAAACGAGGGTGAAAATTTCGAGCCCATAGCCACTCCTTTGTTCTGTTTATACCATATACCGTCATAGATGAAGAAGTTATTGTTTAATATGATGTCCATCATAGCAACTAGCATCTGGGTATGTTGCCATAAGTTGGCTGGTCTATTGTTAAGTATGCTGGTGACAGCCTTGAGCCCTAGGGTAGGTTCAATGGTGGTATAAAGAGAGACTACATCCAGGGTGGCCAGGATCATATCCGGATGCCATTGGACATCTGATAAGATACTGAGAATATGTTTGGTGTCCTGGATGTATGATGGCAGATTCATAACCAGAGTACCAAGAAAGAGGTCAACATATTGTGCTATTCTCTCAGTGGGTCCTCCAATGCCTGACACAATAGGTCTCCCCGGAGGAAAGGGGGCCGTCTTGTGTATCTTGGGCACGGTGTACAGACAGGGGAACGCCGGTCTGTGGACTCTTAGATATAATAGTTCTTGGTCGTCAATGAGACCTTGTGTGTGCCATTGAGATGGGTGTTTGTTGATAGTGGTGACAAGGAGGGCTATTGGGTTGTAGGGAAGCTGCTCAAAAACTGACTAAACACAAAAACCCCCATTCTAACCTCCAAAATGCAGAAGGAATCATAGAACCTATTGAGTCATCGGAGTGGTTAGCCCCCTTGTTAATGGCCCCAAAGAAAAGTAGAAAGATCTGTTTATGCATTAACTTACGGGATGTAAATAAGAACATATGGGTAGACAGACAAGCAATACCAAAAATCACTGAAATGCTGAGTATGATGGGAGGAAGGAAGTTATTTAGTGTGCTGGATATGTCGGCGACATATCACCAAGCCAATTTGTATGATGATTTAGTACCATTAACCTAATTTGTTGTCATTGGAGGATGCTTTTTGGCTTAGTGTCGACATCAGAGGTCTTCCAAAGAATGATGCAAAAGATTTTTGAGGGAGGGATACAGTCTTATGGTTTCAAGATGATATTTTGGTATTAGGTGAATCCAAGGAAGAGTATGAAGGATTGTTAATGGAAGTGATGTCAAGAATTGAGAAATTTGGACTAACTTTACAGAGGGAAAAGTGTCAGCTAAAGAAAGGAAAGATAAAGTAGACTATTTGGGTCATGAAATTTCCATGAATGGAATCAGACCACAGAATAAGGAACAATTAAAATATCTTCTGGGGTTAGCGGAATATTGTTCCAAATTCATATGTAATTTTACACAGAGAGTGGAGCCAATGTGAGTTTTATCAAAAAGTATGTGTGCATTTGAATGGGGAACACAATGTGAAAATGTGTTTCTGAACTACAAACGGTCTATTGTTGAGTTACCATCTTTAGGCCATTTTAATGTGAACAAGAAAACTATTGTTAAAACTGATGCCAGCAATATTGGATTGGGAGCAGTACTATTCCAAATGATTGGGACAGATGGAAAAAGAGCTGGGAACTGGCTGGAGGTCGCTGTCTTTTGGAGAAATAAAAAGTACTTGTATTTACTACAACTGCGTGGATTATTACATTTGGACTGAATCCAGCTTAGTCTCTGTGAGTAGGATGAATGTCGAAGCCCTAGCCGCCTTAACTCCCAGCATAATGTAGTACAGGCAATGGCCAATCATCAACGGGACCACGGTAGAGGCTCTGGGGGATATAGTGGCCTTCATGGTAACAGTGGTGGACTGGCTAGATTCCCCAGAGCACATTATCCCAGAGGACCTCCATAGTGTAGTCATCGCTGACGATGAGGAGAAATTTCATCCCATAGCAATAGTCATCTTTGAGTGGGGAGGGGTTTTTGGGCTGAAGAAGGTAACTGTGAGCCCTCCTGCCATTCTAGTGGAGTTGATAAACAACCTTGAAACCTCTGCTTGGGCTAAGATAAAAAGGAAGGCTCATGCAAAAATGTTGTATCCTGCCAGAGTGTGTGGCCACTAGGGCTCAGACAGCCTGTCTGGGAAGTCAAGGGAGCTTGGAGTCTGGAACAATGGCCCATTTTCCCACAAGTAAGATGAAGGTCAAGAGGCTTGGGAAACCAGCCTCCAAACTTTTCAAGACCCAGTAGGAATTGGCCCCCAGGGGAGGATCTGGAACCTAAATGGGAAGAAGAGACTACCCTGAGAGACATGCCAGAACTCTCTAAGTTGCATGAGGCAAGAGGACCCTATGGGAAGAAATTCTGACAAGCTCAAAGAGAGTGCCTGACCCTTAAAGGCCTTCAGCACCAGGCTGAAGTCCAAGAGCAGGGGGATACCTGTAGAACCCACAGGATCTACTGGGAAGGGGGTGTCTTATATGGCACCACGGCAGTACAGGGCATTCCTCTTAAACTTAGCCCATGATATCCCCTTGGCTGGGCATTTGAGACAGACCAAAACCTGAGACACAGTTGGTCAACCACTTTTTCTGGCCCCAGGTGTCTGAGAATGTGAAGGAGTTATGTCACTCCTAGACCATCTCAAGATAGTAGTAAGACAGACGGGCAACCCAAGGCTCCCCTGATCCCACTACTTGTGGTGGAGGCACTTTTGAGAGGGGGTAAATAGGGCACCTTGGAGAGGGTGGTGATTGACAGCGTCAGGCCCCTAGACCCTAAAACAGCTTCATGGAACAGGCTCATCTTGGTGGTAGTGGACCATGCCACTAGGTGCACTGAAGCCATAACTCTGACGATGGTAACGGCCCCAGTGGTGGCCAGGGTATTGTTTGGTATCTTTACCAGAGTAGGATTCCCCAAGTAGGTAATCTCAGATAGTGGTACAAAGTTCATATTTGCATACTTAAAGACTATGTGGGATGAGTGTGGGGCGACTTACAAGATCGCCACTCCTTATCCTCTGCAAACCAATGGGCATGTGGACTAATTCAACACCCTAAAAGGTATAATTATGGGGTTGTCTGGGAAACGCCGTAGGAAGTGTGATGTTCTACTCTCTTTTATTTGCCTACAGGGAGGTACCACAAAGGGAGTGGGCTTAAGCCCCTTTGAGCATTTGAAAGGGCACCATCTCAGAGGTCCCTTAAGTGTTGTCCAAGAAGGCTGGGAGAGACCTCTCAAGGAAACAAACAGGAAATTGATGACTATGTGTTTGGCCTGCATTCCTGCATGGCTGGGTACATTAAGAGGGCTAATAAAAACTTGGAGGCTACCAGGAGCTTACTAAGCACAGGTATGACCAAAATGAAACTTTGGTGGAATATCAGCAAGGTTAGAAAGTGTAGGTTGTGGAGCCTGTGGCTCTCAGGGCCCTTCAGAACAAATGGACTGAGCCCTACATATGACTAGAGAAGATGGGTGAGGTCACCCACCTGGTAGAACTTGGTACCCCAAGACCCCCCACAGTGTAAACCATGTCAACCATTTGAAGCCCCAATTTGACAGGGCAGACACGAATATGCTCATGGTCATTGGTGAAGTGGAGGAGAAGTGTGAGCCTCTTTCAGACCTCCTATCCCACAATGACAAAGATGTTTCAGTGGAGGCAACCTTGTAGTGGTTCCCCTTACATTTTGTCTTCTGACCTCCTGTTTTTGACTGGTGTGCTGACTTTGTTTTAGCTGGCTTTAGGAATCTGGGCATTTTACCACTACTAACCAGTGTTAAAGTGCATGTGCTCTTTACTTAAAACATGGTAACATTGGTTTATCCACAATTGGCATATTTGATTTACTTATAAGTCCCTAGTAAAGTGCGCAACATGTGTCGAGGGCCTAGAAATCAAATGCTACTAGTGGGCCAGCAGCACTGATTGTGCCACCCACCTAAGTAGCACTTTAAACATGTCTCAGGCCTGCCAGTGCAGAGCCTGTGTGTGCAGTTTTAAAACTACCATGTCGACCTGGCAAGTTAACCTACTTGCCAGGCCCAAACTTTCCTTTTTAGTACATATAGGTTACTCATATGGTTGGCCCTGGACACCCCATGGGCATGGTGCAGTGCATTTAACAAGTAGAACATGTACTTTTTGGTTTTACATGTCCTGATAGTGAAATACTCTTAAATTTGTATTTCACTACTGCAAGGCCTAGCTCTCCTATAGGTTAACATTGGGATTGCCTTATTATATTTCATAAGTGTAATTTCCAACTGGGAGGAGATGGGACCCCCAAATTTGGTGTCGCTGGGCTCACGATTTAAAAACACAACTGATGGTGAAATAGATTTCTAAATTGCAGTTCTGAAAATGCCACTTTTAAAAAGTTGGCATTTTCTTACTTAAACCATTTGGTGCCTTCAGTCGGTCTGTTATGTTATGTTAAAATTATTCGTAGAGCGCACGTACACTGGTTGGTTTCTTGGCGCTATATATAGGAGTAGCCTGAGTCCTGGTGAGTTATTCATATGCCTGACTGAACAACCATGTCTTGAGGAGTTTCCTGAATCTCGGGAGGTCTGTACAGGATTTGATGTCAAGGGACTAGGCATTCCAGAAACGGGGGCCAGCACCGCAAATCTGCTGCCACCTAGCCGCTTCGATTTATAGAACGGTGTGACCAGAAGGTTCATGTGGGCTGAGGGCAGATTGCGGGTGGGTATGTGTCTCTGAATAATATTGGCGACAAATTCTTGTCAAGTGCCATGAAAGGATTTGAAAATGAAGCACCCGATTTTGAAGGCACAGCGTTGTGGTATGAGGAGCCAATGTAGCTTCCTCATAAGAGGGGAAGCATGTTGCCATCTGGGCTGATGAAAAATCAGTCTTGCGGCCTAGTTCTGTACAAGTTGCAGTCTTTTGACTAGATATAGCGGCAGACCGAAGTACAGTGAGTTAGCGTAGTACATGTGAGAAATGACCAGAGCTAGAACTGCCTGCACCAGTGCTTCCCTAGTAAGAAGTCTGCTGATTTTCCTTGTCTTCCGCAACTGCAAGAAACAGGTAGAGACTACCGTTCCGATCTGGGACTTCATGGATAGGTCGCAGTTGATTATGACCCCGAGGCTCTTAGCCTGTCTCTGAAATACACATCTGGGGTGGGTGACAGCTGGCTTCCTGAATTCCCTCGGAACAGCCACACACAAAGGAAGGGTAGGCATGACTGAGTAGCCATCTGCATGTTGATGGGTCATCCGGAGCAGGATGGGAGGGAGGAGATGACACTTTACACCTGAAAGGGCTGTGTCCTGTCCACACACAAAGTATTGCATACCCTCCTGGAGTGGGTCTAGAGCCAGGGTAGGAAAGGCAGGGTATTGTGCACTTTCAAGCATCTCTTTGAAGTCTCCCTACTTCAAAGGCCCAACTGGTTATATGTACTGGACCTCAGACACCACCAAATCAGAACACTGCTGGAACTGAGGACATTCTGCAAGGAAGATGGACTTCTGTGCTGTAGGAGGGACTGCCACTTTGCTAAACTGCTTTGTTGTGTTGGCCTGCTGCCTCTTGCCTGGGAGTGAGAAGGACTGGATCTGCAGCTCTATATCCCAGAACCTAAGTACTCTCCAAGGTCTTGTTTGTCTTGCCTCCTGTTTTTGAAGTCTCAGGGATATCAAAGATTTCACCTTCAACTCAGCTGACTTGCTCTGCCAAGTGGTGACAATACAGTCCAGGGCCCTTGGAAGTGAGTTTAAAGTGCTGCATCTGCCGGAACCTGCGCATGGACGCCATTGCGCTGATCGGAACCGACGCATCTCCTGCTGCGAGATCGGGCTCAACGCATCATCACTGTTGCAGGGACCAGATCGCCAAATCGCACTCGGAACCGCTGTATTGTCTCTGGAACCACCGCTTCGGAACCAACGCATCGCCATCACTGCATCGCACTCAGAACCACCACATTCAGAACCAATGTTTCGCTCAACTGAACTGATGCATCACTGTAGTTACATGGAGAAACGAGGTGCAACACCCCAACTGTGTGAGGATCATTGACATATCTCGTGCAGTGACAAAGATTAAAGTATTTTTGCTTGCCCTGCGTGAGTCCTGTAGCCAGCCTGCACTCCACTGTGGCCAGCCTGAACTCTTGACTTTGACCCGGTGCAAAGCAACCAATTAACTCTTTGAGAGATATTGCCTTTTAAGCACTATTTTTGCATTTAATCTTTAAAAATTCATATATGACTTCTACTGTTGGATGTTTGTCATTTTGGTCTTGTCTTATTTATAAAATTATTCTCTATTTTTCTAAACTGGTGTGGAGTCTTTTTGTGGTGTTTTCACAACGTTACTGTGTGTTGTGTGCACAAATACTTTACACATTGCCTCTTAAGTTTAACCTGAGTGCTTTGTGCCAAGCTACCAGAGGGTGAGCAGAGGTTAACTTTTAGTGAGTGTATCCTACTTACACTGACTAGGATTGAGGATCCTGCTTGGCATACCTCTACCAACCAGAAATTCAATTTCTATGAAGGGAGTTGTGTTCTTTCTTACACTGACAGAGCAACAGCAGAGAGACTGTCACCAATTGTTGGGGCTGTTTGCTGGACTGTTCTCCCTAACACCTAGAATGATCCAGTGGTTTGTTCATGACATTGACAATGGTCACAGTTTACCTATCAAAAACAATATATACAGTTTGTCAGACAAAGTAAGGGCCAGCATCAAGGAGGAGGTTTCCAGAATGTCCAGGGGGTTGATTGAGTAACCTTGCCTAGCTGGCGCTCAAGGGGGACCCCAGAACTTATGTTCTGTGTGGGCTACAAAGAACTGAATGCTGTCACTAAGACTGAGGCACACCCCATTCCAAGAGCTGAAGAACTCATCGACAGGTTAAAGGCTGCCAAGTAGATCGGTACATGTGACTTTCCAGTTGTTCTGCGGACATTGGAGGTGCTGGAGGGCGTTCTTCGATGGTGAGAGGGGTGGCATTTAATTACGCAGTTTTATAAGGCTCTCAAGGGGGACATGCTGAACATACCCTGGGGCATATTTACAAGGGGATATCGCCACCAGAACGGCACTTTTAGCGACGTTCTGTTGGCGATATGCCCATTCTCCATATTTACAGAGCAGCCTTAAGCCTTATTTACAAGGCACCTTTACATGCATCACTTAGCGTGAAAGAGGCATGCAATGGATGTTGCTGTGGACGTTCCACCACAACACCCATTGCTTTTGATGCTGTCCCAGATTTACAAGGAGGTGTAAATCTGAGGCAATGCCAAAAACTAACACCATGCAAGAGAAGGCATTAGAATGGCGAAACATGGAGAAATACTTTTATTTCTCCTTGCTTTTGCATTCTGCAGCACACATAGAAATAGCAAATTGTCATTGATTATTGTTTATGTGCAGGAAGGGACACCTTCCTGCATATAAACAATCATTCCCTGCAACTCAGGCACCCTTGCACTATGGTGCAAGAGTGTCTGCGTTGGTGCTAAGCAGCTAAATTTAGTGCCAGCACTAGGGAAAACACAAAGGTGCACCGTATTCTTGTGAATACGGCGCATCCCTGCGTTTTGAAAATGTCGGAGCGCGGCACTGCCAAATTTGGCGCAGCTCCGCGCTCTGACTTTTTCTTGTGAATATGCCTCCTTGTGCAGTGCGCCAAGCCTAGGAGCTGGAATTGGAGGGCTCGATCTCTGACATGGACTGGACACATGCCTTAGAACTGATGTGCCCTATCTATCTCTTGCAATAACAGGTTTAAATTGCTACATTTACATTTTTTGCACTGCACCAACGTGACTCCTTATAAATTAAACAGAATGGATCCCTCCAGGGAGCTCGGTGTATGTAATGTGAGGAGGAGGATGCTACTTTTTTACATTTGGCTTGGCAGTGTGTCAAGGTTCAGCAATATTGGAGGGCAGTGGATCCCAGGAGAGGATGCCACTGGGATAACAATTTCTCTGACTCCAATAGCTTGCCTGTTGGTAGTGGCCTTATGAAAGGGCGAAGATCCCCAACAAGCTGACACAGCTAGCTCTTCTATTGGCTAAATGGAAAGTGGCCATAGGGTGGTTGGGTCCAGGAAACCGCTGGTAGACCAATGGCTTAGAGACCTGCTGGAGTGGGGAGCGGCAGAAGAACAACATATGCGTTTGGTGCGTACCGATTAGGGGACAGCGGAAGAAATAATGGCATGGGGAAAACTCCTTGATAAATTTAATGAACAAGATGACTCAGATGCTGATGTTAGCACTGATGGTGAAGGCTGACTCGTTTGACCATTCTGTTTCTTCATGACTAATGTGACAACCAACTGTATCAATGTTAAGTATACCACAAAAAGAATTGGCTACCTGATTTGGTTTATGTAATACAGTATGTCGCTCATAGTGTGGTCTCTTCAAATGATGCCTACCCTGACGTGTGATGTAACCCTCACTTATGGACACTTGCATCTGTTATTTCTTGAGGACATACTGTGAACCTGAGACTCTTGCACTGTATGGTTTGTTTTATTTCTTGCAAAAAACACAATAAAACATAGTTGCAACAAAAAAAAGTATTTCAGTACATTTGATTTGACTTTCAGGCACTGGCAGATTGCCATGACTGAGCAAGCAGAGGAGAGATCAACATTCTCAACTCCTAAAGCCCCCTTCCAATTAAAAGTAATGTCCTTTGGATTGAAGAGGGCCCCTGCCACCTTCCAGAGGCTGGTAAACAGGGTAATGTCTAGGCTGCAGCCCATTAGTGCAGCATATCTAGATGATATTGCTGTCTTTAACACCACCTGGCAGGAACACCTCACATACCTCAGGGAAGTGTTTTAGGCCCTGCAAAGGGTAGGACTTATTGTCAAGGCCAGCAAGTGCCAGCTACAGAAGGGGTCTGCAGTCTACCTAGCCACCAAGTTGGTAAAAACAAGTGCAGCCTCTCCAGTCCAAGATCCAGATAATCTAACCTTGGAAACCTCCCAAAACCCAGACTCAGGTTAGAGATGCCCTGACAAGTTATAACAGAGGTTTTGCCAGGGGGTATGGCACTATTGCAGCCACACTGAGAAAGCTAACTTCACCCACCCACAGGCCAGTACCATGCATAAATGTGGCACCCCTGGGCACCCTATTCAGGACACTACTCACCTGTGGAAGATAGTAGAAGGACTGCACCTGCTCTTGAGACCTTTGTGGAGACATGAAAGGCTGGACCTGTTCTCACTTATACCCAGGACAAAGACATGGACTCCAAGGTTCTGTTGGCTGACCTCCTGTTAAGCTACATGTACACAAGATGCATGAAGCCCCTATTCCTGAAGAGCCCAATTGAGCGGTTCAGACTGTATATGCACTGGACCCTGCTGGTGGCTTCTCCTGGAAGGAGTTTTGACCCCCAAAAGCTGTGCTTGAGGTGCCGGGAGCCTTGGCTATGTCGTGTAGTCATCCTGTATCATGGTTAAACCTGGGACTTAGCAACTCTTTACAAAATGTTTACCTTCGGGAGACTGGGGCCAATAAACCCAGGGAACAGGTGTATATGATTTATGTCATGTGTAGAAAATATAAAAAGGCATTTAACATTAAGATCAGAAAACATGCAGTGCTGTTAGGTAGAACCTTAATAAATGGACCCTATGAGTGTAAGGCCAGTTGTTTCTTTTTCTTTAAAAAGCCATTTTAAGATGGCTGCAGGTAGCTTGTATTTTACAAATAACATTCAATTTGTCCTTTGCACTGTAATGAAAAATGCAGACTTTCTACTATACTAAGATCCTGTAACACACATTTTAGGAAATGTACATTTCCACTATGTTACTTATCTAGATTTTTACAATGCACAAAAGTTCCCTTTACTCGTGGTTTGCTTGTCATCAAGGAGTCTCCCCTGTTGTTGCCTAGTTATTATGAGCGATTGTGGCAGAAACAGACAGTAATTGCAGGTATTCCTCTCCCCATAGCCTGGTATAGGCTTGCTCTGGGTGGGGACAAGTGTGATTGTCACGGTTTTTTAAGCAGTACAGTATTACTCACTGCCTCTTTGTTGTACAACCCAAACAGGATGCAAATGTTTTTTTATCCAAAATCAGAAGGTAAATACATACATCAGAAAGAAATGCCAGCAGCTCATATTCCAAAACCTCATGCCGATCATTTGTAAGGCATACACTGGGCAGCTACATTTTTAAGTAATTATGACAGAGAGATCTTTACTGAAGCAAGACTTGTTCTGTGAGCTGTTGAGTTGTTCTACCAAACAGAAACCTAATCCAGTCAATTTCTCCTCCCTTGACTGGTCATCCCTAGGGCAATCCTAATGCATTATTTTGTTCGCTGTGCAAATAATAGCTCCTCGTTTAGAGAGGACTGCAAATTCCGACTGAGGTGCAAAAACATTTCAAGTTGTGAGCTAACTTCATCAGGTAACACCTGGTGAACTTTGAGCAGGAAAAACAAGGGAAACTTTCTGACCTGCAAAATTAGAAATGATGAGGACTTACCACATTGGGAAAAAACTGCACTCTGCTGTGTCTTAATACCCCCTCCCGGCGCACCCTTACTGCATCCAAAGAGGAGTCAGGTGTATAGTAGTGTTATGTTGTATTCTTCTTTAATTCCCTTTATCTTCAGGGGGCCACTCACTGAAGATTAAAAACGAAATTCTCTTTATCCAGTCCTGCATCGCCAACAGTTATCAACATGCATTCTAGAAGGTTCCTTGGGTTTTGAGGCCAATTGTGGCATCATTCACCGGATGGCCTCTTTAAGACCTCTTACTCAATCATTTGTTCGTTATTCATGCTCTGCTGAGGTGTTTTTTGCAATCTATAAACCATGTCATATATATGTAAGAGATAAATGCATAGAAAAAGTAGACCTGGTACCATTGGCGTGAGTCTCCCTTCCATTTTTTTGCTGATTGCCTCCTCTGTTTTTGACATGTTTGCTGGTTTTAGATGCTTTGGGCACTGTGCCACTGCTATCCAGTGCCACCGTGCAAGTGCTCCCTATGTTAAATTGATGTAATGGATTAGTGACTCCATGATTGGCTTATTTGATTTACTTATCAGACCTTAGTATAGTGCACCATGTGTGCCCAGGCCTGTAAATCAAATGCTGCTGGTGGGCTCGCAGCCCTGGTTTTGGCACCCACAGAAGCAGCTTGTAAAGTGTGTCTCAGGTTTGCCATTGCAGAGCCTGTGTGCAGTCTAGTACTGCCATGTCGACTTGGTAGGTGCACCCACTTACCAGTTCCTAAACCTTCCCTTTTCTACATGTTAGCCACCCCTAAGGTAGGCACAAGGGCAGGGTGCATTGTAAGTAAAAGGTAGGACATGCCCTGGTGTGTGTGGCATGTCCGGATAGTGAATTACAGCCAATTTCGCTTTTCACTATTGCAAGGCTACCTGTCCCCATAGGCCAGAATGGGCAGTTTGATTATAACACCTTATAATCCTAACTGACCCAGGGAACATGGTAGAAAAACGAATTTAGTATGCCTGAACTCAGAATGATAAAATACATCTTTTAGTGAAGTTGGTTTTAACATTCTGTGTTTGAAAATACCACTTTTAGAAAGTAGGTATTTTCTTGCCTAACCATCCAGCATGACTCTGCTAGGTTTGTGTATTGCATGTCTGGTTTGTGAGTGACAGGGGACTGGAGAGGGTCTTGGCTCCAGCAGTCTGATGAGTCAGGGCTGGGCTGAATAGGACCCACATAGAATAGAGAGTAGGGGGGAAGAGACTTCCTTTCACTGACCTGAGCCCACATAGAATAGAGAGTAGGGGGCGGGGATTTCCTTTCACTCCCTGAGACCTCATAGAATAGAGAGTAGGGGGAGGAGATTTCCTTTCAGCTACCTGGGCCAGGTCTGCTCTCACACAGTGCTGTCTCCACCTCCTGCCAGGAAGCTGCACATAACTGTTTTTGGTCAGGCAAAGGATTTACTGGTATAAATATTGGGGCCCAGACCCCAGAACTTTAGATCACTTCTGGGAATCAGGACGGACCTTTGCCAAGGAGAAGAACCAAGAAGACTGAAGGAGATGACTGCCCCTGTGCCAGTGTGCTATTTTCTGGGGTTGGCCTGCAGTGGTTTCTTTATTGCCAAGGAAAGGGGAAAGACTTTATTTGAAACTTTCATCATCTTGAAGAAGAATCTCCAAGGGCTTGAACTGTGCTTGCCTCCTGCTGAAGTCTCAGGGACAAAAGACTTCACCACCAGCTCCCCCCTGAATTCCCTTGCTGGGGTTCTGTCTGCAGAAGCCTGCGTATCGCTGGGAGCTGGAAGCGCGACTCAATGACAAGAAGAGTGTCGCCGCCGCAGCTGTTACCATCGCATCACCGGAGAAGCGTGTTGCTGCCGCAGAGGTCGTCGCCGCATCACCGAAGAAGCGTGTCTCCATCGCAGCTGCTGATCGACGCATCACCGGAGAAGCGTGTCGCCACCGCAAGGGTCGCCGTCGCATCACCGGAGAAGCATGTCAGAGGGCCTGTCGCGGCTCCAAAGAGTACAGAGTTCGCCGCACGGCCGTCGGGCGTGCACGCATTGCTTTCACGTCGTCGCATCGCATCAAGGGTGCCATCTTCTCGCATCGCACCGGAGCGTCATCGCATCGAGGCGCCATCTTAGCGCAACCGAACCGGAACGCAGTACGAAACCGACGCATCACCTCCTCTCCGGTAAGGAACAGACGCATCGCCTACTTTGCGCAAGCACTGAGGAACAGATGCCTCGCATCCCCCGAAGCAAGGAACTGACGCATCACCTTCCCTGCGAACCTTTTGTTTGTTTTGCGTTACGCATTTAAGGTACTTTTGTGAGAAACGTGTCGCATTTACCATCAACTTGAACTAAGTTACCTCTACCATCTTTAAGTCTATTTTAAGTACAGTATTGTGGATTTTTGTCGTTTGTGGTCTTGTGTTAAGTCTATATAAAGAATACTTATTTTTCTAAAACCTGTGTGGTGTCCATCTGTAGTGTTTTCACTGTTTTACTGTATATGTTCACAAATGCTTTACACACTGCCTCTGAGATAAGCCTGCCTGCTCGTGCCTAGCTAACAAGGGGTGAGCAGGGGTTATTTAGGAGTGTAGCCCCCTTACCCTGACTAGAAGCAAGGGTCCCTATTTGGACAAAGGTGCATACCATTGCCAACTAGAGACCCCTAGTTTTAACAAGTACCTAAAACAAGTGTGGTGTAATCTGCCACAAATACTCAGAAGACACTGCAGATTTGAAGAGGTATTTATTCTGCACATAAGATCCACAGCACACAAGCTGAAGCACGACCATCACCTCAGGCTCCTTCCTCTGATTCCACACCCCAGCATTCCAATATCCCATCACTGCATTCTGACAGTACAGAATGCAATGACATAGGACACCGCACATCTTCCCTCTGAAGAATGAGCAAACGCAAACATATATCATGAACAAATACCACTGTACAAAATTAAAAGTGATCTTACATACAAAACAACTATATACTCACAGTAATACCACCTATTGTTATATCATAAATGTACATATAGTTTGATCCTAAGAGCAGTTATACCTTACAAAAGAATGTTCCCATCTTTTAGGATGCTGTAACATCCGTCCTGATCTGGACGTTCTTCCATTATTCTCCGATGAATTACGCGCACCGCATTCTCTTCAACATCTTCGTCCATCCAAAAACGCAGATTGTTCTTGATTAACTCATTTTTGCTAATTCCAATCTCACTGTCACCTCTAGTATATTTTCCACATGTAACCAATTTGCCAAATGCCAATGTTTACCATTCTTGAGCTTGGCTGAATTATTCAAAATGTCAATCACTCTATGGGGTCCTACAAACTTACTACACCATTTTTCCATTTTATTCTGGTGCTTTACTTTAACGTAATCACCAGCAGACAATTTTACGGCTTTCACGCAGTGTTTATTGTCATACTGTTTTTTCTAAGTCTCTCTGACGTTTGCTTATGACACTGGTACTTGTCTCTCTTCCTTCATCCAAACTTGAATATGTTTGGCTATAAGATCCCTTCCTCTTAATATTTTAAAAGGAGAAACCTCTGTCACTGTGGCTGTGATGTGGTAAGCCCAAATTAACTTGTTTATTTCCAATTTTCAATTTTTGCATCATTTAATTGTCATTTGTATATTTCCTACAAGAACTCTATTAAAACGCTCCACTGAGCTATTACCTAATGGATGATATAATGAAGTGTGCTTCCAAGTGATGTTGTTCCTGGATAAAAAATCCTGAAACTCTTTAGAGATAACTTTATCACTTAACAAAGTTTTCATTATGCCTTCTCGTGGAACAATACACCTAGAAATTTCACAACTGCAGTTGAATCGACAAAGGAACAAGCAACCAGGAGTGGCTGAGGGTCCTGCTTGCAAGTCTGCCCCCGTTGCTGAACTCAGATCAGGGACTCAAAGCTGTGGCGGCAGAGGCTATGAACCTGCAAACTAGCTAGAAGGGCTCCGCTGCCTTCCTGACACTCTCGCCTTCTGAACAAATAGTTCTTTGTATCCTTTTAATGGTTTCCTAGGAATAGTTCTGTTTTACTGCTTCATTGTCTTATTACAGGTTTTAAACTATTTGCTGAATTGAAATGAAGAAGAAGATAGTTCAAGGCCCTGTGGCGGGTTAATCCCAGACGCTCTGCACCCATTTATTAAGCCGCTCCCGTACTAAGCACTTTTCCCGGCATTTCCGCACATTGCTGCCGGCCGCATGAACCTGACTGCTGCTAAGCGCTCGACTAAGAGGCTGAATGGCCAGGCCATGCGGCCAATCATAGGCCTGCAATAGCTGCCAGCCACTATAATTCATTTAATTTATGCTTAATTCACGGTGAATCTTAGCACTGACAAACATTTGCACATTAGGAACATCATGCACTTTACTGTAATAACCAAGCACGAATTTCAACTAGTGCCTGGTCTCCATCAGTTTATGGATCTCGTTGCAATTTTGCGCACACAGACCCGCTACTTGCTCTTAAGGATAGCATAATAATATATGTACCTCATCCGAGCACATAGGCTACGATCAACAAAACAGTCCGCCCAATGCTTTCCTGGCTGTCCTGCCTTAGGCCTCAAGTCACCCGTGCACACAGCACTTTTTACGGCTCACCCATGTTCAGGCCTTCCGCAGGTCGAAAACCCTCCGCTGCGAACTTTGCATTTTAAGAAGTTAACTAGGTCAGTGCTCTGGCCAAGTTTACGCCCATAAATCATAGCTGCATTTTAAAAGTTTTTATCTTTTTTTATTAATAGTGGTCTTTTTACTCCTGAATTGTCATCATGGAAATGTGCTACGATATGTATCTTTTACTATGAAAACGTGTAATTAGAAGGGCGTTTGTAATGATTTTAATTAACTGTACAATAACAATTTACTTACTCTGAGGAAGAGGCATTGGATGCAGCCCCAGATGATGAAGGGGCAGAGGACCACCTATCCCAAAACGGATTGTTTGGTGTACCATCCAGGGCTGATAGTGTTGTGGGCTCTGCAGCATAAGCCCTTCTGAACTGGCCACCTGGCAGTTGGATCTCAGTGACAATCAATCAGTGAAGGAGCTGCAGGGCCAAACTGGCAGCCATAGCACTGGAGGAGAAGAAGCTTGCACTGGAATAAAAGAGACTGGCCTTGAAGAAGAAGAAGGCCAGCTTACGAATCTTGAGGTCTGAAGAAAATGGTGGCAGCAATGGGTAGGTGTCTACAGGGGAAGACACACACCTCCTGCAAGATTATTGTGCCTAGCTTTTTGGTTGGGACAACATTGACAAATGATTTTCCTCCTATGAAAGAGCATTGAAAATGTGTAGGGTGGTCAACAGACTGTGATCCTTACCATGAGAGTTGGTATCAACACCGGGGAGGGATACACTCCTGACTCTAGAAGAGAGGGTAGCTGACTCTCACACTCACATGAAGGATGGCCTAGTGCAGAGGGTTTGGTCTCACTTCTGATGAGTACTGTAAGAAGTTCAGGGACACACACAAAGACAGACACACAATAATCCTGGAATAACTTTATAGATGTCTCAATGAAAGCACTAGAGGACTAGGTAAAAGAAAATACAGTCACTCCCTATGATGGGCTAAATAATTTGATTAAGAAAGAACACATCTTAAGTTATTGTCATTCAGAGTTACACTAGCATCTAGTACATTTCAAGTTTGTGACCCCTAGGCAGCTGGGTAAGGTAGCTGACTTGTGGGTGTATACTAGGGTGTCTAAAATGTCCCAAGCGGGTGACCCCAAGAAAGAGGGTTCAGTCCCCTCGAAGTGGTAAAGAGGAGAGCAACAAGGATAAAAAGAAGGAGTTTTCATAAGGGCCCCACACTTCTCAAGACAGGAAGTCTTGCGTCTTTTTCAAACTAAAAATTTGGAGAGTACAAGGGGAAGAAACCATTTGACCCAGTGAAGGTTGAGGTGTACCTGGACTGTCACGAGCCAGGACATAGAAAGGAAGACTCTGTTTTTTTCCGAAGAATCCCCCAACAGCTGGTCAGACCCAAGGGATTGCAAGTGTAGAAATTGGGGTGGACGTTTGCCATGGGGAAATCAATGGTTGGTGTGGGAATTATTTTAATAGTGATGTAATATGGTGATGCGGCAGAATGTGGGAGAGAAGGATATTCTGGTGGGGACAGTTGGAGAAAGAGCTGGGAACTGGCTGGAGGTCGCTGTCCTATGGAGAAATAAACAGTACTTGTATTTACTACAACTGCATGGATTATTACATATTTTGCCAATGAGCGTCTGTGCAGGGGACAGACATGTTGTTCCAGTGACCTCCACCCCTGGAAAAGCTGAAATGGTGCCTGAGCTCGATCTACAAGAGAGAACTTCTAATATAATATATAAGTGACTTTTGATTATATGCAATAAACTCTCGATTGATGTGAAGGAAAACAAATGTTGGATTAGCGTTTCACACCTAAAGTCAATATTGTTTTTGAACAAAACACATTTTTTTCTCGCACTCAGAGGAAAGATGAGGACTTACTGACTTATGTGGCTGTACTCAGAGGTTTTGTTATTTCATGGCAGTTTCATAGCCTTAACAGACTCTTTGATTTGTGACCGAATTGTACATTGCACAAATAATAAAAGGGTAAAGGAGAAATTACTAGCGAAAGATCCTAATTTGGAAGAACCAATTCAAATTGCGAGAAACATGGAGGATGCTGCAATGTGGATAAAAGGGATTGATGCAAATAATGAAACTGTGAAAGAGATAAAGAAAGAAGAAGTAGTTGAGGTAAAAGCAGTTAAACAGAAGAAACAAAATAAAAGTTACAGTGCTGGTGACAGTCCTGGGGGTGAATGAAGAACTATTACTTGTTATAGATGTGGATGTCCAGGCCATATTAGTTCAAGTACTATGTGCAGAACCAGAAATATAATTTGTAGGAGCTCCGGCAAGAGGGGTCATCTAGTGAGTGTATGTAGATCAAAGGGTGAGTCATAGAGAGTAAAACTTGTAGATGATGTGTGTGAAGACATTCAAGAAGTAGTATTAACGATAGAGGAAACAAGTGAGGCAGTCCACGAGATTTGCTATGCTAGCAAAAGCATGCAACATGATGGAGAGATAAAGATAGAGAACAGAGGCAAGTTGGAAAAATCACATTGTGATGTAGCTTTAGATGGAGTAACAGTCCGAGTGTTAGCCAATTCATGGAGTTTGTTCACCCCCATTGTAAGGAAGACTTATGAAATGCAATTTAAAGGTAGAGTGGAAGATTTGCTGTTTGTGGATATGAAGGCAGTGGGATGTGGTGGAAAGAGAATAGACAAAGTAGGTATGAAGTGGATCGACATAACATTCAAGAGCAACGGGGTACGAGAAAGAGTGTACATAACTAATGAGGGCTCAGGCCTTTTAGGGTGGTGTCACCAGAAAGACCTGAACATTATTTTGGATCCCAATGCCAAGAAACCTGTCATGATAACAGAGGCAGTTAGTGACAGTCAGGAGAATGGAAGCACTGGAAATTGCAGGTCAAGTGATGATATAATAAAGAAATGTCCTTGTGTTTCTTCTAATAAATGGGGACTGTTGAAAGGTTCTACCCATAAAATAATATTAAAGGAACCGTGCTGTACCGGTGGTACATAAAATGAGGCCTGTACCTTATCTGATGAGGGAGACACTTCAGAAGAAGTTGGACAAACAAAATGCAGAAGGATAAGCATAGTCCTGGGCACACGCGGTGAGGGTATTGGTAATGTGATATGCAGTATAAATGCGTTATTCAAAAGCGACGGTCGACATCAGTATTTATCCAAATAGATGTTTTTTATTTCAACAACAACTGTGTTGAAAATAGTACATCAGCCTAGTAAACCAGCTGACACGTGTTTCGTCACCGAGAACAATCCCGTGACTCATCAGGGCTGGGAAGGATACAAAAAATGAAATAAGTAATAAGTATGAAAATGATAAACAAAAGGGGGCCTAGTCTGCGACAGACATGTAATTCGATTAGAGAGGGATCACCCGAAGTGACTGTTGGGAACATAAACAGTTAAATGTGACCAATTGGTGTTAAGTGACACTCGTGTAGGTGCCGCTGCCCATGGAACAAGGTTCTGGGCGAAAACGCGGGAAAACATCACAGTATATTGTGACCGGTGTGATAGTGCCGCTCTCATGTGTAACAGACAACATGAGGAAAAGCGCGGGAAAAACTATAATGTAGTGTAAGTGATCAGTGCTAGAATAAGCAATGAAGTAAATTGAGCAAAAAGTGAAGAAAGGAAATGTAAGGAATAAGAAGGCCTTGAAAGAAAGAGAAAAAGGGGGAAGAGGCGGGTAAATTAATAAATCTGCACTATGGAACTACTGGAAGAGTACTGAAGAGAGGAGGGGAGGGGACACAAAAGAAAAGTTAGGAAAAGGTGCAGAGGTCATGACGTGGGAAACGAGGGACTAGAGGACAATGATAAGCGGGTAAATTAAGAACCCGAAAAGGAGCTACTATTGGTGTTCTAACGATAGGCGGAGAGAGAACGCAAAACGAGATAGGAAGGAGTGGGTAGTGGTACAGGTGACGAGGGAAAGGAAAAGAAAGTAATAGCTTACCTAAGGACCGGAAGAGTGTACGACGGCCCGTAGGGGTTGAGTCGAATTCAAGATACTAAAGAAGGTAGCACGAAATGGGGGAGCGTGGCGATGGCATCAAGGATGCAGCGGGGAGGGAAACTGGTGGGGAAAGAGGTAGGAATGAGCGTGACACAACTGGTACATAGAAAAGGCTCAGTGGCTAAATCAAGGTAGGAAAGGAGAGTCTTACCGCGTTGAGGTCTCCCTGGGCAGAAGCCCGAGTTGCGCAGGGGCGGATACGCCTCGGCAGAAATGAGATGCAAGAATTAAGGGTAACTTAGGAGGCTGTCCAGTGTCCGGCTCGGTAGGAAATGCACTTAGGCGGGGTGCGAGGATCAGGCTAGAGAAAAGGACGGGGGAGGGGAGGTTACGAGGAACATGTATCTAAGGGAGGGAAAGGTAAATGAAGGAAAGGAAAGAGAAACTTACCCCGGGTGCGGGAATTGGAGAGGATTCAGGAGGTATATAAGGCAGGGTAATGGAACCGCCTGTTGGGAGAAACGGAGGAAGAGGACACTAATGTGATAAGGAATATCAAGGAGTGCCGGGGTGGAGGGGACAGGTGGAACCGCAACAAAAGTTACCTGGGATCCGGATCGGAGAGCAGCGAGGGAGCACTGGAGCCGAGGAGACTGAGTGAAGCAGGAAAAGTGGGAGGGAGCTAAGTCAAGAATGAAGACGGAAAGCTAGAGCGGGAACAATGGGAGATCCGGCCTGGCGGCGGCCATATTGGAAAACTCGGGGGAAAGGTCGGAGGTAATGCGCATGTGCGGGGGATGTGACTCTATCTGTGAGGCACCCGCAGCCTCGAGAAACTAGCATAGTAGTAAGGACAAAAGACGAAGAGTGTAGTCAGAGGTGCGTGACAAATTACAAGTACAAGCTTATCTAAAAGGCAGTCGATTACGAACGGATATGACAGTAAAAAGGATAATGTTTATATCACAATTACAGCAGGCACATGTGAGAGGATATACAGGGGAGAGATCTATAAACCGAGTGTTATGCACGTAAGTCATATAGAGAAGACTATGAGATTATGAGGTAACACAGATCAAATGTATCATGAACCTGAATCATAGGAGGCTTAGTTAATGGGGAGATATTGAAACATGTATTGGAGTGGAGAACAGACCTGCAAATATAGTTAAGGGAGAAAAAGGGGTTAGAAATGCAGACATTGATATGCACACAATATGAGAATCTAAACCTGGATTATGTGGTGACTCCCAAAGGTGCAGGAAGTGGTACACTGGGGACATTGGTTAGAAATACATAATTCTTGCTCATGGACGGTATGTGACAAGGAAGATGATGACACATAAACGGTGTGAAGAATGGACATACACATATCTACTGATTATATAGGAAGAGCACAGGTGTCATGACAAAGTGAAGGGCACAAAATAAAGATTCAAGAGAGAAAATGTTGTCATAATGTTCATTCACCCAGGAAGTAATGTAACTCGTGATCAGTGTTCAGTCCATGTTGTACTGTTCGCAGACGCATGATCCAAGTGGCTTCCAGGCGTCTGAGTCTGAGTTCTCTGTTGCCACCTCTTACATTGGTGGCTGCCATGTCAAATCCGAAAAGGAAATCCGTTTCTTGGGGCCCTGGTTGGGACAAGTGGCAGCATGGATCGCCATGGGATATCTGGTGTCAAGATTGTTAAGAGCTCTGACGTGTTCTCCAATACGGTCTTTGAGTGGTCTGATGGTGCTTCCAATGTACCAGAGTTTGCAGGTGCATTCAAGAATATAGATCACAAATTTTGTGTTGCAGTTGATATTATGTTTAATTTGGTACTGTTGTCTGTTCACGGCCGTGAAATTTCTGATTCCATGCTGGGCTAGTTTGCAGACACCGCAGTGACCGCACTTGAAGAAGCCGAGATCCGAGATTATGAGTTGTTAGCCAAGTAGGTCTGGTGTTAGTGCCAGGGATGCTGGGGCTGAGTCTGGTTTTCAGGGTCCTGCCTCTCCTGTATGTGATTTGTGGTTTAGGTGGTACAATCTCTTTAAGTGTGTTGTCTGCAAGTAATATGTTCCAATGTTTGTTAAGGCTCTTCTTCATAGCTAACCCCATGTCGCTGTAGTCAGTGATAAGTCGGACAGGTTGGTCTTGCTCAGTAATTGTCCGTCTAGTGTGTAAGGTGTCTTCTCTTTTTGTGTTCCTAATTCTTTTCTCTGCTGAGCTGATGGTACGGGCACTATAACCTCTGTTTATGAATCTTTGTTTCATATTAGTAAGACACTTTTGAAATTCCAGTTCCTCACTACAGTTTCTCCTGGCTCTCATGAATTCTCCATAGGGAATGGCCTAGATTTGGTGAGGAGGATGTGAGCTATCTGCATGGAGGATGGCATTGCATGATGTTTGTTTTCTATACAGACGACTTTCAATGGTATTGGACTTGATGTAGATTTCCACATCAAGAAATGTGATGTTCGTAACACTGGAATTGCCTGTGAATTTCATGTTCATGTCGTTACGATTAAGGTGTGCGAAGAATTTGTCGAGTTCAAGTTGTGACCCTGACCAAAGGAGTAAGCAGTCATCTATGTAGCGACCCCAGTATATTATGGAGTCAATCCATTGTGCCCCTTCTGTGCCCCAAATCCATTTAGATTCTAGGACACCCATGTACAGGTTAGCAAACGAGGGTGAAAATTTCGAGCCCATAGCCACTCCTTTGTTCTGTTTATACCATATACCGTCATAGATGAAGAAGTTATTGTTTAATATGATGTCCATCATAGCAACTAGCATCTGGGTATGTTGCCATAAGTTGGCTGGTCTATTGTTAAGTATGCTGGTGACAGCCTTGAGCCCTAGGGTAGGTTCAATGGTGGTATAAAGAGAGACTACATCCAGGGTGGCCAGGATCATATCCGGATGCCATTGGACATCTGATAAGATACTGAGAATATGTTTGGTGTCCTGGATGTATGATGGCAGATTCATAACCAGAGTACCAAGAAAGAGGTCAACATATTGTGCTATTCTCTCAGTGGGTCCTCCAATGCCTGACACAATAGGTCTCCCCGGAGGAAAGGGGGCCGTCTTGTGTATCTTGGGCACGGTGTACAGACAGGGGAACGCCGGTCTGTGGACTCTTAGATATAATAGTTCTTGGTCGTCAATGAGACCTTGTGTGTGCCATTGAGATGGGTGTTTGTTGATAGTGGTGACAAGGAGGGCTATTGGGTTGTAGGGAAGCTGCTCAAAAACTGACTAAACACAAAAACCCCCATTCTAACCTCCAAAATGCAGAAGGAATCATAGAACCTATTGAGTCATCGGAGTGGTTAGCCCCCTTGTTAATGGCCCCAAAGAAAAGTAGAAAGATCTGTTTATGCATTAACTTACGGGATGTAAATAAGAACATATGGGTAGACAGACAAGCAATACCAAAAATCACTGAAATGCTGAGTATGATGGGAGGAAGGAAGTTATTTAGTGTGCTGGATATGTCGGCGACATATCACCAAGCCAATTTGTATGATGATTTAGTACCATTAACCTAATTTGTTGTCATTGGAGGATGCTTTTTGGCTTAGTGTCGACATCAGAGGTCTTCCAAAGAATGATGCAAAAGATTTTTGAGGGGAGGGATACAGTCTTATGGTTTCAAGATGATATTTTGGTATTAGGTGAATCCAAGGAAGAGTATGAAGGATTGTTAATGGAAGTGATGTCAAGAATTGAGAAATTTGGACTAACTTTACAGAGGGAAAAGTGTCAGCTAAAGAAAGGAAAGATAAAGTAGACTATTTGGGTCATGAAATTTCCATGAATGGAATCAGACCACAGAATAAGGAACAATTAAAATATCTTCTGGGGTTAGCGGAATATTGTTCCAAATTCATATGTAATTTTACACAGAGAGTGGAGCCAATGTGAGTTTTATCAAAAAGTATGTGTGCATTTGAATGGGGAACACAATGTGAAAATGTGTTTCTGAACTACAAACGGTCTATTGTTGAGTTACCATCTTTAGGCCATTTTAATGTGAACAAGAAAACTATTGTTAAAACTGATGCCAGCAATATTGGATTGGGAGCAGTACTATTCCAAATGATTGGGACAGATGGAAAAAGAGCTGGGAACTGGCTGGAGGTCGCTGTCTTTTGGAGAAATAAAAAGTACTTGTATTTACTACAACTGCGTGGATTATTACATTTGGACTGAATCCAGCTTAGTCTCTGTGAGTAGGATGAATGTCGAAGCCCTAGCCGCCTTAACTCCCAGCATAATGTAGTACAGGCAATGGCCAATCATCAACGGGACCACGGTAGAGGCTCTGGGGGATATAGTGGCCTTCATGGTAACAGTGGTGGACTGGCTAGATTCCCCAGAGCACATTATCCCAGAGGACCTCCATAGTGTAGTCATCGCTGACGATGAGGAGAAATTTCATCCCATAGCAATAGTCATCTTTGAGTGGGGAGGGGTTTTTGGGCTGAAGAAGGTAACTGTGAGCCCTCCTGCCATTCTAGTGGAGTTGATAAACAACCTTGAAACCTCTGCTTGGGCTAAGATAAAAGGAAGGCTCATGCAAAAATGTTGTATCCTGCCAGAGTGTGTGGCCACTAGGGCTCAGACAGCCTGTCTGGGAAGTCAAGGGAGCTTGGAGTCTGGAACAATGGCCCATTTTCCCACAAGTAAGATGAAGGTCAAGAGGCTTGGGAAACCAGCCTCCAAACTTTTCAAGACCCAGTAGGAATTGGCCCCCAGGGGGAGGATCTGGAACCTAAATGGGAAGAAGAGACTACCCTGAGAGACATGCCAGAACTCTCTAAGTTGCATGAGGCAAGAGGACCCTATGGGAAGAAATTCTGACAAGCTCAAAGAGAGTGCCTGACCCTTAAAGGCCTTCAGCACCAGGCTGAAGTCCAAGAGCAGGGGGATACCTGTAGAACCCACAGGATCTACTGGGAAGGGGGTGTCTTATATGGCACCACGGCAGTACAGGGCATTCCTCTTAAACTTAGCCCATGATATCCCCTTGGCTGGGCATTTGAGACAGACCAAAACCTGAGACACAGTTGGTCAACCACTTTTTCTGGCCCCAGGTGTCTGAGAATGTGAAGGAGTTATGTCACTCCTAGACCATCTCAAGATAGTAGTAAGACAGACGGGCAACCCAAGGCTCCCCTGATCCCACTACTTGTGGTGGAGGCACTTTTGAGAGGGGGTAAATAGGGCACCTTGGAGAGGGTGGTGATTGACAGCGTCAGGCCCCTAGACCCTAAAACAGCTTCATGGAACAGGCTCATCTTGGTGGTAGTGGACCATGCCACTAGGTGCACTGAAGCCATAACTCTGACGATGGTAACGGCCCCAGTGGTGGCCAGGGTATTGTTTGGTATCTTTACCAGAGTAGGATTCCCCAAGTAGGTAATCTCAGATAGTGGTACAAAGTTCATATTTGCATACTTAAAGACTATGTGGGATGAGTGTGGGGCGACTTACAAGATCGCCACTCCTTATCCTCTGCAAACCAATGGGCATGTGGACTAATTCAACACCCTAAAAGGTATAATTATGGGGTTGTCTGGGAAACGCCGTAGGAAGTGTGATGTTCTACTCTCTTTTATTTGCCTACAGGGAGGTACCACAAAGGGAGTGGGCTTAAGCCCCTTTGAGCATTTGAAAGGGCACCATCTCAGAGGTCCCTTAAGTGTTGTCCAAGAAGGCTGGGAGAGACCTCTCAAGGAAACAAACAGGAAATTGATGACTATGTGTTTGGCCTGCATTCCTGCATGGCTGGGTACATTAAGAGGGCTAATAAAAACTTGGAGGCTACCAGGAGCTTACTAAGCACAGGTATGACCAAAATGAAACTTTGGTGGAATATCAGCAAGGTTAGAAAGTGTAGGTTGTGGAGCCTGTGGCTCTCAGGGCCCTTCAGAACAAATGGACTGAGCCCTACATATGACTAGAGAAGATGGGTGAGGTCACCCACCTGGTAGAACTTGGTACCCCAAGACCCCCCACAGTGTAAACCATGTCAACCATTTGAAGCCCCAATTTGACAGGGCAGACACGAATATGCTCATGGTCATTGGTGAAGTGGAGGAGAAGTGTGAGCCTCTTTCAGACCTCCTATCCCACAATGACAAAGATGTTTCAGTGGAGGCAACCTTGTAGTGGTTCCCCTTACATTTTGTCTTCTGACCTCCTGTTTTTGACTGGTGTGCTGACTTTGTTTTAGCTGGCTTTAGGAATCTGGGCATTTTACCACTACTAACCAGTGTTAAAGTGCATGTGCTCTTTACTTAAAACATGGTAACATTGGTTTATCCACAATTGGCATATTTGATTTACTTATAAGTCCCTAGTAAAGTGCGCAACATGTGTCGAGGGCCTAGAAATCAAATGCTACTAGTGGGCCAGCAGCACTGATTGTGCCACCCACCTAAGTAGCACTTTAAACATGTCTCAGGCCTGCCAGTGCAGAGCCTGTGTGTGCAGTTTTAAAACTACCATGTCGACCTGGCAAGTTAACCTACTTGCCAGGCCCAAACTTTCCTTTTTAGTACATATAGGTTACTCATATGGTTGGCCCTGGACACCCCATGGGCATGGTGCAGTGCATTTAACAAGTAGAACATGTACTTTTTGGTTTTACATGTCCTGATAGTGAAATACTCTTAAATTTGTATTTCACTACTGCAAGGCCTAGCTCTCCTATAGGTTAACATTGGGATTGCCTTATTATATTTCATAAGTGTAATTTCCAACTGGGAGGAGATGGGACCCCCAAATTTGGTGTCGCTGGGCTCACGATTTAAAAACACAACTGATGGTGAAATAGATTTCTAAATTGCAGTTCTGAAAATGCCACTTTTAAAAAGTTGGCATTTTCTTACTTAAACCATTTGGTGCCTTCAGTCGGTCTGTTATGTTATGTTAAAATTATTCGTAGAGCGCACGTACACTGGTTGGTTTCTTGGCGCTATATATAGGAGTAGCCTGAGTCCTGGTGAGTTATTCATATGCCTGACTGAACAACCATGTCTTGAGGAGTTTCCTGAATCTCGGGAGGTCTGTACAGGATTTGATGTCAAGGGACTAGGCATTCCAGAAACGGGGGCCAGCACCGCAAATCTGCTGCCACCTAGCCGCTTCGATTTATAGAACGGTGTGACCAGAAGGTTCATGTGGGCTGAGGGCAGATTGCGGGTGGGTATGTGTCTCTGAATAATATTGGCGACAAATTCTTGTCAAGTGCCATGAAAGGATTTGAAAATGAAGCACCCGATTTTGAAGGCACAGCGTTGTGGTATGAGGAGCCAATGTAGCTTCCTCATAAGAGGGGAAGCATGTTGCCATCTGGGCTGATGAAAAATCAGTCTTGCGGCCTAGTTCTGTACAAGTTGCAGTCTTTTGACTAGATATAGCGGCAGACCGAAGTACAGTGAGTTAGCGTAGTACATGTGAGAAATGACCAGAGCTAGAACTGCCTGCACCAGTGCTTCCCTAGTAAGAAGTCTGCTGATTTTCCTTGTCTTCCGCAACTGCAAGAAACAGGTAGAGACTACCGTTCCGATCTGGGACTTCATGGATAGGTCGCAGTTGATTATGACCCCGAGGCTCTTAGCCTGTCTCTGAAATACACATCTGGGGTGGGTGACAGCTGGCTTCCTGAATTCCCTCGGAACAGCCACACACAAAGGAAGGGTAGGCATGACTGAGTAGCCATCTGCATGTTGATGGGTCATCCGGAGCAGGATGGGAGGGAGGAGATGACACTTTACACCTGAAAGGGCTGTGTCCTGTCCACACACAAAGTATTGCATACCCTCCTGGAGTGGGTCTAGAGCCAGGGTAGGAAAGGCAGGGTATTGTGCACTTTCAAGCATCTCTTTGAAGTCTCCCTACTTCAAAGGCCCAACTGGTTATATGTACTGGACCTCAGACACCACCAAATCAGAACACTGCTGGAACTGAGGACATTCTGCAAGGAAGATGGACTTCTGTGCTGTAGGAGGGACTGCCACTTTGCTAAACTGCTTTGTTGTGTTGGCCTGCTGCCTCTTGCCTGGGAGTGAGAAGGACTGGATCTGCAGCTCTATATCCCAGAACCTAAGTACTCTCCAAGGTCTTGTTTGTCTTGCCTCCTGTTTTTGAAGTCTCAGGGATATCAAAGATTTCACCTTCAACTCAGCTGACTTGCTCTGCCAAGTGGTGACAATACAGTCCAGGGCCCTTGGAAGTGAGTTTAAAGTGCTGCATCTGCCGGAACCTGCGCATGGACGCCATTGCGCTGATCGGAACCGACGCATCTCCTGCTGCGAGATCGGGCTCAACGCATCATCACTGTTGCAGGGACCAGATCGCCAAATCGCACTCGGAACCGCTGTATTGTCTCTGGAACCACCGCTTCGGAACCAACGCATCGCCATCACTGCATCGCACTCAGAACCACCACATTCAGAACCAATGTTTCGCTCAACTGAACTGATGCATCACTGTAGTTACATGGAGAAACGAGGTGCAACACCCCAACTGTGTGAGGATCATTGACATATCTCGTGCAGTGACAAAGATTAAAGTATTTTTGCTTGCCCTGCGTGAGTCCTGTAGCCAGCCTGCACTCCACTGTGGCCAGCCTGAACTCTTGACTTTGACCCGGTGCAAAGCAACCAATTAACTCTTTGAGAGATATTGCCTTTTAAGCACTATTTTTGCATTTAATCTTTAAAAATTCATATATGACTTCTACTGTTGGATGTTTGTCATTTTGGTCTTGTCTTATTTATAAAATTATTCTCTATTTTTCTAAACTGGTGTGGAGTCTTTTTGTGGTGTTTTCACAACGTTACTGTGTGTTGTGTGCACAAATACTTTACACATTGCCTCTTAAGTTTAACCTGAGTGCTTTGTGCCAAGCTACCAGAGGGTGAGCAGAGGTTAACTTTTAGTGAGTGTATCCTACTTACACTGACTAGGATTGAGGATCCTGCTTGGCATACCTCTACCAACCAGAAATTCAATTTCTATGAAGGGAGTTGTGTTCTTTCTTACACTGACAGAGCAACAGCAGAGAGACTGTCACCAATTGTTGGGGCTGTTTGCTGGACTGTTCTCCCTAACACCTAGAATGATCCAGTGGTTTGTTCATGACATTGACAATGGTCACAGTTTACCTATCAAAAACAATATATACAGTTTGTCAGACAAAGTAAGGGCCAGCATCAAGGAGGAGGTTTCCAGAATGTCCAGGGGGTTGATTGAGTAACCTTGCCTAGCTGGCGCTCAAGGGGGACCCCAGAACTTATGTTCTGTGTGGGCTACAAAGAACTGAATGCTGTCACTAAGACTGAGGCACACCCCATTCCAAGAGCTGAAGAACTCATCGACAGGTTAAAGGCTGCCAAGTAGATCGGTACATGTGACTTTCCAGTTGTTCTGCGGACATTGGAGGTGCTGGAGGGCGTTCTTCGATGGTGAGAGGGGTGGCATTTAATTACGCAGTTTTATAAGGCTCTCAAGGGGGACATGCTGAACATACCCTGGGGCATATTTACAAGGGGATATCGCCACCAGAACGGCACTTTTAGCGACGTTCTGTTGGCGATATGCCCATTCTCCATATTTACAGAGCAGCCTTAAGCCTTATTTACAAGGCACCTTTACATGCATCACTTAGCGTGAAAGAGGCATGCAATGGATGTTGCTGTGGACGTTCCACCACAACACCCATTGCTTTTGATGCTGTCCCAGATTTACAAGGAGGTGTAAATCTGAGGCAATGCCAAAAACTAACACCATGCAAGAGAAGGCATTAGAATGGCGAAACATGGAGAAATACTTTTATTTCTCCTTGCTTTTGCATTCTGCAGCACACATAGAAATAGCAAATTGTCATTGATTATTGTTTATGTGCAGGAAGGGACACCTTCCTGCATATAAACAATCATTCCCTGCAACTCAGGCACCCTTGCACTATGGTGCAAGAGTGTCTGCGTTGGTGCTAAGCAGCTAAATTTAGTGCCAGCACTAGGGAAAACACAAAGGTGCACCGTATTCTTGTGAATACGGCGCATCCCTGCGTTTTGAAAATGTCGGAGCGCGGCACTGCCAAATTTGGCGCAGCTCCGCGCTCTGACTTTTTCTTGTGAATATGCCTCCTTGTGCAGTGCGCCAAGCCTAGGAGCTGGAATTGGAGGGCTCGATCTCTGACATGGACTGGACACATGCCTTAGAACTGATGTGCCCTATCTATCTCTTGCAATAACAGGTTTAAATTGCTACATTTACATTTTTTGCACTGCACCAACGTGACTCCTTATAAATTAAACAGAATGGATCCCTCCAGGGGAGCTCGGTGTATGTAATGTGAGGAGGAGGATGCTACTTTTTTACATTTGGCTTGGCAGTGTGTCAAGGTTCAGCAATATTGGAGGGCAGTGGATCCCAGGAGAGGATGCCACTGGGATAACAATTTCTCTGACTCCAATAGCTTGCCTGTTGGTAGTGGCCTTATGAAAGGGCGAAGATCCCCAACAAGCTGACACAGCTAGCTCTTCTATTGGCTAAATGGAAAGTGGCCATAGGGTGGTTGGGTCCAGGAAACCGCTGGTAGACCAATGGCTTAGAGACCTGCTGGAGTGGGGAGCGGCAGAAGAACAACATATGCGTTTGGTGCGTACCGATTAGGGGACAGCGGAAGAAATAATGGCATGGGGAAAACTCCTTGATAAATTTAATGAACAAGATGACTCAGATGCTGATGTTAGCACTGATGGTGAAGGCTGACTCGTTTGACCATTCTGTTTCTTCATGACTAATGTGACAACCAACTGTATCAATGTTAAGTATACCACAAAAAGAATTGGCTACCTGATTTGGTTTATGTAATACAGTATGTCGCTCATAGTGTGGTCTCTTCAAATGATGCCTACCCTGACGTGTGATGTAACCCTCACTTATGGACACTTGCATCTGTTATTTCTTGAGGACATACTGTGAACCTGAGACTCTTGCACTGTATGGTTTGTTTTATTTCTTGCAAAAAACACAATAAAACATAGTTGCAACAAAAAAAAGTATTTCAGTACATTTGATTTGACTTTCAGGCACTGGCAGATTGCCATGACTGAGCAAGCAGAGGAGAGATCAACATTCTCAACTCCTAAAGCCCCCTTCCAATTAAAAGTAATGTCCTTTGGATTGAAGAGGGCCCCTGCCACCTTCCAGAGGCTGGTAAACAGGGTAATGTCTAGGCTGCAGCCCATTAGTGCAGCATATCTAGATGATATTGCTGTCTTTAACACCACCTGGCAGGAACACCTCACATACCTCAGGGAAGTGTTTTAGGCCCTGCAAAGGGTAGGACTTATTGTCAAGGCCAGCAAGTGCCAGCTACAGAAGGGGTCTGCAGTCTACCTAGCCACCAAGTTGGTAAAAACAAGTGCAGCCTCTCCAGTCCAAGATCCAGATAATCTAACCTTGGAAACCTCCCAAAACCCAGACTCAGGTTAGAGATGCCCTGACAAGTTATAACAGAGGTTTTGCCAGGGGGTATGGCACTATTGCAGCCACACTGAGAAAGCTAACTTCACCCACCCACAGGCCAGTACCATGCATAAATGTGGCACCCCTGGGCACCCTATTCAGGACACTACTCACCTGTGGAAGATAGTAGAAGGACTGCACCTGCTCTTGAGACCTTTGTGGAGACATGAAAGGCTGGACCTGTTCTCACTTATACCCAGGACAAAGACATGGACTCCAAGGTTCTGTTGGCTGACCTCCTGTTAAGCTACATGTACACAAGATGCATGAAGCCCCTATTCCTGAAGAGCCCAATTGAGCGGTTCAGACTGTATATGCACTGGACCCTGCTGGTGGCTTCTCCTGGAAGGAGTTTTGACCCCCAAAAGCTGTGCTTGAGGTGCCGGGAGCCTTGGCTATGTCGTGTAGTCATCCTGTATCATGGTTAAACCTGGGACTTAGCAACTCTTTACAAAATGTTTACCTTCGGGAGACTGGGGCCAATAAACCCAGGGAACAGGTGTATATGATTTATGTCATGTGTAGAAAATATAAAAAGGCATTTAACATTAAGATCAGAAAACATGCAGTGCTGTTAGGTAGAACCTTAATAAATGGACCCTATGAGTGTAAGGCCAGTTGTTTCTTTTTCTTTAAAAAGCCATTTTAAGATGGCTGCAGGTAGCTTGTATTTTACAAATAACATTCAATTTGTCCTTTGCACTGTAATGAAAAATGCAGACTTTCTACTATACTAAGATCCTGTAACACACATTTTAGGAAATGTACATTTCCACTATGTTACTTATCTAGATTTTTACAATGCACAAAAGTTCCCTTTACTCGTGGTTTGCTTGTCATCAAGGAGTCTCCCCTGTTGTTGCCTAGTTATTATGAGCGATTGTGGCAGAAACAGACAGTAATTGCAGGTATTCCTCTCCCCATAGCCTGGTATAGGCTTGCTCTGGGTGGGGACAAGTGTGATTGTCACGGTTTTTTAAGCAGTACAGTATTACTCACTGCCTCTTTGTTGTACAACCCAAACAGGATGCAAATGTTTTTTTATCCAAAATCAGAAGGTAAATACATACATCAGAAAGAAATGCCAGCAGCTCATATTCCAAAACCTCATGCCGATCATTTGTAAGGCATACACTGGGCAGCTACATTTTTAAGTAATTATGACAGAGAGATCTTTACTGAAGCAAGACTTGTTCTGTGAGCTGTTGAGTTGTTCTACCAAACAGAAACCTAATCCAGTCAATTTCTCCTCCCTTGACTGGTCATCCCTAGGAGCAATCCTAATGCATTATTTTGTTCGCTGTGCAAATAATAGCTCCTCGTTTAGAGAGGACTGCAAATTCCGACTGAGGTGCAAAAACATTTCAAGTTGTGAGCTAACTTCATCAGGTAACACCTGGTGAACTTTGAGCAGGAAAAACAAGGGAAACTTTCTGACCTGCAAAATTAGAAATGATGAGGACTTACCACATTGGGAAAAAACTGCACTCTGCTGTGTCTTAATACCCCCCTCCCGGCGCACCCTTACTGCATCCAAAGAGGAGTCAGGTGTATAGTAGTGTTATGTTGTATTCTTCTTTAATTCCCTTTATCTTCAGGGGGCCACTCACTGAAGATTAAAAACGAAATTCTCTTTATCCAGTCCTGCATCGCCAACAGTTATCAACATGCATTCTAGAAGGTTCCTTGGGTTTTGAGGCCAATTGTGGCATCATTCACCGGATGGCCTCTTTAAGACCTCTTACTCAATCATTTGTTCGTTATTCATGCTCTGCTGAGGTGTTTTTTGCAATCTATAAACCATGTCATATATATGTAAGAGATAAATGCATAGAAAAAGTAGACCTGGTACCATTGGCGTGAGTCTCCCTTCCATTTTTTTGCTGATTGCCTCCTCTGTTTTTGACATGTTTGCTGGTTTTAGATGCTTTGGGCACTGTGCCACTGCTATCCAGTGCCACCGTGCAAGTGCTCCCTATGTTAAATTGATGTAATGGATTAGTGACTCCATGATTGGCTTATTTGATTTACTTATCAGACCTTAGTATAGTGCACCATGTGTGCCCAGGCCTGTAAATCAAATGCTGCTGGTGGAGCTCGCAGCCCTGGTTTTGGCACCCACAGAAGCAGCTTGTAAAGTGTGTCTCAGGTTTGCCATTGCAGAGCCTGTGTGCAGTCTAGTACTGCCATGTCGACTTGGTAGGTGCACCCACTTACCAGTTCCTAAACCTTCCCTTTTCTACATGTTAGCCACCCCTAAGGTAGGCACAAGGGCAGGGTGCATTGTAAGTAAAGGTAGGACATGCCCTGGTGTGTGTGGCATGTCCGGATAGTGAATTACAGCCAATTTCGCTTTTCACTATTGCAAGGCTACCTGTCCCCATAGGCCAGAATGGGCAGTTTGATTATAACACCTTATAATCCTAACTGACCCAGGGAACATGGTAGAAAAACGAATTTAGTATGCCTGAACTCAGAATGATAAAATACATCTTTTAGTGAAGTTGGTTTTAACATTCTGTGTTTGAAAATACCACTTTTAGAAAGTAGGTATTTTCTTGCCTAACCATCCAGCATGACTCTGCTAGGTTTGTGTATTGCATGTCTGGTTTGTGAGTGACAGGGGACTGGAGAGGGTCTTGGCTCCAGCAGTCTGATGAGTCAGGGCTGGGCTGAATAGGACCCACATAGAATAGAGAGTAGGGGGAAGAGACTTCCTTTCACTGACCTGAGCCCACATAGAATAGAGAGTAGGGGCGGGGATTTCCTTTCACTCCCTGAGACCTCATAGAATAGAGAGTAGGGGAGGAGATTTCCTTTCAGCTACCTGGGCCAGGTCTGCTCTCACACAGTGCTGTCTCCACCTCCTGCCAGGAAGCTGCACATAACTGTTTTTGGTCAGGCAAAGGATTTACTGGTATAAATATTGGGGCCCAGACCCCAGAACTTTAGATCACTTCTGGGAATCAGGACGGACCTTTGCCAAGGAGAAGAACCAAGAAGACTGAAGGAGATGACTGCCCCTGTGCCAGTGTGCTATTTTCTGGGGTTGGCCTGCAGTGGTTTCTTTATTGCCAAGGAAAGGGGAAAGACTTTATTTGAAACTTTCATCATCTTGAAGAAGAATCTCCAAGGGCTTGAACTGTGCTTGCCTCCTGCTGAAGTCTCAGGGACAAAAGACTTCACCACCAGCTCCCCCTGAATTCCCTTGCTGGGGTTCTGTCTGCAGAAGCCTGCGTATCGCTGGGAGCTGGAAGCGCGACTCAATGACAAGAAGAGTGTCGCCGCCGCAGCTGTTACCATCGCATCACCGGAGAAGCGTGTCGTCGCCGCATCACCGAAGAAGCGTGTCTCCATCGCAGCTGCTGATCGACGCATCACCGGAGAAGCGTGTCGCCACCGCAAGGGTCGCCGTCGCATCACCGGAGAAGCATGTCAGAGGGCCTGTCGCGGCTCCAAAGAGTACAGAGTTCGCCGCACGGCCGTCGGGCGTGCACGCATTGCTTTCACGTCGTCGCATCGCATCAAGGGTGCCATCTTCTCGCATCGCACCGGAGCGTCATCGCATCGAGGCGCCATCTTAGCGCAACCGAACCGGAACGCAGTACGAAACCGACGCATCACCTCCTCTCCGGTAAGGAACAGACGCATCGCCTACTTTGCGCAAGCACTGAGGAACAGATGCCTCGCATCCCCCGAAGCAAGGAACTGACGCATCACCTTCCCTGCGAACCTTTTGTTTGTTTTGCGTTACGCATTTAAGGTACTTTTGTGAGAAACGTGTCGCATTTACCATCAACTTGAACTAAGTTACCTCTACCATCTTTAAGTCTATTTTAAGTACAGTATTGTGGATTTTTGTCGTTTGTGGTCTTGTGTTAAGTCTATATAAAGAATACTTATTTTTCTAAAACCTGTGTGGTGTCCATCTGTAGTGTTTTCACTGTTTTACTGTATATGTTCACAAATGCTTTACACACTGCCTCTGAGATAAGCCTGCCTGCTCGTGCCTAGCTAACAAGGGGGTGAGCAGGGGTTATTTAGGAGTGTAGCCCCCTTACCCTGACTAGAAGCAAGGGTCCCTATTTGGACAAAGGTGCATACCATTGCCAACTAGAGACCCCTAGTTTTAACAAGTACCTAAAACAAGTGTGGTGTAATCTGCCACAAATACTCAGAAGACACTGCAGATTTGAAGAGGTATTTATTCTGCACATAAGATCCACAGCACACAAGCTGAAGCACGACCATCACCTCAGGCTCCTTCCTCTGATTCCACACCCCAGCATTCCAATATCCCATCACTGCATTCTGACAGTACAGAATGCAATGACATAGGACACCGCACATCTTCCCTCTGAAGAATGAGCAAACGCAAACATATATCATGAACAAATACCACTGTACAAAATTAAAAGTGATCTTACATACAAAACAACTATATACTCACAGTAATACCACCTATTGTTATATCATAAATGTACATATAGTTTGATCCTAAGAGCAGTTATACCTTACAAAAGAATGTTCCCATCTTTTAGGATGCTGTAACATCCGTCCTGATCTGGACGTTCTTCCATTATTCTCCGATGAATTACGCGCACCGCATTCTCTTCAACATCTTCGTCCATCCAAAAACGCAGATTGTTCTTGATTAACTCATTTTTGCTAATTCCAATCTCACTGTCACCTCTAGTATATTTTCCACATGTAACCAATTTGCCAAATGCCAATGTTTACCATTCTTGAGCTTGGCTGAATTATTCAAAATGTCAATCACTCTATGGGGTCCTACAAACTTACTACACCATTTTTCCATTTTATTCTGGTGCTTTACTTTAACGTAATCACCAGCAGACAATTTTACGGCTTTCACGCAGTGTTTATTGTCATACTGTTTTTTCTAAGTCTCTCTGACGTTTGCTTATGACACTGGTACTTGTCTCTCTTCCTTCATCCAAACTTGAATATGTTTGGCTATAAGATCCCTTCCTCTTAATATTTTAAAAGGAGAAACCTCTGTCACTGTGGCTGTGATGTGGTAAGCCCAAATTAACTTGTTTATTTCCAATTTTCAATTTTTGCATCATTTAATTGTCATTTGTATATTTCCTACAAGAACTCTATTAAAACGCTCCACTGAGCTATTACCTAATGGATGATATAATGAAGTGTGCTTCCAAGTGATGTTGTTCCTGGATAAAAAATCCTGAAACTCTTTAGAGATAACTTTATCACTTAACAAAGTTTTCATTATGCCTTCTCGTGGAACAATACACCTAGAAATTTCACAACTGCAGTTGAATCGACTTTCTCCCTCACTTTTATTTCAGGCCATTTAGAAAATAAGTCCATCAATATGATAATATACTTCGCTACTCCACACTGATCCTGCACGGGACCTAGTATGTCTATGCTTTAAGCCTCCCAGGGATTATTAAGACACTGCAACGGAGTTAGGAGATGGGGTGGTGTTAGAAATGGGGTCTCTAGTTAGCAGAGGTTTTCCCCCTGTCCAAGTAGGGACCACCACCACAGTCAGGGTAAGTTTGATACACACCCTAAATTAACCCGTGCTCACCCTCTGGTAGCTTGACACAGAGTAGTCAGGCTTAAGAGGCAATGTGTAAAGTAATTGTGCAACACACTCACACACAGTAACACAATGAATACACCACAAAAAGACTCCACAGTGGTTTATAAAAATAGATTATATTATAAACAAAACAAGGTCAAAACGTCAAAAATCCAATAAGTAGAAATCAAGATATTGAATTTTAAAGGAGTAAATGCAGTTAAGTTCTTTGAAGCAATATCGCTAAAAAAGTTTCTTTAGGTTGCACTGGACTGGGTCAACATTCGGGTTGACTGCAATGGAGCGGCACCTGTCTACAGGATGTATGCAGGCCAATGAACAAAGTACCTTTCCTGCTTGCAAGCAACAAAATACTTCGATGTCGAGTCCCTCAGGTGCAGGATGCGTCAATGTTCTCCACGCAGTGAAGGCGATGCTTCAGTTCCGAAGGTGTTCCTCTCACCCTTTCACCATGTTTTTCCTTATTCTTCCCCATAATTAAAATAGTGATTTGGAAGAACGTGACCCCTTGATGATCCTTAAAAAGTTGGTAGATTAGGCGTTGAAACACTGCAGCTGTGGATGCCAACCCAAACGGATTCTGCTTATATTGGTAACAACCGAATGGCGTTATAAACGCAGTTAACTCTTTACTTTTTGAATGAAGGGGTACTTGGTGGTAAGAAGCTGCTAGGTCATGTGACATAAACCACTTTGCACCTTTTATCATCCCTAGCATTTGACTTATTTGTGGTAGTGGAAGCATGTCTATGATAATGTTTTGATTTAGACTTTGCAAATCAATGCATAGCCTCACCTTTCCTTTAGCTCGACGAGCAATCACAAGAGGCGCCAACCATTCACTAGCCTCAATGCTCTCTCTGATACCTACCCTCTATAATTTATCTAACTCTTCCTTGACTTTATTTTTTATGCAATAAGGTTTGTTTCTAACCTCATGGGAGAAGGGCTTGTTACATCCCTTCAATTTAATCTTATTTTGGACCCCTTGTAATTCACCTACCTGCCCAAAATACCTTGGGAAATTCTTTGTTCATTTTTTGTGCAAATAAATCCTTATTGTCTAGTAACAGAACTTGCTCTTGACTATTGGGATCTAATATGATACCCAATTTCCTCTGGTCCTTCAACCCCAAAACTGACAGCCCCTTTTCTGCAACATACAGGTTTTCTATAGCTTCTCTACCTTTAAATTTGAATTTGACTACTCTGCATCGTGCAATAGGAATAGGTTCTCCTTTAAAGCTTCCAGGATGTATGTCTAAGGGTTACAATTTTTCACCTAATGTCTCTTAAAATTTTTCGTCTGATGGCACTTGGTTCACAATAGTGTACGGGGACCTCGAATCTGCAGCAATATCTACAGTGACACCTCCCAAGGTAATTGGACATATAGGTTTGGACCTTGTACATCCATCCAATGTTAAAATGTTTGTCTCAACATACAGAACACTGTTTTTTTCTCATCATTATTCTTACTGTATAAAGATACATTCTGATCAGTGAGAATTTTTACAGAATAATCAGACCTTTTCTCCTTACTACAACACATTTTATCAAAGTGTCCTAATATTCTGCAAAATGAACATTTTTGTTTCGACGCTGGCCAACGATTATCTCTAGCAAAGTGGTTTTTGCTACCACACCTGTAGCATGTATTACGTTTCTCTCGTCTTTTTTCTGAACAGTCACTTTTACTTCTTTTTGAGTTTTGTTCTTACTTTTTCTTTGAATGAGATGCCTGTATATTGCATACATCTTCTTTCTTTTCTGTAATACTTCCAGCAGCTTTTGCACATCTCTTTGGTAGCTCTGCTTTTTTAGTTATGGCCATAGCCTTTTTAAGATTCAAATCCATATAAGCCCACAATCGTTCTTGGACATTAATGGCATTTGTGTGCATTACAATCTGATCTCTTATTAGTTTGTCATGGAGATTGCCAAATATGAACGATGTTTCCAGTTTTTCTTAATTTTGCAACATACTCCTCTATCGTTTCTTGTGCACTTTGTTTTCTTTGAAAAAAATTGAAACGGTCAATAGAGAAGCACACTGATGGTGAGAAATGATTGTCCAAATCCTCTATGGCATTCTTACATACATCACCTGCTGAAGCGTGTGTGTTTTCTTCCCAACTGTTCATAAATTCTCAACCCTTCAGGACCTAAGGTATGTAACAGTATTCTTTTCTATTTGGTGGTTACTCCTGTCTTCGGTCATCTTCTATAGTTGCTATGTAATTTAGAAAGTACACTTTCCATTGCTTCCACTTTATAACAGGCTTTCCCTGGGCAAGCTAGAAAAATTGTGGTGGCGTTAACGTAAATGACTGTGCACACAAAGGGCCCAATTCCAATCTCGTTTGGAAGGGCTCCGAATCAGATTCGGAATTGCTTACTGATCCGGAGCCCTTGTTCCGGACCGAATCGTTCACAGTTCCGAACGACCAAGTATGATGCCTGGAAAACCTTAGCACTGACCGAATCGGTTCCAGAAGGCATTCGGAGAGATAGAGCGTTCCAGAGCCGATTCGTGGAGCTCTATGTACTAGGTTTTCCGAGCGAGCAAGTACGATGAACAATTCGGACAGGCTTTCCGAATTGGTTTGCCCGGATCAAAAAGGCTTCCATAATCGGTCTTTGGGGGCCCGTAGCAGGCCTCTCTTCACCCAAGGTCCTCCGAACTGGGCCCGTGGGAGTACCCATGGGTCCCCTCTACCCAACCATGAACAGTGTGGTAGGCACCAAGGAGTGCCCACCACAGGGTGCACGATTATCCCCAAACACCCTTTTTGTCAATGCGAGCCTGTGTACGCGTTTGGTACACAGGCTCCCATTGAAGTCAATGGGAGTCCGAATGAATCGTGTCCGGATGCATTCAAATGCATCATACTCATTCAATCGGACTCCCCCGATCCGAGCCGTTTGGAATGCATTTCGGACCTAGTCGTTCAGTATGCTTTCCGAACGAGATCCGAATCGGGCCCATAGTGTTGAATAGCAATGTCAAGTTAAATATAGATAAGCAGAAAAATAATGTATTTAGTTAATAAGAATCCACAATATAATACTTGCTTTCAGGCTAAGGAAATACCTTGTAGACCGCTCAGCACACTGTGTTGTTATCTCAAATCTTCAAGTTGCTCTGTGAATTGCTCCCTGAAGATACCCTCTCTTGAGTGCTTGTTTGTTTAAATCACTTTATTTCGATCAAAGACCTTGAAAGCAATAATCCACATTCAATATTTACAATATACATATAATATAAAAAAAAATTAGGGTTATTTAACAAATAAGCAATTAAAACGGATAAGATATACATAAAATTCATTCAATAGTGCTTTATGTGCCATCATAAATATATATTATTTTGTAAATCAGCTCATGACGATTGCCCAATGGTGAAATAGCCAAATGGCATGAGGGCATAAAAATACAGATTAAAATTCTTAAAACTGATCATTAACAAATTTAACTGGGAGAAGACAATTCACCCAATTAACCATGGCCCAGATAAGCTTAACTCAGACCAAGTATCCCCCTTTGGTGAACCCTGGATCGAATGGGCCACACAGATTCAAGATATTTTGCTATGGAGAATATTATGTAGGAAGAGGTATCTGATCTACACATTCTCAGTGCAACCTTCCACTGTCTAACTCCCAGATTCCTGCAGAGAGGAACAATCGAATGCTTGCACTGTCGTCTAAATTTCAGGGCAGAAACATAAAAGGTGGTCATCAGTTTCATCTGCACTAAAACAGGCTTGACTGATTTTCCTCCCATTGGCCGGGCTCTTCCACTTGGCAGTAAAACTGGCAAGTGGCAAGACACCTAGGGGCCGATTCCGATTCGGGCCGGAAATCTCTCCGACCGAGCCGGACTCGGAGAGATTTCCGACCGAATCGGACCCTAGCAGCCCGACCGAACTAGTACGATGCGCACGTATGCCATCAGACTCGATTCGGTTGGACTCCCATTGAAGTCAATGGGAGCCTGTCGTACAACGCGTACGCGGGCTCCCATTGACTCAATGGGTGCGAGGCGAACAAGGGCGCCCCCTACAGCGTGTACGCGGCGAAGCGACTTGCGCCGTACACGCACAGGTAGGGGGGACCCATGGGTCCCCCCTGTGTGCGACTCGCGCGGCTACGCGTACAGGGGGGTCCGACACGGACCCCAAAGTACGGCTCCGACTGCTCCTTCGAGCCGGACGGCGCGAGTCGGTCGGACTGCTCGCGGCGCGCATCGTACTTGCCCGGCCGGGGAACGTCTCCATTGCGCGGTGCGAGGCGTGTCCGAGCGAGTCGGTCGGTGCGGTCGGCTTTCGCGTACGAGTCGGTCGGTGCGGTTGGGTCTCACGAACGAGTCGGTCGGAGTTTTCGCATCGTACTCGCTCGCCCGGACGCACGTACGAATCGGTCGGGAAACAGGGCTCCGAATCGGATCCGGTACAGCCGAATCCGATTCGGAGCCCTACCGGCCGAGATCGGAATTGGCCCCCTAGTCTACATCGAATAAAGAGACCCTTTGTAAAAGGTGGTTCAGTCGTATCCATAAAAAGCTCAAATCCTGGGACTATTTTCATCCCCAGAAATCTATCTGTAAGCAAATCCTGTTTTTGGCAGCATATCATACCTCTGACTTCTTTTTCCCAAAAGCGAGTTTTAACCAATCGGGACGAGATGGAAGAGATGGAGTCAGGATTGAACCAAAGGTCATCTGAGCCCAGAGTCACTAACATATTTTTCATATGTTTGAGCCATGCGAGTGTTGGTCGCAGAGTTTGTTTCTTCAGTATGTCACTAAGGGCATTCCGTAATGGTGCAGTCTGAAGTACTCCAGATTCTTATCCAGTATAGCACTGGTTTTAATCTGACCTGGGAAGTAATGGGATGCATATCCAGGTCGTGTTTGAAAATTAAAGGGGTTCTTTGGGGAAGTTTTAAGCCTGCTCTTTGAAAATTATTTTCAGCGACTCCCAAAGAATCAGCTTTACAATAACCCCAAGTTTCCGCCCCATAAGTTGCGGCAGCCACCGCTTGAGCTCCCCATATTTCAAGAAGGGGAGATAAGGGATGTATGGAAGTGTTACTTGCAAATCTCAGTATGGCTGCCACCCTCTGGGTTAGAGTAATGGCACTCTTTGAAATCTGGTTGGCCCATGAACTGCTACTAGACAGGCAGATGTCCAGGTGATCAAAGTCTTTCACTCTCTCAAGAACTACATCATCTAGCCGTATAATCCCTCTGAATCACCTCTGGTGATAAATAGCCATGAACTTAGTTTTAGAAGCGTTTATGGCTAACCCCTGTTTGGTGCAGAACGAGCTGGATCTATTTAGTAAGGTTTATAGCCCTTTTGAAGTTTTGGACAGCAAGAGGGTATCATTGGCAAATAATAAAGTGGGGGTTTTACACCCCCCCCAGTACAGGTGAGTTGCTAGCACAGTTCAAAAGAAAATCTATGCACCCATTTATAAAAAGAAGAAATAGAGTTAGAGCAAGCAGAAAGCCTTGGCCACACTAAACCTCTCCGTTGTCTCTCCATTTTGGCCCCAACTCACTTGTGCAAGGTTATCTGTGTGAAGGTAAATTAAAGTATCTAAAAGAGGAGGTGGCAGGCCCACTTCTTTCACGGTTAGCCAAAGTTTTTCTCTTGGGACCACATCAAAAGCCAATCTTAGGTTGACAAAGGCCACATAGCGGCTACCCCCAGTAAGATCCACCACCTTCTATTTTAGGAGCAAAAATTTAAAGACTTGGTCCACGTACTTGTTTTGGTATGGAATCCCGCCTGGAATTGAGAGAGGATGTTGTTTTCTTCCATCCAATCATGGAGACAATCAAGTATTTGCTTAAAGAACTTTTTTGGGTAGCATCTATAAGACTTATGGGACGATAATTCCCTGGCTCTGACTTACAACCCTTTTTATGAATGGGTATTATCTCTGCTCCTCTCCAGGGGTCAGGGACATGGGCACCAGCCATGACAGCATTGGCAATACGGTTTAGATAAGGGACCCACACAACCAGTTCTGATCTAAAAAGGTCCCCTGGAATTCTATCGGGCCCGTGGCTTTACCAGCTTTCCGGACACAAATTGCTTGAGAAGTTTCCGCCAAAGTGAACAAGCATTGGAGATGCAATAGGTCTCGCATTTGTTTGAGTAGGAGCTATTGGCATTGTAAGTGGCACTGTCTTTTACCTATGTGTTATGGAGTGTATGTATGTGGGGTGTAGTGGAATTATGTGTGTTGGATTGAATTAGTTGTGTAATTGTGTGGCGTAGGATTGTGCGTAATGGAGTGTAATTATGTGGAATGGTATTTTGTGCTGTGGAGTGGTATGTAGTGGAGTTTAATTATTGATGTGCTGTTGAATTTTATGGCATGGTGTGGAATTCTGTTGTGTGGATTGGATGTAGATGGTGTGTTGATTTATATGGTTTGTTGTAGAATAATGTGGTGTGGAACAGAAATCTGAATAGTTGAATTGTGTGGCGTGGAAGTGTGTACGCTGACTGAAATCAGCTGTCTCCCAGCTGCCTTTAAAGAAAGCACCAGGACCTGATGGGGTACCAGAGGATCTTTTTAAAACATGCATAGATTTATGGGCCCCGTTGTTAACATTACACCTAAACTCAGCAGCCGCTGGTTCTCTCCCACAAACCTGGTCCCGATCAATAATAGTCCCTGTCTTTAAAAAGGGCAACAGGTAAATGTAAATAAAATGTAAATCCGTATTTGTAAAGCGCGAACTACTCACCCTTACGGGTCTCAAGGCACTGGGGGCCGTTGTGGAAATTAAGTGAGCTATTGCCCAGAGTCACATGGTGCTGAGCTGAGCTGCCGTCGGAGATTGAACCGTGAGCCCTGTGCTCCGAAGTCAGCTGCCCTGGCCACTGCACCACACCTCTCCAAACAGGTCAGATCCTGCTTACTTCAGGCCCATTTCTGTTATAGACTTAGAGGTGAAAACTATTGGCCGGATTTTCTTAAATCGCCTAGCAGACTGGGCTGAGGAGAGGGGTTTTTTATTCAACCCTCAGTATGGGTTCCATTCTGGCCGGGGCACTATAGAGCAAACATTGAATCTCTATTTATTAACCTGTAAGTACACTGAGGTAAAGAAGGGGGCAGTCCATCTGGCCTTCATGGACCTTAGCTCTGCCTTTGACAGAGTTAATCGATCGAAGCTTTGGTCCATGATGGAGCAGATGGATGTTGACCCAGTTTTAATACATTTTTTGCGGGATTTGCACAAAGATCTCTCAGCCAGTGTCAGGTTTGGCCCTAATGGGGAATGCACTGAGCACTTTAAATTGTGACGTGGGGTTCGGCAAGGTTGTATTTTAGCTCCCTTTTCATTTATTTTTATATCAACTACATAGAGCAAGCTCTGGCAGCTCTCGGTGCTGACGTTCCTAAAGTAGGAGGTCTTTCTATACCTGCCGTGCTCTATGTGGACAATACAGTTTTAACTGCTCGTACAGCTAAAGGTTTACAAGAACTCCTTAACCTTTTTATTAGTTTTATGAGTAGCCTTGACCTGACAACGGACTTCTCAAAGTCACATGTTATGAAGATTGGCCCATCAAACATGTAAACCCTGAAATACGTAGTAGATGGCCAACATATTAGTCAGGTAGATAAGTTCAGGTACCTGGGGGTCCAACTGGACTCCGAGTTTAATTGGCACTCACTCATAACTGAGAATGTTTTGTCCTTTAATAGAGCAACATTCAGCATTGGAGATTTTTCCCGCAGGCTTGGGCGCACTCATATCCAATCGATCCTGGAAATTTACAGGCCCAAATGTATCCCACTAGTGAGTTATGGCAGTGGAATCTGGGGATATGGCTGGGTTTCCCGACTTCAAGTTGCCGAATATACATTTTAAGGGGCCTTTTGGGTGTTCCACAAAGTGTACCGTATGAAATTGTTCATGAAGAACTAGGTATAGATTTTATCATAGACCAGTTTCGTCTTTGTCTTCTAAAGCTTTGGAACTCAATTTTGGTAAAGGAGGAACTTAGTCTTAACAGACTAATTTTGCTGGTTTATCTAAAATTAGAAAAATCCTCTTCGATCCCACGGCTGGCATTGTGGAGCGTAATATGCGGGCTCTAGGGAGGCCTGATCTATATAATAATCCAGCTTTTATAAGTCGCTCTGATGGCAAATGGGTCTAAAACGCTTTTAGGGACAAGTTGACTTGGGAGCACGAGGACTCTGCACTAATGAAACATTCCATGCGACATGCAATATTTGTGAAAACTGTCAGTAATACTGAAGTTTATTTGACCTGGAATATGACACGACACCAACGCCGCATATTGACTTATTTCAAGTTGAATCTATTTCCCCGCCTAATCCCTTTTAATCATGGTTGTAATACGAACCCGGACTTACCCCTTTGTAATTGTGATAAAATTTCGATCAATGATGCATTACATGTTGTCATGTTTTGCCCAAAGTACAATAATCTGAGACATAAGTTTTTACGCCCAATTTTAAAACCATTGAATTTTAATCAAGTGAGGCCTCCCTTACTGTTTTTAAACTCTCCCTTTATTTGCTTTTCTCTTGTACGCTTTTTGATGGGGGTTTTAAATTGAGAATGAGTTTGGCAATGTAAAATTGTATGCAAATTTTTAACGACTTGACTTTTATGATTTTATTTGTAAAATCGAATAAAGATTATGAATGAATGAGTGAGTGAAATTATGCAGATTGGACTTGTATGGCATGGTGTGGAGTGTATATGTGTGGATTGTGTTACCAAGTTTAAACATGATGAAATAGAATTACAAAGAAAGGCAGCCTTTAATTTTGCACCACAAATTCATAAAATTAAAACAGGTTGCTTCCATCAGAATCACTGAGCTCTTTAATAGTAACACCATTTTTATGCAGTACTATTTTGGGGTGGAATTGCACAATGGTCACAAGTCTGACTTAGCCCTCCCCAATGCAATCTACTGACTGCTGTGCAAAGGGGTCACAGGTTTTGTTGTGAGCACTTGAATGTTGAAGAACAGCCACTATTGTATAGACCTTGACAGCAGTGTTTAATTCTGTGGAACTCTTCACAAGGGCAAAGAGTCTATTTGGAATAGGGGGGGGGGGGGTGGATATACCTTATGCTGTGGGTCCATGAAAGAGGACCAAAGAGCTGACTTATAGCTCCAGAAATCAATGTGAAACACACTGGGGTAGCTGTTCCTGGAAAGAGTCAGGCCAAATAGGAACAGAAAATCAAAATAAGGGGGTAGAAGGTGTCTCAGGATGGAAGTATAGGTGGGGGTAATTTCCTTATTTGGAAATGTTGCCCTCACACACCTGTGAAGGTGTCATGCTTCATCATTGGGCGTTTTTGCTCCTCGTGGGGTCAGCGTTGCAATACTCCATGGGCCCCATGAGAGGGCTCTTTGGTGGAGATCTTTTCAAATAAAAAACACTGTAATGGTGAGTGCAAGTGTGTGGCGCTGGTGAGTTAAAAATACCACGATGGTGCCCAGTAAAAGAGGGTTTTAATTTGTGGGTCAACCGGATAGAGTAAAAACAGAAGCCAAACTACTTTCCACTAATGAGGAAATTCAGTTTGGTTAAAAGTGTCAGTAAAGTGAATGGGGTCGACATGTTTGAAGCCCTATTGGTCCAGAAGGGATCCTCTGCGTTTCATCAGGACCCAATATAGTGTGAAATGTGAAGTGTCAATGTGGGTGTCAAAATGTAACCCCCTCTGTATCTTAGTCTGCAAAAGACTAGTAGGGGGCCGATTCCGATCTCGGTCGGAGGCGCACCCAATACCATTCGGTCGGGAAAAAAGCCATGCGAAAGCCTGTTTCCCGACCGATCCGTACAGTACACCGAACGAGCAAGTACGATGCGCACAACAGCAAAAATCCGGCCGAGCCGTACTCACCCAAACCAGGTCCTGTTCTCCGACCGAGGCGAATCCGGAAACGCCGAATCGAGTCGCACGGAAGGAAAAATGCAGCCCCGTCCGGCCGGACAAGTACGATGCGCTTTCCGTACGCTCCGAACCCGTCGCTACGCACGGCACGTCAAAGCATCCGGGAGAGGCGCACATAAGCTCCGATTCGCGCCACAACACGATCCACGGCTCCGAGACGAACACGTCACCGACGAGGACGACGCGAAGCGACGAGGACGAGGCGAAGCGACGAGGACGAGGCGAAGCGACGAGGGCGAGGCGAAGCAACGAGAAGGACGAACGACACGAACCAACCATGAATCCCTTCGTCCCGATCATACCAATATTCTACATTTACTACCGGAACAGGCACGGACGCGTACGGCGCAGAAGGTAAGCCAGACACCAACCACAAAACACATACAACACGTACACGACACATCACACACACACACAGGGATGCTGAATATACTTACACCAGCAACAGCAGCACCATAGGGGCGGGATGCCCATCACCAATGCCACATATGCACACAGGGGCCTGAATGCGCACCACCACCCCTACCCAGGGGGGCTGGATGCCTACCACTACTACCACCCTCACCCAGGGGGCAGGATGCCTACCACTACTACCGCCCTTAGCCTGGGGGCAGGATGCCCACCACTACTACCACCCTTAGCCAGGGGGCAGGATGCCCACCACTACTACCACCCTCACCCAGGGGGGCAGGATGCCTACCACTACTACCACCCTCACCCAGGGGGGCAGGATGCCTACCACTACTACCACCCTCACCCAGGGGGGCAGGATGCCTACCACTACTACCACCCTTAGCCAGGGGGGCATGATGCCTACCACTACTACCACCCTCACCCAGGGGGCAGGATGCCTACCACTACTACCACCCTCAGCCAGGGGGGCAGGATGCCTACCACTACTACCACCCTTAGCCAGGGGGCAGGATGCCTACCACTACTACCACCCTCACCCAGGGGGGCAGGATGCCTACCACTACTACCACCCTTAGCCAGGGGGGCAGGATGCCCACCACTACTACCACCCTCACCCAGGGGGGCAGGATGCCTACCACTACTACCACCCTCACCCAGGGGGGCAGGATGCCTACCACCACCCTTAGCCAGGGGGCAGGATGCCTACCACTACTACCACCCTCACCCAGGGGGGCAGGATGCCTACCACCACCCTTAGCCAGGGTGGCAGGATGCCTACCACTACTACCACCCTCACCCAGGGGGGCAGGATGCCCACCACTACTACCACCCTCACCCAGGGGGGCAGGATGCCTACCACTACTACCACCCTCACCCAGGGGGCAGGATGCCTACCACCACCCTTAGCCAGGGTGGCAGGATGCCTACCACTACTACCACCCTCACCCAGGGGGGCAGGATGCCTACCACTACTACCACCCTTAGCCAGGGGGCAGGATGCCCACCACTACTACCACCCTCACCCAGGGGGCAGGATGCCTACCACTACTACCACCCTTAGCCAGGGGGGCAGGATGCCCACCACTACTACCACCCTCACCCAGGGGGGCAGGATGCCTACCACTACTACCACCCTCACCCAGGGGGGCAGGATGCCTACCACTACTACCACCCTCACCCAGGGGGGCAGGATGCCTACCACCACCCTTAGCCAGGGTGGCAGGATGCCTACCACTACTACCACCCTCACCCAGGGGGCAGGATGCCCACCACTACTACCACCCTCACCCAGGGGGGCAGGATGCCTACCACTACTACCACCATCACCCAGGGGGGCAGGATGCCTACCACTACTACCACCATCACCCAGGGGGAGCAGGATGCCTACCACTACTACCACCCTTAGCCAGGGGGCAGGATGCCTACCACTACTACCACCCTTACCCAGGGGGGCAGGATGCCCACCACTACTACCACCCTCACCCAGGGGGCAGGATGCCTACCACTACTACCACCCTCACCCAGGGGGGCAGGATGCCCACCACTACTACCACCCTCACCCAGGGGGGCAGGATGCCTACCACTACTACCACCCTCACCCAGGGGGGCAGGATGCCTACCACTACTACCACCCTCACCCAGGGGGCAGGATGCCTACCACCACCCTTAGCCAGGGGGCAGGATGCCTACCACTACTACCACCCCCACTCATAGGATGGACAATGCATGACACAACCAGCACACCACAAACTAGGGAATGCAAGAAGAAGACATCCCCCTGTTGGACTTG